>CM068375.1:87903532-89103532 GCA_034769895.1 Magicicada septendecula | reverse complement strand
ACTTTTTGCAACCAAAACTCGCCGCACTTGGAAATCGGAATGTGTGGTTTCAACAGGATGGGGCCACTGCCCACACAGCCAGAAACTCGATGGCTGTTTTGAGAGAACTGTTTCCCGGGCGCTTGGTCTCGTTACATGGTGACATTCGGTGGCCCGCACGATCACCCGATCTCACCCCTTGCGATTGTTTTCTTTGGGGCCATCTGAAGGCTAATGTTTACCGACATCGACCACAAACCATTGATGAACTGAAGGCTGCTATACGCCAAGAAATTGCAGCGATAACACCGCAACTCACCCAGCGAGTGATGCAAAACTTCAGAAATCGATTAGAAACGTGTATCGGGGAAGAAGGCCACCATTTAGGCGATATCATTTTCAAAACCAAGTGAAAGAAACTGCATTCTGTATCCTTTTATATTATGTAATAAAATTTAGAATAGCATCGCTCATGTTTTTTTTTGTTAGCCTTTTAAATGTGGGAGGTTTTTCTGCCGCACCCTGTATTTGCTAACGTTATATTTATGTACTGTAATCACGCGTCCGTGAATAAATTACGAAACATTCTAAATAATGCATAAAACATTGTTAATTACATGTGAATTATCAATGGGGTACGAATGTTTCGGTGTGTCACAGTTTCCATCATCGCCAGGAGCACGATATGAGCAGTGGTGTTCGTGTAAAACAATACATTTTGTTAGCAGTTCTTTTATTGACAATTAAATTTTGATACTTTCTATTGACGGTTTTGTGTGTGTGTGTGTGTGTGTGTGTGTGTGTGTGAGAGAGAGAGAGAGAGAGAGAGAGAGAGAGAGAGAGAGAGAGAGAGAGAGAGAGAGAGAGAGAGAGAGAGAGAGAGAGAGAGAGAGAGAGAGAGAGAGAGAGAGAGAGAGGAGCTTTTACTGCAATCTCTCGCTCAGCGTAATTGTTAAATTTTATTTAAAGTTTCATGGGCCAGGGAAATGTGCCTTCGTTTTATGCTGATACACTCTCCACGGCCGGTAGCAGGCCACACCCTAAATCCAGATCATCAGTAGTCTCTACGGCAGGAGCTCTTTCTGAAGCTCGGAACGTAGTATACGAGCGGGCGACGGGCAAGCCCTTCGTCCCGCACAGCACCGGTCTGCGATACACTCTGATATTACTCGTTTAAACGTTAGTTGTTACGTATCGTAGAATTTATTCTGTTCAGTACGGGTAGTGAAGACTCTATTAAATTATTGCTTCTTCCAGTTATGTAACTTGGTTATTTGCTTGTGTCCTTATTGTTTTCTTGGTCATAATTGTGCGTCAATGCACTGTTGGTCGACCTGTTTGACCAATAGGCTTTCTATTTGTATTGTTACGTAGGACTATCTTCAGTGTTGAATTGACACCAGAGACTGTAAAACGAGTAGGCCTACAGTGCTTATTACTCAGTCGGTGTACTGGAAAGAGACGTATTGGTGTACTTGTTACTCGACCTATTAGAAAGAGAGATTTTGGTTTGCCAGGGAGGAGGTAGGTTATGGAAGAGACCAACAAAGGCCTAATCCTCGAAGTAGAAGATGATTTTCTAAAGCTGCGAAAAGAAAGATTCATGCTTAAACGACTTACCTGCAGGGACGGATTAGAAGCGCCTGGTGCCCTATGCTGCCATCAGACTGGTGCTCCCCTCAGTTCAAAATTCAACCTTTTATCCATTATTTACACTGACAAATGGCGTACACAATTTCGAAAGTTAACAATTATTTTATTAAACTTTCAAATTACAACCAGTATTTAGCTAAATAGTGATTGCAATGAGCATTGTAGTACTTATGCTTAGAAAATACTAATCCTTCCATATTTTCTTGATTTTGTCTTAACAAAGTCCTGTATAATTTCTTCTAAATCAAGCGATTCAAGTATATCGCTTTCAGTATTCAACCTTGCTAACGAAGGTACTCTCTCATTTACCATAGTTGAACTCATGATATCTTTAATGCGTTTTAATAAAGAAAAAAAGGTTTTACGATTTGATAAAACCCCTCTCTTGCAATATTACTCGTGGCAAAAAGTGTTTCTCATATTAGATCATCGAAGAGTGTGCACACATCTTTTTATGATTTTGGATTGAAGACATTTGATTTTTTTTACATTTATTATCTTTAAAAAGTTTTTGTGATTTAGGGGTGGATGGTGCCCCTTCTGACAGCTGAGGCCCTTATGCCCGGCGCTGCAGGATACCCTAGCGTTATGGATAATCCGCCACTGCTTACCTGTACCATTTACTTGACTGTATGTTTACGCAAAGCCGATTAAACCAATCATCCGGCTTACGCGAACGAACCGAGGGTTCCCTGTGCGATTGAACAACATACGTATACGTAGGCCTATAACTCTTTTCAATCGGTCCTTATGATTGTTGATGAGAGTTATCAGTACAACAATAATTTCGTGGTTAACATTTAATTGTTAACATTCAGTTAGCAAAAATTGAGAGATGAGTATATTGTAATCACATTTGAATGTAACTACGGCGTGAATTGTTAACCACGCGCTTACAAGCAAATATCTGTTCAAGATTTTTAAGAAGTACAGAGACTAAAGACAGAGTAAATGACCTTGGAGAGAGAAAATTGTCAAGGGGATCGTGAAACCATGCCAAAATTTGTGTGTTTAATAATGATTAAATTAAACAGTAGGATAATAATGATGTGATAATAATGATTAAAAGGCAGTACGGACATTCACCAGCTGCACATTTTGTAATTGTATTTCAATTATTAGTGGCATTAGAATATAATAGGACATTTAAAACGTACCTTTTAGAGACTACGATAGAAATTATCTTTAAATTCAGGTCAGAAAATAAGCAGAATAGGTGTACGATTACCGATAATTGTGGATGGAACTAACATAATAAATCTGACAAGATCTACCCGACTCAGACCAAACTTTTGTTGTATAAGAAGATTGCATAGAAGCAGGCAGATTTTTTTCATATATCTATAGGAACAACAATATCAGAAGACGAAAGAGGTAAAGCTAAAAAGAAAGATAACTCTGGTAAGCGAAACCAATTTTGCATTTAACACCACATTAAATCACGAGGTGTCCGTAGGCAGACAAAAACACGTATATATAAAACTATTATACAGCCCGTCCTATCCTGTGGTTCTGAAACCTAAATAATAACCCAAAGAATTCTCGAGTGCCGAACGTATTTGAGATAAAGGTCGTGAGTTGTATCGTGGGGCCCATGTTTAGAAATGGGAAGTGGAAGATTCGAGAATACTTGGTGTTTAATTATCGTTTCATTGAGCCAAAAGTTGAAATGTACGACACTGAGGCAAGGCCATGTTGTGACAATGAATAATGGGCGAAAGCCGTCATAGAGAAAATGGAGAGCAATGGAGGATGCTGGGAGTGCGAGGATGGAGTCCTTCGCAAACTGACAGATTGAGCTAGAAGGTTAACATAATAGGAGGATAGGAGGCGCTGTAGCGCCGGATAGGAGGAGGAGGAGGATGTCTAGAAGGATACGACCCAGGCCAGAAACACAAGAGTAGAGCTTACAAAGAAAAACTCCGGTAGGCTGAAAAAAAGTAGGTGGATTCTGATAAAGTGTTGCCCTCTTACACAATGGACAAAATAAGAAATGAGAGGTAACGAGACAGAATAATTGTGATGTCATCCTGCCCGCAAAAATATGAGGTTGAAAAAGATAGCGAGAGAAGCTCTATTTAGGAGAAGCAAAGAAATTGAGTATAGAACTATAGCCTATATAGTGGATATGTCCTATATAGTGAACATAGGATGATAGAACTATTAGCTTAATGAGTCACCTTCTCAAACTTTCCTCAAAATCATCCACAACAGAATATACAAAATCTGTGAAGAACAAGTGTCAGCCACACAGTTTGGTTTCAGAGATGCACTAGGTACACGAGAGGCTCTATTCAGTATTCAGATGTTATTCCAACGATGTAGAAATGTAAACTGTGATGTTTTTGCATGTTTTATCTATTACCAGAAGGCCTTTGACCGAGTCCAACATCAGAAAAAGATGGATATTCTGAAAAATATTGGATTAGATGGAAAAGACCTAAGGATAATAGCTACACTGTATTGGAACCAATCTGCAGTGGTTAGAGTAGATAAAGAGAAAACTGAAGAGATATAGATTCTGCGTGGAGTAAGACAAGGATGTATACTATCTCCACTTTTATTCAACATCTACTCGGAAGGTATTTTTAGAGAAGCTTTAGATGAATGTGATGTGGGAATCTCCCTTGAACAGTGAAAGAATAAATAACATACGTTATGCGGATGATACCGTCATATTCGCAGATAGCTTAGAGGGGCTGCAACAACTAATGAACAGAGTGACAGAAAGCAGCCGTCGATATGGTCTAGACATCAGTGTTAATAAAACGAAGCTAACGATTGTTTCTAAGAAAAAGTTCACAAACTGCACCCTTAATATAAACCAAAGGCCAGTTGAACGTGTAAGAAAATTTACATATCTTGGTACTATAGTCAATGAACAATTGGACCACTCTCAAGAAATAAAGAGCAGAATTGAAAAGGCAAGAGCAGTCTACACTAAAATGAGCAGTTTATTCAAAAGACACGATTTAACAATAAACAGAAAGATGAGACTTTTACGCTGATACGTATTCTCGGTCCTCTTCTACGGTGTTGTAGAATCTTGGACTTTGACTGAAGCCACAACTAAAAAATTGGAATCTTTCGAAATGTGGCTTTACCGTAGAATACTGAGCATTTCATGGACAGCACATATAACTAATGTTGAAGTTCTTACAATGATGAAGAAAGAAAGGGAAGTTATTAACGCAGTGAAGATAAGAAAGCTTCAGTATCTGGGACATCTCGTGAGAAATGAACAGAGATTTTATTTATTGCAGTCCATACTAGAAGAAAGTTAAAATAGTCTGTATGATATCCAACATCCGAAACGGATAGGAACTATCAGAAGAATAAAAAGTGAAATGGATTCAAGAAAGTGACTGAGTCGCCAGTAAAAAGAAGAAAGCTGGACAGGCAGAAACAGAATCAGGGATGCGAGAAACTTCCAACATGTAAATTCAAATATTCAAGGCCATATAGCAGTGGAAATACAGATACTCTCTTAAGCCCAACCACGTGCCAGACAAACCTGAAATCTAATTCTAGAGACGTAAACATTTGATAATGTCACAGGGTTAAGCGTGTTGTTCGACAAAACAGTATCCTGTGCAAAGCTCGGGATTAGTTCGACATTTTCAAAAAACTACGAAGTAAACTGGAGAAAGCTAACAAGAGAATTTTGCAGTCAATATTTTAACAGCTTCTTGTTTTGCATTAATCAACAAACCGTTCGCTAGCGTATTGTTTATTCGGCCAAGTTGCTGATGGCGATGTTAATTAGCTTTGTTTATCTAACAATGTTATTTATTTTATATAACATAAATACTCGTATACAAATTTAATTTAATTTTTTACGTATATATAAAAATTAAATTAATTTTATTCAGATTGTTTTAATATTGTACATTTCATTTTCTCGTCTTTCTGCGTATATTATTTACTATACCTCACCTCCATATGCTACATTGGTTTTTACAATAGTGTAGTAAATGTTTGCTTATTCGTTTTTTAAGTTTAGTAGGTAAGATATATAAGAAGTAACGATACCACTAGATAATCGCACTAGATATTGCCGTTTGCGTATATAGGCCTATATCTATTCAAGACCAAGGACAGAACTAATCCTTCAAGTAAAACAAAAATTGACGAATATCAAACAGGCAAACAATTATGAGTAATAAATGTATATACAAATTTATGTACTAATATACACTATTACTATTACTAGTACACAATTACTAATATAATACTAGTATAATATAATATTACTGGTATGTTACTAATATATACCATTAACTTATGCAGAATTTGTATTCTAATAGACCTACATACTAACTTATACACCCTGAAGTCTAAACCGGGTCTCAGTGGCGATTCCTGGCCCAAAGAGTAGGGCAGGTATCGAATCTAAGGACAATATAAGCACATGTTGATAAAACTCCAATGTTAGAAAATCATTTAAAAAAATATAAGTTATTCTAGTATGCACTTATTTCTGTCATGAGTCAAGTGTAATTAATATGTGTAAAACAAATACAAGGCCAGCAAAATACAGAGGAACTAGATACACATCCATGTGGCCAGGAATATTTCTTATAGTATGAAGTATTAAGTATCTTGTTACCTAGGTTTTGTTCAACTTTTTGGTTGTTCAGTTGATTGAAACTTGCAGTCCAAAAGTTAACCTCAAACAGCGACAACCGAAACAATAAACAAGAGAAAAGAGTGACCGAATTTTCACCGACTCGGGACGCTGCTGGCGCTCCTAGAGGCTTGAAACACTACTGAAGCTTTTTGCGTGTCCAGGTGTAGTGCGGTTTACGTTACCAGCAAACCATCGTACTCGTAGGTTAGGTTGTTTGCAATTTCTATCGCTAGCCTAACGTAAAAAAGAAGGCTAGATAATGAAAACGTAGTTATGAAATTAAATAAGTGCTAAGATTTCTGAAATTATGGCCAACTTATAGTGAACCGAAGCATTTTTTTGAAGTGATTGCTTTTGGGGGCGGAGCGGCCAGCCAGCTGCTAAAACAGCGCACAGACCTGTAAGTGGAGTGATGTTAATTACTTTGATCGAATTAAATAATCAATATCATTTTAACTCTAAGATAGGTGACAAATGCGCCGCCGATTTTCATAAGATGAGAAATAAAAAGGCATATGAAACAATTTTTTGGTGACAACATGTTGGTTACGTAATCACTTATTTACTTTTGCCTGATTTTCTTTGGACAAGCACTGCTTGTATTGATGCTCTGAGGATCGCCTCTGCCGGGGTTACATTGCGGAAATTAGAAGACGATTACCAGAACAGAACCGTTACAATAAAAATAAATATTGGTAAGTTATACCATTGTACATACAGTATTACCAGAACTGGAAATAAATATTGGTAAGTTATAGTCTACCATTCCACAGATAGTAAGCGTAATGTGATGTAATATTGTCAACAGAGACGTGACGTAGTAAACCTGAACGAACGTGTTGTACATATAGTATTACCAGAACTGGAAATACATATTGGTAAGTTATACCATTGTACATACAGTATTACCAGAACTGGAAATAAATATTGGTAAGTTATAGTCTACCATTCCACAGATAGTAAGCGTAATGTGATGTAATATTCTCAACAGAGACGTACCGTAGTAAACCGGAACGAATGTGTTGTAGCCTACATACAGTATTACCAGAACTGGAAATAAAAAAGTAGATTACCGAAACAGTTTAATAAGCGTGAGTAAATTAATTTTGGGCGAAATAACAGACAGAACTAAGATCCTATAAGAACTAAGATAGTCGTGAAAAATCAGATTTTGGATCAGGTTAGTCATTTTAATTACCCGGGCTGTGATGTTATTGATTGGGAACGATTCACATGTACCTGAAAAATAAAACACGGGAGGATACCCGAATGAAATTTTACAAACCTGTGCCTGTTTCCCACATTCCTGTACGCTAGTGAGACATGCACTCTTGGCAAAAGGGACGTACAGGATCCAGGCAGCTGGAATTAAATTTCTAAGAGCGACGCACGTTGTTCTCTCCTGGATCGGAAAAAGGAACGAGGACATCAGACGCGAATTAAACATTGTATCGCTGCACCAGAAGACTGAAGACCACAGAAGGAGATGGTGTGAACACTTGAATTGCATGTCTGATATCCGTCGTCTGCCCGTGGCTGCCTTGGGTTATCACCTTGCTTGGTAGAGTGATGTCAGTAGACCGAAGAGGAGATGGGTTCCGGAACAGGCCTAGGGCCTAATCCTTGGAGTGCTGATGATAACAGACAGAATGGTAAGTCTGTTAATAGAAAGTAAAAAATAAAAAAGACAGAAAAAACCTAGAAGGGGCTAGAGATATATAAGTATATGGAACTGTACATTTCGGCCAGGACAGACAGTTCTTGAAAGAACAAATAGGCTATAAAAGCTAGTGTTACCTCAGAAACATCCGCCACATTGACAGGACAGAAAAGCAGGGTTGCATGCCCAGTGTAGATTATAATGAAGTAGTCAAAATAAGAAGTATGTATCGTGGCAGTGAGGCGTGTATCATGACAAAAAAGGAAAGCTGAAGATTCAGAATGCTGAAATGCAGTTTATTCGAAATACTTTAAATTATAGATCAAGATAGAATAAGGAATGAAGATATATAATATCAGAGCAGAACTGGAAGTAAAGGACATAAATGAAATTATATCAACTTACAGAAGACAATGGTTTGATCATCTGCGAAGGATGACAGAGGCTCGATTGGCGAAAGCGGCAATGAACTATAAAGCCATTGGTAGAAGAGATGTGGGTCGTCCGAGGATGAGATGGGTGGCGGAACAGGTTTATATTACCTAATCCTTGAAGAGGAGAAGAAGAAAAAGGTGTTTCGTGACAAAAATGAGTTTGTTGTGTGCACGCGCTGGTGAAGAGACGGTGTGGATTGGTAAACGGAAGATCCACTACGCTCCAGTCTTCACTTGAAGCAACAAGTAGGCCTACCCCAGGATATCGAATAGAATACACTGACGCTATTATAGAGCTCTTAACAATATTTTCTAGCAACATGTAATGTAACGCCTACAAATTCCATTGTTTACAGATGAGTAGCTTATCGTTTCTGTTTAGGTAAACTGCGCGAGGCAAGCTTGACGCTTCCTTACGCTAATGTATGGTGCGGGTAGCGTGTGTTGAAAGCTGACGTAGCTAAATTGTGATGTACTGTGTACAGTGAATAATGGGGTAGGTCAGAAGGCGAGAGACAGAGAGCGCGACCTACCTAGCGTTATGTGAAGAGTGGTTGGCACATATTACATGTGTCTCTCTAACCTGCAGCCTGTATCAAGAATTAAAGCGTCTTTTTGTTGTTTTGTTCTGCTAACGCGCTGATTAAAATACGAATAAGTCGCATAGCAGATAAATCCCGTTCATATTTTAAATTTAATTCCGAGTCATTTCCAACGATTTTAATAACCATTATTTATGTTACCAAATTGTTTTTATACTAGCGTGTTCAATGCAAATGGAAAATCTTTCATTAAATTTCTATTTATTTTGAGGTTAATTTAATTTTCCGTGTGTGTGTGATTGCACGCGCGTTCATGTTAAAGTAATTTGAAGCAAATTAAACACTTTATATGCAGTTTGTATTTTGTGTTGTTGATTGTTGATCTCGTTTAAGTACGTGAAAAACCAGCGTTGCGAAACGTTATAATTTTAGGAAAAGTATTAATGTCCCTTCTTCGGACATAAGTTCCGATTTTGAGACATGGAATAAAAATTCGATTCAATATTCAATATGCAATCATTTTAAGAATCAAATGAGTAAAATTTTATACAACTGATTATGGTTTTCTTACGATTTATTCTATAGATAAACGGAGCTTTATCACACGGCAAATGATTGGTGGGCGACCTATAAAATGGAAAGAATTATCGCTTTCAGAAAAGGATGCGAATAACATTAATTGCTTAAATTAGTTTCATTTAACATTCGACTCTATAGCTACTTTATAGACAAAATATTTTCGTAAATTAATCTTAAATTTTCTGAAACGAGAAATGGATGCCTTAGGAATTGTTCATGCAGTCTGATTTTGAATTTTCCATTAACGAATTCTACCAACACATTAATACAAAATAAGGATACGTTGGCACAGGTTGAATAGTCTAGAAAATACAACTAATATTATATAAAATTAATTAGTTAATAATTAACAAAAAAACAAGTTTTCTACCTTCATTTTGTGATGAAAAAAATGTTTTTGTTGACGTGGTTAGAGTATAGACTGTTTGAAAAGTGTTTTGATTCTATGTTTTTTTGTTATTTCTACAATGTTTGGCATAAATATGATAAAAGTAAACAGCAGAGAATATCGTACGCTACATTGGAGGAAGTTGCTTTGAAAGATATTAAGTAATAATATTAAATTAAAGTAATGATACTAAAGATACTTGAAAAGAATAAATTATTTTTGTTATTTCCGATGTGTGTTATTTATTACGACAATTAAATGTGAAACGACGGCATGAGTACAGTTATTTTCTTAATTTTTTTTTGTATTTAAATAATATTTTATTTCGTCCGTTATGTCGAAACGCGAAAAAAGGGTAATAGTCATCTTTCAACTTATCTTCATGCGCTTTGATGTTATCCCACATGCATGAGGAGACTGGTCATCACTGGCCTATAACCAGAAAGAGGAACAAACAGAAAAAGGAAGATGTCAGTTTTTGTTATTTTAATGTTTATAAAAATTTTAGAAAAAGAGGGTTATTTAATAGAAATCTTGGAAATAAAAGAAGACAGCACAAGGATTAAATTTTATAAGACAGTTGCAATACTCACGTTGACATATGCGAGTGAGGCGTGGGTCATGACTAAAAAGGAGTGCGGCAAGATTCAGAGTGCTGAAATGCAGTTTCTTCGAAATATTTTAAATTATACATTGCAAGATAGTATAAGGAATGAGGATATCAGAGCAGAACTCGAAGTAAAGTACATAAATGAAATTATTTCAATTTACAGAAGACAATGGTGGGATCATCTGCAAAGGATGACAGAGGATCGATTGCTGAAAGCGGCACTGAACTATAAAGCCATTGGTAGAAGGGACGAGGGCCGTCCGAGGATGAGATGGGTGCCGGAACAGGTTTATATAACCTAATGCTTGAAGAGAAGGCGAAGAAGAAGAAGGGTTATGAGAGATTGAACTAGTTCATTGCGCTAGTTCGCTGGCGTGAACAACCCTTTAAAATTCGTTTGGATGAACTACTTTGCCCATCTGTAGTGGCAGGTACAGTTCTATTCATTGGAGTTAAAAAATAATAATCTTGTTGTGAGGTTGTGTACAGAGAGGAGAGCGAATAAGAATGGTAGAGTGAGAAAGATAGATTATCTTATTATGTACGAGAATGCACACCGTGGATATTACTTATTGTTATTCTTATATTTTATTCAATCGTATGAGCAGCTTTATGTACGTTCGTGGGTTACGTTTGACAGTCAGCGGGATAACGTTTGCACTTTGTGTTTATTCTTATTTATCGTTTGCACTCGGAGCCGAGGCAACAGCCATACGTTAGCGCTATCTGACGTCAGGTGCGGTATCTGCAGCAACGTATATATTTGCTTTTATCTGCGCGTGGGTGTTCCAGTTTTTCCTATTAACACGCTAACACACAGACACACGCACGCACGCACGCACGCACACACACACACACACGCACACACACACACACACATCCACGGAGTAAGTCGCGTTATCTAAATGAAAATCGAGACGTTTCACTTCTGAGCCAGCGTCAGAAATTTATAACGTTACGATTGCCGTAGGCCTAAATGTGAATGTAGTTTTCCTGATGTATTTTGCTTTAGAAATTATTCTATTGTTTAAGACTAGTATGTTCCATGAGCTACAGAACTCGCTCGCTATTTTAATCGAAGTTGGTAACATTTCTTGTAACATAAATGTCGGTATTAGATTAATTTTTGCAATTACTGGAAAAATTTCAAAAATCCCGATTTCTCAGCCGTTTCTTTAATAATGTTACAGTTGCAGAGAACACAATCTTACAATAAACACTGATATTCGAAACATTCGCATTTGGGTTACTGTTCCTTATCCGAGGTTTGACCAAAATGTTCGTGCAATTTTGTAGTTTCCACCGCTACAAGTGTCCGATTAAAAAAATTTTTATGTGATGTTGGTACACGTGTTAGTGACAATCATCTAAAATTTTAGTCCTGTTTGATGCATAGTTTAGATTTCACTGTTAATTGAGTAAGTCGTCCTTAGGTGTATTAGGCGATTTTTGTTTTGTCATTCTACGATGAAAGATTGAAGAACATGGATGAAATTTTGTTTAAACTGTGAGATAAACTGCTCTGCCCTAGTAAACGTGTTCAGAAGGCTTCTGGCGAGACTGCTGTGGGCGAACAAGCTGTTTACAAGCTTCAAAGATTGCCGTAAACGAGTTGAAGATCGTGGTTGTCAGATAAAGATTATGTTTTTGTTTTCCACGAAATTTCATCGCTAGGCGCAGTAGTAAATAAAGAGTATTATTCGCACACTTTACGATGAATCTATTCGTAGAAGACGGCCAGATTTACGGAAGAATAATTTATGAAAACTGCAGCCCGATAATGCGCCTGCAAGCACGTCATTGCTCGTTAATAATTTTGCCAGGCTAGGCAAAATAACACGCCACAATGCTGACACGGCAACTACCGTATTCACCAGGAGTGTTCAAACTCGATCTTTCCACCCCCCCCCCCAAATAGTAATAATTCCTACGAAAGGACAACGTTTCAGGACCGTTGAAGACGTAAAACGAAAATCGCTAAGTGAGCTGAAGGCTGTACCAAAAAGTGCATGCTTGAAATATTTTGAAGACTCGAAAACGATTGGCTTAATCGTGTTACATTCGAGTGAGACTACTTTGAAGGAGGCAGTATAAGCGTGGATTATTGAAGGCATAAATTTGAAAATAAGCAAGAACTCCATGAATTTATTTATCAAACATAGTAGTATGACACCCTGCTTTCACAATTTTTTGAGCTCTGGACTCCCAAAATTTTAAATTTACATTCAGTTGTTAGTAAAAATTCTATTTAATTTGACATTTCACATGAATTTTTCGATTTTAATAAAATTTTCCACCCCCTATTTTTGGGCCAAGACGTCCAGCAATTTTGAAACTTTCAAAAACCAACACTATATTCATATTGCGGTTTAAATTCGCTTTAATTTGGTGCCCCACACGAATAGTAAAACTTTCACCCACTTTTCGGCCCTGACGTCCAGAAATTTTGATATTTTTAAAAACGAACACTATGTTCCGATTGTGGTTTACGTACCCTTTCGTATCCCACATGGGATTTTGCGATTTTTTCACAATTTTGAACCTTCCACAATTTTTCCTCCCAGCCCTGTTTTTGGAGGCATCAGTCTCAAGAACAATAAGGGTTCATACGCGCATGCCAAGTCTTACAAAAATCGATCGATGCTTTAAATTTAAATTTAGAAGTTATAATGCTTTTGTACCCTCTTGCTTCGCTCGCTTTGTTAACAGCTTATTGTTACCTCGTCTTCCAGGAAAATGTTTTCCACAATTATATCCTCAATTGTTATTATCTCTTGTGTGGAGGTAAATGAACGTAAGAAGTAGCCAAAATGGAGATTCTCGCAAACAACCAGCGCTTGGACTGATTATGTGATCTCTAACCAATACCCACTTTACAAAACAATTATGCCGGCTTTATAATGAAAGCAACGCATCGTTGGGAACACGATACGTTAAGAAACAGATTCAGTGTTACCACACCATTATCCCTGATTTCCGTATGTATCGCTGTTATCGAGAGATTCATTTTCAAAGTGTGGGTTGTGTCACTTTTCGACCACTCGTCACTATGTTAGTGGTAGCAGCCCTTAATCATTATGCTCCTACGCTTTTGATTCGTCCTTATACCTGAGAACATAGTTATTTGTATGAAGACAGGTTAGAGTGTCTTTGTGTGTCTGTGTAGCAGTAAGTGACAGAGAGAGAGAGGGGTAGACATACAGATAAACAGATAGACAGACGGACAGTGATGTCTGCCTCATGACCTTAAAGGGTAACGATGTTTAACTTTAAAAGTCATAACACATACCTAATTGGGTTGTTACCGGTTGTAGAAGGCCTACGTCGATCTGCCGTCATTTGCCAATTAGCGTGAAATAAGAAAGCTTCACCTGCCGCGTAACTCGAGTTGTTATCATTTTTATGAATTTCCAGTAACGTAGTAACTTCAGTTGAAAAATCATCACCGATAAGAAAGCTTCCATCTTGTTAACAACACAAATAATGACAGATTGCTCACATGTTCAATAATTTTGTGCCATAATGTTTTCTCTGATATTTTATTCAAACAATAATTTTCGCACCACAAGCAGAAAAAAAAAACTATACACCTGACTGATGGATACCTGCAACGTACGTCAATGTAGGCTATGGGGCGCCGTCAATTACAATTTATTAGTCTGCTCTTTGAGCTGCAGAACGTACTCACTATTTTGAATAAAATGCATTTATTGTTAGGTAAAAATCATATTAATAAATTTTAAGTTTTAAAACTGTAGCCTAATTAAAATTCTTCGTATGTTTGATTGTTAGTGTTAGCCAAGAAACGTCAGGACGGGGTAACCAAACGTCCGTTACCTTGTGTATGTTGAGCATAAAAAAGTAAAAGTACGGAACCCGGCCGATAACTTTAGTAGAATAACAAACATCTGTACGGCAGACAATCATTATTATTATTTTTTTATTATTAAGAATTCAATAAACACTAAAATCTCCAACACTGAATTGCTTTTTTTTTTAAATTAAATCTGTAATCATAATTTCTAAACGACAAATAATTTAGTCCAAGATTTAAGTTTGTGTATGTCTCCTCATCTCCACAAATGTGCTTAGGTCTACATGGAAAATGTTTCACAAATATGGGCTAAATGTAAAGATTTTTTGCAAACATAGCTTTTGACACAAACTAATTTTGTCGTATTATTAAAGTTTCTGAGTTCGTATTTTCAACAAAACTCTTCATAATTTGGTGCCCACGTAGTCTTTTTCGTTTTTTTTTTTAATGTTGATTTCCAGTTTGATGCGTGGTACCTTTAAATTCAAAAAATTTCCAGTGTAAACACTGCATTTGCAGTTAAGTTAAAATTCCATGTAGTCCGATCCAGGCATGGATTTTTAAAGGTTTTTTTACATTTTTTCGGCTACGGTGTCCTAAAATTGTGAAGTTAGACTTATAAGTGATCACAAAATTTAGGTTTTTGTTAAAATTCTCTTTAATTTGGTATCCCATATCCATATTTTGAGTTTTCTCATAATTTGTCATCCATCACATTTTTTTATGACCCCTGCCTCTTATTTTTAGTGGATCAATCTCCAAAACAATAGGGCTTTGCCAGGTAAAGGCATAGGCACGCCCGCTGAGTTTACGAAAACGGGTTGAAAAACGTTCAAAAGTTATCGTGAGTCATACCCGACAGACAAGTAGCTAAAAACAGCCGAGTTAATGCTGAGTACTCGCATGGCTCGTTCAATAAATAACTCCAGAGTTTTCTGCCTCTCCGTGTATTTAAAAATTAAATATTGATAGGATTCCGGGGAGAGTACGAGTAATGCATTCGCTTTCAAAGCGAAAGCGCCGTGGGGTTACAATCCTTCTCAGGGTGGATAGATTTTGTCTCGACTTTGTGGTATCAGGCCTCAACGAATTCTTAGCATCATCAGATGGGATAATGAAAGGGGCTGCTCCAACCGTTAACCGTTGCACTCCGGACATAGCCTTTGGAGTCGTTTTCGTCGTTTCGAAGTCCTGTCCGACCACAATGAAATAATCCGTACCACTCCTATACATCTCCTAAACCCACAATTGATCGCAAACAATAGCGTATGTGTGTACATGATCGTTTGTTCGCTGTACGATGTGTGTCTAGAGCAGTGGTTCCCAAACTTTTCAGTCCGCGAACCCCCCAAATTTTTTAAAAATTCTCGGACCCCGTCTGAGTTCTGAAATAAAACAAACAGTAAGTATGACAGAAACTCTTTTATATTTTAATTATAATCAACTCTCTTAACTTGCCAAATTAATATAAAAGATATCAAACATAGTTTAAGTGAACAATGAAGATGTTTTTGAACAATTATCTCTGCAATATTCGGCTTAATGTATGATAATTTCAATATTAAGTCACTCTCGACATCAAGTTTATTTCTTAACTTCGACTTCAAGTACGTGAGTTGGGATAATGCGGTTTCTCACAGATAAATAGAGGGAAACACATTTAAACGCTTCAAAGTTTTTTTTTGCGTGTCCAGGATAGCCAGTCATTACATATAACCAGAAGTCAGTTAGCTGTAATTGCGAAAACTGTAATTTTAATGTCAAATTGAAAATTCAGGTGAATGTCAAGGTTCAGTTAATAATGTCAAAAAACTGTCAGTTGAAAGTTCTGGCAGTGAGTCTTCTTTTTGTACTATAAGACAGAGGTCTAGTCAGCTCGGCTGACAAACAGGTCTGCTACACGACATGATTTAAAGACATTATTAAAGCCATTAGTGTGAAATTACTTTTACAATTACAATCACTTTTAGTTTGAACCCCCCTAAAAAATACTGGAATCTTCTACTAATTATTTTAAGATTCTAAAATTTAGATTTTAGAGCATAAAAAATCGGAGAAAATTACGGTATATGCTAAATTTTTCTTAAGTGTCTGCGGACCCCACTTTGGGAACCACTGGACTAGAGCATGTATACGGGTGACTTTGGGAATATGTGGTCTGATACGACTAGACAATTGTGAAGACCTCGGCCAACTAAGGGCCAGCGAGTAACTGTCACAGTTACTTCTAATCTAACTGTGATTAAAGACGCTTTTTTAAGTCAGTGGTATATTATTATATAAATAACAAAATGAATAATGCATTGTTTATAAAATTAGTTTTAAATGACAGGAAAGATAAATAGTAGTAGGAGATAAATTCTATTATATACGACAAATAAATTCGATTAAAAGCGAATATTTGTTGAGCAAACACGTAGCATAACGGGTTTGTTTACTGCGAGCTAGACTTGGCTCACAGCTGACTGTAAATCACACAACAGATGTTGTCGATATGTATCCTGTCTCTTGTTGCTAATTCAGTTAGTTTATATTTGATTTATTTATTCATTTGCACGTACACGAATGCGTTCAATATGTGTTTATTGAAGCTATGTGTATTCAGTTTTTAAACAAATATTTTTTGTTTTGAATAAGTGCATGACTGTGTTCATTTTGTGTATTTACTGTGTAAGTGCGTAGGAGCTTCCATTTTTACCGTTCAAAACGTCATCGTATAGAATTGTGTTGGAGTTAAATGAAGTAAGGATTTGGCGTTGTAGAGGTCAGCGCCGAAGTGCTGTCGTGTATTCGAACCCATCTCAAAAGTGGATTTTACGGTTTGTGGTTTTCATCGCCAAGAACAACAGTGTACTGGATTTTAACCCGACTTCTTGTAACCAAAGATTTCGTTTATTTTACGATGCGGCCTATCAGTAAGTCCGAATAATTTGTATTTCATTTAAAATGTGTCGACCATTGACAGACCTACTACTTTGAAACATAGTAGTCCTTGATCGCAACATCTCATAAAGTCACAATGAAAAGTATATGCATCACACTTCCATAAATAATCACATTTTACCATAATAACAACAGATATTATTATAATATTATGTTATTAAAGGAAGTATAACATTATTAGATACATGTATGTTTTAATTTTGGCAAAATATAATTGACGTATTTAATATTTGTGTATATAATTATTCCACTTTATCATACAGATTTTTATATGAATAAAGTGACATCGTGATATCGTAAAACCGCGTCCACACCGGCCGCACTGGGCTGCGCCGAACCAGACAAAGTGGGTGCAGCGCGGCGCAGCGTGTTTGGACGGGAAACCGGGCAACTTCGAGCACCAACGAACGCGTCCAGATAGTGTTCGTTCGTGCGCGTTCTATTTGGACAGTGTCACTATAAGCAAAAATTATATTTTTTACTCTTAGTGTATAATATGGAAAAATCATTTAAATATTTTAAATTAAACTAGCCTATATTCAAATCTAAAACATGCGAAAATATTATTTTTGCACCAGCTCAACTTAATACTTTGTAATAAATTTTTACAAAATGTCACACATAATGGCCACTTTAACATAACTAACACGGGTAAACGGTCAACAAAATACAAAGACAAATTGTTCTGTGGATTTACTTTTCATAAATGTGTTACAGATATCACCAAATTATAACTTGTACTTTCACTATATATAAAAAAAATCATAGGCAAATAAAAAAAAAATGTTTTGTACAGTTTTTTACAAGGAATTACAAAAACCAGATTATTGACGACAGTGTTAACACAAAAAAATCATCATTGTCGCAGGCAGCACTCTTCGTGTGCCGCTTAAGGAATCAAGGCATTTTTTCCATCCATCGTGCGACTTTCATTTTTAATACAGTACCCTACAATAAAAGCACTCTGAGTCATTATCTTCATCTTTCTCAGAGTCCTCCACAAAAAGCTTCCGCTTAGTACTGACAGGAGTTTCGTTAGAGATATGAAATTTTCCCTTTTTGGCTTAGGTTGTATTCTTGTTGATTTCATACTTCGGCTTCCTTAAGCTTCTATTTTTCTTTTTATTTCGTTTTCTGGCTCCTTTTTTTCACTTTTTCTTTCAAAATTTCTACCTTGTAAGGGCTAGATTTGTAACTGCCGCTTTGGAAGGCTAGATTTGTAATTGTGTTTCGTAAACACTATTTAATTTTGCCAAAAGGATAATTTTTCACACCGACCGCGCAGCTTTGCGCCGCGCAACAATGCTTGGCTCAGCTCGGCGCTGAATCGCTCAGAACTGCCCAGAACAGTGCAGAACGGAGCTAGGTGTTTGTGGAAGAGCAGCAGGTTCCACTGTGAGCGCGTGGAGGGTTGAATATGGAGCGCAAAAATTTTTAAATTTACAAGTTCTATTGTCATAGTTATTTATCATCGCTTGAAAGAAAAACAAAGAAAAATTTCTAGAAAACGTTGGGCCACATTGGTTGACAAGTACGGAAAAGTCGGGAAATATATGGTGAAAATAATTTTTTTAATGAATTGCTTATTGGCAATAAAGGACAATTTGAAAATTCTTGTCGTATGTCCTCGGAAGACTTTGAACATCTGCTTTTATGATTTTTATGAACATGTTTTTTAATTTTTATGTAATAATTATTGTCTTTGGATCCCGCAATTTCGGTTTCTTTCGGTACAGATCAATCACTTTTTTGATCTCTTGATGGTTCCACTCGAAACTCATTTTCAACTTAAATCAAGATGAATGTACTAACATCACAGTCAACTAAAATCAGTCAGTACCGCTCAGATTCAGTAAGCGAGAAACCTTGGCCACGCAGAACGCACACGAACGAACAGTTGCCTTTGATGTAGGCCTACCGACAATGTCTGGATCGCGTTCGTTGGTGCTCGAAGTTGCACAGTATGGCGCGGTTTGCCGTCCAAACAGGCCGCCCCGCGCCTCTTTGTTTTTCTTTGTTTTGGCGCAGCGCGGCCGGTGTGGACGCGGCTTAATACTGCCTCGGCTAAAAAGTTGCCACAATTAGTAGGCTGTTCATCAACAGCAGCCTATGACTTCAGTAGATACGACTCTCCGTGTCGCTGTCATTCTCCTTCGGTATAGCCGTTGTTTCGTGGAACGTGGAACATGTCAACAACACTGATGCGACATTATAAGTTAGTTGCGACTGATAACAGTTACTTTTATGCCGGCAGAAAACAACGGTTTAAATGAGGAAGTAATAAAATGGGAAGCGACAGACATGAAAGGGAAGCAGGAGTCACAAGTTTTATCGGAATTCGCACTTTCAAAAATGTTATTCTCCTACGCAAGTAGATCAGTTTCTAGCAATCACAGCGAACATTAACGAGCACTGCGTTCATAACATTAAGAAACCGCAATTCAAACAACTAAACAGTATTATGTTAGGCCTATATATATTATTATACTGAGTATCACTCACTTAGTATCACTACTTAATATCACCCAGTTCTTTAAATGAAAATAACATGACATTAATCACCAAGAAGAGCTTTACTAGAAATGTGTTTATATTATTTAATAAAGTGGTGTAAACAATCAATCTAAAATGTCAGGCAACTGACAGGAAGAACAAGGAAGAAACATTTGTACAATGGAAAAAGTAATTTTGTAAAATAATAATCCTGAATTACAAACATGCAAAAGATTGTAGGCCTACTCTTAAAAAAAAGATAGGACGTTAAAAGTACAATCAAATTTATATTATATAAATATAGTCTCTCTCTCTCACACACACACGCACACACGCACAGTGTGTAATGTTAAAAGTGTCCTCACTACACATATTCAAATCTGATCCACCAGTATAAGGAAACAAGTTCATATACACAGAGGTCCGGAAACATTTCATTTCTGTCTGGCTCCATTTTCTGTTCTTTAAAGAAAAAGAAATCTCAAGAAGATATCATAATTCGGTACATTATTTTTACATATATTACATATAAGTATATGTACAAAAGTATTGCTCTTTATGGTGCGACGTTAAATTCGGGCACCGTGTAGGCCTACTTTAAATTCTGTTCATATGGCAGAAATATATTTAAGGTTTTTGATAAAAATACATTTCGCCTTAATAATCGACACAGTTGGTTTTATATTTGATTACCAGTTTCTAATGCCTTTGTTTTACTTTTTCAGGTAAGAACTTGATCGAGCGTGAACCAAATTTCATCCGTAGTGCCTACACGAAGATAACACAAGTAAGAAAGTAATTTATTATTGGCAGTGGCTTTATATGGGCTTAATATTTTTTTCTTTGGGTGGTGTAGAAGATTGACATAAACTTTATTCAACTGATACTGCTGCGGTGTTCTAATCCAATCCAATCCACTGGGCCTGTGATGCTTGTGCGGCGTAGAGACGAACCTCAAGGTAGCCGAGATTCGAGCTATCATCTGGACCGCCTGCCTCGTGGCTCTGCCCGAATAGGTGATTTCCTCTATGACTGGGCTTACGTAAGCGCAGTATAGGCTATGTGCCGAGGTCGTGTCCACTGGGCGTATACGATACTGATCGAGTCCGCCTGTAAGAGGATTGGTGTCCGTAGTCTTCTCCAGACGTAGAAGGCTCCCTGACATAGTGTACGTAGGCGATACTCCCCTGCCCTGGTATCGGGAAGTAAAGTACCTCGGGCTTCACCTGGATCATCATCTCTCCTGGTGGACACACTCCGAGCAAGTAGCCCGCAAGACCGCCAATCGTCTATATAAACTCCGTCCCCTGCTTTGCAGCAGATCTATGACCCGCCACCTAGGGAAACTCATCGTCATCACCTGTGTGGTGCCGATGGTTACCTACGCGATACCCGTATGGGGCTCGCCACCTAGGGAAACTCATCGTCATCGCCTGTGTGGTGCCGATGGTTACCTACGCGATACCCGTATGGGGCTACTTGGCTAAGACTCATGAGCGAAAGCTTCAATCACTCCTGGATCGAGGAGTGCGCTGGGAGTACAAATCCCACTACCTGACATCGAATAAAATTATCCGATAATCCCTGCTTGTCCGTTCCCTGTACTCAACTATGTGGACACTTTACCGAAGGTACTATCGCCGCACTGCCCGCTTCAAGGGCAGTCACATCATTAGCGCCCTCGGTCGCAACCTGTCTGTGACAGGTGAATCTTGGAGCCGGCCTCGGCGAACACTCATCCTCAATTAGTGACTAAATTATTGACTCCCACGGTCAGTAGCAGGCTACACCCCTAAAATCCAGAGTATCTAACGGTCCTTCCGGCAGGAGCTCTTTTTAAAGCTTGGAACGTAGTAAACGAGAGGGCGACGGGCTTGGGAACGAGAAGGTACAGCTTGGGAGCAAAAACATTAGAAAGAGCTTCGCTGGATTTTATGAAGCAAGTCGTGAATAACACGAAGACACGAAAATACTAAGCAGCCAGCAAATGGAGAGATTAGATTGAACCAAAAGAGAGATAGTAAAAGGGAGAGAGACAGACAAGCAGAAGTTTAAATGAAAACTCGATTAGGACAAATCGGAATGACAGTGTATGTAATTTCTCGCGCGAATCGTATGTACTCGAAGTACCGTTACGGGAATATCCGATTATCGCGGATGTGTGTACCTTGACACTGTGCTCGCAAGCTGGAGCACGATCATATGAAAAGCAAACGTTACGACGAGCGAGATAAATACTGTTTCCGTCCTACCGTGCACGTAAACATAGTACCTCCTGTACATACATTGATATTCTGTTTTGTGTGTAAGCATAACACCGCAGTATCTGTGCGGTAACGTAAATAATACAGGTGCTTCTTGCAGTGTCATATATCGGTACAGTTTATTTCATTTCACCAAAGTATAAGGTGTAAAAAGAGAGAGATACCGTGAAGAGAGGAAGAAACAGCAGCGGCGGCTCGTCAGGGGAGGCAAGGGAGGCTAAGCCTCCCCAGTAAAATCGGTATCGTAAATAATACAAGTGCTTCTTGCAGTGTCGTATATCGGTACAGTTTATTTCATTTCACCAAAGTATAAGGTGTAAAAAGAGAGAGTCACCGTGAAGAGAGGAAGAGACAGCGGCGGCTCATCAGGGGAGGCAAGGGAGGCTAAGCCTCCCCCAGTAAAATTTAGAAAATTATTAAAAAATAAACAACTAGTAATAGGCTTAATTTTTATTTTAACTGAACCTGTACTTATCAATCTGTAATCACAATTTGGCATTTTAAATTATCTGATTACTTAATCAAAAATCTTTTAAATCGCGCGTTATCAATAATAGTGCAGAATTCTAGCAGACAGAGGCAGAGGCAGAGATCTGAGTAGCCGCCGTAGTATTCGTACGTGTCCGGCAAGTGGTGGGGGTACGCTAGTGCATACTGTCTGGCCACGACTGGATGATCGAGGGTGCTTTCCTCCACCACGCGGCCGCTTGTAAGCGGGGTAGGTTGAAATATGTGTACTAGCCGTTTGGTTTACCCCCACTTAGCCTACCGTAATACCCGGTCATGCTTCTCCCACCTAACACAATGCTCAATCATCGAATCGTGGTCAGACAGTATGTAACCGCGCCACGGAGGCAACGAGCGAGTTAGCCTCTCGGCACAGTTATTGTGGTTTGTATTTAGTTTTACGCAGTCTTTACGTTCTCGTGCTCCTTGTGCGTGTGTATTATTATTATTTTACTCTTCTTGCCGTGTGTTTTTGATCTCTGCCGCGGGGATAAAATGGCTTTGGCAGACGAAAGTGAAAGTGATATATACTTATCAAACAAAGTGATTTTGAGAGAAGTGAAATGCTGAACACGGTCGACGTAACCTAACATTTTTATTTATTAAAAGGCACAAAAACCAAACTAGAACTTACCAGTCGTTATGGTGTGACCAATATAAATGGCTATGCGGTAGTGGAGTAAAGTCAAAGTTAATCTGCTGACCCTGCTTACTGTTAAACTATATTATTGCTTAACTAGAAGTACGATTTTCCAGCAGTAACGAATTAAAATTTATGAAGTTAGGTGGCACTAAAAACTTTTCTTACTAAGACAAAATATTCTTGATTGATTCTTTTGTTATATGTTCAGCATTTAACAAAGAAAAATTAAGAACAGGACTTGAAACCATTTTCTCGCCATTACACAGTGAAATTAACCAGGTTAATAAAAAAAATGAAAGATGATGAATTACATGCAAACGAAATTCTTCACGAAGCGTATAAATTATTTACTCTATTCCAATAATTCTTCCTTGTAATTATTCTTACGTAGAGAGAAGATTTTCTTGTCTTAAGAGAATCAAAATTTACTTAAGAAACCGCATGACTCAAGATCGTCTCAGCGCCATTGCTTTAGTTTCAATTGAAAAGGGAATACTTTGCAAATTGTAAAGTGGACCGACATGGCATAATGATGTTACCGACAATTTTAAGAATAAGGACCGTTGAATAAATTTATTGTAGGTCTACAAGTAAATTCATTGCAGCTTACAAAATACATTTCTACTCAGAAGTTTACTTTTTTGCTAGAACAAAAGTAAGTTGATCTTTGGTTTACCTTGTTAAAGATAAGCGTATATTTCTAAGACGTATATGCTGTTGAAATCACATAGCTCTACCATAATTAGTAGTGAAATAACAATTGGGGGGGGGGTGCTATGACAGAGAGCGGCTCACATGACTGCCCTGTAGCCTCCCCATCTTCAGGACTCACCGGCCGCCACTGGGAAGAGAGAGAAAGCCGGAAATAGGAAAGAGAGGGGAATGATGAGGGTTACGCTAAGTGATATATCTGTGGTTTCATCTGTATGTATATAGTATCGTGTGTATGAATGAACTTAATCAACGTATCCTTCTATCCAATAACTTACGGATCAGTAGACATTTTTGGAAACATGATTATCAGAACAATTGTTCTGATAAGTCAGTGTTTATATAATTCACGAGTGACAGTAAACCGAGAGAAGTAACTGGATTATTTAAGTGTGCCTTTAGACGCACCGATCTCCGTGTTACGCTACAAAAAATCGAGGTGACAGAAAATGAAGGAGCAGAAGAAGAAAACGTTAAAAGATTAACTACTTATATACCATTGGTATAATATTTTACAACCACGCGGCCATTTGACGGTTATTTTACTAGCACTCATAACATGAATTTACAAAATTTCATGAAGACAACTTGTCGAGGTAACTAGTCGGAAAGCCATCTGATGCTTACTATGAGTGGGTAAAGCATAACGATTTCGTCCTCACGACAAAGAGCTGTGTTTCTAAAGATTCTGTAATCAACATCACTCACGACACAACAGCAGGATACTGAGATACACACTGATAAGCGATAGATTTCTTTTTTAAGTTGGGAACAATGATACAGAGCGAAAGCGCTGATCTATGATTTGTCGCTGCGACCAAATTACGTTACGAGCAGTTGGCGTTAATTTTTAAAATACCAACTTCTTATGCTAAGTTCTTCATCTGCTCCTACAATGTTTGCAGTCATCGATCCGGCGAATTCATCAGCTTCTCGCTTTCCCACTTCGTTTCATACTTCTCTTCCCCCGAAAGTTCCGGTCAACCGACGAGTAGGCCACGTCCCCTTTCGAAAAGTTAGTAGCTGCCTAGTTTAACAACAACTGACTTTATAACTAATTTCCGAGTTCGTTTCAGTTAGACTATAATATGACCCAATCAAGAAAGTTGTGTTAGTGGTTATAATCACAAACAGAATTATCACTGTTCCACACCACTATAGAAAAAATATTCCGATTAGCGCTTTCAAGCTTCTCAGCTCATCCGATCTGACGATGAGCTGAGAAGCTTGAAAGCTAATCGGAAAATTTTTTCTATAGTGGTGTGCAACAATGATAATTCTGTTTATAATATGACCCAACTATTATCACACAAGTACATACACAATTAATTCTACAAAATAAAAGTGCGTTCATTAAAGAGCACAATTACCGTTAAGCTGAAGAGAAAAAAGCGCTGGGCGACAATGGGAATAAAACAGCTGGTGGATTACTTCAATTAAATACCAACGAACATACCGTCGGTAAGCTTAATTAAACGTAACACAGCAGCTGTTAATCCGATGCCATTGCATCGTCATCCGATGATTACCCCGTTGCATTTTAAAATTTAACATTAACATTTTCCGATTAAACTCGCACGCCATGCGTTTGTTACGCACACTTCACGGGTAGTGACGTACTAGGAGCTTCTATGGGTGGGGTGGGGGTGGGGGGTAAGCTAGCTTGAAGGTTGGACTCCAAGTTTTCCTCAGGACAAAAAAGATATTCAAGATTTTCTTCATATAATTGTTTGCACAATTATAACTCAAAGTCTGAGGATTTATGGGTATTGAATACAAATCCACACCGTTACACCGATTGCCACCAACTTTTGCACAGGTAACCTTTGACACAAGACGAAAAATACTGTCTAAATTGGAATTTGATATTTTTCCTCGTTCGCACGATATACTCCCTTTTAATTATGCCTTTTCGTTGACGCGTATAAAGATGTCAACAGCACCATGGAGTCCAGAATTAATTACCGTAGTAACAAGTAAATAAACAAATGATATTTAGCGGCATTGGAACTGTATCTTTATCCGTTCCTGCAGTTCTAATGTTTTTAATATGCGATATAATTTTGTATACAGATACATCTATATATTTTGCAATTGTCTTAAACGATTATAAAATTTATGTTTATACGTATTTCTGATGATGCAATGAGTAAGTAATGAAATATATTAAATAATACTATTAAAGATGTTAACAACACCATGGAGACCAGAATTAATTACCATAGTAAGAAGTAAATAAAGAGAAGCTATTTAGCGGCATCGGAACTGTACATTTATCCATTCATGCAGTACATTTTCGATGTTTTATATAATATGCGATTGTATCGATATATTACGATATGGAAAAGAAGAAGTGTAGGCTACTAATTGTAAATTGTCCTATTACTTTAAGCAAAGCGAAAATACGTGTTGTTTTTATTTGTGAGGCTAGATGACAACGGTTTTTTGTTTTTAGTTTACTGCTGAAATAAATAAAACCCAGGTTGAGGAAAACATAACGTTTAATGTGTTATACAATGCTTCTAACCAACACAGTAACACTTAAAATAAAAAATTTAGCGTTTTTGATTTAACAGGTACTTTATAAACATCTCCAAAGGGTTTATAAACACGGGCACCTTTAAATCTTCAAAGGCTGTTGCACCAACATAATAATTTAGTACAAGTTAAGATAGTACAAGTGTTGAAAACAGCTTTGGAGAGAATTTGACTAATGAGTACAAAATTGTTATACGAGCTGACAGAACGCCGTATAGACATAGATAATAAAAATTATATTAAAATATTTATTAAAAGTCAAATATTCCCGTGGGAAGCCACGGGGAACAGGGGTAACAGCTAGTGTGATAATAAGCCTTATTTTAACACACGCAACTGGCTTACAAGTAGACCTAAGTTAAGTGCTTATGGAATTTGACTGAAATTTTTAATAGTTCTGGAGGGAGATTGATCCTCCTCCGTACTTAGCCCAATGGTAAACACTATAACATTTCAAATCTTTCACTATGTATAATTCATGTTTCAATGGAAAGGTGTGGACTCTTGGCCTACCTGCTACCTCTCCCCCATACTTCCGCCCGGGCTCGACTGCAGCTAATTGCCTCGTGAGTCACCTCACTGTGCGTCCAGTATGAAACAATTTTTTTTTGCCTCGTCCAATACTGGTAAAATTTTGTTATATTTGAAATCAGCGAAATAATACGATGAAAATGACACCAAACACGACTAAAAAATATTAAATTTTAAGGTGTTTCAAGGTATAAGGTCAACAACCTACTTTAATACACATCTTCAGTGCATACTGCTCAAAGAATAAATTTAAATGAAAAATACGAATACTTGTTTAATTGCTTTGTTTAATTCTTTGATTGAAAAAGAACACACATAATATTTCGTGTTTAAGCGCTGGTAGTGGACAGAGAACTCCTGCTCATTTCCTATAATGGGGTTGCTATGAGTCATCTCGTGACTAGTGCTGCTTGGTATTTATGACTCAGCCTCATCCCTTCTTCAGTTGCTTGCAAACAGTTGAATAGTTTAGTGTCTACTGTTCGTCGCTACTGTCGATCGTGAGTTTACGGAGTATTAGTTTAATTAGTTGAATATTATAAGGTTACATTTTGTTAAGTTAAGTATTTCAAGTTTTATTAGTGTTTTTTTATCTTTTTATCGAGATGTCTTTATCTAGTAAACGTGGTAAAGTGTACCATTCTCAAGCTAGAACAATAATCGCGTCGGTTACGCAGTACTTTGAACAGGAGCGTGACAATAAAGGCCCGTTAATTGATATAAAAAAAGTGTGTGAGAGAGTTTAGGCAGCGTGTCAAGTGTCTCTACGCACAATTACTAGAATAAAAAGTGAACTTAAGGAGTGTAAGAACGATAGCTTTGTTATAAGCGAAGATAATGAAAATGACGATGTGCTCCCAGATGCAGTGAACACGGAAAATGCTAGTGTGCTCCACACGCCAAAAAGAAAAAAACTTCTCCCATGCCCAGTGACTTATATTGATGATTTTGACAAATCTGCCATCCGACGCCATGTTGTAGATTATTATAGACGCAAGGAAGTGCCGACCCTCCGAAAATTACAAGCATCTCTCAAAGATGCGGGACTTTTCAAGGGATGCTTACAGTCCCTGTCTAACGTATTAAAGAATATTGGTTTCAAATGGAAAAGGTTCGATAAAAGAAAGGTACTTATGGAGAAGCCATCGGTTGCTTTATCGAGATGCCGGTTTTTGAGGAAAATTCGTAATGTGGACATTAAAAACGTGTTTTTTTAAAGATGAAACATGGATTAATAGTAATGTCTCCAAAGATTTTGGATGGACCGACGGCAGTGTTAGCTCTACTCTGGGTGCACCTCTAGGCAGAGGACAGCGACTCATAATCTGCCACGCAGGTGACGTCAACGGATGGATAAATGCACCCCCGCTGATTTTCAAATCTAAGAAAACGGTTGACTACTATGAGGAAATGAATTCTGAGATATTTGAGTGCTGGTTTTTTGAAGTGTTGCTTCCTTCACTACCACCCGGTTCAACAATAGTGATGGACAACGCTCCTTACCACTCAAGAGTAAACAACTCGGCTCCAACCTCATCCTCAAGGAAAGGAGAAATGGCAGATTGGCTAACCTCACGAGGAGTTCGTATCACTGACGACATGCGTAAGCCCGAACTGTATAATCTCGTCAAGCTACACAAGCCCTAACTGACTTCTTATGTCATTGACAAGAAAGCATCTGAGCTTCGATTCCGGGTTATTCGGCTTCCACCTTATCATTGTAATTACAACGCTATTGAAAAGGTCTGGGCTCACTTGAAGAATTACGTCAAAACAGCGCAACACAACATTCAAACTGGACGATGTGCAAAATTTGTTTTTTGAAGCTGTAAACTCCTACCAAGCAGATTCGTGGAAAAACTGCGTTAAACACGTAAAGAAAGAAATGGATGATGATTGGCTGAGTGAAGGCCTTGATCACCGCAGGGCCAGGAAATGATCATCAACTTGGCTCCAGGAGATCCAGATGATGACGACAGTGACTGGAACTCTGACGAGGAAGAAGACTTGGGAACATCTCCATTGGAATAACTGTTTTAATGAGAGTAAGTAGACTTGGTATATTTATTTAGTGTTTTTTTGCCTTATATTTCAAAGGTCAAAATGTTTGAGAAACGTTGTTCCAAAAGATATTATAAAAATATAGTACTGTCTAAAAAAATATTATCAAAGTAGGGTACTATTATGAGCTAAGTCATAATAGTAAAAAAAGGTTAGTAGAAAAAAATTTATTTTCATAAGCTAAGTCATAACTGGTCTTATTTACAAATAATTATTTTCAGAAAAATGTTAGCAAATGTTTGTTATTGTTATTCAGTCATTGTTACTTTATAACGCCCAATGTTTAATATTCCTTAGTCGTGTTTGGTGTCATTTTAATCGTATTATTTCGCTGATTTCAAATATAACAAAATTTTACCAGTATTGGGCGAGGCAAAAAAAAATTGTTTCATACTGGACGCACAGTGAGATGACTCACGCGGCAATTAGCTGCTGTCGAGCCCGGGCGGAAGTATTAGAATGGGGGAGAGGCAGCAGGTAGGCCAAGGGTCCACACGCCAACCACCGTCATACAGAGCATAACGTACTACGTTGGTCTCCAGATATTTACGGATTAATATTTCGATTTTCAGGCGATTTTAATGCTACAGTACAAACAACAATAATACTAGGAAAGTATTTTTCAGATAACAATGGTGTTAGAATAGAAGCAAAAACTGTGTGAATTTTTTTTCTTACGAATTAAAAAAGCGTTAACGTAAATGCAATTTTCACTGTCAGATCAGTGTAAATGCATCCAGAACTGGTTACAGATTACAAAAGAAAAACAAGCAAAGCCGACGCCACCACAGTCGACCAGTTCCCAAAGCGTTTCGTATTTCCAATAAAATCGCTTCTGTAACACTGATCAAACGTACTCCACGCACGCGCGCGCGCGCACACACACACACACACACACACATTGCAGAGCGCGTGATCCACAACTCTTTAAACTGGGCCAAGAGCAATGGAAACTTTACTTTGCAGCATCAAACCAAATATTTTTTTTACTGTTAAAACTTCCTAGCTGTATACGGTTATCATTACGCTACTCAAAGAACGATATTGGTAAAACAATTGTTGTCGATTATTGACGATTGACAGAGGGTTAGAAAACTTTAAAAAATACTTCTTCTTCTTCTGATAGCTCCTATCCGTTTCGGATGTTGGATATCACACAGGCTATTTTAACTTTCTGTACTGCTGTACGGAATAAGTCAGTTGTATTCATGCCAAACCAGGTCCTTAAATTTCTCAGCCATGATATTCTCGGTCGCCCAACTCCTCTCTTTCCAACTACTTTTCCCTTTAGTATGGACTGCAAGTAAAATCTCTGTTCATTTCTCATGAGATGTCCCAGATACTGAAGCTTTCTTATCTTCACTGTGTTAATAACTTCCCTATCTTTCTTCGTCTTTCTAAGAACTTCAACATTAGTTATATACGCTGTCCATGAAATGCTCAGTATTCTACGGTAGATTACGGTACATATTTTCCAGTATGCTCAGTATCTTTCGACAGATTCCAATTTCTTAGTTGTGGCTTCAGTCAAAGTCCAAGATTCTACACCGTAGAAGAGGAACACCGTAGGTGTTACGTAGCAGCGTAAAAGTCTCATCTTTCTGTTTATTGTTAAAACGTGTCTTTTGAATAAACTGCTCATTTTAGTGTAGACTGCTCTTGCCTTTTCAATTCTGCTCTTTATTTCTTGAAAGTGGTCCCATGGTTCATTGAATATAGTACCAAGATATATAAATTGGCTTACACGTTCAACTGGCCTTTGGTTTATATTAAGGGTGCAGTTTGTGAATTTGTTCTTAGATAGCTTCGTTTTATTAACAGTGATGTCTAGACCATATCTACGGCTGCTTTCTGTCACTCTATTCATTAGTTGTTGCAGCCCCTCTAAGCTATCTGCGAATATGACGGTATCATCCGCATAACCTACGTTATTTATTCTTTCACCGTTCAGAGAGATTCCTACATCACATTCATCTAAAGCTTCTCTAAAAATTCCTTCCGAGTAGATGAATAAAAGCGGAGATAGTATACATCCTTGTCTTACTCCACGCAGAATCTGTACCTCTTCAGTTTTCTCTTTATCTACTCTAACCACTGCAGATTGGTTCCAATACAGTGTAGCTATTATCCATCTAATCCAATATAAAAATAATTACATACAGAACTTATTTTAATTTTAAAATAAGTACGAATAAAGAATTTTAACAGAACGATAGTCTCGTGAACAGCTTGAAATTAAATAATTAGGACGAACTCGGATAATAATTCAGAACACTTAAGCAAAGATTTATAGGAATATACAAAACTCGTTTACTGAATACCTAGGTAAAAGAAACCCACACTTTTCCACTCAAGAAATATTTTTTTTTATTTTTCTACGTAACCTCCTACACTTATATACATATTTATTCTAATGTTTGTGACAATAATTACAAAGACAATCGTTAAAGATCCCTAAGTCAATAGAAGGCTCTATGCATCCATGTTTCCAACGCTGCTAACACACATAAGTAGGAAGAGCAAAAACTGGAGAACACGATGCATATGGGCTGAGATTTAATTTGTACAACTGTACACAGCTGCAGATTTGTGAGTTGTGCCCGTTATGTGGTGGTAAAGCATTGTATTTATTATTAAATGAGAGCTTTTATACTAGTGTTCACAATTCAAAGGATCCAATATTCCATCGTACTATAATTCTATTATCATTTTGTCTTTTTCTTGATAATGAGTAAGGCTGTGATTTGTTGCTCTGAGTTCTTTTTCATGGAACGTGAAACCCGTCTAGCCAGCTACAAAATCCTTGTGTATTATTACTCGATCTTTTATTATTTTTAAAAATAACTGACTATGTTTAATTAAAAATATCTGAAATGGGCACAAGAAGTAATTTATTTACTTTTTTAAAAATGAATCTTTTGTTTTTAAATTTATATTACTTCATATATTTCTTCCAGATAACTCGCCAGCTTCCTGGCAGATTAATTTATCGATATCAGAATGCTATTTTTAAATAGAAAGAAGAAGAAATTTAAGATTCTACAAATAAGTCACCATGTGTCGATTATTTTTACAAATTAAATAATTGACAACAATGTATAATTTTTTTTGTAAACAAAGCTTACAAACTTCTTGAAGGCGATTGAAAAGTCCTAATAATGTTGAGAGATTGGGATAGGGACTGAAATTTTCAAAACGCCAAAAGTCCAAATATTTGGATAGGAATTGAAATTTTCTTAGCCTGATTTTCTTTAGAATTTTTAAAATTTTTCAAAATTGTAATTTTAAGGAGAAATGCGGCCGGGATTGTATGCGGCCTGCAGTTTGATGTCACTGTTATAGAGCCGCGGTCTCGGCGTTGCCAGATTCATCTGCAACCTTCTGGAAAACATTACTGTGTCATACAAGTGACCCTGCCTGGTGCTGTATAAGTACCAACAACGGTCCATCGGAATAATATGACTTTTGGCAACTCTGCAAAATAAACGGTGTATTCATATCAGTACGATATTATACGACAGTATTTTGTGAAAGTGACAAGTGTTTAAATGTTAATTTAATTTAGAATTATTGTAATTATCTAATTTTGGTGACTTTTGCTACTGTGTCTAGGCATATTGCGTGCACTGGATAATTGTAGTTCTATAAGGTAGAGAACAGTTGTAATATGAGTGTTGTTTAAGAGAGTTTTACTGGAATGTGTGAGTGCTGATTTCTCTGGCGTTCGATAACTTGTTACACTGTTGTAAGATCGTAAATCACGCGATCCTAGTAACAATATTTATTGTTACGAAATTTTTCTTTTATAATTTAAGGACTCAAATACGTACTGAAAGATAAAGTGTAACTTCTTTTGCTTATGCAAACAAAAGAGAAGTTTAATAAACATCGAATACAGTTGTGAAAATATAGATTCTTTAAGAGTTGCCGTTAAATTGTAGTATAAAGTTATGCTGCCTAACGAATTCAAGAAAAAGATCGTGTATAATTGTTCTCATATGGACAATAATTACATAATACCTTTACGAATAATTGTAATACGGAAATAATAATAATGGCTCCCATGAGTACCACCGAAGTAGCTTAGAAGGCAGGGCAGGCTGCCTTATTTGATCTATATGGCCCACAAGGAAGGCAGTGTGGCCAGGACTACGCTTCAGCCGTCCATTATTATCCCCAGGATGTTATCCCAGGTACTCATTGTCACAGGCTGAGTCGACCTGGGGGCTGAAAAACGCACCTTGATTTTATGGTGTGGACACGGGAATCGAATCCGGGACCTCTAGATTAGTAGCCAGGTGTAATACGGAAATACCATACAAATTGGTATTCGAAAAACTGAAAACGGATTAACAAAAAAACATTAATATCAGTTAATAACAGTTAAAATTATACGAAGGGGATAATTAATTCCGCGCCACTTGAACAAAATTAGATGCACAGCGCACGCCGAGTGGGGTTGTTACTGCAAATCCATACAAATAAAAACAACAGCAACCAAGACGAGCGCGCTGGAATTAAAAATTCAAATTAGTTAATAACATTTAATTACACGAGAATGCAGCAATTATTTGTGCAACATTTGGAGAATATTATGCAAAACCGCAGAGCAGTTTACTATTTTCTTTTTTTTATTTGAAAGACACACACACACACACACACACACACCTACACATGGAAACTGGGTTACAAGGTTACTATGATGCTAAGGATGCTGATGTATGCTGCAACCCACATTACATGGTCTGAGCGGTTACACTGGGAATTTTGTATTCTGCAGTTGCACACCTGCTGCCCGTAATTCTTTTCCACGTTTTGCCTTTATATTAAATTATCCCCCCCAAACCACACACACACACACACACACACACACACACACACACACACACACACACACACACACACACACACACACACACACACACACACCTGTTTTTTATGCTAAAGGTAATAGCTACAAGAAATTCATAAATTTTCTTGTTTCCTTGTGCGCGTGTGTGGAGTGCTCGTCTTTATTGCGTCTCTTCTCTGCGACGTCTTCAAACCCAACAATGTATTATCCTCTGCAGCCTCACTTCCAGCTAAGCAACTGCTCGAAAAGGTAATATTTGAATCAAACGTTTTTTATCATTGTTCCAGGTTTTAAATTGATTTTAACTTTTGTGGTCACTGTCATCGCCAGTTCCATCCAGCAACTGGATTAACATATTTTCGGTTTCACAAAACGCGCCAGATGTCGACTTACAGTAGCCTACACCGTATACCGACAGAGCGGGACGTACCGAGTCCGAATCTGTACAAAACTATACGCAGTCAAAAACCAGACTCGTCAGTTTTTTGATCCTCTCACTCAGGTTTAAAGAAAAGACTTCTTTCATCCTACACTTTTTTTTTACTAGATCAATCTTCTCGTTAACATAATATGGAATTTTCATTTTGTCTGCTGAGACTTGGTTCACTTCATTATATTTACTGTAAGCTCTATGAGCTGTAGTACTCGCCACTATTTTGAACGTAATAGGTTTATTATTAGGTAAATTTCAATGTTAGACAACTTTCAAATTATCAGAAAAATTACGAAAACCTTGAGTACTAAACTATTTCTTTTAGTACAACTACAATTATAAAGCAGACATTCACACGATAAACAGAAAAAATTATAATCACTGCATTGGTTTTATTTAAATTTGTGACCATAATACCTAAATGACAAAAAACATTAGTGTTAAAGTTTAAGTTATATATGTTTCCATGGATACGCTAGTATCTAATATTTTTCACAAATTGACAACAATATATAATTTTTTTGTAAACAAAGCTTACAAACTACTTGAAGGCGATTGAAAAGTCCAAATAATGTTGAGAGATTAGGATGGGGACTGAAATTTTCAAAAATACAAAAGTCCGAATACTTGGATTGGGATTGAAATTTTCTTAGCCTGATTATCTTTAGAATTTTTACAATTTTTCCAAACTTTTAATCCCTCTTTGGGCGCTGGTGTCCTAAAAATTTGAAGTTTCCAAAACTGCAAAGCATATACTTATTTTAGTTAAATACTCGGCACGGAGTTTTGTGATTTTTTTCACAGTTTTCCACCTCACATTTTTATCTCCCGCCCTTCTATTTTTGGGGAGGATCGATCTCAATGACAAAGGTGTATATCGGGTAAAAGTATGCACACGCGTGCCAAGTTTTATGAAAATAGGTTGATGTATTCTAAAGTTATTGTGAGAGACATCTCACACGGACAGGCAAATGCAAAACGGTCGAGTTAAAACTGAGAACTCGCTTCGCTGTTCAACAAACGACGAAATCACTAACGAGGAAATCAAAAGACAAACGTAATAAGAGAAGTGCGCATTATGTTTTATACATATATAGCAAACTACTAATGGACATCTCCGAAGAATTAACTGAGACTGACGGATACAGAAGGCAATGGAGTTCCATAGGCAAAAGAAGTTGGAGGAACGAAGTTGATCAGCAGACAGGAAGGAGAAACCTAAACTGGATACTATAGAGATAAATGAAGCCTCAATGTTTTAATGAACGAAGGTAGGTAAATCTATAGAAATCCGTGTATAAATTGCTAAGTTGAGCTGAAAAAAAAAATAACAAAAGTGCCAACGCGACTTTTAATATGCAGAGTTGTTCCAGACGTTTAGAGATCATTCTGCGTTGCGACCCTTATCAAGTCAGGCAGTGACACAGTTTCTAGTGAATTCCAGAGCGCGTATCCGGAAAGTGGTAAATTATTCTCGCATCTCAGTGGGGTATAAATTTAAGCGCCAGCGGCCGGCTACAGAGTTTAGTTAGCTTTTGGACTGGCGAAATTACAACGCTGTTCGGAGTGATTTTTACTGCTACTTGTGGAAAACCTAGGGTCTTTTCCAGTAAGTGTCTACAAACAACTCTCACAGCGTTCACGAGTCAGCCAAGCTCCCCCACCACCGTTCCCGCCAGTCCCTTCTCCTGGAGTAGCGGTGTGAAGGAGATGCGATTAGCATACATTACACACATTCATATGATGCAGTAACGCGCGCGCCCCTTTAATTCCGCACGCACACACGCCTCAATTCTATTCTTTTTATTTTGTTTCAATTTTTTGTTTGTTATTTGTATTTTGTTTTTTATTTTTATTTATTTTTTATTAAGCGCACGCACGCCTGAAAATCTTTTTATTTTGTTTCTTTTTTTTAATTTTTATTAGGAGGGTTTTTTAGTTTATTTTTACGAGTATTTACATTACATTAATTATATAATCTAGGATTGTGAGTTAATCCTTTGTTTCGGAAAAAAAAATGAACGGAATTTTCCTCATTTCAGGCGACAGTTACCAACTCTATCAGATTCATTTTGAATAAAGCAATATAAAGAATAAAAGTATATAGTAATAACGTAAATAATAAACACAAAATAAATGTAAAGAATGAAAAAAAAAACAAAATAAACGTATGAAAGAATAAGCGAGTGTGAGAAGAAACGAATGTAAATAACTAATGAAAGAGTAAGTTTGAAAAATAAAACAATGTAACTAACTGCACAACTTAAAGGTAGAATTGTAGACTCCAAACAGAAACGATAAATGTGTTAATAGTAGTGATATGGTAATCACCCCTCCTTCACACCGCTACTATAGGGATAGGGACTGGCTGGCACGTTGGTGGGGGAGCTTGACGGGCTCGCGACTCTGCGAGAGTTGTTTGTAGACAGTTACTGGAAAAGACCCGGAAACTATAATAAGGTGACATTTATTGATGTTTTAACTTTTCTCTAAAGCTTGCACGTCCGGTGTCAATATATTCAAAAGTATATATAGGCCTATCTGTTAGGCCGTGGTCGGTTGCTGTGAAACATCTTGTCAGGAACGTTTCGATTACCCGTCGGAACTCTTCCTCAGGGGACCAATAAGCGACAGCAACAACCTGAGACAGGTATCGGGTATTCTTTGGCGAACATCTGCCGCTATTGTTTTTCGTGCGCTCTGTCGCTTTTTGGTAGCCAGAGGAAGGTTCCCGAAGGGTAATCGAAACGTTGCCGACAAGATCTCGTTCCACAGCAACCGACTAAGGCGTAACAGCCCGGCTTTTAGATATAATTTTGAATTTATTGTTGTTTGCTGGACAAATTTGTCTTGAATTATATAGTGGGGAAGCCTTTGTTGATTTATAATTACTATTGTTTGTTTATAATTAAAGTTGTAATTAGTAACGTCATTGGTGTTAGTTATTCTGTTTCCACTGTAAACACGACGATCCATTCTACCGTCGTAACAATATCAGAAGAAACGCTCGATCTATTCCCCAGAAACACTTCTCATTCGTCATGAATTTGAGGAATATTTGGCAGGAAGCTACTCTGTGTTCCATATGTACAGTATATACGTATCATTCATGTTTTTCAAAAGCTTCTTGGTCATACAACCTTATGATTATGTATCACATAATTTTCGTGATCAGGCTGAATAATACGTTAATCAGTTGTGAACTAATTAAACAAATAGTGCGATATGGTTGCAATAAATAACAGACGGCAGGCGTGTGTCATATTTCAGGGCGGCGCACACGATAAGAGTATAATGTATAGGCCTGTCCGCTCTAATCAAACGGAAACTAATTCCAAACAATAGTACAACATTGTGTTGTCAATAAGTAACAGATGATGATGATGATGATTCAGTGCGCGAGTGGAAAAATTGATAACTGTTACAGTCGGTTCACTAGTTCCTGTTAATCACTAATCGCTAATCATAAATCATTCCGATCCATAGATATACAGTTACTGCTAGTAGATATGTCGTACACATAGTGCAGACGGGGAGTTTGTGACAATGAGAGAGGCATCAATAAATATTCCCTAATATAGGACAAGAAACTTTTAACGTTATAAAATTAAAATGACAGCAACAATAATATTGTTACGACATTACAGAACCATCTACGTTATCCTCGAATGTTCCAGTGGAATCCGGCTGTAGTGTGTCTGCGTACGTGATTCTCAACGCGTTAGCTACTGTGCCGGAAGTCGCCCGGCTGCGCGCTGTGTGCAAGGCCGCAGTCAACTACATTCTGCAGGGTTCTTCTGTATGTTTTCTGGTAGCGTTCTCGACGCGCAGTATGGATGTTTCTGGATTTTCGGCGGGGTGTAAATACAAGTACTCAGCGACGCTCAGTTTCAGTTTTAAGTTGCTATATATATTCGAGTGCGGTTCGTAGTATTGTGGCGAAGTGTTATGTGTTTTATAATTGTGCGGGACAATTGTATACAATTATGTTTTATATTAGTTGACATTTTATTGCGTATGAACAGTTTTTATTTGATTTATTGTAAGAGACTATCTTGTTGATTACAAACTGTTTTATTGTGATAATTAAAGCTGGTGATTAGTGATTCCGTTGGTGTCTTGTATTTTGTTTTCCACCGTACCATACGACGATCACTAGACCGTCGTAACAATATGTATTTTCCAGGTGGCAACCATGTCTTGCCCAGCGATACATAAATTGTATGAATGTAAACATTCTTCTTGTGGCTGGTAAAGCAGTGAAGGCTATAACATACAGCGAGACCTTCACGAGCGTTGTGGGACGGTATGTTTCAGCATACATGTGGACGAAAGGAGTGTCTGAACGATTTTGTTGCACCTGTAAACAAGAAGTTCCAACCTGTTGAAGGAATACGCAGTCAAAAGCATTTCTGTAACATGGTGTAGTGCCTGACGAACCTCGTCATATTACCACAACACCTCCGAGTTAGCAGTGCTTAGCGGTAGACTCGAGGAAACAATACAATAAAATCAGCATTTAAGAGGACGATTTTAGAGGTCCGATCTTTGGCAGTCATGAGAATTTTGAGCCCTGGCCTCCAGAACTACATACCTCCACTCCTCTCTATTCTGTGCCACCTTCTGACACCCCGTCTTCACAGTCCTCATACGCCATATTTCGGCATTTAGTACACCTCCATATATCCTACTCAGACAGAATCTTTCTTTCCCACCTTCTGATCTTACTCTGTTGTGCTGTATAATGTACGCCTCATTAAATATTGTGATACGGTTCTCTTGCAACTTCTAATTTCTCAATAATTTCACTTCAGCAAACGTATGGGTCCAATTTTTTGTGCCGATGGCTTACCTATGACAGGAACGGAAACAGGCCGTATTTTGTTGTTGTTAAGTTCTCACAACAAAATACCGTATTGTCACAGCGGATGTCGGCCCGTATTTTGTCGACGGTTTCACATCTTCTATGTTATACGTTAGCCCCTTCACATTTTCCCTTTCTCTTCCCGTCTATCGCACGAGCTCTCTCTTCCTGTCTGTCTGTATGTCTGTCTGCCTGCCTGCCTCCCTGCCTGTCTCTCTCTCTCTCTCTCTCTCTCTCTCTCTCTCTCTCTCTCCCTCTCCCCCCCCGTAATTACTTTTCCAGTGTAATTACCGGCATTAGTGCATGTCTAATTGCAGAATGAAGAGAAGACTACATAATTATTGAGCTTTATTTATGTAACGCGCGTGTTTGTGTGGACCGAAGTAGGGGAGATAAGGCCCCTAAAAGGTTTAAATTACTAAAAATGTTTAGTATGTGAACTTAGATGTACAATACTTTTTAATCGCTCAGAGCCTAATTATTATTACCCCAATCTTCCAAACCCAGGTACTTTTGTGTTGTCCTATTCTCGTGCGGTCTGTATCACGCTTTCTACAGTTTTTTCTCCTTCTGTGTCTGCATTCTTGTGTATATTTCACGTAAATCTTTACATATTTGTAGACGGAACAGCGAGCAGTCTATCATCTGCGCGTTGTTCCAGTAATCTGAGTATCTATTGAAGCTGACGTATTCTGCTGGACGAGGATTGTATCTGACGTGTAGTTTTGATAAAGTAGCCTACATCTCTGCTTTGTTGAGAATGACGGGTAATGTCTGCCTGTCGAATTTATTCTCTCTCTCTCTCTCTCTCTCTCTCTCTCTCTCTCTCTCTCTCTCTCTCTCTCTCTCTCTCTCTCTCTCTCTCTCTCTCTCTCTCTCTCTCTCTCTCTCTCTCTCTCTCTCTCACAAATAATAAGACCAATACAGTTAGGATTATTAATTACAGTAATTTCTTAGTTAACTTTTCTTAGTTAGTACTACCTAAGCGTACAAGGTACGGTTTCCTAAATGTGGTTTTGCGCTAACAAGAGGAAACTGGGAAGGAAGGCAGTTGTAGCAGGTAACTAGGTTCCAATATCTAGGAACAGTAATCACTTGAGATGGAAAGGCGGTTGAAGAAATAAACTTTAGTGTACAGAAGGGGAAGCTGGAACGAGTGGATATGGGTAGTACATCAGCTTTGGCGACTACAAATTCGAGACAGTGGAAGCGTTTACTTACTTGAGTTCAGTTGCAACCATTGAAAATGTTATGGAGGAGGAAATCCAAAGAAGACTTGGTTTTGCTAACACTGCTTACTTCAGTTTACAAAGGGAATTTGAGTCCAAACTGATATCGAGGGCAACAAAGAGCCTCCTATACAAGACACTGGTTGTCCTAGTGCTATGGTATGCATCAGGGACATGGGTTCTGAGTAGAAGCACTGAGAATGCGTCGGGCAGATTTAAGAGGAAAACACTGAGGCGAATATATGCGCTAATGAAGGAGGGAGGTATCTGAAGAAAAAGAACTAATAAATAGGTATATAACTTGCTACACGACATGTCCATTACCAAAAAGATAAAGATAGGACGGCTTAGATGGGTAGGCCATGATGTCAGGATGGACCTCTAGGACCCTGTAAAGCTTCCTCTTCTTATACGACCCAGAAGACAAAAGGAAAGTGGGAAGTCCAAAGTGAAGGTGACGAGATGGAATGCAGCAGGTTGCGGAAAGGGCAGAAATCCGCAATTGGAGGGTGGTTGGATCGGACATAGACCGTTGAAAAGTCTCCTTCAGCAGGCCAGGACATGCCCAGGTTTGTAGCGCTCCCGGATGATGATGATGATGATGATGAACAGAAGGGAAAGTAAATATACTATCATTATTCTAAATATATATCCCATTGTTATTGTGAGTATGAAGGAAATAACAGAGGAAGTCTAGATACGGATATGCAAGGTAGTTTTCATAGCCTGGTTACTATTTGGGTGGAAAACCCCATCTTACTAGAGTGGAGTAAAATGGCACCTGGGATAACTACTACAGACCGAATTAGAAATATGACCATCAAAAATCAGTTCAGCACGAATTAGATCGACAGTACTGGAGACAAGAGCACTGCAATGATTTGGTCATATACTGAGGTTAAACGAAAGGAGTGAGATAGAGATAGAGAAAAACTTAGATTTTAGTGGATAGTATATATTGCTCCGTTGAGCGAAACTAACAAAATTACCTACGCGACTCTTAGCACGCAGCAACGGCCGACTGTTCCAGACGTTTAGAGATCATTTTGTACTGCAGAATTACGTAACGTTCTAGAGATGCCCCTTCCAGCCTCGCTATGTCACTACAATGCAAAGCGGCCTGAGTATAAATACCGGATTTCGAAGCGGTGAGGTCAGTGTAGACCTGGCGATATTAGAGTGAGGTTGGGAGTGTTTAATGCTGTGACTTGCGCATTAGTGGAAATGTGATTATTGTGTTAATTAGTGCAGGCTGTAACCAGGTGACATTTATTTTGTATTTTGGTTAAATTTTACTTGAATTATTGTGTAAGAGTGACTTTGTTGATTTCTAACTGTGTCTGCTTAACGTTTGTAATTTGCGACTTTATGGGTGTCAGTTATTCTGTTTCTATTGTACAACACGACGATCCGTGAGACCATCTTAACAATACTGAGAAGCTGGCTGCTAAAAGAGGGGACCTTATTAGAATTCTAACGCCTCCCCTAAAAGGTAGAAGGGAGTTTGGAAATTGGCCAAAGAACCCCGACGCTTGACAACAGAATGGAAGATATACAGGAAGAAGAAGAAGAAGAAGAAGAAGAAGAAGAAGAAGAAGAAGAAGAAGAGTGGATGTATGTCAATCGCTTTGTTTCGTGTTTTGTGTTTTGTTTTGTTTTGAATCCTGTATTTTGTTTCTAAAATGTGCTCCATGTTTCTTTGAGCTTTCTTGTTTTTGTTTTTTAGTATGGTTACAATTCAAATAGTAATATACAAATTAAATTAGTTTTCTTCTTTATATTTGTATGCAACCTGAAATTCTGTATTACATGAATCTCTCGCTTAGGAGGTTGACAGGCGGCACCAAAGCTACTGTTATCGTGGTAATTAATTTTTTGTTCCCATCAGCTTAGTTACATTGGTGACATGTTTCTGTATTGAATTACAGAATCGGCTCGTTTGAAGGCGATACGCTGCAACTGATGAATAGTAATTGTAGCAACACAGCAGGAATATGGACACACAACAGTAACCTCATCTTACTAACGGTGTAATCTGATTGGTGCACAGAGAAAATTCTGGGAAGTGCTGTACAGTTAAGATCACATTATTACATCAAACTTCCGAATGTTAATCTCCTGGTTATTTTATTTGAACATAATATATTATATATATTTAAATGTATGTAAATACTGTTATTTGTACATGATTATCCGCGCGTATTTAGAAGGCAAGTAAGACTTTATTGTAGCCATTGATAGTTAGGCTACGCTATCATAGCGGTGGCCGTAGTAGCAGTGGAGGGATTAGTGCCGCGACGCTTGAGCAACATCGTAAAGTTTTATATCGCACTTTATAACATTGGTCGTAAGAGAGCGCTCATCGACTGCTAGTTTTTGTAATAAACTCTAAAGCGGATTAAGACTGCTGCCTCAAAGTACTCGCTTTGTACGTGTCCAACCAGCGTAAAAACAAAGTGCACAAACATTGGTTCTGAATTATTTTGAGTTTTAAACGGCGTCGCTACGAGCACAGCGCATCATGAGTTTAATTTTACAGACTATACCAGACGTACACATTACCCAGATGACAATTACCTAACCAGAACGTCAATATTTTGAAGTATTTCTCTGAAAAAAATTGTACAAGTTCGTCCGGTAGTTGAAGCGAACTGGACGATCCGATATGAAAGACCATCTAGTTCTGGCCTGCCTTTTTTTTCAGGAAGTTAGTCAATCCGTAAAAAACTAGAACCTGATGGATTTTGAATTTTCCATGAAATTTACAAGACCTCTTGTAATGTCTATAAAGTAGGCCGTTATAGATAGAGCCAGTAGTTAGGCCTACATATTTTTGGTGCGGAGGGGCGAAATAAGAATTCTGAAATGAGTGCTCCCAACGCTGTTGAAGCCTGCAGTGATCAGAACATTATAATGGTGGTGTGGAATCTTGATTTATTATAATGATTCGTGTACTAGAGGCGAATACATTCTGAGCTGGGAAGACGAGAGTTCTGCGTTCGACGTTTCAGGCTCAGTACACTTTCTGAAGGCGAGGAGTTTCAAGAAGAATCTGACCTTCGATTTTCTCTTTTTTTCGAGCTTTATCCTTCTTCTCACATACCATTCAGTCCGAAGGAGATTACTCGACTGTATTGCGGAAGACGCAGGGAACGACCGTTGAAGAGATGATTAATTGATGTTCAAAAGGTCTTGTAAAGGTGGAAGTTCATTGATTACGAGAAGACTGATGGACAAAAAACGGATGCATATAATGGAAACGGCTGAGGTCAGTCGCGGCCAGAAGAGAAAGAACAGACGAACAAGTAATTGTAACTCCGTTGTGATAGCATGGCGTTTTAGCGCCCGTGGCCTGATTGCAGCTCAGGGACATGCCCGATGACTGCCAGATAATACAGTGCTGGGTCTTCCTGACTGGGACTTAATAGTGGGACAGAACACGCCAACGCGATTATTTGGTATAGATAGCGCTGGAATTTAGAAGAAGATCAATGTTTATTACTTTCGTAGCAGTGCCTCTGGTATACCGATTCAGACAGCAGCAGGTGGCGCCCGTCTCTGACATATTGGGCAGACGCCTTGGGGCGTAGGTCGCTCTCCGCGTGGCAGAGATCCGCCGTACCGTTGATAAAGGTATACAGGGCCAAGCAGCGTGCCAGAGCCCTGGTCCTTGAGGAAGCAGTTCGCCTGAGGAGAGGAGGAGTATGCAGGAAAGAATGGTAAGTTGTACGAGGGAGGCTGACTTTACGATGGGTCATCAAGAATCGCCCGAGGGCGTTTGGCCCGAATCGGGAGCGGTGGTTATGTTGTACTGAGGTTCACGGGTACAGACGAGGGAAAGAATTAAGAAGCTGAAAAGTGAGCAGTAAGAAGCTTACTGTTTTAAACAGTAAGAAGCTTTAAATGGAAATTGTGCTAGAAATGAACGAATGAACCATCGAAGTAGAGTACGAGTAACACAGAAAGTGGTAAATTATTTTGTTCTCTATGTGTGTAAGGCGGCCACACTTCCATAAATATTTTATACGTGGCCTTGGTTGCGAGGTATAGCCTACACTCTGTTGGCAGTGCATAATTAATAAAACGTTTTATCGATTTGCATAGTTGTTACTCAGCTGACCTTGACACAGCTGCCTAATGGTTAATGATTTGTCATCCAGCATGCAGTAATTGTAACTCGGAGGTTCTTGGTAATTCTAATTTATACGTCATAGTATTTGTTTGTGTTCTCGAAAACACTGTAATTAGACTAACTTTAATCATCATGGGTTTATTTTTGTAAGGTCAAATGTCGTAGCCATGGATTTACGAAACTTGGACGTAAGACTACAGAAGGGTGTTGGAGCTGTAGATGTAGAATCGAGGAGAGGCAAGGCACGTCAGCGAGTGTCCCATATTTCATCACGTTTTCAGTTATACTGTGAAACGTCCATTTTTCAGCCTCTTAACTGATAGATTTATTCTAGATCAATTCTTGCAGAAATTGTTTTGCCTCGGAACGGACATATCAAATTAATAACAGAACCCAGCAACCAAATGTCTGCTGTTTTTACTTCCATGTTCCTTAAGGAAATGGAAGTATGGTGATGGCAAAAAAAAATCGTGTTCGAGATTATTGCAGATTCTGATTGTACTACACTCAAAACATGAAAAAAAGTAATTTTTCGAAAAGTGTCTATGTGTCTGTGTCTATAGATTTTTTTTCTATGGCAAACGATAACAGCCGCAAATTCAAACAGAATCGAAAATATTTTGCATACAGCCCTGAATTGTAGAGTTCTCAAGACCTGTTGGTGTTGGTGGAGATCGGTTAAGGGAAAGGGGTAGTTTACCTGCAACATTTTATGTTTTAACAAGGGTAATTTTTTATATGACGAACGATAACTGCCGTAAATTCAAACAGAATCAACTACTTTTTTGCATACCTTTTTGAATTATAGAGAACTCAAGGTTTGTTGATTTTGTTGAAGATCGGTTAAGGGAAAGGGGTAGTTTACCAGCAACGTTTTATGTTTTAACAAGGGTAATTTTTTTATGACGAACGATAACTGCCTTAAATTCAAAGAGAATCAAATAATTTTTGCATAAGTTCCTGAATTGTAGTGTACTCAAGGTGAGTTGTTTTTGGTGAAGATCGGTTAAAGGAAAGGGGTAGTTTACCTGCCACCTTTTATGTTTTAACAAGAGTAATTGTTTCTATGACGAACGATAACTGCCCCACATTCAAACAGAATCAAATAATGTTTTGCATGCATTCCTGAATTGTAGAGGACTCCAGACCTATTGATTTTTGTGAAGATCACTTAAGAGAAAGGGGTAGTTTAAGTGCAACGTTTTATGTGATAACAAGGTTAATTTTTTCTATGCCGAACGATAACTGCCGTAAATTCAAACATAATCAAATACGTTTTTGCATACGTTCCTAAATTTTAGAGAGCTCAAGGCCTGTTGATTTTGGTGAAGATCGGTTAAAGGAAAGGGGTAGTTTACCTGCAACATTTTATGTTGTAACAAGAGAAATTTTTTCATGAAGAACGATAACTGCCGTAAATTCAAACAGAAACAAATAATTTTTTACATATGTGCCTGAGTTGTAGAAGACTCAAGGTCTATTGATTTTGGTGAAGATCGGTTGCGGGGAAAGGGCAGTTTACCTGAAACATTTTTTGTTGTAACAAGAGTAAAGTACTTAATTTTGATAAATAAAGTATCCTGATAAGAAGATCTTAATAATCCACTGTAGAAACGTAGATGAAATATCTATAAATGAAGAGGCTAGTTGAACGGGGTGGGGGTAAATTTCTATAAATGAAAATTATAGTTGAAAGGGGAGAGGATAATATTTATTTGTGTACTACGTTATCGGCAACAAAGTAGTAGTTTGTTGTTAAAATTCCTTCCCGGGCTGTTTGGCCGTAGTCCAATGTTTTCTGCAAAACCAGATGTTTCGGCAGTGCCGTCGACTGCCATCATCAGTGAAAATCGAGTGCGATAACGTGTGGTGGTATACGTTAGTGAACACAGTACTGTGGTTAAGGCTGAAGCAATAAGTGGAAAGAAGTAGTTTCTATGGAAACATTTCATTTCGTAAATGATTTTAAATATAAATCTTAGAACATGGAAGTCATATATGGTTCTCCATACCGATATTTTCTGATGCACTACATTCTTATAATTACTGACCGTAATGAACGCTTATACTTTTCGTCGTGTGTACGACATCATTATTGGAAACAGGAAGTGAGTTTGTGTACTGTTTGAAGTGTACTACAGGTTGATCTACGAATATCGTCATGCAAGAGACGTAAAGTGCTCCAAAATTACTCTGTGCTGACCGTAGCAACTAGAATTAAAAATTAATAGAATACAATGCGACAGTCGCCACCGTGGTATCACGATATTCAGCCCATTCACAAGACTGTCTTCGAAGCTTTTGTTATTTGTAAACCGCTCGATCATGTCTACCAGACTCAATTTAAACCTTGTCCAAAATTTTCCCATATTACAAAAGTTTATCTCATTCTAAAAGGATTAGCTAATGCATTCTAAATGTAGTTACAACAGTTGTAATACAAGATCTGTAATGTTGTAGTGTAGAATGTTAAAAAAATATTGCCAAATCACCAAAACACAACTTAACCAGTTACATGTCAAATATAAACTCAGTATTATGAGTTAAATACGACTCTTTGTATTTGCTTGCATTGCGTGATGACTAAGTTACTGTAATGTAACAATTTTCTGGGTATAGGTTCTGTCCAGGCGTACATCACCGCCAGCTGCTGAAAGTCGTCTTCAGTGGTTATTTTCGTCTTTATACGTCGCCTCTGCCTTCATCATCTGAACTCCGCACATGGGACTTTATGCAATTAACGTATCAGAAACAATGGTGATAGGGAAGAAGAAAGTGAATATAAAACTTGATATTATATTGGATAATACAATTTTACAACAGATTGAAACGTTTTTGCTACCTGGGGAGCACTTGTCTTTACTTGTGGAAATAGGTATTGGACAGAGATTAAGAGAAATATAACTCTAGCAAAGCAGGCGTTTCAGAACAAAAGGAATTTACTTACAAATAATCACTAAGTATGGAGGTAAGAAAAAGGTTCGCATAAACATTTGTGTGGAGTGTCTTAACTTATGGACGTGGGACGTGGACCCTCGGCAAAATAGAAAGGAGGAGGCTGGAAGCAATGGAAATGCGGGTCTGCAGGAGAACGACGAGGACTAGTTGGATGGATAAGAAAAGTAATGAGCAAATCCTCGCAGAAGTGAACGAAGATAGATCATTTTTTAAAATGACTGGAACAAGAAGGGCAAAATTAATCGGGGCACGTGTGACGACACAATCAATCCTTAAGTAGCATTTTGAATGGAATGTGTTGGAGGAAAACCCAAGAGGACGGACAAGAGCAGCGCTCTTCAAAGACATAATAGGAAAGGAGATGAACTTCCTATCGTACTGCGATTTAAAGAGGACAATGTTGGAGAGAGAGAGACGTGGCCAACTCGACAAGACAAGGCATTTAGATGTCGGCTCTGCCTGCATCATCTGAACTCCGGACATGGGAGTTTATGAAATTAAAGTACACTTTGGAATTGCCTAATTTACATGCTTAATTTTCACGAATATCTGTTCTGCTTGTTAGCGTGTACGTCTGTGCTCGAAACGGTAAATGCCGTTTAAATAATTCCTTGTGTGTGTGTGTGTGTGTGTGTTAAGCAAAGTACGTGTAGAGTACGCTACTGTCGTAGATTGCCGCTTACATTTCCGGGTATGTCAGCGCGGTACGATTACGACGATGAATGTACACATCGTAAAGTCGAGTACAGTTTTCAATTAAGCGAGCTGTGCGTGTACTATTTTATGGCATTATTACAGCCGGGGTACACTGGATTTCCATTACGCTAAGCCGTACGGATAAGCCGGCGACAACTGTCGATACTAATGGAAACATCAGGTACTGTCGCCGCCGCCGGCCAGCTCTGTACACAAACACAACAAGCACCACCAACCCATACTCTTGCCCTAGCCCAACCTCGTTCTCTAGCCTTCCGTTTCATGACCTGTGCATCCAAGCCTACATGGAGTTGTTTCAGCTGCCTGACATTATGGCTCAGCCTACTCCCTGGGACGTGCTCTTGCACCATCCAGGTTGCAACTCCGGAAAGAGAATGTCATTTCATACAATTCTCTATTGTGAGCTATGGTTATACCGTTCTTGAATACTCGGTCGTCAGGGTCTCGTCAGTAGTACTGTAACAGGGTGCGCTGGATGTAAAGACATCGCTCAGGAAGGTGAGGTTGACGTTTGTATGGGAGAGACTATACCTTACATCCCTTTAATTTTTGTGCGATTGTTAATTGAAGAACTGTTAGTCGCTTCGTATAGGACGAGGCCTTTCAGTGACTCTCCTCCAACTACTTTCAAGTTTTAAACGACCACATTATAATAAGTTGTCCATAGGCTATACGCTGTGGGTTAGGATTTGAAATTGGCGTAGACCCCGAATGGCGCTTCCAGTGCAAATCATCTAGTGATTTCTCAGGTATGATATTGCAAAAGAAATATTGATGTACGGCAGGACCTGGATATTTTGAGTATACTCGATAGGATTGCCAAATGTCGGGTAAAATAACTGAGTGACTGCCGCATCTCCCCCCCCCCCCCCGGCAAACTATTAAATTATAAGCCGAAAGGACGGAGAGGTGTGGAGCGTCCAAAGAAGCGTTTTGGAGTGACCAGCTCTAGTCTGTCTGCTTGGGGCAGGAACAAACCATTTTGGTTTAATCCTTGCTGAACATGATGATGATGATGATGATGATGATAATGAAATAACAGAGTACTAGTGTGTCTGACTCCTGTTGTGCATTATTTATGAATCGAACTATGTATATCCTATCTACGTCTTCCAAACTGAATAGATATTCTTATCAGCACGTGTACGACTTTGTGCCCGATATCAAGCAGTAGAGAGTTCAGTGTTCATACTTATGTGGGTATCAACAGGAACGTAACAGGTGAACAAAGAATGAACCTATTAAATAGTCGTCTTTAACAAACGGGACAATTACAGTTGTAAGAAGAAATCCAAGTAACGTTTACCACAGGAAATAAGGAACTGCAGGAAATTGTCTGAGACGTTGAAGTAAAGAGGATTATCAAAACGTTGTCACAGAGAAAATTGTATTGTCGTATAGTTATGATTGTAAAGAACATCAGAACAGTTAAACACCAGTGGCACACAATAACACAGTCAGAATTTTTAACGCGCCACCATTACACAGGGAAGTAAATTCTTTGCTTCTTCTGCCACACAAACATTAGGCTAAGAGCCTGTTGCGACCTGATCGCTCCACCTTTTTTTTGGTCTTCCGAGGGATCTTGGTCCCTGCAGTCGATATCTACACATAATCGTTGGCATCCTCTCAGTGCTCGTTCTTTGTAAATGTTTGTTCCCATTTATTTCTGTACTCTCTAATTTCGTCACTTAAGCTACCAACTTCCATTTGTTCCCTTACTTCTGTATTCCTCATTCTGTGTCTCCTTGTACAGTCTGCGATTCTCCCCGTTGCGTTTTCATCTGTGCTGTTTTGATTCTTTTTTTCATTTGTTCCTGAGAGTGTCCATATTCCACTGCTACACAATAAACTCGAGGTAGCCATAGTTTTATAAAATTTTAATAACGTATCTTTCCTTACTTAATTTTCAGGTTTCTAATATATTCCAACATTTAATTTAATCGTTCTGTATCTTTTCTACATCTACATCTATTTCATCTTTGTATGTGCCATAGTTACCTAGGAAATCAATTCATTTACTCTCCCTACTTTAATGTTGTTAACAACTATTTTGCTAATAATAGGTTTATTACCTTTCAAGAATACAAACAGTGTATGAATTTCGTTATTAAATTCTCTGTGCTTGTGAATCAACTGTCTAATTATAAATAAATATGCTATCTGTACAGGACTTTCCTCTTCTAAATTCAGATTGTTCTTTTAATATGATATTTTCTGTTACGTTTGCTAACCTTTGTGTTAATATCATTGAGTAGGCTATATCTTATATACCGTATTAAGTAATGATATGCCCCTATAATTTTCACAATTTGTCCTCACCCGTTTTTGAATATTGGAATTATCTTTGCTACTTTCCATCACAAGGTAGATTCTTTCCACTCCAGCAGCTATTTAGAAGGATTATAAATCTTCTAATTTAGAGAAGTTAATTCATCGACGAAATTGTTGTGGTAATTAAGTTGAACCAGTGTTTCATGGTCACGTTACACGAATAACTGTAAATAGGTTAGGAAAGGGGAATAATTCAATGGAGAATAAGGGTCCCTTTACTGGAGATTTGTCGCGAAGGCAGGCTTTCAAACAACCCGAGCCGATGGTGCAAAAATTGGGAAGTAATTTTTATCAAAAATAGGATCTAGACCGTTTGAGAAGATGGACAAAACTCAGGGAACCATTCCAGCATCGGTCGATGTAAACTGCGTCTGATGATGATGGTGATAGTTGTTTTTTTCTAGTTGAACTATTGATGTTAACAATTACGAACAACTAACGTTTCAGAGACGTGCACACTTTCTTACTAATCACGTCGATAGTGAAAGTGTGGTTGTCCTTAGGGATAGTAAAAGCATGTGTAAATATAGCGGTCCTAATTTACGTTTCGATGGAAGTAAATAAAAAAAGAACTTGCAGAGAAATCATTATACACGTTAAAAGCCACTATTCATTATAATTTATTAAATATTTTACTTAACTATAACGTAAAAGCATGCATAATTATCATTATAAAATAATGAGTCTATTGAAAGTTATAACAAATAAATGTTTTCATTTTTAAAGCCTTCATACATTTGACTTAGGTTGGTACTTTTGTTTAGATCTTTAATAAAGGTTTTCATCAAAAAATCTAAACCAAATATTTTAGGAAATATATTTGTTCTTCTCAATGACAGAATTGAGCTTCCAAATATAGTTTCACTTTCGCAAACATTTCAATTTTTTATTCCGTATTTACTTGTAAGTTTTTTTATATTCTCATATTCTTTAAACTCACATTTCCAACGTGAGTAATTACAGAAATTGAGTTGTCCTTTTGCTAGTTCTATTTATAGTATAAACAAATTGAAGGAGGAAGATTAAATCAATTCATGATTTATTGCTTTTCGTTTACGTTAAAAAATGATAATACTATTTTCAAGTACTTCGAGTATTTCCCAATTTACCTTGATATTATCTATTTTTTCTCTAATATTGTGTGTAAATTGCGTTGAATTTTGAAAGTGATTTCATTTATTTCCAATTACAATTTTATCTACCTTTACATAGTTAACATGCAAGAAAAAGCATAATCAATATTTTACTGCAACTAATTTTTAATATATGAAACAAAAATGTTAACCTGAGCTTTAAAAAAATCGTAGCATATCTTTAGAAATTGAGCATATTGTATAAAATACAAGATATACAAGATTATTTAATTACTGTATTTTTAAATAATAAAATTATAAATAAGTATTTTAAAAGTATTCGTACATTTAACGTATGCGATTATAAATTTTGTTTGTTAAATACAAACGTTTAATTTCTTAAATTCTAACAATTAATTTGCTACTGAGAGAAAACTTTCCTTTCGCCGACGAAGGATCACTTCGTGTAGGTTAGATGATAAGGGCAAAAAGAAACGCAGTAAAACTACTGTTCACAGTTGACATGATATGATGGCGAAACTATAAATACGGAGAGAAGAAAACTTCTCAGCTTCCTCAAGCCGTTGAGATAAAATAACTTTACTACGTCGGTAAACGTGTCCCTTGTACCGACCATTGTTTCACAACAATGTTCACGTGTACATTGTTATCCTTACATAACAACGTGCACGTACGCAAGACGTGTACTCATATATAGCACAAAGTGTAGGCCTACAACAAACGCACAGAAAAAAAAATAATTTTACACCAATCAAAACTGAGGGTTATATAACGGTTACTGAGCACCAAGACGTCGGTAAAGTGGTGACTTTAACAACACGAGGAACTCTGGCGTTATTGCTGTTTAAGCCCAGCGGTCTTCCCGGTCTGCGTTTGTGTCCCTCAGTTCGTATCTTCAGGATCTTCGAGGCCTGTTTCTTGCCTTCACGTTCTTCCCATGCGACTCCATTCAGTCTTCTTCTTCTTCTTGTTCTTATTCTTCACTACATGGTTTCGACTACACAGAGTCTCTGACCATTTTTTCCAGGGTCTTCCACGATGTCTCGTCCCCACTGGCCTATATTCAAACGCTTGTTTAGGAATTCGCGTGTCTATCTGCGTTGCGCACGAGACTTCCAATTCTGCCTGTATGCCTTTATTCTCTCCAGAACCGACTGTAACTTCAGATCTTTCCTTATGTCACCGTTTCGTAGATGATCTCTGAAACTACATACCTTAACTGCTCTTAAAAATTTCATTTCCTTTTTAAAGGAACAAACAAACCATCCTTGGTTTGCTCCTTGAAGATGATGATGATGATTATCAGTAAAAAGTATCAGTATTAACGGCTTATTAAATTTGTCCAAATATCCGGACGGAGTGGCGTGGCTTAGTCCAGGAAAGGCACAGTGTGTTAGATTTTAGGCTACAGGTCAATTAATTTGTTACTTTTTATGTTACTAGAAAAATGATGTCATGCAGCCGTTGTTGAACGAGTAATTCGTTACTTTCCTTTGACTTTTTGGTTTTTTATTGAGTCATTCTGTTAGACACAATCGTCACAGTTAGCTATTATTTGCTCAAAATATGTCATAATAACAGACTACAAATAATCTTGTAAAAACAGGAATTTTACACAAAAATTAATATTTCCTGTGCGTCGCGCCTGTCTGCTGGCGATCTCTCAATGAACCCTAGTATTCCGCGAAATCCCGATTAAGAAATGTTAGACTAGATCGCGGTTCCTTTGTTCCTTCAGACAGTTTGTTTATTTATTTTTAATGATTATCACACTAGAAAGACTGCTGACCCTAACAAATATCTCTCCCTCTGCCCCCTCTCTTTATTTCTTCCCCTCCTTTACTATCTGCACTAGAATTACAAGTTAACATTTTGCTGTCGTTTATTGAGAAAGTTTTTCCCGTACCATTCGGATTTATTTTCAAGTCGAAATACTCTCAAGAGTACTAATGCACTTCCTGCTGCACCCGGTTGATTAACGACTTTTGTTGTACAACCGTTTCCACTTTAATCTCTGTTTCTGAAAATCCCAACAACTGCAGCACGTCAGATAGTGAGGGGATAGAATGGTGGAAAGTTAGAGAGAGAGATTGGAGAGGAGTAAGTAGATTTAATTCAGCCATGTAGCGGATAAACGAATAAAACGCTGGAGAAATAAAAGTAAATACACCGGTATAGTTAGAGTCGTAGTAACTTTGTAGCGTAGTGTGTAATTCAGAGTTAAACAGCGCAATACTGTGCTCAACCATGTGGTTAATTGGTCTCTTACTACTGTCCTGTCGTTCTTGTTGCGATCTCCTACAAACCGTAAATAATGGGCGTAGCTTCAGACGTGGGTGTTCGCAGCGGTGCAAGTTGCCAAAAAATATCTGGGCTCGGATCGGATAGCCGCGCCTTTGTACGGCATCTCCCAAGCGACCTCTTCTAGGCCTCTATACATTGTTCGTCTTGTTAGTTGAATTAGCAGTCTCCGTAGTTCCAACTTCGTCGTGCTTATTTGCTGAACTGCTTCCTGTCATTCTCTGGACGAAGCTTTCCAGTGCCTCCACCACTATCAAGTCGTAAACCACGACCTAGTAATTTTCTTTTCTTTACACGAACAGGCCAGCCGTGGTCCACGCGAATATCATTTACTTTTCTTCTCCTGCCAGAAGGCCCTCATTCGCACACCATGCGCCGCCTTCCTTTCCACTGGCCACCCCTTTATCGTCTTCTTCTCACCGCAGAGAACCTCAAGATTTTGAATTTTGTTTCTGTATGTACTTCTGTTCACACAGTCGTTCAAAGATATGCCCAGTTTCATCATTTCCTCCTTGAGCTGTTTGGTGTATCCGTTCAGCTAATAATTTATTATAGAATTAATAAATTAACTGGTTATTATCTGGTCGTGGTTTAGGACTTGATAACGGGGGAGACATTGAAAGCCCTCGTCCGAAGCATGACAGGTAGCAGTTTAGCAAGTAAGCACGACGAATTTGGAACCTCTAGACATTATTGCTTCCAACACATCATCCCTCTAACCTCTTCGGGATCTTCCGTGTCCTCGTTTTTCTGATGGTCCATTTCAAAATTCATGGCGTGGGCCATGTAGAGTCATCCAGTCTCATAGTATGATTTAAACGTATCTTTTTGCTTTGGAAAGGTTTTCTGGGTATAGACCTATACAAGGTTCCTGTGCTCACGACCCAACACCCTATTTTTCATATCACAGGTATGAAAGTGGTAATTTTGTAATCTCTCGCTGACACTGTTTCCACCGGGGTTGGTTACCAAATCTCCACAGACTAACTCAGGTTACGAAGGTTTATCCGCTGGAAGGTGAGAGTCGGGACTGGGTAAGACAGGTTAAGTGAACACAAATTAAAATGGATCATAAGTTGGACTCCTAAACGGGGGTTCTTATATTGATAAGACAACAATATCAGTGAACTTACAAGCAATACGTTAAAACTAGGCCTATTTTTTTGCTATAGTTTATTTTCTACTTTTAAAAATCGTACACTTGTTGTACGTCTACTCGTACAGACTCAGACCTACTGCTCCGGTGGAATTGTAAAAACTTTTAATTTATTTGTTTAATTCTATCGCTATAAGGCTATTGAATTCCGTACTTAATCAATTGCACAACTCACATGAGTCACTCTAAATTAATTCCTTTACAATCCTTCACAACCGTGCAAACCTGTACAATCATGGGTCTCCAGTGATCAGATTGTGTTTTCAATTACCGATCGTCAACAGCGATCCTAAAATCAAATAAAGTTCCGATCGAAAGAAGTTATTATTTAAGTTTTAGTAACAAATCGTAAAAGGTAACAAGATGAAGTGAAAAAATTATCGGAAAACTTAACTCAGGAAATACCATCACTGTACACGCGCGCGCGGCCGTGTGTGTACAGTAAGATGTTTTATGTGGAGGGGTGAATTTCTGTGTAGAAATATTGTAAAACCGAATTGAAGCGTCTCGCTGTCAGCCAGCTCACCGGGATGGGGAAACGATAAGCAATTTACAAGTGTTTCCTTAGATACGGTTTTCTGTCCGATACGTAACGCTATATCTCTGTCTTCCTCTCCTGTCTTCCTCCTGCCTCTCACATTACTTATATTCTCTTTCCTCTATATCTCTGTTCCCGTTTCCCTCAGAACTTATATCTTCCTCTTTTCCCCCGTTTCTGTTTTCTCTCTCTGTTTGACTCGCTCCGTTTAATTGACTGTCCCACCATCCGTGTGTCTGTCTGCCTATCACACACACACACACACACACACACACACACACACACACACACACACACACACACACACACACACACACACACACACACACACACACACACACATTTCTTGTTGTTGTTGTTGTTGTTGTTGTTGTTGTTGTAATTCTTCTTCTTTTTCTTTTTCCACAACCATTGTACCGTTCCGTCCGTTTCGACTCGTTGATCGCCCCATCCCCTTTTTGGCCTGCTAATATTTTCTGTTCCTCGAGACTATAAAATAGCATTTATCTTGGGGAAGCGTTCGTCTAGTATTCTTACCAGAAAGAAAATATAATTGACACCCATTCCAAACAGAATGTCAGTAATGCCACCGCTGATCAGTAACATTTACATAACACACACTTCATAATATAAGCATGTAGAACAAAACAAAAAACTGCAAGTTGTTGTTGAAATGTTTGAAAATTTGCAAGTACAAACTATTTGCAAATTTGTAATACAAATACACATCGCCGATAAAGCAGTCCCATTCATTCACTCGTAACTTACACTTTCGGGTTTTCTTTTTTTCACTCTTCACTATTCATTTATTTACGCAGTAGCAGGACCAGCGACAGAGTGGGACGTCGAAGAAGATAGCTGTACCAAGCCCCGAGCTAATGGGGTGAGGTGTCCGTCATGGTGGAAAAAATTGTTACCTAGCGAAAATTGATTGAATAAAATATGGTTTAGTGCTTAGAACAAATGAACATTAGTAATAGATTGAACTGCAGACTTAAAGCACGCGTACGCGGGCGCGCGTATACTCACACACGCGCGCACACGCACACACACATCCCCTCTTACCACAACACGTGGTTACTAGATGGTTGGTTTTTCTCTGGCGACGGTGGAACATGAAATTGTACTACGGCCAGGGAGCGCAAGCCCGCAGGCCTAATGCCTGAAGGGAGAAGAAGAAGAAGAAAAAGAAAAAGAAAAAGAAAAAGAAAAAGAAGAAGAAGAAGAAGAAGAAGAAGAAGAAGAAGAAGAAGAAGGTTAAAATTTACACTTGATATATAAGTACATCAACTGCCGTCTAATGATTTGAACACTATGACGGTTAAAAGAACGACGGATAATTCACTTTCTACTATAAGCTATTTGGCATTTTTTAATGTAAATTTAAAGGATACATATCATAAATGTAATGTAATATAATACATATGTAAATTTAATCATTTTTTATGTAATTTACGTATCATATTTATGTAAATTTAAAGAATATTTTAGCTGGTGTACCACAAGGGAGTGTCCTTAGACCTAATCTGTAGGCAATTTGTTGTATACAGGAGATATTTCTAAATGTGATGGGGTGTCAACAGTTACTTTCGCTGATAACACAGCTTTACTAGCTATTAATGTTAGTATAGAACAACCAACAGACGCTCTACAATCATCAGTTGAGTACGTCACTAGATGGACAAAATTGGCGCATCAAGCTAAACGAAACCAAGTCTACTCATATCAGTTTTACCAACCGGAAAACATATTATTTACCAATCGTAACCGATGAGCAAAGAATTCCACACGCAACTCAGTGAAGTATTTGGGCACGACTCTGAATGCCTAACTTAGTTGGAAAGAGCGTGTTAAGAAGAAACGGGAAGAACTTGGATTAAAATTGAAGAAAATGTGGTGGCTGCTTGGAAGACGCACTGAGCTGTCGCTGTATAACAAGCTATTGTTATACAAACAAGTCTTGAAACCAGTTTGGGTGTGTGGTGTACAGATTTGGGGGTTGTACTAAGAAATCTAATATTAAAATAATTCAGACTTTTTAAAATAAGGTTCTTCGCAGTATAGTTGATGCACCATGGTACGTAAGAAATGATGACCTGAAAATGGCTACGGTTGCTGACGAGATTAAACTGGTTGCGGATAAATATGAAAGAAGACTTCATGAACACGTAAACACTGAAGTGCTACAATTGCTTGATAATGCTGGACTCGTTCGGCGATTGCAGTGACAGAAACCATTTGAAATAGTGAACAATAATATGTACCTATATAGTAATTCTCAGCACATGAACAAAATGTAACTGTAATGATGTATGCTCCAGTGGGAACTTATCCTACACATTGTTAACTTATGTATTAGAATAAAATTGCTAAATAGTTTGTAACTAGTTGCAATGAAGTTAAATAACAAAACAAAATTTATGTAGTCTGAACTTTGGTTCGCAGCGGTTGGATAAAAAATTCATTCAGAAGTGACTGGTAAAATTTCATTTTACCCATCCCATTCCCTGTGGGAAGAAAATAGTACAGCGTAGTTTTTAAAATACAGGCGACGGTTACAAAATAAAATAAAATTTACAAAATTTTCAAAACAGAAAATACAGTGCAATAAACTTGAAGAATTTTACCCGTTTTTTTTTATTCGAGCCAAAATAAGAAACTGTACACTCCCTTTAACTGAAAGAAATAGTATATATAAAATAAACTGTTACTCGGATAATAAAAAAATGTTTTCGCACATGCGCACTTTACTTTCTTGTCGTTTTTCTCTCGCTTTTATGTTTGCCTTTATTACGGAGCGTTTCTTTTTTATTACGAACAGACCAACTGATAGCCGCTCGCCGCTCTTACGATACCGTGCTCGTAATAAACCGATATAAAAGTGTCGTCTTTACAGTGTTGTTAAATTGTTTATATACGCAGTTGCTGAGCGCGAACGTCGTGGGCCCGACACAACAACAATAAACGTAGTTCCAAGCGAGTCTATAAAACGAATTAAAGTAACTGGGTTAGTTAAATTCATCGAGTGTACCAGCACTTGGAAGACCGTAGAACCGTAAAACTCGCCGCGAGAAATTACGATTTTAATGAAATCGTAACGGATTTAATTTAATCGTAATTATATTATCTTACTCGTAACGGATTAACGATCGGTAGACGCTACGACAATGGTGTATACATTTGCGTAATAGCTGAACGGAGATCAGAAACATGTTTGTCGTCCCGTAATCAGAAGTTTTGTACGTGTCCAAGTGTATCCAATTTGTAGAGAATAGGCATGGCCGGCTCTAGTAGAAGTCCGGAATACTAAACGTGGCACACTGGAGCCAGCTGATAGTTGAGACCGACTAGACGATCTCTTAATTTATGTATTTCAATAATCAAATCGCGTCATTTGTAATTGCCGTTAACAGCAGTTTTATAATTCTTCATATTTTGCAAATTAAAAGTTTATTATGTAAAATATTGTTGTATTATTTAAGAAATATACTAGGTAACTCATTCATATGATACGAGTTCAATAATTCGAATAGAATTAATTCATTAGGTCTAACACCAATTCACTAATTTTTTCAACTTAAACGTATAGTACTAAGTGCGCACAGACCTATAATTTAGATTTAGCTACAAAATAGGCCTACTCATAATTTTAGTAATGCTATGAAATTAAATCAAAATATAACATGTTCGCTTTAGCTACTTTATTACACTATGCTTATAGGCTTCAGACGCAACGTTGCCACGTTTAATATTCCGGCCTTCTACTAGAGCCGGCCATGTAATAGGCTAATTCGGCAATCTACAATGAGACACTATTAATCCTATCGATAAAACTGAATTTAATTCCAGATTGTATTCACATCCATTTATCCCGAATAATTGTGTTTTGATTCCTAATAAATGGAAGAATTCATTGAAATCTGACCTAAACGGAATACAGGGAGGGGAGAAAAAGGAACCCGTGGTTTCGGAACTGTTAAGAAGTCGGTGGATGTTGTTTTTGTTTGAATAAGGTAATTGAGAAAAAAAGCGACCACTAACGTCTCATATTCTTTCCGCAAGAATAGGGGATAATGAAGATTTCATGGGTAATCCTTTTGTTATATAAAATATAAAACTATTATATAAAATATAATAAAATTATATAAAAATACCAATTTTTTTATATAATATATTACATTTTTTATAAAATAATTTTTATATAACATAATATATATTTTATATATTGCAACGAATCACAGGATCATGATAGGCGGGGCAAGTCATATATTACACAGACAATGGACATTCATATTATATTGGTAGATGGTTAAGTTTGGTTGTTATCAATTGTATTTAGTAAGGTTAAGGGTTTAGTTTAAAAAAACTGTGCATTATTATTTATGGTTATTCATGTACTGTGTTAGTGGAACTGTGCGCGTGTGGGAAACGTTTCCCGGGCGGTGCGTGAAGTATTATCGTTGTTTTGACATTAGCTGAACTGAGACATGTGTATTGCTACAATCCCTATACCTGTCGGATTATTGTTTACGTTCTTGTATATTATTAGTATGTAGGCAGTCATGCATGAGATACGAGTAGTCTGATTACCGCTATGCATGCTGTTACAAAGTAAATGCACTCTACTGCATGAAAAGTGCATGGTCACCTTTACTAACCATGTGACTTCCATCCACCAATAGAATGCTGACTGGTGGTTGGAAATTTTCTTAAGCCTGTCGTTACACAGGCAGTTCTTCTACGCCATCTACCGCGAACGGAACGTGCACTCCTTGTACAAGAATTCTACCGCTTGCAAGGTGTTGTAAAGACTATTCGTCGTTAGTGAAACGGGAAGACTCAGAACTGTGTGTGTAGTACATTTGCACACATCAGTGTTTTAACGCATTGTGCGAAAATTTACAAGCAGTTCTTCACTGCTGCTACCGCGAACGGTACATACAATCCTTGTACAAGACTCCACCGCTTGCAAGGATTTGTTAAGACTTTTCGGGGATAGTAACGCGTGTGACGCATAACAATTGATTTTATATCTTTACACACGATATTAATATTGTAGTATTACGTGTGTAAGAAGTGAGTGTAACTGTATCACTGTGCGAGAGTTTCCGCAGTGACAGTATCATTAGTTGTTACGCAATAGTTCCATCAAGACGTTTCCGTGCTAGTGCAAGATTTCCTCATAGGGTGGTCTGCTGATCGCGGTAGACCTTGATATTCGCGAGAACACTTGAAGAAGCCGGAGAGGTATAAGCTCAATATACCGTTATTGATTAAACTCACTGTCACCTGAGATATTACTTGGTCTTAAACTCTATATAAGTTTGGCGAGTAATAAAATCCGTAGTACCGTTGTGTGCGAAGTGTCGGATTCATCGTGGGAATTGCAGGACATGAACCCAGCTGTTACAGGACATCAGCCCAGCTGTTATAGGACATCAGCCCAGCTGTTATAGGACATCAGCCCAGCTGTTATAGGACACCAGCCCAGCTGTTATAGGACACCAGCCCAGCTGTTATAGGACCAGCCCAGCTGTTACAGGACGCCAGCCCAGCTGTAAACGTTTCTGGTGAAACGTCTGTCATTTGTAAGCCACACCTGACGAACCATCTATACCGCAAAGACCGGCCCTTCTCTTCAACAACATCATCGTGGGAGTCTTCTTATGTAACGTATCACGTCTTGCGTATGAACATTATTTAACATTTTGAAAGAAAGACTCTATATCAAACATTACATTCTGTACATTTCAAATATACCATATAAACTATAACTTGTGTTTGTACAATAAATAATCTTAAACCCTCCAATATAGACTTGTAATTTGAAATACACATACTATCATATCCTATGCGCCAATAGTTTAGTAATTTGTGTTGTCGCATAGAGATATTTTGGCGCTTAGCAACGTAGGGCTCGTAAAATAGCGGTAAATTTACGCTATTACATATTTGTCTATGAATATAAAATTTGTTGGAAAAATCCGACGTATAAGTATAATTAACGTAATAATTGTATGTGTATTGTTCATATGAAAATCTGAGGATATAATTTTTCATTTGTGCATATTCTCTTGTATATCATATATGAACAGATTTTATCAGTATATTGGAGGTAGATTATTAGTTGTTGTATGTTAGATAAGGTATTTACATGTTGATATTTTGAACTGCTTTTTCTGTGTGCGCATAAACTGGTTACCATATGTTCTAATCTTGTGGTGATAATAATAACTTGCTTTGCGTATAAATCAATAAATTTAAATTTACTAAATTTTAAATTAAATTTTAATCATTATGGCGGATACTGCTGAAATCAAGAATGCTTTAGCGGCCTTATTAGAAGAAATGAAAGCCAATAAAGAAGAGCGGAAAGCTGATAGAGAGGAAAATAAAGCCCGTCAAGAGGAGGTGAAAATGAGTCTACGGGAATTAGCGGAAAAAATGAAAGCAGAAGAAGAAGAACATGACGCCAGTATGCAGAAATTTTGGGAAGAAATGGAAGCTGGTAGAGAAGAGAGGATGGCGAAACTACAGGAAATGTCAGCTGATATTGAAGTAGATTTATCTGTTGAGAATATTGTACCTTGTGATAATTTTGAACTACCAAATGTCCTTGTGGAACATACTCTCAAAGAAAGTAATATGGAAGTTAACCAAGATGTTACATCTGGAGGATTAACGGAGAACAGTAGCGTAGTAGATGAAATTGAAAGTGATTATACAGAAACAACCTTATTAGGGCCTAGTAGTTCATATCTCGGTAAAGTCGAGTATTTAGATTCTGCATTAAATTGTAGTGAAGATAACAGAAATGAAATTAGTAGTAACAACACTATTAGTCTGGAACATACTTCAGGTAAGTGCTATGATGAGGTGATAGTTTATAGTGTAACAGATATAGCATGCGAGAACCGTGAACGTATGATAGAACCTGAAGCTATCATGGATGCGGACAGTGTATGCATAACACATAAAAATCCCGAACCAGTAGTAGAGCCTGGAACTAGTATGGATACTAACGGTGCAGGTATTTATGACACATGGCCAAATGATGAGGTACTAGATGAATCTATATCAGGTACTGAGGTGTTTACGGAGGATGGAGAGGTAAATGATACGGGTGACAATAAGGTGACAACAATTATGATAAATAATAATGAACCGCCGCGTAATCAGTTTCATGTTCAAACACCACAGAATCAGCCGCAATCACAACAACATAAAAATACAACTCAGCAAATTAATACCAACTTATTAGCAACAGTTACTGAAAATGATTCAGTTGAAAAGCAGTTCAATCGATCAAGTATGGAAAATGTTAGTTATAAGAATAAAACTGTTATGTATGGCCTATATCCTGCCGAAATTAGGGATAATTTAATGTATAATAATGATAATAGTAGTAGATATGAGGGTAATATTAATATTGAAAATGGCACCGATCTTGTGGTCGAAGCAAAAATTAGGGGTTATGTTGGCGAGATGTTGGTCGACAGCGGCACAGGAATATCGCTGTTGGACGAGCAGTTACGTAAGAGGTGTAAAAACCACTTTATACAAATGCCGATTCTGCCGGTAAGTCACACAAGGATAAAATCAGCAGCGTGTGAGTCGCAGATAGTTGAAAAACAGGCACGTATAACAAGATATGTGCAGGGAACGGAAATAGATGCGACCGTCCTTGGAGTTAAAAAACTCGGACATAATATTATTTGGGAAGTTGATAAATTGAATAAACGGCATGCTGCATTGGAAGTTCAGAAAGAATTATTGCCAGCTAAAGTTGATTGTCGACCTCACGTTATCAGGCGGGGACGCTCGAAAGATAAGATAACGAATAACTCACCGACCCCCAAGGTTCAGTTAATGAGTTGCGAGATAAGGCAATTACGGCGTATATTAAACAAATTCAAATCTGTATTTCCAAGTAAACGTGTGCGTTTCAAAACTGAGAAAAATTTATACAAAAAACTCAGAAATAAATGTCAGGATATAGGGGTAAGAATGTGTAGTGATTTAAATATGTCAATTCAGGTTTAAATGTTGTATGTAAGATGGCTCTGTGAATGAACAATAATTTAGTTTTGATAAGGAATGTTGTCTGTGTACCCTATGACCCTGCATAAGATTTCGTTATCTGTGTGTCAAGAACATGTGTGATTGTTTTGGTTTGAAGGTTACCACGTGTCTTTTGATTTGATGCTTCTGTCAAAGTGACAGTTGGAAATGTTAGTATTAATTGAGGATGTTTATTTGATTTTAGTTTGAGGGTATTATTATTATTTCAGGATTAGGAAGTTGTTTTGGTTATATTGAAAAAAAAAATTTTTATTTTTTTGTTAGTTAACTAAATAAAAAAAAAAAATTTTTTTTTTTGTGCGGGAAGGAGTTAATCCTGCAACGAATCACAGGATCATGATAGGCGGGGCAAGTCATATATTACACAGACAATGGACATTCATATTATATTGGTAGATGGTTAAGTTTGGTTGTTATCAATTGTATTTAGTAAGGTTAAGGGTTTAGTTTAAAAAAACTGTGCATTATTATTTATGGTTATTCATGTACTGTGTTAGTGGAACTGTGCGCGCGTGCGCGTGTGGGAAACGTTTCCCGGGCGGTGCGTGAAGTATTATCGTTGTTTTGACATTAGCTGAACTGAGACATGTGTATTGCTACAATCCCTATACCTGTCGGATTATTGTTTACGTTCTTGTATATTATTAGTATGTAGGCAGTCATGCATGAGATACGAGTAGTCTGATTACCGCTATGCATGCTGTTACAAAGTAAATGCACTCTACTGCATGAAAAGTGCATGGTCACCTTTACTAACCATGTGACTTCCATCCACCAATAGAATGCTGACTGGTGGTTGGAAATTTTCTTAAGCCTGTCGTTACACAGGCAGTTCTTCTACGCCATCTACCGCGAACGGAACGTCCACTCCTTGTACAAGAATTCTACCGCTTGCAAGGTGTTGTAAAGACTATTCGTCGTTAGTGAAACGGGAAGACTCAGAACTGTGTGTGTAGTACATTTGCACACATCAGTGTTTTAACGCATTGTGCGAAAATTTACAAGCAGTTCTTCACTGCTGCTACCGCGAACGGTACATACAATCCTTGTACAAGACTCCACCGCTTGCAAGGATTTGTTAAGACTTTTCGGGGATAGTAACGCGTGTGACGCAAAACAATTAATTTTATATCTTTACACACGATATTAATATTGTAGTATTACGTGTGTAAGAAGTGAGTGTAACTTTATCACTGTGCGAGAGTTTCCGCAGTGACAGTATCATTAGTTGTTACGCAATAGTTCCATCAAGACGTTTCCGTGCTAGTGCAAGATTTCCTCATAGGGTGGTCTGCTGATCGCGGTAGACCTTGATATTCGCGAGAACACTTGAAGAAGCCGGAGAGGTATAAGCTCAATATACCGTTATTGATTAAACTCACTGTCACCTGAGATATTACTTGGTCTTAAACTCTATATAAGTTTGGCGAGTAATAAAATCCGTAGTACCGTTGTGTGCGAAGTGTCGGATTCATCGTGGGAATTGCAGGACATGAACCCAGCTGTTACAGGACATCAGCCCAGCTGTTATAGGACATCAGCCCAGCTGTTATAGGACATCAGCCCAGCTGTTATAGGACATCAGCCCAGCTGTTATAGGACACCAGCCCAGCTGTTATAGGACACCAGCCCAGCTGTTATAGGACCAGCCCAGCTGTTACAGGACGCCAGCCCAGCTGTAAACGTTTCTGGTGAAACGTCTGTCATTTGTAAGCCACACCTGACGAACCATCTATACCGCAAAGACCGGCCCTTCTCTTCAACAACATCATCGTGGGAGTCTTCTTATGTAACGTATCACGTCTTGCGTATGAACATTATTTAACATTTTGAAAGAAAGACTCTATATCAAACATTACATTCTGTACATTTCAAATATACCATATAAACTATAACTTGTGTTTGTACAATAAATAATCTTAAACCCTCCAATATAGACTTGTAATTTGAAATACACATACTATCATATCCTATGCGCCAATAGTTTAGTAATTTGTGTTGTCGCACCGATATTTTTATATTTTATGTATTTTTGTGGAGGTCCCACCGAGATAAAATATCTCTATGCGACAACACAAATTACTAAACTATTGGCGCATAGGATATGATAGTATGTGTATTTCAAATTACAAGTCTATATTGGAGGGTTTAAGATTATTTATTGTACAAACACAAGTTATAGTTTATATGGTATATTTGAAATGTACAGAATGTAATGTTTGATATAGAGTCTTTCTTTTAAAATGTTAAATAATGTTCATACGCAAGACGTGATACGTTACATAAGAAGACTCCCACGATGATGTTGTTGAAGAGAAGGGCCGGCCTTTGCGGTATAGATGGTTCGTCAGGTGTGGCTTACAAATGACAGACGTTTCACCAGAAACGTTTACAGCTGGGCTGGCGTCCTGTAACAGCTGGGCTGGTCCTATAACAGCTGGGCTGGCGTCCTGTAACAGCTGGGCTGATGTCCTGCAACAGCTGGGTTGATGTCCTGCAATACCCACGATGAATCCGACACTTCGCACACACAACGGTACTACGGATTTTATTACTCGCAAAACTTATATAGAGTTTAAGACCAAGTAATATCTCAGGTGACAGTGAGTTTAATCAATAACGGTATATTGAGCTTATACCTCTCCGGCTTCTTCAAGTGTTCTCGCGAATACCAAGGTCTACCGCGATCAGCAGACCACCCTATGAGGAAATCTTGCACTAGCACGGAAACGTCTTGATGGAACTATTGCGTAACAATTAATGATACTGTCACTGCGGAAAATCTCGCACAGTGATACAGTTACACTCACTTCTTACACACGTAATACTACAATATTAATATCGTGTGTCAAGATATAAAATCAATTGTTATGCGTCACACGCGTTACTATCCCCGAAAAGTCTTAACAAATCCTTGCAAGCGGTAGAGACTTGTACAAGGATTGTATGTACCGTTCGCGGTAGCAGCAGTGAAGAACTGCTTGTAATTTTTCGCACAATGCGTTAAAACACTGATGTGTGCAAATGTACTACACACACAGTTCTGAGTCTTCCCGTTTCACTAACGACGAATAGTTTTTACAACACCTTGCAAGCGGTAGAATCTTGTACAAGGAGTGCACGTTCCGTTCGCGGTAGATGGCGTAGAAGAACTGTCGTAATTATACGCGTAATGCGTTTAAACACTCCTGCGTGCAGATGTACTACATACACAGTTCTGAGCCTTCCCGTTTCACTATCGACGAATAGTCTTTACAACACCTTGCAAGCGGTAGAATTCTTGTACAAGGAGTGCACGACCCGTTCGCGGTAGATGGCGTAGAAGAACTGCCTGTGTAACGACAGGCTTAAGAAAATTTCCAACCACCAGTCAGCATTCTATTGGTGGATGGAAGTCACATGGTTAGTAAAGTGACCATGCACTTTTCATGCAGTAGAGTGCATTTACTTTGTAACAGCATGCATAGCGGTAATCAGACTACACGTATCTCATGCATGACTGCCTACATACTAATAATATACATGAACGTAAACAATAGTCCGACAGGTATAGGGATTGTAGCGATACACATGTCTCAGTTCAGCTAATGTCAAAACAACGATAATACTTCACGCACCGCCCGGGAAACGATTCCCACACGCGCACGCGCGCACATTTCCACTAACACAGTACATGAATAACCATAAATAATAATGCACAGTTTTTTTAAACTAAACCCTTAACCTTACTAAATACAATTGATAACAACCAAACTTAACCATCTACCAATATAATATGAATGTCCATTGTCTGTGTAATATATGAACTTGCCCCGCCTATCATGATCCTGTGATTCGTTGCAGGATTAACTCCTTCCCGCACAAAAAAAAAAAATTTTTTTTTTTTCTTTAGTTAACTAACAAAAAATAAAAAATTTTTTTTTTTCAATATAACCAAAACAACTTCCTAATCCTGAAATAATAATAATACCCTCAAACTAATATCAAATAAACATCCTCAATTAATACTAACAATTCCAACTGTCACTTTGACAGAAGCATCAAATCAAAAGACACGTGGTAACCTTCAAACCAAAACAAACACACATGTTCTTGAAACACAGATAACGAAATCTTATGCAGGGTCATAGGGTACACAGACAACATTCCTTAACAAAACTAGATTATTGTTCATTCACAGAGCCATCTTACATACAACATTTAAACCTGAATTGACATATTTAGATCACTACACATTCTTACCCCTATATCCTGACATTTATTTCTGAGTTTACGGATCCTTTGTATAATACTTCCTCAATGAGGACGCATGGAATTTACCAATCGCACGGTTGGTATTTGGGTTGGTTAAGATAAAGGTATTTTTCCCAACTTGCTCCGACAGGGTATACGGACCATTATACAGCCTAAAAAACTTCGCGGCTGTGTTGTCCTCCCTTCTTCCAACATTTAATGCTCGTAACAGCACACTCTCTCCAGTCTTGAACTTGACTAGTTTATGTTCCGCATTAAATTTTTCCGTGCGCTCCTCGGCGCACTTTTTAATGCGTCTTCTAGCTTCGATTTTCTTTATCTCAACTGGTATAGGCATATTATGCGTCGCTATCCTTTCAATGTGTTTACCCCAGACCCGGCCTGGCATTTCTCCGGTTTGGAGTTCATTCGGAGTATACCCAGTAGTAGAATTATAATTTCCATTTATGGTATACTCAAAAAATTCTAGGAATTCCGGCCACTTACTCTGGTTAGTATTACAGTACGTACGGAACAACCGTCCCAACTCCTTGTTGACCCGCTCGGCCAAGTTACCTTGCGGTCTCCGGATCGCAGTCAAGACCGTCTGGACCCCGTGTTTCTCAAGCTCGGAGTGCCACTTGGTGTTCGTAAATTGCTTACCTTGATCTGAGAGTATCTTCCTTACGGGACCATTTTTCGGCATGTATTTATTTAGCATAATGTTTATGACAGCCGACGTAGTAGGTCTACCAATAGCATATAGGCTAACATGTTTGGTAAAGGCATCAGTAACAACCACAAGGTTCTTCATTCCACGTGCCGCCCGAGGAAGTGGACCCAAAAAATCAATGCATACAAGGTCATTTTTATTACGCACAACAATGTTACCCATTTCAACCTGGGTATGTTGGTTCGGATATTTCGCTGTTTGGCAGATGTGGCATGAGCGGAGTATGGCCTTTATTTTCCTGGTCATATTTAGCCACACAAAATCCTCCCGCATTGCCAGGTAACATTTATAAGGCCCCGCATGAGCCAGACTCTCATGACACATCCAGGTGAGGTCTTCCACCATGGCGTCCGGTACCATAATCTTCCATCCGCCATTGATAATTTTATATACTATGTCTTTATATATTCTGTACTTAGGATTTTCTTGTGTCCGGATAGCGTCACATATCCGCTTCAATTTTGTGTCCCGCTGTTGTTCCATACCAATATTTCTTAACCTATTTTTGAGACTGTCTTCTAATTTATATTTGACAGCTAGAATTTGAACTTCCTGGTTATTAGACGCATGACGTTCTTCCACCATTGGAGGGTATCGGCTTAACGTGTCAGCTGCTTGGTTCTCGCTTGCCTTACAGTACTTAATGGTAAAGCCGTACTCTTGGATGGCCATGATCCAACGGGATATGCGAGCGTTCGCCAACTTGCAGCGCAACATGAACGATAAGGCCTGGTTGTCCGAAAGGATTTCGAAGTGTTGTCCAACCAGGTAATAACGAAATTTACTAATGCAGTACACAATAGCCAATATTTCTTTCTCCGATGTGAAATAGTTACGTTCGGCCCCTTTTAGTGACCTACTGCTGTGCGCAATTATTTTGTTTTCACCCTTCTCATTCCGTTGGTAGAGTACCCCCCCCAATGGCATAATCCGAAGCATCGCAATTCAGGACATATGTGCCCCTTTTCTCAGGATGGAACACGTGCAGGTTCCTACTATACAAATTTTTAGTCGCGTCGAAAGCATGTTGATGACGCTCCTCCCATCTCCATTTAGTACTCTTACGAAGCAGTTCTAACAACGGCTCAATTGTCCCAGAATATTCTGGCGTAAAACGTCTGAAGTAACCAGTCAATCCGAGGAACGCTCTGATATCCCTGGGTTTTGTGGGTTTCGGGAACTCCATGATCGCACGTATTTTTTCCGGGTCAGTTGTTATACCTTCCGCTGAGATAATATGTCCCAAAAATTTAATTTGCGATTTCCCGAATTCACACTTTTCAAGATTGAGAGTCAGGTTAGCGGCTTGCAATTTCTGAAATACAATCTTGAGATGTTCAAGATGTTCTTCAAATGATTTGGATATGACCAAAATATCATCAACAAATATGCTGACGAAGTCCTCCACCTCGGGTCCCAGAGCTAACTCCAAACATCTGACCATGGCCGCTAAACTGGTAACCAAACCAAATGGAACTACTCTAAACTGATAGCATTTATTTCGATATAGAAATGCTGTGTATCTTCTCGACTCTTTGGCAAGGGGAATCTGCCAGAATCCACTTTTAAGATCAAGGCGAGACATGTATTTAACACCTTGACATTTTATGAATAGGTTCTCCGCATTCGGAGCACAGTCGTAGCATTTTATTGTAATAGAATTTAGATTTCTCATGTCGAGACATAATCGAATGTCGTTATTTTTCTTTTTAACAACAACCATAGGATTTAAAAAATTGCTATCAGTTCGTTCAATAACACCATTCTGAAGCATACTCTTAACTTCGGCATCAACCTGTTGTTGATAGTGAAGGGGGATGGGGTACGTCTTCCGTACAAATTTATTTTCATCAGTGACCTGAATACTGTGTTCATAAACATTCGTGACGGTAGGATTTTTTGAAAACACAGATTCGAATTTATCAAGCATACTTTGCAGCTTATCTTGCTCATTGCTCGTTATCTGCCTGCTGTGAGTCCGCATATTATGTGTTATCTTATCGGCAAGTTGAACCGCTGGGCGAGTTATAGTAATAGGTTCACAATCAGACCCCGTCTTACCCCTCCTGCGTCCTAACCTGATATCGTGTTTACTATTATTTATAGTACATTTTAGTATTTTATTTGGAAAATCAATGTTCGCGTGCAGTTTATTTAATGTGTCCACTCCCAAAATAACATTATACACAAGTTTCTTGACAATAAGCACAGAGACTTCTATTTCCATTCCCTGAATGGATACTGTTATCATAGCTTGACGGTCAACCCTCTGAGATTCACCCGTCGCTGATTTTATGATTTTGTGGGCTGCTGGCAGAATCGGGTTTTTTTTTAAATGTTTCCTGTGCTTCTCTAGGAATCGCTCATCCATTAACGAGAATTCTGCGCCGAGAGAAAGCGCAGAGTTCTGCGCTGAGTTTTAGTATATTTTAAAAAATATATAAAATAACTGTTATATAAAATATAAAACTGTGTATGTAAAACTTGTTATATTTAACAGATCCATTGACGTGATAAGCTACTGTTCGTGAATAAAAATTTGGCAACATGGACTCAAAACGGCGATCTCATCTTCCTAACGGTACAATCAGATTGGTGCACCAGAGACAGTGTCGAAAAGTGCCGAGCAATTACGAACACGTTGTTACATCAAAGGCATTCGACTGTGATCTTTTTGGCCAAATCAGCTGTAACAATCTGGTGCTCGATTCAAATAAACGATAGGGAAAATGCATGTTTTGTTAATAACTTAAACGGGTAGTAGAGATGGTTATTGGAGAAAAGCCAATAAGATAAGACAAGAATACAAAACGACAAAGTTCTATAAAAGAAAAGATAGCTTATTCAGAAGGCGAACTTGTTTACAATTTTAAATAATCGCTTTGTTTTGAGCTTTTTTGCATTTTATAAAAGTTAAAATAATGAAGAACGTGACGACAAACACATAGTACGTACTAATCTAATCTCGTATTGTGAACGCAATAGCGCTTACGCGAGAAGAAAGTGAATGAGGGAGAGAGAAGGCTTGATTCTCAGTCAGAGCGTGAGACAGCCGTTGCCTCGGATAATTGTATCAGTTCAGACAAGTGGAAATTCTTGTCACCCCTAAAGAGAAGCTGTAATTCAGTTTTGCAATCTGGATGCGGTATTCAGCCACCCATACGGATCCACTGTATGTCATCAAACCAATATATATGTCTATATACCGCTCGTCTTCTCTTCTCTATTCTCAGCGCACGCACTACATTTTTCATCTCTCAGCTGTAACATTCTGCCTGTCTCTGTCTCTCTGTCTGTCTGTCTCTCTCTCTCTCTCTCTCTCTCTCTCTCTCTCTCTCTCTCTCTCTCTCTCTCTCTCTCTCTCTCTCTCTCTTTCTGGTCCCCCCTCTGAGCCACTCTTTTTTGTTCACACCTCTCCAATCTAATTCAGCTTCCACTCTGCTGAAATTTCTTAGTATTTAATTACTTCACTGGTACTATACCCGGTGGAAACTGAGAGGAATGGTGAAGCTTTAATAAGAGGATATTTTATGCAAGAAAATTGTAGACGTACAACGTCGATGGCTGCGGCTCTTAGTTCGAATCAATATCTATACGAGGATATTTTGCAAATTTCGCGTAGGGCAGTGGGGTGACGTTGGCAGCTGTTGCCGGTTGTGGCCTAAAACTTACCCTAAAAATTAATTCGTTGTTTTTCTAGTACCAAATGTTTTTTTTTTAGAGCCAAAATATTTTTTAGAGTATTTTCTATCATTCGCTGGTAGTAGAAGACGGTCCCGGCTCAACGGGATCTCACTCCATTATACATACACAGAATAAATCAAGACACACATAATCGAATTAAAAATAATAAAGACAAACAAAGAAACACATAACTAAACGAACAAAACGCAAATAGGTAAGTAGTAACTGCTGCACGTCGGTTCCGAAACGAACATAGCTGCTAACTGAGCGTTTTGCCGGTTTATACAGCGGCAACACATTGGGTACACGAACGTGTCCCCCCTCCCGTTTGTACAGTGACAACTGCTACGAGGTCAATGACCACACGCAGTAAAACATTGCCGATGTCTGAGCCGGCAACACAAGACAAGATGTCAGCCAGCTTACCGTTAGAAGTAAAATATCTTTCGTGGCATGTAAGATTCATGTTTGATTTAACAGCCGTTCGAAATTTACATGCTACGCTTGTTTTGAAAGTGGATAAAATCAAACATCGTGTTGTGATTGAACTGTTCGTTTAAAAAGGTCTAGCGTCAATGAAAATTTACAACAAAATGGCAAATTTGTTAGGAAATTCTGCGGCTTCAAAACTAATGCTTTTTATGAACCCTCGAATTTAAACGTGGTCGTACGGGCATCGAAGATGATCCCTGATGTCGACGGCCAAAAAGCGCAACAACTCCAGATATTATAAAAAATTTCATACACGGTATTGGAAGACCGGCGGTTGAGAGTGGATGACGTTGCCGAGATTATAGGTATCTCACGTGACTGTGTGTATCATATTGTTACGACGGTCTAGTCTACTCGATCGCCGTAGGTACAGTGGAAATAAAATAAGTACAAGACACCAATTAAGTCACTAATCACACCTTTAATTGTTACAGTAAAACTGTTCGTAATTAACAACACAGTCTATACAACAAATCAAATGAAAATTGTTCAAACGCAATAAAATGTCCACTAATATTAAAACTCAATTGTTTTACAATTATACCGTCCGATTATACAGCGCAACACTTCATTAATAACTATACTTGAACGTACAGAGTAATAACTCGAACCGCTCTGGAAATATATCGCAGCTGTACTCAAAAACTAAGGCCGCTACCGCCATGTATTTATAGTCCCGCTCACACATCAGAAGCTTCCAAACTGCGTCTTATCTCTTGTGTGAACTACGTAATTAACTGTGACCTTGACACAGTCCGAGCGCTCGAGCGAAGACCGGCACAGTCGAGAAGATTCTCGCAAAATGCGTCTACAAGCACGTACGCCACACGCTTAGATCTGGATCTCTCTGGAACGTTCGATAAACACGTAGATTGTTCTGTGACGTCGTAACAGTATCTTAACTCAAGAACTTGGTGTGAAAAAGCTTGTGTAATCTGGCTGCCATATTTGGAGTTGTCGCACTTTTGAGCGTCCACTGCTCGTACGACCACGTTTAAACTCGAGTGACCAACTTACAAATCATTGTTTCTGAAGGCGCAGCATCTCCCAACACGTTCAGCGTTCGTTCTGAATTTCCATTGGCGCTAGACCTTTTCAATAAAGAAATCTTGATTTTGTCCATTTAAAAAAAAAACGTGCGTGATTCGTAAATTTCAAACAGTTGATAAACGTTGAATTAATTGATAATAGAATCTGGAAATTAAGAGGTGTTTACATGAAATGTGACTCTTACACGTAAGAAAAATTTTAGTTCTACCGCTAAGCTGACGATGTCGCGCTCCAGGAAGTTTTCAACTGACCATCGTATAACTGTACAGTATTTTCTGCTAACTGTCTCACAAGAACAAATATTGTCGTTAGTGATTCTATTTTAAAATAGGTATCACGTTTTCAGTATTTAGGCTGCGACATATCTTGTGAAGAAGATAAAGATATCAGTAGCAAAATAAGTAAATTTAAACGAATGTGTGATGAAATTGTAAGAACAAGGCATTAAACTCTTAAGAACAAGATCTCGAAAGACACGCAGCTAATTTTTTATACCATGGTACCAGTTTCTACACTGCTGTAAGGCTCGCAGTGTTGAGCTCCAGGCAAAAAGAGATCTCAGACAATTTGAATCGTCGTAAATTAAATTTCTGATATCAGTGAAAGGCTGTGTTAGAGGCAGTAGGCTATGGGGTTTATAGGTTACGAAACTAACTACGTGAATTTTTACGTATTTCGTGTTTAGCCCTGCGTAATGTTAAATTTTATATTTTAATATTTAGTCGTATGGAAAGAAGGGTGATGCTTAATCCTCTGGTAGGAAGATGTGGGGTGGGATTTTTACGATGCGTAAAAATTACGTGACTTTTAACGTATTTCGCGTTTCGTCCCATGTAATGTTAAATTTTTATAATTTTTAAAAATATTCCCTCTGGCGAGACTCGAGCGAATGGAAAAACTCTTGAAATACAGACCAAAGATTCAACACGCCTCGTTTCGTATACTGTAAACCCGTGATTGAAGGGCCAAGCAGGTCCCTTTAGGATAAAAGAATTGATGGAGTTACGGGATTACCTGCATAACAGAATAGAGAAACTACTTGTTGACGGTCCGAGGGGGGGGGGGGGCGAATATGCGCACTTGGTCTCTTATATTGGCCGTATGCTGGCCACGTTTTGGTTATGGAGCCACTTGCATTCTGCCTGGTCGACTTATAAGACGTGACTCGCAGTTTAAGGCAGGACACAAAGTGCGACCGTTAGATAGGAACTAAATATTCATGCGGTAGCACAACACGCAGTAATGTATAAAGAACACGTGCCAAAATGCCTAGCAGAAGCATTCTGAAACACGTCTTTACATAACAACTGATAGGTAAGAAACGTGTGGGATGACTGAGAGGACTAGGTGTAGAAAACGGGACAGCCAGAACTGCCTAATCCTGGAACGGCAGACGATGACAGGGGAAAGTAGATGGGGAACATTCTAAGCAAACACAAAGTAGTCACTTTCTCTAATCGAGTGTCTGTGGAAGTGGGTGTAAAATAAAGAGCCATAGAAAAAAGGATTCATAAAATGGAAAGAGCATATGGTATAACTAAACATATTTTATTTTACAATAAAATGTCCATATCTAAAAATGCGAAAATAAGGCATTACAGTACAGTAGTGAAGCCAGAATGCCTATGTGCAAGTGAATGTCTAGTATTGAATTATAAATTAGACAAACTAGAAATATTGGAAAGACGATTTTTAGAAAAATATTAAGGCCACGAAAAACTTCAGGATGTTGGAAATTAAGAATTAATGATGAAATACATCAGAGTATAGAAAATATAACAGAAACTGTGTGAAAAAGAAGATTATTATTTTTTGGATATTTATATGGAATGGGCGACAATAGGTTAACAAAGCAGATCTTCAAATATCTGTGGAGGAAGAAGTCAACATCAAGTTGGATTAAAGAAGTCAAAAAGGATAAAAAAATAAAATAATAATAATATAATAAAAAATAATATAAATGCAGAAGAAGCAATTGAAAGAGAAGTTTTTCGCGCAAAAGTGTTAAAAATGGAAGGACTCCAGGGTAGGAGTGAGGAAACGTAGGTTCAAAGTGAACTCAAGACAGGAAGAAGAGACACAGTGAAAAGATGAAAGAATATTGGAGAAAAAGAAAAGAACAAAGAATAAAGAATTGAAATTGGCATGTGGTCCTTAGATGGCCGATACAAAAGAAAGAGTAATTTTGAAAAAATTGGCAACTAACAGAACGTTGGTCACCCTCGATTTTTCTGGAGTTATCAGAATAAGAACCATGACAGTCTTCTCTATTCAAAGCGCTTATCAGCCGACTCCTCCAGTCTTCTTTTTCAGTCTCTTCAGTGTATGGCAATAAATCTTGGACGGTAAATCAGTTGAAGAGAACAGAAATTTACTATGTGGAAGAAAGCTGAAAATGTGGCCCGCGTGTTGCGCCAATATCTTTTCCTGATGGACAGAGTATTTAGGATTTCAGAGATCGAAGGAGGAAATGTAAAGTACCTGTCAGAGCTAGTCGTATTTTTGTTTACTAAGGCGTTATAGTGACGATTGAATGTAATCCATAAGCTCTAGTAGGAACTGTGACACTGAAAGTTTTTTACAATTGACATATGGCAAAGACGATCGTCCAATTCAATAAAGCTTATAGTCCCGCTCACGTACCGTATTCCATTTACGGTTATAGACAGGCGAAACAAGAAGAAAAGGGAATAAAGCAAATTTCGCTGTCATGAAACTTGTACCTCAGGGACACACACACCTTCTTGTTGGTGTGAGTGACGTAAGTAAATGTCAGAGAGTTATTTATGAATGGCCGCCGTGGGGTTTGCCCTGCGAGACACAAACTCTGCCCAACCAACACTTCATGTTTACTTTCACTTTGCTTTTATTCGGTTATGGTGTATATTGCGATGTACAGGGGTCGCATAGCATAAAGTAGTCGGTTATCAAATATTGGAATGCTTCGGATTTATTAAAGATTTGTTTTTTTTAAATAGCAATAATAATTTACTATTGTTTCTGACAACAAAGTAAAATTAATTAACTACCTCTGTTGACTTTTTTTACAAATTTAAAAATAATTTTCTTTTATACTCTAAGTACATACAAATTTAATTTATACGAGTTATTTTGTCTTTAGGTTTATGAATGTTTTTTAATAAAGTTTATGCAAATAATTTCACTTCCCTTTACGATGGACGATGCGATGTCGGTGTTCCGGTCCTGGTAAAATTTCTTCTAATAATTTTATAGTGTTTATATAAATTCATTGACTTAATAAGAGAAATTTTTGCTGAATATTTAATTAAATAAAATTATACTGTAGGCCTATATAGCAACAATATTTTTAAGCAAATAAAAATATTAATTGATTTCTTAAGCTTTCGCGGCCGGCGTCGTAATTATTAGAACTACTTCCCGGGCTTTGTACAGACGTTTCAACCTCGCCATTGGAGGCCATCTTCAATGTCTGAAGGACTTAACTTTTACTGACGGACACCCTGTCAGAAAATCAGAAAAATACACCCACAGACTGTGTTAAGTGACATTTGAAATGTGATTTAATGACAATACAGACTAACAATTAAATCACATACAGGCTTATACGTTTTACGGTAAATGTTTTTGGAAACGCATCAACACTTAGACGCACTCAGTGAGATGTAGGGTTGTACTGAAAAAAAAACGGGTTTCTGCGCATGTTACTTTCACCAAGGTAAATAGCGGTCACCATAAAATAACGAGTGAGTACCTGCGTTCGTTTTCAATTACTACAAACCGTAATTTATTGTAAACAACAAATCATGTACGCCGTAGTTAATAGTTACGTAGATTGATATCTGTAGAACGTATCGTTCTGTTAATGTGGAATTGTCTATTTGTATGTTAATAGCTTTTATAATGAAAAGCTAATAACTACATACAAATAGTTACCCGAGGGGTAAATATCATTGTTATGGTAAGCGTACAGTACAGTATACGGTCGGTATACCTGTACATATACCTGTACCTATGTCGTTTCCATTAGTGCGCCATTATCGTCTCATCCGTGCAGAGTATTGTGTATGCATCAGGCGGTGGGACAGGCAACGATAATTACAGATTGTGAGCGTCGATTTCCTGTATCTGTGAAAACAGTAACAGCCATATTAATCCAGGAAACTGTTCGCAGTGAGATTTATATGGCATCTTAATTTTCCATGTTTATACGCGAATCGTAAGTTAAGTCGAGATACGAAATTAAAGTTTTACAAAGTTATGGCTGTCCCTGTACCGTCCTATGCCTGTGAATTATGGACAACAACCAAGAAACAAGAAAGTAAAATACAGGCCTCGGAAGTGGCAATCTTAATAGGAGTTAAAAGATGTTGTATACTTGACTGTACAAGGAGTGAGGCCATAAGAGAAGAATTACAAGTTTTTAACTTGAATAAAAAATTAAAAGTTTACCAACAACGGTGAACATAATACTTAGAAAAAAAGTGTTGTCAGATTCTAGACTGGCCAAACAAGTCTGGAAATACAAACCTATAGGATACAGGTGTGTGGGTAGACTCAGGAAGAAATGGCTGCAGGATCTTTGAAGGCGGAACAGGCAGCACCTTGTCTATGGCGTGTTGTGAAGATGATGATGAATTTTCTTTAACAACTTTCTAAGGCTCAAACGGTCGTCTTCGTTCTATGTTAACACATCAAGACGTATGTCCCTTTTGACGAACCTTTGGTAACTTTCTTCCGAATGGACCGTTTGTTAACTGGCCATAACGTTTTTAACCGCCGTTATCTTAATAGCCGTGTCGCCAACGGCAGTTTGGGCCCAGGTAGTAAATGCTTTTAACACGGCTATGCTACCACGAACAGGTTAAAACGGTTTGCTACCCGCGGAGCACCATCACTTGTGAATGTAGATATGGACCACAGGTTAAGAAAAGAATTGCTCTAGCAAAGCAAGCGTTTCACAACAAAAGATATTTATTCTTCGTATTATTTAAATTAGCAGCCATCCTTACTATTTCTTTTATGAATTTGCTAACTGCTATAATATTTATTGTTCGACTAAGCTTTTCGTCATCACTGACATCTTCAGGTCTTCAGGTTGTTTAAGACCTGAAGATGTCAGTGATGACGAAAAGCTTAGTCGAACAATAAAAATTATAGCAGTTAGCAAATTCATAAAAGAAATAGAAAAGATATTTACTTACAAACAGTCACTGAAGTATGGAGGTAAGAAAAATGTTCGCAAAAACTTTTGTGTGTAGTGTCTTGACTTATGAGTGTGAGGCGTGGACTCTCGGCAAGGTAGAAAGGAGGAAGCTGGAAGCAGTGGAAATGTGGAACTGGAGGAGAACGACGAGGACGAGTTGGATGGTTAAGAAAAGTAATGAGCAACTCCTCGCAGAAGTGAACGAAGGCAGATCACTTTTAAAAATGATGGGAAGAAGAAGGGCAAAATTTATCGGGCACGTGTTACGACACAATCAGTTCTTAAGTAACATTTTAGATGGAAAGGTGTTGGGGAAAACCCAAGAGGACGACCAAGAGCAGCGTTCTTGAAAGACATGGGAAAGGACATGAACTTCATATTGTACTGTGATTAAAGAAGACAATGGATGGAGAGAGAGAGAGAGAGAGATATGGCTAACTCAACAAGGCTTGGCCTTTAGATGATGACGATGATTATGCTACCATGATAACCGACGATTTTGCTTCAGGTTGTTGGAAATACGTATAATAATAACTTTTAAACTACGTATGTGAAAGGTTCTCTTACGCTTGTTACATTTTTGAGATTTTATTTAATGTTTGTTCTTTTTGTTGTGTTTTTTCTTAGATGTTTTGTCTAGTGGTTTCCTCTTTAGTTTTTGGTATGCGCATGTTTTTTATTTTATTTGTTGTTTGCCCTTTCTTTGATAACAAATCACGTTAAGATAAAAATTGTCGGTTGGGTGGCGTCCTGTTTTCATGACCTTGTGTGCACCGTATTCGTAATTTTTTTTGTAGTTTCCGTTTGTTTCAGTCTGTTATTTAGGATATTCCAGTTTAACCTCCGTTCTTCAAGAATTCTGTATTTCCGGTGACATTTATTTTCTGTTCGGTTTCCTTTCGTTTACTTTCTACGTACTTCAAATACGCTATTTCACCATCAAAATTTTCTTCTTCAAAATCGGTTTTTATTTGTCACAATTGTTTATATAATATACGCATACGCGACGATTGAAAACATAATTAATTATTTAACGAAAGAAAAGAAAGTATTGACAATATTAATTTCTCGTAACATGAACTGAAAAAATATTTGCACTAATTTTATTTGTCCAACATCAATGACTATTTCATGAAAAGAAGGTACGTAAGGTGATGCCAAACGTAATTTTAAGGTTTTAACGTGAGTTAGTTACTAACATGCCTCATATCTCACGTTAACTTAACCGATTATTTTAAGTGCCGTTATCTTTAACTAAGCCATGTACATCCCGTTAAGTATTTCACGGACGATTTAACGGCATTTATAATCTTAAACGGAGACAGGTGAAACGGAGCATTAATTGTTAATTAAAAAAAAAAAAAAATATATATATATATATTATGAACAAGTCTTTAAATATTAACTATTTCTGAAAGTAAAATATGTTGTATTATCACCTCATGCACATTTCACTGGTTAAATCAGCATCATCAGAGGTTAATATATGAATAATGATTATTTTTACAATTATTATAATACTAATCATTATTCATATATTAACCACTGATGATACTGATTTAATCAGTGAAACGCGCGTAAGGTGATAATACAATATTTGTATATTTTACTTGCAGAAACAGTTAATATTTGGAGAACTGTTCATAATATAAAAACCTGCAAGAAATACTTAAGAGTTACGTACACCATAAAGATGAAATATATATAGTCTATATATATTTAATATTTATATAGACTTTACCTCAAGATGTTTTCTCCTTATCTGGTTGATATGTAAAGCGAGAGAAGGTTTACACATCAACCAAATAAGGAGAAAACATCTTGAGGTAAAATCTTTATAAATATTAAATATATTTTATACTTCAAGAAACAGACTGTAGCAAAAAGTGTTTGAATATAATATAACATAACATAACATATTGAATTGAATTGAAATGAAATATTTCCATAGAAACTACATCTTTGTTGCCGATAACGTAGTACACATTATAAAAAATTATCCTCTCCCCTTCAACTATCGTTTCCATTTATAGAAAATTACGCCCTCCCGTTCAACTACCCTTTTCATTTATAGATATTTCATCTTTCTACAGTGGATTATTATGACCTTCTTTTCAGGATACTTTATTGATCAAAATTAAGTACTTTACTCTTGTTAAAACGTAAAACGTTGCTGGTAGAGACTACCCCTTTCCCTTAACCGATCTTCACCAAAATCAATAAACCTGTACAACTCGGGCACATATGCAAAAAAGTATTTGATCCTGTTTGGATTTGCAGCAGTTATCGTTAGCCATAGAACAAATTCTGCACACAGACACGCACATAGACACTTTTCGTAAAATTACTTTTCTTGATGTTTTGATGATATACAATCAGAATCAGCCCTTATCTCAAACCCGATTTTTTCGGGATCACCTTACTTCCATTTTCTTACGGAAAATGGAACACTAACAATATACTGAAATCTTATACAACAAACGTGATACTTTATACTTATACAACAAACCAGAGTCCATGTCGTACTTTAAACGGTTACTGACAGTGGCAAATCGTCCACAAAGACATATTCTGCTTTAAACCGAAGAGTAACGATACAAAGTAAGTTTATTTAGTAAAATGATTGCATAGAACTTTTTGCATTCTAAACTGTCAAAATCTATAGGCACATTTTGTGTACAATCAACTCGTATCATTTGCTGTGTGCTCGTATTGTAAGTTAGTAGGCAATCATCCTGGCGGGTGGCACACCTGACGTGCCTCTTCCGTATTCGATGAATAAGAGGCGGACAACAACGGATTGTACACTTGTGTTCAGCAAGTACAGTGGATGTGAGCCGTGCTTACGTAAATATTTGCAATGCCAGCGATTGATTCCTGAAAAATATATTTTTTTTTCTTTCCGCCAGCAGTCAACAGAGAAGAAGTAGAAACATTCTTTCTATTGAGCGAATATTGCCAGTGCTGCTTTAATATTTGTTCAACACTTTAGCTTCGGTCGCGAGTTAGACGACGACGATACCGCTGTTAGCTTAATCCCTGAGACGTGTTTATTCAGATATGAGTAGTGTTCAGTACACGCGCGCGCGGACGCATGTATGTGTGCACACGAGGGTGTAAAAATCGCGATATTCAAAGTATTTGGTTTCAGGTCGCTGCAGAATAACACCGTATGTTTTTTCTTAAAGCTAAAAAAAAATTTGTGCTGATATTGTTGCAGATGTAGGCCTAGTACAAGTATTGAATACAACCGGCTACATACACGGTGCAAAATGTATAACGTTTGGCAGCATGAAAATTTTAGTTTCACCCGACATTTCGAAACCGTTGAAAACTTAAAGCTACCTTTGACAGGGTTTATAGTTGTAGCCGTGAGTTATATAAGCAGAACGTGTGGTTAGGCCCTATACCTTGCCTGCCTTTAACATTTTTAGCTAATAGGTCTAAGATTAAGAATGGGTGTGTTCAAAAGCTACCTGTACATCGTGGGAAAAGATCCATCCTGAGGAGGATTCGAATTCGCTGCGCTACGTAAACTGATTTGAAAACATTACTTTCTTTCTTCGTTTTCTTCTGCCATTATATATACCCAAGGTCTGGCTACACCAAAATGACGTGCCATCTTCTTTCAGACCAACCTCTGCTTCTCTTTCGGGCGATGTATTCTTCATAATCATTTTGACGACTCGGTCTTCTGTCATCCTCTCCTCACGCGCGTACCATTCCTTTCTTCTCTGAATCCAGTCACTGGCAGGCAACCCGCATCTTTCCCGTATGTCATCGCTTCTCTTCCCATGTTTCTTAAGGTCTCCATCCATATTTGTACCTATTGTTTTTGCTGTGTCAACTCGCGTTTCAGCAGCGTTCGTCAATATTGGGGGCACCATTGTTTTGTACACGCGCACCTCGGCTTTGGTTCGGATATATTGGATTCGACCACATACGCTTGACATTCTTGAAGCTTTAATTGCTTGATGTTTTACTTCAGCCTCTAGATCGTGTTGAGAGGCTTCTCTATGCCAACGTACCTGAAGGATGACACCTATCAATAATTTTGTGGGATTAATTTTGAAGTAAATAATTGAGTAAGAAAAGTTGCAATAATTTAACTGAGGACTGATAAGCACCCGCGATATTTTCGAATAGTTTCTTCTCTCGCCACATCCAGACAGCTATGAATATACCGAAATAATATGGAAATTACATCCTGAAACGCTCTGCATATGGAAATATATTTACGTTATATGTTTGCATGAACATTCACATTGATAAACAGAAACATGAGGAAAATACAAAACTACCTAGAAATCGCCTCGTAAAAAACATAGAAGAGAACAATAACATTATACAAACACTATATAGGAAGTATATTATACGTAAAGTAACAGTGTACTCTAAACTAGGAATTCGGATTCTTTTGGGAACTGGTTTAAATAGTTATATAAAAACACGCTTCCGCCACTGTGCCTTAAATCTGTGTGTGTGTGTGTGTGTGTGAGAGAGAGAGAGAGAGAGAGAGAGAGAGAGAGAGAGAGAGAGAGAGAGAGAGAGAGAGAGAGAGAGAGAGAGAGAGAGAGAGAGTGAGAGAGAGAGACGTGTGTAAAAGTGGTATTAGGTACTGGTAGACGGAGCGGCACATCCCCTGAAAATGAGTGTATAGTGACCAAAGTATTACTAATCTCTAATTTTAGTTTTACTTTATGTTTTTGAGGTCGCTGAATATGAATCCGAGGTTATTTTTTACCTAGGAATGGGGGAACACTGCACAAAATGGCAACGAAGTGAATAAATAGAAAAAAATATTTTAACGTTTTTTCCTGTTTAACTTGCTATATCTTCGGCAGTTCTTGATATTTCTTTTTGAAATTTTAACCACTAATTCTTTGAAGTATTAACATTAAAACGCGACATGCTAAAAGTCTGTAAAGCTTGTCTTTGTTGAAAAGTGAATTTTCAAACATTTTCCGCGTGGTTTTGTGGATCATTTCATTCGGCCGCAAAAATTGAGTGACAAAGTTTCCAAGTTCTAAAATCTAACTATTAGGTATTAAAATATCATACCCAAGGAAGTTTTCTGGAAAGTTACAGCTTTTTATCTCGAATAGAAAAAAAGATATGCGATTTTGAAGTTCAGTATTGGTTCCGCGGGCGCGCGCTCGCTGCGCGCTCAATCCCGCGGAATCGCTTGGCGATGTTTTATTGCGACCATTACTATCTTATAAGGTTTGAATAAATTTTTATTATTTTTCACCTATGGTTTAAATAGTTATTATACTAACATAAATGTATTAATATTAGTAATAATAATAAGATTTAAAATAAAGAAAATTCATTAAATTAAAATTAAATTACTCATTTATTTGAACATTTGATGAAGAGTCGTTACAAATTTCTACTTCTAAATTCGTACAAGAGTCATTACAGGAACAAACATCACAGCATGTTAAATTAGACTTTATACATGGACACGCTGCAGACGTACAGGCATGCTTTCCAGTGCAGGAACAAAAATATTGTTGCAGTATCTCTATTGCAGTGCACCCTTCGTAATAATCCAAAGTTAAATGTCCATTTACCATCAACCAGTCAAACTTTTGGATATCCTTAGAAATAATTATAGAATGCGTCGCTTGTTTCCATTCGTTAACTTATAAGATAGTAATGGTTGCAATAAAACATCGCCAAGCGCTTCCGCGGGATTGAGCACGCAGCGAGCGCGCGCCCGCGGAACCAATACTGAACTTCAAAATCGCATATCTTTTTTTCTATTCGAGATAAAAAGCTGTAATTTTCCAGAAAACTTCCTTAGGTATGATATTTTAATACCTAATAGTTAGATTTTAGAACTTCGAAACTTTGTCACTCAATTTTTGCGGCCGAATGAAGTGATCCACAAAACCACGCGGAAAATGTTTGAAAATTCACTTTTCAACAAAGACAAGCTTTACAGACTTTAAACATGTCGCGTTTTAATGTTAATACTTCAAAGAATTAGTGGTTAAAATTTCAAAAAGAAATATCAAGAACTGCCGAAGATATAGCAATTTAAACAAGAAAAAACGTTAAAATATTTTTTCTATTTATTCACTTCGTTGCCATTTTGCAGTGTTCCCCCATTCCTAGGTAAAAAATAACCTCGGATTCATATTCAGCGACCTCGAAAACATAAAGTAAAATTGAAATTAGACATTAGTAATGCGTGGTCACATATTGCTGTTTCTAACTGACGTTTTAGGGGTGTGCCGCTCGCCTATGGGCCACACATAGCAAAATAAATTTCAGTGTTGTTTTATAATGCCTGTACTTGTAAATGTTGATTATGGTTATTCAAAAACAAAAATTAAATACCTTTACAATACTATTTTTAAAATATTATTAATAATATTATTAAAATTGAAACTTTATTGTATATGTTATTAAGATATTCACCGACAGAGAGTGTGTTCTTATCGACTGTGATAATACACATCTGAGATTATTCTCGGTGTACAGGCGAGCTCGATAATTTGTTGTGACGTTCGTTTAGGAAAATTACACTAACAGTTTTTCATCTTCCAGACAAACTTCAGGATTTACTGGAAGGTAGCTTAACCAAACGTCTTCAATAGACCATTAGGAAATTTCGCTTTTCCTTGGAACATCGGGTCAAGAGCTTGCTTATGTCTTCTTGTGTTATTTTTGTATTCATCTTGTCTGACAAACTTAAACGGGCCCCTCAAACATTACTACGTGCCTCCCACTTTGGTAACTGGAGTACTAAACAGTAGTGTTTACAAAATTGAATGCAAATATTAAGATTGAAATAAATTATATTCATGCCAGACAAAACATGATTTAAAACCGCCAATATGAATATTTAAGTTCTATAATAAATAGAAATCGTACGTATGTGTATTGTTAGTGTTGTTCGTGTTATGTCGGGCGTTACACTCCGCGCACTTTGTGATACTTACTGATGACTGGATCCTCTGCGATGATGTCGTCCTGCAAAACAACTTAAGTTACTATGTGTATGTGGGCGCCACTTGGAATCTTTTGTTCCAAGAAATTATTATTAAAATTAAATTTTGATTTCTTAGTAGTTAAATTTAATTCTATGAAAAAATGTGAACAAGACAGTTTGAATTTGAAAAAATAACGTATGTTTTAATGAATCTTAAAAATCGTCTGAAGGACTAACACTCGTATTAAATATAATTGCAGAGTTACAAAAAATTATTATTGACAAGTTTTTTCTCCAATCAAGTATCGGCTAACAAATATTTTATTTTCTCAGTTGAAAAGCATGAGTTTAGTGTATGAAAAATCTTTATACTCAGGACGTGACTCCTTTGAACTACCAAGACAGATCAATAAGATGCTTTACGAAAATTAAGTGATTTGAAGGTGTGTGACATGTGTAGTACAACTGTGTGACAAATGATACCAGGTAAAATGACTTTAACTTTGAACAACTCACGTTCCGATGGGTAATTATTTCTTGCACTGGACACTTCTCTTGGGGACGTTTTCAATCTCGCCTCTTCGTGTTGACGTTCCTTGTGCACTGATAATTATTTGAAAGTCAAAATACGGTTTTTTTAAAACTCCGCACTATTGGAAAAAAGTTTCGCAGTGAATTTACGCTTTGAATACTGCCGGCGACAATCAGCTGTCCGCGTGGTTTCTCGATTAGCCGCCACAGCGCTGGTTCTCCTCCCACAGTTGATGAATAGGCTTGTGTACGTAACGTTATAGGGATTTTTGTCAAAGTCAGTTTGTCTTGGCGAATACCAGCAGAATTGATTCTCTATTAAAATTTTGGTCCTTTCCAGGGCCGCTGATATTCTGGCTGCGTGCGTTCTATTAAATATGTCGTGTTGCTGCTCTATTTCAACAACACGTTGGCGTATACTCTTGTAGAGGTTAAGTCAGTCTTTTGTCATGTACGGGAAAAGCCTTTCTGTGTTCCCGTGTCGACTTCTCGTTCTTCGGTTTCGCCTCGGGTGTGATGATCAGTTTCGTGGGTGATGTGTCTCTTCTGGATTCAAAGCATAAAGTGTTTTTTGGTCGAATTTCGTCTTCCTTTTATACTCTGTAAGGCTCATTGTTTTAACTTTTGACATGAACTTCCGGTGTATTTGTGTAAAAATTCCTTCTAGAACGTTCGAGAATAATCAAATGGAACATCATGGAACAAATTTGACTTCCGTAGAAGCTTTAAAACAAAAATTTCTTATTCTTCGCACTAAGGATATTACTAAAATTATTCTGGTATTTGTCAAACAATTTTACATAACTACTTACAATCTGCATGCCATTACTATTTTTGGATTCTCTGCTTTCAACTGAATCTAATGATACTAATTACGATTGGTTTTGAACAAATTAACTCTAATAAAATAACATAAAATACAACTCTTACCTTGGAATGGTTACATAAAATTCCAATTTTCTAACTAGAAAATTGTTGTGAAGTTGTTTGGTTCCTTCTACAACATTAATGCATAATATAATCATCTTTTTATAACAAAATAAATAAAGTTTAACACATATGATATATAAATAAGTTCAGTTTTACCTGGTCCATGCATATGGCCCATGTTATTGTCACTGTTTCTTTACAATAATTTGTCTTTTTTCCTTATTATATATGGGATTTTTCGAGTATACACTGAGAGTTTATTATATTGTCTATCTTTTGTGATACCTGGTTTATCCTGATACATATTATTTTTATTGTAAGATTACTTAGCATCATATTGGTTTGCATAAGTGATTCATTTTCTTGGTGTGACAAATTTCATTCTCATAAGTCAAATTCTTTAAGAATTAAGCTTGTTTTCAACTGAGTATGTTTGTTTCTATAGTACACTATAGGATTGTACCCTTTTCCTTTATTTTTGCTAATATTTTGCAATTATTTTGTCAAATATGACGGTTTTTTGTGATGGTTCCTTGGCCTCAGCCAGATATGGTATAGGTAAATAGTTTCCTAACTCGACTCTTGAAGTGTTTAAGTTAGTCAAATATATTAGTATAGTCACATTATATTGTATTTCAACTTTATAATACAATTTGGTTGCATTTTGTCAACATTAAATTCATAAATATTACAATATTATTGGTCTACTACATGTTTTCAGTTAATACAGTTTTTGGCTATTTATCTGATTTTTAACCACTTGACAGCTTTCTTTATTTAAGATAATTTGTTCATCTTTGTCTACTTGACAATTACATATAGTTTTTATCTCAATTCTATAATAATTAATTTTTACATAAAATCTGAGTGATTGGACTCAGCTCCTAAACATATATTTTTTGTTATAACATTTATATATTTTGTTATTTTAACTTAGATCCTTTCTAATAATGTATTCAAATCATTTAATACATTTATTTTATTTACATTACAAAGTATAATAATGGATCTTGTCCATTAATTCACAATAAATAGTTTTTTGTACCCTATTCAGAGTTATATATCTTAATAAGTAATGACCTCATTTTGGTTGTTTCTGATATTATCTGTCTCTAGTATAGTATATTATTGGTTTTACACTGTTCTTCACTTAAATAATATATTTGGGGTTTGAGTCTTAGTCATAGTCTGGTCGTTTTTTCATGTTAATGATATTAATTATTAGACAATATTACAAAATTTTTAGGATTACTTGGGTTCGATACTGTTCACCTCACCTTCCTCTTATGATAAATTACTATGCAAATAATTTCCTTTATGGAACGTTCTGTGACGTTACAGTTCATAAAAAAAAGAAAATATACGTAAAAGCTGATAACATACACCGTAATTACAGTGCATGAATTCTCTTTTTCTTCTCTTCATCCTAGAGGTTGGTAGACTTGCATTTACTGTATTACCTTCCAAAGACCGTCTGTTAATCGCTACACACCTTTTCTTTCCTTTTGTCATCCATACACTCATGTCTGAGCTTTCTCGTTTCACTACACCCCTCATTCATTCCGTCGATCAGGGTGGTGAATGGAGTAGCAGGTTGCCAACCTTTCCGCAATGGATTCACTTACCAGTGCATGACTTACCAGACAGTAATGACATGTATAAAACATAGGCCTATACCGTATAGTGACATTGCAGTGAACTTTTGAGGAAACCGACATTATGCAACATAAAGTAGAAAACAAATGAATACCAAAAAAATTCGAAGTAAACACGGCACAGTTTTGTAAAATACTAAATGTTGGAAAACCCGCAAAGCAAAAACGTTCACCAAATTCAGTCATGTCACACAACCAACACAGGAATTAACAACCAGTTACAACCAAAAAGTCACGTTGTTATCAAACAGACCACCAGTACTTCATCGGACATCATAGTTAACGACGAGGCTCGAGTAAGATGTTGACGGTAACCAAGACGTTAAGGGAAGCAAATACATTGATATTTCACTTTTTGTTAAGTTCAGTTGGATCTCTAAACACAGTATTTTGAGTAGTATGTGCTACCTTCTTACAAATAAGTGACAGCCTACATCTTTGTTTTATTTCTGAAGACTAGAAACGTTTTCGTAGATATTCTAAATATTTTCAAATACATGATAAGTGTTATTTGGATACATTGGGTTTCATTCAGTCTGAGAAATTGGTGTCGCTGCTTGCAAAGCTGAAGTTGTAAACGAGTGACTAAACTTTATCGTCTCTGCAGACTGATTATCTAAACTAACAGTGAGTTAGCTGCTCATCGCTGCAGTAAATGTCAGAAGGAGAGAGAGAGAGAGAGAGAGAGAGAGAGAGAGAGAGAGAGAGAGAGAGAGGTTGGCACAGTGCCTTCTTAATTAACTCTCTGAAAAAACTGTCAGCGTTGCGAAAACTAGTATTCTCAAAAGTATTATAAATCACCCTCTTCCTCGCTTTTTATATGGTGAAATAAGCATAATTTTAAATATATTACGGCACTGGAGTATTCTGGGTTTACACTGGGCAAAGGGGAAAGTTTAGTGACAGATAAAAACGAATGGATTCGTGATTTATTCGTGCTTAAGCATAAAGTACAGTAACCACACGCTGGGAGTCCAACACGATGCTTACTCGGAAGTCAACTTTCTCCACTTCCTAGCTTGACAGTTTCCTCCATTTCAATTAGTTTCGTGAATCCTTTTACATCCATCTTCATGGAAGTACTATTTTCTGTTCTGTTTTTTAGGGTTACTAATTACAAATCGTTGAATGGTTATTACTTGACATCGTCATGGGACCCAAGTACACGTAACGCTTTAGCTGTTAGAATTACAACTTCAGCCACTTCCTTCTTTTTCTCTGATGACGTTGTTTGTTGTTGTGTAAGGTGACACGCGAGTTTCTCCTCCTCCTTAAGTATCGTACAACTCTCACGCAAAGGGTCACAAAAACGTTTCTCATTTATGTTCTCAACACGAAATGTAGTTGAACAAACTGAAAAAATGTTTCTACTAAAAACCAGCATCCCGATGTCGAATAATTAGTGTCAGATAAAAAAATCTACCGGTTATATGGCGGAAAAATAATGTAAATGTAACAACTACTGACTTACTAAAAATGAGTATCTACAGTCACTTCGTTTACAGAAACGATAAAATTACAATAAAAATTCAAGTAATATAACATAGTAATTTCATATTTCCCCCTACGCTACCTTAGTGGTGTCACAGTCAGGCTCACAGGGCCCGCAATGCGGGGGGGGGGGCTGCCCAAACATTTCCATTAATATTCTAAGAATAGGTATAAACCACTGAACGTAAGTAAAAGTGAATTTCCCCGCAATACATTTATTTTTTACTGTTACTTACTCGTACTTAATGATGTACAGTAGAACGCCGCGAATCCGAACTAATTGGGACCGACCCTTGTTCGGAAAATGAATTGTTCGGATTAAGCAGACGTAAAAGGTAAGTTATGTGGACTTTCTGTTAATTTCACTGCAGACTACAGTCCAGAGATGGCACTACGATAAGTCGAACAGCACAGCAAAGCTACGCCAACTGACGTCATGTTTATGAAACGCTGGTGAGATATTGCTGCATCGTCCCGAATGCACAAACTTCGCCAGAAAAAATTGACTGACTGTTTTTAAAAATACTGGGTATTTTTTAAATAATTTTCGTACTTTATTGTTTATTTTCAGTTGATATTGTTTATTGTACACACACTATATTCGTTTATATCTTAAATACACCTATCGTTAGTTACCGTATACGATTGCTTTCGTATATAACATCTGTTTATAATAATTTCTGATTGATGTGATAAAGTAGTCCGTATTATTGTGTTTCATCTAAACTATTTTTAACAACCTGTTCGGATTATCCGAAATTTCGGATTCACGGGGTTCTACTGTACTTTGATAGTTTAGATTACTTGGTCAACTGCACAATCGAGACCACCATCGGCAGGGCCTGTGTCGCGTCGTTATTCGTTATGAGCAACGAAAGAAAACTAATAAATAATCCAAATAAGCAAATAGACCTAGAAATCTCATTTCGGCAGATTAAATGTGACTAGCCTGGGACTTCGTTAAAGTCCAATTCTCAGACACATAGATAAGTGTGGGGAGGGCCATCGTCTTGTAGGACTTCATTTTCTTTTTGTTTCACAGTCTTTTATAAAAATACAGTCACCTGTAATCAAAAGACATGGGGGTTACCGTGTCAAAAAAATTACGGCCGGTATCAGGCCACATCAAGAGCCCCCCCCCCACATATATCGTGGTCCCCGCGGCGTGAGCTCCATTGAGGCGTCAAGGGTGACGACGGGGTTGTTCATCGCTTGCACCCCCCCCCCCAGTATTTCAATCAGAGCGCGTTTTCGTTGAGATCGCTCTCAAAGACCTAGCACTGACGACAGACGAATGTTATCACTTGTGTATAAGATTACGATGAATACTCGGTACAAGTTCACAATACTTACGTGAAATAAATTTTTGTGAAAACTGAAAGTCTGGACATTTTTGGGTGTCAAAAAAAGTCAGCACAGTACTTAACGAGTGACCTGTCCGGGACGAATGGGGACGTTTACCAACCTTATTTTATCGTCTTAAAAGTAATAAAAAATATCATCATAGGCAGTTTGGGAACTGAAGCGTAGTAAGCTTTTTTCTATGGTCTGGTCGACATACAAGAATGTAGTGTGGCTAACTCCATGCTTCAACCGCTCATCATTTCTCATTATGTTATCCCAGGTGCTCGTGCTCGCAGGCTGAGTGTCGACCATGGGGTGATAACTGCACCCATGATTTTATGGCGTGCCTGGAATTCGAACCCGGGGTCCGTAGAATTCTAGTCACGCACCATACAATACTCCTCTACGTCTACAAACGTTATTTTAATTCGCTCTTCTAATTCAGATATAAAATATCTAATGTGTGATCGGACACGAAGTGTTTCATACTTATTTGTATATTAAGACGTTTTCAAACACAAACAACAAGAGAAAACTACTTAGTGGATGGGTCGAGAGTGTCTTGAACTGGCCGTTATGTAATTTAACGTTCACCGTTTAACAATCAAAGTGTAAATTTAAACTTTCGAAGTGTAGTCAGTTACCCCGTCTGGGCGTTTACACTCTACACAGTTTCGTTTGGTAATTTTCGTTGTGCAATGTTACATTGCACAAAATCAAGGCTTGTTTTGTTTTGCTTCATACTCGTTGCAAAGGAGAAGAATTTGCAGAGAATAGTTAAAAGAAAAGAAAACGAAAGAGGAAAAATAACGCACGTGTGCAGCAAACCAGTTCCAGTAACGGGTAATTAACTTTATCAAAGACAGGGCAACCGGTTTGTAATGGCCGCACGCGCAATGCAGTGGCTCAAAACAAATCATTACCGGATGAAATATCGCCGAAAATTACAGAGCGTCGGCGGCTAATGACGGTGGGCGCATGTGATTTGCATCGCTGATAAACTGTCTTTGGCTATCAGTCCTACCCGGGCTGCAACTGATACAATTCCACAGTACGATGATCGTGAAATATATATGTGCGACCGACATGATTAGCGTAGTGCGTGCTGGCATGTCTCGGCGCTCACTATACTACAGCACTTCTGCTCTGGTCTGAATATCTATTAGGTTAGGCCTATAGTTTTCTGATTTTGTTAGATGTGTCTGAAGTGATTGGTGGTGTCTGGGAAGACGTAACGTTTCGACGCAGTCCTACAACAAAAATTTCTCTTTTCATGGCCACTTCTTACCTTTTTCTTCTTTCTTAGCACTACAGCCCAACGTGAGTCCTGGCTTCCAACACCAATCTTCTCCAGTGTTTTCTATCCATTGCCATCTCAGTGTAACCGCTGACATCCATTCTCAGATCTTCCAGCACATCATACAACCGTCTTATCCTAGGCGGGCCCCTCTTTCCACTTTTACAACAGACTTGCGTCCTCAAGATTTTCTTTGGCATACGCTGATCATCCGTCCGCTCTAGGTGACCTAGCCATTGTAATCTGTTGAGCCTTTACGAATCTTACAATGTGTCCTCATGCTTCATTAGCTCACCTACCTCGTGGTTATTTCTTATTCTCCACTCGTCATCATCTTTAACTGGGCCATAAACACGTCTTACAATCTTTCTTTGAAACCTTCTTAGTGTTTCTTGTTCCTTTCTTGCCAGTGTCCATGTATCGCCACCACAAGTGACAACCGGACTGGTAAGTGTTTTATATGTTTTTATTTTTGTGTTTGCGACTAATGAGTTTGGTCCTCAGTGGTCTGGTATTGGCATTATATGCCCTATTCCCTATTTGTATCCTGTCATGTATTGACGAGCCTGTGGAGCCTTCGTTGTCTATCATGTTATCAGGAATCTGAACTTATTAACTGTATCAAACTAATTATCCTCTATGCGTAAATTGTATAGATTTCTTCTTTCCGATGCAGAGATCAGCATTTATTTAGTTTTGCTGATATTTAGCGTGCATTTAGTCCCATTCCAGCGGCTTTTTGATTCAGCTCCTTGTATACCTCCCTAGCCGTTGTTTTGATCTAGTTACTACCACAACATCGTCAGCGTAAGCACATATTTGACATCTATTATTTAATATTGTTCCTCGCTGATCTATGTTTTTAATAAATCAGCATGAGCCTGCGGTTTTCTGACCTTTTTGGTCGCGTTTATGTTGATAAGTTGATAATTTTTCAAGTCCATTTATCAACTTAAACGAGACCAAAAAGGTCAGAAAACCGCAGGCTCATGCTGAAACCTCCAAATACTTTCTTTGGCGTGAGCGCGCGAACACACACACACACACACACACACACACACACACACACACATTCAGATAAACTAAAACTAATTACGAAGGCTATTATGGCCGGAGTGAGCGTTACTAAAACTATTACGTAGCAGGCTGTTGGGCCGTAGTCCATTGCTTAAATTTTCTTCTTTAAACGTTTCGACCACACCTCCGGAGCCCATCTTCAGTAGAAAACAGAAAGAAATCGCTCGTAAGAATAACAGGCAAATTGTTTACTCCTCAACTGTGAGATGCGTTTGGGCCATCCATTCGAATGGTGTCTTTCTTGTTTCTGTTGCAGATGGCCTTAGGAGGTGTAGCCGAAACTTTTAGAGACGAAAATTTAAGAACTAACCGGTACATAGTAGTTGTATTAATGCAAACTAAAAGCAATATAAAACTAAGTATAACGGGTGGTCGAAAAGTCACACGATCCAAAATTTGAAAATGTTCTCGACAACAAGGATACGTAGGGAAATTAGTTGTATGATGCTGGTGACATTCAATATTTATTTAACGTGGTTATACGTTTTCAGCAGTGGATTCCAGTAATTATATAATTATAATTGCAGTAATGAAATAATTATTATATAATAATATAATAATTATTATTATTCAAGAGGCCCGTCTGGAACGGACAAGCGTACCAACTTTCAAACGTATGTGTGCGAATTCATCACTTCTCGCTCTTTCTCAACGGAAATATTTACGGTCCTCTTAGCAGGGGATGTAAAGGTCTCTTACAACCTCCTGTCAAATGTCGTCCTCAAATGTGGACGTTACTTTCTGCCGGCAAGTTCTATCATTAATAGCTGGAAGTGTTCCGTTGAAATGTCTTCATTTTACGGTGACGAATGCCTGGGGTAATCGTTAATAATGAACTTTGTACTAAACGAGAAATCGACTGTACAATTGGTGTAATTCTATTGACGATAATGGTGATGATGACAATGGCATTGTTTCAGGAATCGTAACTGCAGAGCTTAAACAATTTTTCAGGTATATGCAAAACAAATGACATTAAAGCAGTATTCATGGCTGTTCGCGTGCAATGAAGTTTGATGGGACGTACTTGTTTCTCCATTCAGATAACATCGCAAGCCATCAGCAGCACCAATAACGTTTATAATTGGATGCATATTTTATATTGCATTGCGCAGCTTCGATCCCATTACAAGGTAATGGGACAACACGCGATTCTTAATACATACCAGTATATTTTTAGTTCTGCCAGTTGCATTACGTTTTAAATTGAAAAATAGACAATCAGGCTAATAGTTGTGGACTGGTGCAGAACAGAAAATGTAATCGATCCACAGTTGTTGTACTCGGTGCTGTGTGAAATAGTGTAAGAGGACGTGTAGTTTTGTAACGCTTGTATGTGTGTGTGTGTGTTTGGGGGGGGGGGGTAAATTCATAGAAGTAGTCAGTTTATTGGTGGAATAATATTCCGAAGCTGTTACCAAAGAGTTTTGAATCATTTGGGCGATCATTATTCATTGTCATTTTGAATTGCCGGCCGGAATGTCATCTTAGGTGATTCTGTCCGGAAACACGGTTCAGTTGAAATCTTCTGTCCAAACCTGTCACCTTTTAATCGGCCTACACACATTAAACGGCGTGTCACACAAATGTGTCTAGGGACAAAATGATATGTGAGCTCACACCAAAAGTGTGAACTGACGGAATGATGAAATCCCATCATGGGGTGTCAGTTTAGCATGATATCGGGTAGGAATTTCGTGTATAGGAATCAGTTAATGTCAGTCCGTTCAGTCCTTCGCGCCTAGGTTTCCGCGTATGCGTTGTATGACAGCCGTGGTGGGCGTTTATTATGAAAATTGTTTTAAAAATTTTAATTAATGAAATTGTGTTAGTGGTTATAATCACAAACAGAAATAACACTTTTGGACACCACTACAAAAAAAAAAAAAAAAATTAGGCTATCTATAGTTGTGTGCAAACTCTTGAATTAGGATGATTTATCATTAGGATGTCAGGTGTCTAGCATATTGACAGTTGTAATCGTCGATCCATCTAGAGGATTCTGAGAGTTATCGCTCGTCTCCTGGGATTTCTTAATTTTATCCCTGTTGTTACTTTCCTTTCTTATCTGTCTGTCAGAATTTTGGTTTTTTGCGTATTCTAAAAGATCAAAGACCTTTCTCTGTCTGTCTGTCTGTCTGTCTCTCTCTCTCTCTCTCTCTCTCTCTCTCTCTCTCTCTCTCTCTCTCTCTCTCTCTCTCTCTCTCTCTCTCTCTCTCTCTCCCCCTCTCCCTCTCCCTCTCCCTCTCCCTCTCCCTCCCTCCCTCCCTCCCTCCCTCCCTCACACACACACACACCACATTGAAACTCATATGCCTATGAATATCTAATTTACTTACTTCTAATCTAATTATTTATGAATATCTAAGTTACTTCGTTATCTACAAATTTAGACAAATGTAAACCTAGGATCGCGCGGAAGAAGTACTGTGTGTTTTCGTTTTTTATGTTGTCGCACAACGAAAACAAACTGTTCCTTAAAAAAATATGTTTTTAAAAACAGATGGAAAAAATTGGTTGAATTAATGAGCTCTTGCAATGTACAATGACTGATTTTACCATTATATTGTTAAAACGTCTTGTTTTGAGCATTTAAAAATAACGGTTCAGTTTAGTATTTTTCTTGAATGTATCGTTATGTAACGTAAACAACACGCAGTGTATAGCCCGTCAGCCGTTCCTGAACAGTAACCTGAGCATACCAATTGCATGAATTACCCGCACTTACAAGTATTGATAAATTATCTAGAGGAAGGGAGAGGACACGACGCTATAACATTTCACTATCTCACTACCATATTATCTCCCTCTTTATCACCTACATGCTTCCAGCCTTGTTGCAGCCGATGTTCAAACTAGGAAACACTGTACAAGACTGTTGGGGCGCATATGCGAAATAAATGAAAATTTTGTGTTTTCGCGACGCGACGAGGTGTTTGTGCACTGCGCATCTCTTAATTTCTGTCGTCACGTTTGTATGTAGAGGCAGGGCGATGTAAATTGAACACTCGGGTCTCGATGCACAGTAGACAAACACCTCGTTGCGACGTTAGCGAAATTTTCATTCACTTCGCACATGCGCAGAACAGTTTTGTGCAACGTTTCATAGCGTGAACATCAGCTGCAACACGCTCGGCGAGAACAACGGAAGCATGTGTGTGACAGAGAGGGAAATAATATGGAAGTGAGACAGTGAACGTTACAGCGTCGTCTTCCCTCTTTTCTCTCTAGATAATTTAGCTATACTTGGAAACTTGAAAGTGGGAATAATTCATCCATTGGGTCCGCGCAGAATACTGTTCAGGGAAGGCCGGCGGCCCTGTAACAAAAAACGTAAACGTTATGCGATTACACGAACGTTCCAGCAGAATACTGCGGTCGACTGACGGCACACCGATGTGACCGTGTGAAGGCAACGCATCACTTCAGTCCGATGTGACACATAAAAATGAACATATCGAAGTGACACACCAAAATGATCGTGTGTAGGCCGTTTCAGGCTGCGTCCTTGAAGTTCCTCTTCATACTCAGTTAGTCAGCATTGGTTATTATATTTTCTTTCTTATTCCCTTATTTCTTTGCAAACTCTTAACATCATCATCAGTATGGATTAAACCAAAACTGGTTTGTTCCGGTCCCGAGCAGATACACTATACCTGGTCGCTCCAGTACTTCTTTGGACTTCCCACTTCTCTCCGTCCTTTCGGCTTATAATTCAATAGTTGCTTGGGGACGTGGCAGTGAGCCATTTATTTAAGGTGTTCCAACCATTTTAGCCGATATTGGGCAGTCCTATAAAGTAGCCTCATTATATTCAGTTCCTGCCGTAGATCTGCATTTAACTTATCTTCTGCTGTTAATTTCTGTGACCAGTTCTTTCTCAAGATGTGACCAATCCAGTTTGCTTTCCCTCTGTCTTATATTTTCAACACATTTACTCTTGTCGTTTATTTTCCTTATGCTCTACCATTTGTCTCTTCTCTCTCTTCTCTCTTTTCAAGATCTTTTTTTCAGTTTTTGCCAAAAATACACTTGGAAGTTTTCTAAATATTTCCTCTCTTCGGTTTTGATTGCCCGTTGTGTCTGACGCATATATTAGAAATATAAAAAAAATTGCTCAGAAAAAAAATTACAAAAAAATTTCTTATCTCAATGCCAATTCCTTTGTTAGGGAGGAATGGTGTTACCGAATGCTGCTTTTCCAAGTACCTGTTTTAATTTTGTATATCCTCTGAACAGCTTTCAGTTGTGGTCGTGGATGATGATGATGAAGGTTTCAGTTTGTATTAAGTTCGGTAACATAAGAAAGCTTGCTCACAACAGAAAAAGAATTCACTTAAGTGCAACGGCAAGATGTCTTAAGTCAGTTCATTCTAAAAATAACCTCGGTTAAATGTCTCAGTCGGTACAGTGGAGCAGAGCGACCAGCGAATTGAACTGATTGTAATTTAAAACGCGACTTACCGTGAAACAGTATGAAAGCTTTGTCTGTGTGACAAACGAGAACCGAGTGAAGTGTTTCTCACGGAACTCGTTTGAAATAAATTGCACTGTTGACAGAACACGGTGAGCAAACAACGCGGCAATGCGGTGTTCTCAAGACGAGATACTGCGATTTATTTAACGTTTGTTAAAATATTTCAAATTTCCACCAATAAAGGGATGCTTATTGCATGTTTAGAAATGTCAATTAAATGCCTGTGTATGTGTATGTGTATTCTGTGTACTTACAGTCAATACGCATTAACAAAGTGATACAGAGTTCGTAGATTTATTAAATAATTTACGTATTTGCTCGTGTTTGCTTTGTCAGGTTTCTCTAGTTCATTGTTGTTGATGTACGCGTCCGCGCGTCCATGAGTAGTCATTGTTAATGTTTATGTGTACCTGTTTGGGAATCAGTCTACTTTTTGTGATTTTTGTGTATCCTGAGGTGTCCTAAGATGCCCATTTTTTCACTTTTTGATATTTTATAAATTATATATTTGATTATTTCACTTTTATAAGTTTAAATTTTACTATTACAGGAAACAGGTGCTTTCTGTTGACAACATGTGACGCTATGGATTGCTCTTATATATTTTACACTAGCATAAAGAAAACATTTTTGTAATATTACTGTATTAATTTTTTTAATGGCTGCAAATCATATAGAAGAAACGAAGACTTAAAATTTAACAGTCACATAAGACTAACATAAAATTTAACAGTAAAATTTAACAGTTCTCAAGGGGACGGAAACGGTCCCGGAAAGGAGTTCCTAAATCTTTCACGGCCGGCGTCAGCAGCGTTGAAATTACTGTCTGCCGGGCTATTAGCCCGTGGTCTACTGCTTTCTGCCGGGCTGTTAGCCCGTGGTCTACTGCTTTCTGCCGGGCTGTTAGCCCGTGGTCTACTGCTTTCTGCCGGGCTGTTAGCCCATGGTCTACTGCTTTCTGCCGGTCTGTTAGCCCTCGGTCTACTGCTTTCTGCCGGGCTATTAGCCCGTGGTCGACTGCTTTCTGCCGGGCTGTTAGCCCGCGATCTACTGCTTTCTGCCGGGCTGTTAGCTCGCGATCTACTGCTTTCTGCCGGGCTGTTAGCCCGTGGTCTACTGCTTTCTGCCGGGCTGTTAGCTCGCGATCTACTGCTTTCTACCGGGCTGTTAGCCCATGGTCTACTGCTTTCTGCCGGTCTGTTAGCCCTCGGTCTACTGCTTTCTGCCGGGCTATTAGCCCGTGGTCGACTGCTTTCTGCCGGGCTGTTAGCCCGCGATCTACTGCTTTCTGCCGGGCTGTTAGCTCGCGATCTACTGCTTTCTGCCGGGCTGTTAGCCCGTGGTCTACTGCTTTCTGCCGGGCTGTTAGCCCGTGGTCTACTGCTTTCTACCGGGCTGTTAGCCCATGGTCTACTGCTTTCTGCCGGTCTGTTAGCCCTCGGTCTACTGCTTTCTGCCGGGCTATTAGCCCGTGGTCGACTGCTTTCTGCCGGGCTGTTAGCCCGCGATCTACTGCTTTCTGCCGGGCTGTTAGCTCGCGATCTACTGCTTTCTGCCGGGCTGTTAGCCCGTGGTCTACTGCTTTCTGCCGGGCTGTTAGCTCGCGATCTACTGCTTTCTGCCGGGCTGTTAGCCCGTGGTCTACTGCTTTCTGCCGGGCTGTTAGCTCGCGATCTACTGCTTTCTGCCGGGCTGTTAGCCCGTGGTCTACTGCTTTCTGCCGGGCTATTAGCCCTCGATCTAGTGCTTTCTGCCGGGCTGTTAGCCCGCGGTCTACTGCTTTCAGTGTTCACAGACGTTTCGGCCCTACCAACGGAGCCCATCTTCAGTGTAAAAAACGATCGAGCAATTGGTACGGTGTTCACTAGTTCACCCCAGTACTGAGGTACAGACTATAGTACGCTTTTTACACTAAAGATGGCTTTCCATGGTGGGGCCGAAACGTCTATGAACAACGAACGCAGTAGACCGTGGCCTAATAGTCCGACCCCTCAAACTCTTTGACAAAAATAAATTCTTGAAAAATGAATTTAGCCTACGTGTTAAATTAATACGTAATTATTTAAACGTAGAACATAGTAAAACTGTGCCAAAGAAGGTGTGTGTGTGTGTGCAGGGTATATTTTCAGAAATTTGTATCACTCCACAAATGTGTAGTTTACCAGAACGGGGGGTCCGGGGGTTCTCCTCCGGGAAATTTTCAAAAATTTGATCTGCCAAAACGTTACTTTAGCGCTTTTCTAGTCTTCCCTAATTTCCAGAAAGCAAAAAACAAAACTATCTTGATAAACTGCGTTTTTTTAATTTTAGTACGGTACAAACATTTCTGTTTTTTTTCCCGGGGAAATTTGAAAATTTTGATCTGCCAAAACGTTACTTTAGTGCTTTTCTAGTCTTCCCTAATTTCCAGAAAACAAAAAAAAAACCATCTTGATAAACTGCGTTTTTTTATTTTAGTACGGTACAAACATTTCTGGATTTTTCTAAAAATGTCAAAAAGTTTTTGAAATAGAAAACCATATTTGTCAAAATTTTATTTTAATGCATTTCTAGTCTTATTTAAATGTTCAGAAAATGATTTTAAAAAAATCGTAACTTTATGGATTTTTGGATTTTACCGATTTATCGGTCGGTAATACGTCTATAAAAATGTAAAAAGCTGTAACTTTTAGGTGGTTAACCCTGCATTGCAAGACGCGTCGATGGTGCAACTTGAGTTTTGAAACAGTGACAGCGCTTCACACAGTGTAGAGGCACGTGTGCAAATACTGTAATTCTGCTGACAAAAGTGGTTTAGTGCGTGAATATATGTATATTATTGGATACAAAAAGTTACAAGAAATATTCTGCCACAAAATTCCTCGAGAAAAAGAAAATGAAGAGCTTTTAAGAGTTTAAAAGACAATAATTAAAATGAAATATGTTAAGCTTGAGTTAAAACTGCTTTAGTTTTTAATAAGGCTAAATATTGTTTCATTACATTATTTTTTACTCAAATGTCAGTTAATTTATGTTCCCAACTTTTTTCTCAAAATTTTATTATAGGACATTTTCCAATTTTATCACTGCACATGTTGTGTCTGGCTGCACGTTAAAATATGCACTGTGTGTGTGTGTGTGTGTGTGTGTGTGTGTGTGTGTGTGTGTGTGTGTGACGTTTAGTAAACTCTCTGGCCAATTATAAGGAACGTGTCGTGACCAACGAAAACGTTTTCCCGTGTGATATGAAACTACTTTGTACTCGGTGTGGAAAGTGAATAATGTACCTATATAAAAACGCGTCTCGGTCGTTGTCGCAGATGTGATCAATAGATGTTTACATAAGTTGTCAAAACCAACAGCCCTGCGGCCTCCGCCTTGCGTAGTAAATCGCTTTCGGGAGAAATCGATTTTCGTTTATGCCCGATGTCAACAGGCTCGTTTCTGTACGGTACCGCACCACAGAAGAAAATATCTCAAAGGTTTAATTTAAAAACAAAAATGAAAAAAGAATTCTCTGCGTGTCCGCACCGTTTGTGTTACATCACTGATTAGAATTTTTATTACGTTTATAACCTTACGCAAACGTAAAATATATTAAAATTAGAATCTCTGTTGAATAAACTAGGGAAAGATTAAAATGTATTTTTTCGTATAAAAATACAAATAGTTTATTTCTTCATGAGAACGTTTTTGCTTAAATGTCTCTGGCATACGATGACTTATACGATCGATGCCATATGACAACTGGAATACAATTATTTTGACCGATCATGAAGTTTCCAAGTGTTATTTTGAACCAGTCATAATGGGACAACGGGAAGAGGATCCGAGTTCTATGTGAAGGTGTGTCCGAGTTGTATCTTAGGTGTTCACAAGAAGTGGTCTCGAAATAGGTTAGATATGGTGGAATATTTGACAATAGGACCAAGAAAAAAAACGAGTAATAGTCTATAGAAAATGAACTTGACAGAGAAGTGTAAGCAAAATATATATTTAAGGCGGTAGATTTCATCATTTCAAAAATTGGCAGTTCACAACAAGATATCGAGTTTGTCAACTTACAAGAGATGTGTGAGATTTGGACAGCTCGGGCAGACTTAAGCAGCTAAATTCTGTACTCTGAGATGAATGTAGACTTACCAGACTGGTTTTTACTTATGGAGTCAAAACATCGACATTAACAAAAAAAAGGAACAAGAAACGAGGGTTGGAAAGAAAGATTGTAAGACGTGTTTATGGCTCAGTTAAAGAAGATGATGAATGGAGAATAAGAAATAATCAGGAGATAGATGAACTACTGAAGCATGAGGACATTGTAAGATTCGTGAAGGATCAATGAATACAATGACTAAGTCACCTAGAGCGGATGAATGATAGCGTATGTCAAAGAAAATCTTGAGGGCGCAAGTCTGTAGAAGTAGAAAGAGGAGCCGACCTAGGATAAGAGGGTTGGGTGATGTGCTGGAAGATCTAAGCACAATGGATGTCGGAGTTACACTGAGGTGGCAATGGATAGGAGATAATGGAGAAAATTGGTGTTGGAAGCCAGAGCTCACTGTTGGTAAACTGCAGTGCTAAAGACGAAGAAAAGATAGATATTTAACAAAAACCATCAAGATGAGATTGTACACGAAGTACAACATGTAGCTGAAATCTGTGTACTAAACTGAGGAACACAAAGAAAATTAAGGCAGCATATTAGGCATTTAGATTAGGCGGGTTATAATAGGTTACCGGTTTGAAGCGTACCGCGTATTGTTACACTGGGTATTCACTTCTATAGGCTGATCTACATTAGAATTGAAATACGCACCTTTATTTTATGAAGCAGTTCTGCTAATTTTGTCATCTCTTTTCAATCGGTCAATTATTTGTTGGAAATAACTCAACTTCGGTGACTCTGTTTTTACGTTTCGTGTATGAGATTATTTCATAGATAAATCGTGTGGGTACGATTACGGATACCCATCGCGGTTACTCATGTCACTCCGACTAACATAGCGATGTTTAGACTAGGAAGGCTTGACGATTACATCTCCCTATGAATTGTTGTCTTGTACGCGTAGAAGCCAGGCAACATCCCATTGCGGCGGCTTTCCCACGCTTGGCTTGGTAGTCTGCGTCTGCTTCCAAGATTCAGAATTCCGTGTATAGCCGCGTCGAGTGCCACTGTTGTCGTCCTAGGTACGGGAGGTGTGTAAGTGCCTCCTTGCGAGAGCTATCCGCCTCATCGTTCCAGTCGACGCCTTTCGGCGGCCGCGTCTACCACTCACGTCAATATAGCTCAGCTGCTGCGGGTGAATCCTTAAGGAATTCACGGAACCTTAACGTGACTAGCTAGACCGGTGCACGAAACCAATTTCAGTTATTTTCAATTTTATGCACCTGGTCTAGTTACCTCCGTACTCTTAATACACGTTAGAAGGAGCGACGGCATTCGTCAGAAATAGTAGCTGACGCGTATTGAGATTTATTGACCGAGTTTGGAGAAATTGAGTGGACCATGTAAACAGGAAACTCGATTGGTGATCCACCACAAATATCAGTGACGAGGCTGAGTCCTTGGAGTATTAATTCCATTAAGACAGATGATGAATTCAGTGGCGTAACTAGAGGCTCTGAGGCCCCTGGCAAAGTACCAAAGTGGGCCCCCTTCGAGTTCTGTAGATTGTCGTCCTTACATGTTTTATAGTGTTCGAATAATTTCCGTACCTACTGAATTAACTAACGTGTTATTAGCCAAATTTTGCTTTGTTAGCCAAGTACAGTTTACACAAAAGCTCTTAAAACACAACCACTTTTTAGACACAAAAATATAATACTACTGCATACCATACAAAAAGATAAAAGAATAGATTTATTGGAAATTTTAAACATCAGAAAACAATTAAAAGTAAGAAAAATGTAACAAACGAACAGATAGAATTCTTTGTATCTTCTTTGTTAAAGGCTGTTATTCAGTTTAGTAAATTTTAAAATTTGCATTCCTATTATACTTAGTTTTTACAGTCACTTGATCTTCCCTGTACTAGCTCCTCCACTCCCTCCAACATACACACCCCACACACGTGTTCATATGTTCACTCTCTCACACATTCTTTGTTCTTAGCAGCTCGTTGAGAGTAGCCTAATAGGCTGAAACAATTGTCAGACGTCCAAGTGTTTGTGTGCTTTTAAAAACCTTTGTTACACAAAAGCCTTTTAATTACCCGCAAGATCGACTTATGTGTCTGTCTATTCCAAAATAACGTGGCAGTTTTTGCTAGAATATTTTCTCAGTGTAAAAAAGAATGACGGTGGGTTCCATTTACCGTGTGGTCCACTCGACATTCGACAGTCTAGCCACTCGGTAGTCGCACCCCTGAACGAATGATGGTTTCACCTCGGTAGTTTGCAGTCGGTTATACCTACGCCCGTCTCGGATGACTTATTGTAAACCAGAAATGAAAATTCATTAACGCGGAATTCAGACGAGCTTGGTGAGGTGAGGTGTCGCATGACTGGCTCATCTGTACCGCATCGACGACGGATCAGATGGCGAGTAATGGCGTCGTTAAATCCGACTGGTCGTGCGTGAAATACAGTCTTCTCTCACACCTGTACCCCCACACCTGTTGTATTGCGTCGCTCTTTTCCCTGTGGAATTAAGAATTGTAATATTTTACGGGCATTCTAAAATAGAATCAACAGGAAATTCGTAAATAATTTCTATAAAACCGTTATCAGTTACAGTTTAGTCATAAATTCGTAATACTGAGGACAAAAATTCTTTCGTTTGGAATTAGGGCCATTTCTGAGAAAAGGCTCTCTCGTTTTAGTCTACTGCTGGATGCCGCTTCTCAGAAAATTCCAAATTATCCTCAGGTGTGAACTTAAACCATTGATTGTCCTTCATTCTGCCAATTAGGGTTGGCTAATTCCGTTTTAGCTGATGAAACTGCACAGGTGACTTGAGTTATATCCTAAATTAGTGTAGTTCAAATTAATCCGTTCATTTTATATTTATCATACTCCGTTCTGTAGCTGTTTGGGTGTTCTTACCTTAGTTCATTCTTTTGGTTAACACCCGTGTCTGAACGCTGAGACTCCAGAATTAAAATGTCTTATATTGACAGCCATATCCAGATATTAATAAAAAAAAATTTGTGTGCTAATAGAAGTTCAAATATTATATTTTTTTATTGTTGTATTGGAGTGTTAGAGGTCTCAAATATTTCTACTAGTAATTTTATCCAAACATAGTGGTTTGTATAAAATTACTAGTAGAAATAGTCAATATTATACTTGCAGAGGAAATCTTACAATTAAGATTTAAAAAATGTATTCCTTTTTGTTAGAATTAGTGATATCCGAGCTGTTAGGCCATGGTCTAATGGTGTTTGTTACAGACGACTCGGCCCCACCATCGGAGGCCATCTTCATTGCAAACATGGCTAAGTAACCTCATTGAGGTAGACTATGACCTCAGTAGAATTAGTCTACCACAGTTCTGGGGTTATTCGGTGAACAGCTGCCAAACAATGTTTTGCAATGAAGACGGACTGAATGGTGGGGCCGAAACGTCTGTGGTAAACATCGTTAAACCACGGCCTAACAGCACGACAATCACTAACACTACCAACGTTAACGCCAGCCAGTAGCTTCAGATCAGCATTCTTTTTTTCCATGCATCAGGGAGTAGGGGAATCGCCTGTTCGTTCCCGAAAAAGGTACGTACGCATCACCGACACTTCCTTGGCTAACCTACCATCCGGCATCCTATTCAGATGAGCATTCCTCTTTGTTCTCTGCAATTCTATCTAAAGATTCTCAAACCCTTGCGTGCGTCTCCATTGTAGAATCTATCCCTTCGCGTTCAGCCCTTGACGAAGATCACAAGATTCTCGCCTTCGACCCCTGTATCCTATTAAGATTTTTTCTCCGAGACAAATTTTCAAAACCATACAGCAACACTAGCGTAGACACCAGCTAAAAAAATCATCTGAGTCTCTTTTTCGTTGACAAATTGTTCCTGGTATTGACCAAAGCTTGGTAACTTGTGATCAGCTTCATGATTTATATAAGTGATGCCGCAACCAAGATAACGTGATACATGCTCTATTCTCTTATTATGTAACTTTTTTTTTAGTTCGCACTAGATGTTTACCCAAAAATACAGTATTTCTGTCTTCTGTACAGAAATCTTCATGTGTAGACCTGTTCCTTCGTGCAGACCTATTGTAGGCCAAATTGAAACAGCGGTCTCTGTAGTCTCGCGTTCTTGTTTTGGTTGATTGCCTAATCATCCAAAGCGTTATTTATTTAAGTGTCTTCTATTATTTATTTGAATTTCCAAGTTAGCCTAATTCTTAATTTCGGCCCGGTATGTCATTTCCACCCTTAAACAATGTCGGAGATAAACTGTAGTCTTCTCATACTGTGTGATTAATGTAAATCTGTGTCAAACCCTCTCCAATTAACAATACGATAAGCTTTTTATAACGCCTCTAAGATGCTCAGGAAAACCCAGTTCACACGTAATGCCCCATGTCTGTTGACTGCACTTAACGCTTTCGTATAGACGATGAAGTTAAATGCGTCTTCATCTTAAATTCCCTCATTTCCTCAGCGAATATTTACAAAGAGAATACTCAAAATTCTGCCTGTTTTCCAAGTAGTAATGTATCCAAGGCAGAGTTACATCTGCCAATAATAATTTTCCCATATATATTTCGTATTTAACAAGCTTGTACCTCTGTAATTCGATATCACAGCCCTATCGCCTTTCTTAAAAATAGAAATGACCTTGGCTGCCCTCCATTCATCCGGGATCATGTGCCGCAGCGTATCACCACATGTTCTTCTTTAGCACTACAGCCCAACACCCCCGGTTCGACACCAATCTTCTCCAATGTCTCCTATCCGTTGCCATTTCAGCGTAACCTTTCACGTCCGTTCTTCTTAGAACTTCCAACCATCGTATCCTAGGTCATCCCCGCTGTCTACTTTTACAGACTTGTATTCATCACATACGGCAGTCTAAACCTGAATAATGTTTATAAAATTTACGTTAATGCTTAACATTTCTTCTATGCTAGAGATATTCCCCAATTTACATAATTGGTCATCCGATCTTCCAACATAATCAGTTCTGCCCTATATAAACAGCGTCTATTTACCTGCTGTAATACAATCACATGCGCTCGCGTAAAGAATACAACTTATATGAATGAAACTTGTGTGAATGTAACTTTGTAATATAGTAAGTCATTAAATTTTGAAATTATCAGAAAGAGTGTCACTTTGAATCTTTTCTCGACGACGGTGCAGGCAACGGAGATAACCTTGTTTATGTTCGGTTAAAGTTTTGATTTAATTAACTATAAATTGTTGTCCCGCGGAGTCTGTACTGTTAATTGGGTTAGATAACTAACTAACTTATCAATAGCAAGACTAGTATGACGGAAACTAACCAACTCCAATCGTCTTATCAAAGCAGTCCGTTTGTGTTCGCGGGTAATTGCGTTTAATTGTTGAACTTGTGTCGGTTCCGACAATAGAACGCCGACTGTTGTAGTATTAGATTATTGTTGTGACACAACAACAATAGTGTTCCCGTCGTTTAGCGGATCGTCTTATTGTGTTAGTTTTAAAGAAAAGCTCAAGCTATTGACGAATAGGAAGACAATAAACAGCAGTATTATTAATTATTATTTATTTAATATTTATAAATTCTTTACTTCAAGATGTTTTATTCCCTCATTTGCTACATGTTTCGGGAAGCGTATTGTTCCCATCTTCAGCCTTCCTGATTTTATATTTTGTGGAGTATTTGTGTTTTGGCTGGTTGTTGTTATGGTTTCCTGTTGGTTTTTGGTACTCTATACTGGTGTTATTTTGTGTGGTTGTGGTGCATATATTAGCTTTTGGAGTATTTTCGATGTTGAGTGCTTTGAAAATTGTGTCTTGTTTTGTATTGATTTGTATTTGTTCAGGAATTAGTCTGTCTTGTGTTTGTATAATTGTAAATTTTCCCATATATTCATTATGGTGCCTTTGTGTGATATGTGTTTTATTAGTGTCAAGTGTCATGTTGATTATGTCTGGGAATTCATGTCCTGTGTTTATTGCATGTGTGGCCAAATTAGATTTGTATATTTCTGGTTTTTGTATGCGTTTAGATGTTAAAAATAACGTTTTTTTAGTTGTTTTTTTTTTTTTTGCCCTATGTAACATTTTTGCAATCTTGGCATTCAATTTTGTATATACCATTGGTTGTTGTATTATCTGTGTTGTGTGGGTTATTTATTTTGTTTAATTATTTTTTTACTTTTGTATGCTATTTTATTACTATTAATTATTAATTATTATTAATTAACTATTAATTGTTACTATTTGTATATTAATTATTACTATTGTTGTAGCTAGATAATACTGTTGGTTCTACGGAATTTTTGTCACGTTTTACATTACTTACCTTCTTTCATTATTTGAATTAATACAAAGGTCAGTTAATTATTAAAGTAATTAAAGGTTTACAAAGTTATGGCAGTCCCTGTGGGTCAGTTCCTGTGGGTCTGAATTATGGACAACAACCAAAAAACAAGAGACAGTAAAATACGTACAGGCCTCGGAAATGGCATTCTTAAGAGGAGTTAAAAGGTGTTCTAAACTTCACACCGTATAAGAATGAGGCTATAAGAGAAGAGTTACAAGGTTTTAGGGCCTATCTGGAATGAAAAATAAAATTACAAGAGTACAAACAACCGTGGAAAGAACGGTTAGAAAGAATATCAGATTCCAGACTGACCAAACAAGTCTGGAAATACAAACCTATAGGATAAATCTATAGGTGTGCTTGTAGGCCCAGGAAGAGATGGCTGGAGGATTTTTGAAGGTGATACCTTGTATTTCGCCGTGTTGTGAACATGATGATGATGATGATGACGATGATGAAGATGATAAAGGTCAGTAAAATTATCTTCCGCGCAGTCCGGCCTCTATACAGTCACTCCGAAGACCACGACCCAACATCCCGGATGATAATTTTACTGAAATTGAGTCCGGCAGTGAAAGTTTTAACGTTGTTATGATACAAAAATGTCTGTTTTGTATTTTATGGCATTGTTCGGGTTTTTAGTCATAGGAATTAGTGGCTGCCTGATGAGGCATTTCGGTTTTTAGATGTACATAATTTTAGTAGATATTACGTACTAAAGCGATGGATTAAAGAAAGCTGTGAGAGACAAAAACGTTTCTTTAGAGAAGACCCGTTTTATAAACACAATTCTATCTCGTTTTCCACCAGATTTGAGATCACAATAATATTGCTACGAAATTACGTAACGCTCTCGGCAGGTGAAGTGACGTGAAAGTTGTACACGTTTCTCGGCTAGCCGAGTAGGTGCAGTGTCTGTGCCAAGGCCGCGCAGTCAAGTATTAGAGTGTTGGAATATTTCTAACTACGGAAAGTATGCTGGCACGCCACAAATATAATGGAAAATTATTCTGGAACATCTGCGGGACCTATATAAGCAACAGCGGCCGGCTTAGAAGTTAGTTACACCTGGCGAGATTGTAGAGTGCCGATCAAGTGATTGTTGCTGATTAGTGGAAAGTGATTGTTGTGTTATAATTAGTGCGGGACTCTTAATAGTCGAGAATTATTTATTGAATATGTGTGTGTGGACAAATTTAACTTGAATTATTGTACTACAGTACCTTGTTGATGTCACATTATTATGTGTGATTAGGTAATTAGTGTCTTCATTGGTGTCTGTATTTTGTTTCCACTGTACCGTACAACGATCCGTGAGACCGTCGCACCAGTATTGAGAAATGTGTGTACAATGAATAAAACTCAAACATATAATAAAGAATGATAAGGTTCATACATATCTGCTGTAGAAGAAGGGATTCATAAAATGGATAGAGCATGGGGCATAACTAAAGATATTTACAATAAAAAGTCCATATCTAAAAATGCGAAAATAAAGCATTACAATATGGTAGTGAGGCCAGAATGCCTATATACAAGTGAATTTCTAGCGTTGAATTATATTTTAGACAAACTAGAAATATTCGGAAGACGAATTATTAAGAAAATATTGGACCTACGAGACACTTCAGAAGGTTGGAAATTAAGAAGTAATGATGAAATATATCAATGTATAGAAAATATAACAGAAGCAGTGAGAAAAAGAAGACAAGTATCTTTTGGAAATTGACGACAATAGGTTAACAAAACAGATCTTCAAATATCAACAGAAGTCAACATCAAGTTGGACTGAAGAAGTCAAAAATGATTTAGAGAAATATAATATAAACGCAGAAGAAGCAATTGAAAGAGAAGGTTTTGGGCAAAAGTGATAGAAATGTAAGAAGTCAAGGGTAGAAGAGAGAAAAACGCAGGTTCAAAGTGGACTGAAGACAGGAATTAGAGACATAGTGAAAATATGAAAGAATATTGCAGAAAAAGAAAAGAACGGGGAATAAAGAATTGAAATTGGCATGTGGTCCTCAGATCGCTGATACAAAAAAAAAGAATGATATGAAAGAGGATGTTAGCCTAGAGGTAGGGGCGTACAGTTTCCGTCCGTTGAGACGAAAATTTGTCGTTATTTTAATGAAACAGAAACAAACTGTACAAACAACGATACGATTAATTGAGTAAACGGATGAATGACGATCGTCCTGTAAGTATAGCCAAACTTCTTTAATCAATGAAACCAAATTAAAACCGGCGTGAATTTTAATCGAGTTATCAGTACGTCCGTGTGGCGAAATAAGGAAGCAAAGCATTGAGCAGAAAGATGTTGCAGGCTCAAGAGACGCGAGTGAAAACAGAATTTTCAAACGAATTACTCGGTGCGAACTCGAGTAGCAGTTAATTAGACTAATTATATCAATCGAACAAGCAGACACGCCGCGCCGCGCCGACTGCAGCCTCTTGTTGTCAACTTTTGTTGAAAGTTTTTTACTTTTTCAGTTTGACTGGAAAGTTCCGCCTCTTTACTTGTTAGGAAAACTTCAAGTAGTACTGTAGTTACGACAAAAAGATAAGTCGCTTGTCAGAAAGTCGCAACGGTAAACTTGACGACTGCTCGGATTGCAGTTCTACAAGATCTGAATGCAGCAAGCCGAGACATATAGACGTAGGGGAGGTAAACAGTACGTTATTCACGGTTTGTTGTCGGATTGTAAATATAATCTGATGCAGTATCAAGTTAATAACGTTCTTTTTTTCAATGGGGGGTATGGAGGAACTATAAAAGACAACGGGCTGACATTTTATCGACGGTTTTGATTGAAGCAACTTACGATATTTATTTATACAGCATATAATTATTTCAACACTATGTTACGTGCTATATAAAAGTATATATAAATAAAAATTTTATAATAATTTAAATAATTTTGACGCCGGCCGTAAAAGCCTAGAAAACAGATAAATTTTATAACTTACTATAAGTATTGTTACGACGGTCTCACGGATCTTCGTGTTGTACAGTGGAAACAGAATAACTGACACCAAAGAAGTCTCAAATTACAAAAACAAACAACTGTTAGAAACCAACCACGACACATCTTTTTTACAATAATTCACGTTAAATTTGTCCAACACACAATAAATATCATTTTTATTTCAGTTTTGGACTAATCACCACAAAGATCACTTTTAACTAATCCGCATGTCACAATAACGAACACTCCGAACCTCACTCTAACGTGGGGCTGGTCTGTAACTGAACTTGTCCGCTTCGAAATCCAGTATTTATGCCTCCGCCACCTTGCTTTGTAGTGACAGACAGGCTATCGGTGCCGGTAACATAGTCGAGTAACGTCTGAAGGGCATCTCGCATGACCTAGAGAGTTACGTAACTTTGCCGCGCAGAATGATCTCCAAATGACTGGAACAGCCTCGCGAGCCGCTGCGTGCCGTGAGACATGTAGGCACTTTTGTTGTTTTTCAGCTCAACGTAGCTGTATAATATAAAATATTATATGCTATAAATATATTGCAACGTTACAAGTATAAAAAATTACACATATACAATACCATGTACTACTCAACGCAACTATGAAGTGTATCACACCGGCCAGGTCGCAGGATTTTTTTATTCTCGTTGCGTCAAGTATATGTAGTTGCACAATAACAATATAATTTTTAAAGATGAGTGAGATGCTGTTGACATGAAATAATTAATTAAAACCGTTTCAAAATAATCATTCTATGATTTATTAATATTAATAGAAATATGCAGATATTAATATTTCGAATTATAAAAATAAAATATATTCTCTTTTATAAGTTTACAAAAATACAATATAACCTTCTATGCTGTTCATGACATATAAAAATAAACAACCATATAATCTTACTAGCTAAACAGACATGTTAAACAAATTATTTGAACACTTTTTCTTTCAGTGTGTCTGACTTTGACTCAATTTTTAAATAATAATAGCAACTCATTTACCAACAAAAATAATATTAAATCTCAAGAATAAAACTAATTGTTGCTATAAACAAAATAGAAAAATAACATTTACTCCCAACCTATTATTTATTTCTCTGACACACCCAAATTTTAACATACAACAGAAGATTAATATTTTTAAATTTTCTTGTTAAATTAAATTATTTTCTTTAACTACCATTTAAATTTATGTACAGTGATTATATTTAAAACTACAAGTCTTTACTGTTCATATATAAGTTTCTTTTTAAAGAGTTCTTTTCACAAACAAAAAATATAATTGTTTATTCATCACCTGCGTACTGCCGACGTTACCGTTGCGCGCGCGCGCGCGTGCGTGTGTGTGTGTGTGCGTGTGTGTGTGTGTGTGTGTGTGTGTGTGTGTGTGTGTGTGTGTGTGTGTGTGTGTGTGTGTGTGTGTGTGTGTGTGTGTGTGTGTGTGTGTCCTGAATCCTGAGAATTTGATGGTGATGATTATGCTGATGCTGTGTTCTCTGTCTCTATGGTTTGTTGTTTGTGATGGTCCAGAGTTCCTCCATAAGTCTTGGTGTGTGTTGTAAAGATGTTCGATCGGTCGGCAGACCAGCAGCGTGACGTTGTGTGAAGATGTCTTGAGTCTGACATCGTCCCAAAATTGCCGGTGGTATTTATACTGGACGGCATACTATTGTATGCTATATTTATATCTGACAAGTCCAGGACTGTTTTCGACCTGTTATAAAAAATATGTTGTCACTTCGGGCAAAGCGTCCTTTTAATTACACATCATTTTTTGGTTCATTTTCGCGATTTCGTAAACATACTCCTAGCACGAGCGTTATCATCGTTTGCGTGATTTTTTCTTGTCACTCACATATAACACACTTATTAATTACTATTCAATTACACTAGTAATTAACTTTAAATTACCTAGCGTCCTTATTATTGCAAATTTCTTCAATACTTTTACATCACTATATTTGTTAAAAATTCATTAATGTAATGATGTTTTTATAATTGGGGAATGTCTTTGTTCACAGGTTTAAAATGTATTAATTAGTTTATTTTTATCCGGTTAAAACCTGATTACAAACAAACCAACAATTCGTACGCATCACCCCGTCGTAGACTTTGCCTGTCGTTGCTTGCGTTCACACATAACACAAACACACAAGTGGTGTATTCACTCGCGGGGCAGGTGTACACTTTCTGACAATTCTTACCCTGCATAATATTGTTAAAAACTGTTCATCATATATTTTCTATGCTAAATATTTACAAACATACCGCCCTGGGCAAATATGCAAATATATGTATTGTTGCAATATATATCGCGGTGTACAGGAGTCGCATTGAGTAAGTAGTCGGTTGAGTTGTATATTGGAATGCTTCGGATTTATTAATACCAATTGCACTACGTTGTTTTAATACTGTTTATGATAAATAAATAAACTAATTATACTGTCTCTGTTGACCTTTTTTTTACAATTTTTAAATAATGTTCTCTTATATTTTAATAGGCATACATAAATATTTTATTTATATGAGTTATTTTGTCTTTTAGCTTATAAGTGTGTTTTTTTTAATGAAGTTTGTAACAAATTAATTCACTTCTCTTAACGATGAATGATGAGATGTCGATGATCCAGTCCGGAAGACAGGTGTGGTTGTTTCTTGTGTATACCGCTGCGATCTTCTCCTGTTGTCCGGTGTTCAGGGTCGTTCCCGGTTGGGTACTTCTACAATTTGTAGTTAATGAATTTTTAATTGTAATTTATTTTGTGTATTAAATATACACAATGATCCAGCAAACTTCAAGTGTCTTTTTTAATTCCTATGCGGACAATCTTGTACTTTACCGGATTAGCGCTCGATTATACGGAGTACAAAGTCAACTGAGATTTTAGCCAATTTCTCGAGCGTTCATTGGCTGCAATATTCCCTTTCCATGTGGTTTAGGTAAAGATAGCGTTCTTCTTGTAAAATGTTGTCTACGGACAAAATTTAGCATGCAAAAAAAAACTAGTTTAATTTTATTACTTTTCTTCAGGGTCATAAAACTGTCTTTATAAAAAAACTCATATTTAGTTCTTCAATTTATGAACAAATATTACCACTCGATAGGTCTTTTGTTTATGGGTATTCTGGCATAAGTCTCATGTCAAAATTTTTATTTTCACGAAATTTATTTAATTTAGTATGTTTTCTTATTATTATCCCGTAACATAGTTACACATTCTCCACACGCGCACTCGCCATATGCCTACACATATTTTCGCACCACTTCACAACACTAACTGTTTTTTATACTGTCAAAATTTTGCTTAAACTAACAAATTTAACACGTTACTTATTGTCTATCATACAATGTCCGAATCTGCAGTCTTAGACAAATTTTCATTGCAACATGCTACCATACGCTCAGAGTTAAATTAGTAATTCATATGCAAATTCTACGTATTGCCGTGTGTGTGTGTGTGTGTGTGTGTGTGTGTGTGTGTGTGTGTGTGTGTGTGTGTGTGTGTGTGTGTGTGTGTGTGTGTGTGTGTGTGTGTGTGTGTGTGTGTGTGTGTGTGTGTGTGTGTGTGTGTGTGTGTGTGTGTGTGTGTGTGATTAAATCTTTATAGACTATAAAACATCTAAAACTTATATGTTTATACAAAACGTATTCATTACGTTTTACAAAAATATGAAGAAGATTATAAAAAAGAAAACATCGAAAGAATGTCATAAGATAAAAATAAATATAGAGTAATATTCTTGTATAAATGAAAGCGTATTACTTTGTACAAACAATTCTTTAAACAAATGATAAAGGAAATAACTCGTGAAAAACTTGTAGCTGTAAACGTTTTAAGTTAAAAAAACCTTTGAAGACGTTAGACCACTGAGAAGGTCGGCTAGAATTTCGAGAAATGGATTTCGAACGAAAAGCTACAAAATTTATGCAGACGTGTGGTTAGGATTGCCATACATAGTTGGTATGATCTAGGTATCACCATCTAGATATGGTTAAACATTATTTATCTTAGACATCATAGATCGGAAGCAACTTACATGGTATAGCCAGTGGTTGATTTCAAAAATTGCAGGTGCCGGAACACATCAATTCAAAAGCTGTACACACACAAATATACTTATACTTTATATTAGCGTATAAGTTTACATCAGGTTATTACAAAAGAGGTCTACATTTTTAAAGCCTTATAAAATATGTAACCTACGTATAAACTTGTATCTAAAAAGGTAATGAAGTTTACTGATATTTCGCAAGAGCTCCATCCTCAGGTTAGCCGCACGACAATCGGAAACATGTCACTCATGATGGCGTCATCCCGGAGGCTCAATCAAACTCTAAGTGATGGTTTCGGTGGTTCGGACATTTTAAAAATATTTCTATAGTTTCATCGTTGTGTCGTCATATTGTTTGTTTCTTGACATTTCCTTACTCTTTGCGTCCAATGCTGTAGTTTTGGATCCAAGGGGCTCCGGAACATTAGTCATTAGTTATTACGTGTCTCCGTTATGAACGGATGAAATAGTTTTGTTTGTGTGTGCAGCATTTGCACAAACAGTACAGCTGCCATGCACAGTGCGGTAGAACCGTTAATTGTCGATCTAACGCGGTGTGTTTATCTGTTAATTAAAAGTCGTATTATAGAGACAGTAAGTCAACAGTACTTATAAATAGTGCAGTGGTGGGGTGGGGTGGGGTGGGGGGGTAATTGTGTGCGGTGCATTGAACAGTAACAGTTGCGCTCAGTTTACTTTGCATTAACAGCGTTAAGTCAATACATCCAGACAGCCAGTTAAGGTTTGTGTTTATCCTGCCCGCTGGCTGTTTTCTGTAAGTAACGTGGGTAATCCATATTAATTAGGGCTGTATTCTGTGTGTGTGTGTAGAAACGGGTAATCACCTGGTGATGAGGTTCACATCAGTCGTGCCAACCTCATCGCTTCCGGCAATATGACTTTTATCGACGGACTGTCTCGGTTGCAGAACCCCAAAAAGTACAACCAGGGGCGTATTTTCGGGGGGGGGGACCGGACCCCCCACCCAGAGTGTCGATAAAGTTGATGAATTTTGTTAATCACTTAATTTTTAGGCTGATTTTTTTCAGCTGTGTACGCTAATATAGTAGTAACTCTTTTTTAAATATACAAACAGCTTTATTCCACAGCATTAGGATATACGTTTGAAATATGAAATATAGGAAAATCAGTTCAGTCAATAAGTATCTTTAACAGCGTTTCAATTATGCATATTTTTATTGTATTATTACCTTTTACTTGAATGGGACTGATTTCAGAATGTTATTACTCGTGTTTTAGACTTTAAAGATAGTAATGATGGTTAGTTTTAACTGTTTTTTCTTTTGATGAAGCCGACCCGACTCCGAACCCCCCCCCCCCCCGAAAGCCATACTTCAGATATGCCACTTAGAACAACGCCGAATTAGTTAGGGAGAAAAGCATTTAAAATGTACGGTCTAGTAAGAATGCTTAGTATCTATTGCGAAGACAAAGGTTAAAAAACCACACACACAGACAAACACTTTGTAGTTTCACAATTTATTCTTAACATCTGACAATTGTTTCAGCCCATTAGGGTATTCACAAAGAGCTGCTAAGAACAACAGTTGTTCTTTGAGAGTAGCCTAATAGGCTGTACAGTTTTCAGAGGTTGAGAATACATTGTGAAACTACAAAGTGTTTTTCATCATCATCATCTACAAGGATTAAACCAAGGATGGTTTGTTCCGGTGTCAAATAGCCAAAACCTGATCACTCCAGCGCTTCCTCGGACGTCTCACACTTCTCTGTCCCCTCGGCTTATAGTACCAAGTGTTTTTGTTTTTTGAAACCTTTGTACCTTCGTAATATGTTTCACCAAGTGCCCAACCGGTCTTCAAACAGTATCGTCTGTTGGGAAGACTGACACGGCCGGAGTCAACATTATTGAAATTATGAACTACCGGGCTGTTGGTTGGTCCTTTGCTTACAACTCGGTCCATTCTATAAACGTTTAGACCATCCACCGGATGCTTTCTTTCAGTAGAAACGCGTTTAATAAAGGATGGCAAGCCGAACGCGCCTCAAGCAGATGTATAAGCATTGAGCCAGCTTATAATTATGAGGAATTACTTATACCTCTGCTTGAGGTGTGTCGGTTTATAAGTGTTTACTAGCTCTTCGAAATTTACGTGTAGGCCTACGCTTGTTTTGAAAAATGGACAAAATCACGAATTCTTTAAAACATTAAAGCTTTTACGGTCGAAGTTATGTTCCGGGGTGTTGAGCGTGGTCCTCTTTGTCGATCCAAGCGGCAGTCGCCTTCAGTGGTCTTCTGTTCTGCTCCTCTGGGAACTAAATGACGACGCGACGGTAAACTCGAGTTTAAACGTGGTCGTACGAGCATTGAAGATGATGCCCGCATTTGGACGCACAAAAAGTACAACCGCCCCAAATGCAGCAACCAACTTGCACACAAAGTTTGTCCACATCACGTTCTTCAGTTAAAATATGATACGCAAGCTAATTTGAGATGTCTGTTATCTCAGCAATGTCATCCACTATCAATCGCCGATCTTCCAACACCGTGTACGAAGTTTTTAATAAATGTCTGGAGTTGTGGCACGTGATATCTGGTCATGCCGATAGATGTCCCAGCACGTGTCTTAACGCGTTATTTTATACGTTGTAATGAGCACTGCATGTTCTCAAAGAAAACTGTAACTTCTAATTGTTAAATGTGTAAGAAAATATTTTAACCATTCCATGTATCTTCTCGTAACGTATCTTGCATTAATTTGTCTGATAAACTGTTTTCTTGTTTCCAGGTAAGCAAGTAAACTTTGCAGCCTGTTTACTCATTCTCAGGTGAGTCTGATGGTTTATAACTAATCAGTGTACATACCCATCAGTCATTACTATTTATCAATTATACTTTTAATCAGTTTTTATATAAAGACTATGCATATGATTTTGAAGATACTAACTTAGGCGCGTCTTTGCCAATCTAGTCTAAACTTTTCCATTAACTGCCTTTTTCTCATTCATTATTTTGATATCCGAAAAAATGATAAAGGCAAAAAAGTAACAATTACGAGAGGAGCGCTAAGTTGTGTTATAAAAATATTACGAACGATGTAAAACTGAAAATACACAAAATGGTAATGGAAAGTATTACATTATATAGAAGAGAGGTATGGGAGATCTCGAGGGAAAGTGAAGAGAAACTAAAAACGACGGAGACGAGCTTAGCGAGGAAGAGCTGTTGTATGAGAGCACACATAGGTGCTAACTAACTGACACAGATAGGTGTCTAACTGAGACAATAAGAGAGTAAGTGAGAGGTAACGACAGTTATTCGGAACACGATTGAGAGTAGACGTTCAAGTTGGCATGTGCATCTAGGAAAGATACCACTAGACATGTTTTGTCGCCTAACGTATGGTACCAGACACCAACCTAACGATTTGGGAGAGGTATTATCCCGATTCTCTTGTTGTGTGGTGGAGTGAGGCAAGCAGCAGACACATGAAACACAGTGAGTCCCACTCACGGTTCGTTCTCGAGCTCGCGCGCGCGAGACATAGATGGGTAGACAGACAGACAAAGAAGCATTCAAGATAATGGGTTACGAAAAAAAAGGAATTTTCTTCCACATTTCGAAGTTTGGGGTTTTGTTTCGGGGTAATAGGGTTACTCTCACGACTCATCCCCTATTATGATCTTTTAACGTGTTAACGCAAATCCTGTGCAACTTCAATCACACGTTTCAGTCCATGATATTACGTCAAAATTTCCAAAAGACAACAACTCTGCGAAATCCCCCGATCTTCTAATTCTCCAATTGTCAGCTGTCATTTTTCGTTTATTGCAGCCCGCTCGCGTTTAATATTTTCGGGTGTGCTGACGGTTAGGCCTTCCAGAACGTGGACCAATTACGACAGATACCCGCCCAAGCGTTTGAAGCAGAACTTAACTATGTGTCAACCAGTCTGATAGTTTCCGACGACGAACGTTTAAGTTTCACTCGAAAGTTTTATACAAATTCGCAGATCTGGTCGTTCAAATATTATGAATACGACTATCACAGACTGATAGGCCAACTGAATAATTTAATGTGTACGCATGTGTCAGAGATCCCATCTGATTGGTCACCGAGTTACAATGTGGTTCCTGTAGTATTCAAATTATTGGATACCTTTCGGTCAGATATCGTATGGTATGCATAAAAAATGTCTGTTAATTACAAAATGCGATGTTAAGTTAACACTATTTAACTGCTATGAAATACAAACATGCTAACAAAGATAAATAAATAAAACTGGAACTGATAGTTTTTATTTTTGTTGATTGATAGGATAATAATTTGGCCAGAGACTGTAGACTAAACATGTGCTGGTGTAAAACCTGCTTTGTGGCAATGTTGTTAAAACGTGTTTTCGCCATTACTGTTGCCAAAATAAAGAATTTTTCGCTTTCCTTTATGCAAATTGTATTGACTCGGTTCGGTCAGGTTTGTGACAGCCCCTTAGTATGGAAATTGGTGCAAGCCGGTGCATCGCCTTGCGCAGAATTGTTTAACGTGTGAAAACAGATGATTTGTTTTTAAACATGTTGCCAGGGTTCTCGGCTCCGATACTGATTAATGAAAAGCTGCCTAAACGAAGTGATATTAAGATTCTTTCAATGGGCTTAAAGAACTGAAAGTTTGTGTTTATTGAGATTTGTCGAATAGAATGAGTAGTATTTACTAGCACACACAGTTGTCGTGTTAAGTGTAACTTTTGATAAAAGTTTCTAATTAAACGAGCGAAACGAGTTCTCAGTGTTGACTCGACCGTTTGGCATTTGTCTGTCTGTCTGTCTGTCTGTCTGTCTGTCTGTATGGGGTATGTCTCACGATAACTTTTGAACCCATATACCGATTTCTGTAAAACTTGGTATGCGTGACCATACTTTTACCCCTGTAGAAAAGCATTATTTTTGAGATTGATCCCTCCAAACATAGGGGTGGGAGGCAAAATTGTGGGGGTAAAAATTGCGACAAAATTTGCAAAAGCCCATGTGGGGTATCAAATTAATGGAACGTAATTAATTAAACCACCATCCGAATATATTGATCTTTTTTTTCATATATTGATCAAAAATTGGGCGAAATTTTTGATAAAATTGCAAAAATTCACGAAGTATCGAATTAAAAGAGAATCTTAACTAACGTCTAAATGTAATATTAAGTTCTGGTAATTACAGAATTCTGGGACTCCAGGGGTAAAAAAAAAGATCAAAAGTACGAAAAATTTGTGAAAATCCAGCAGGGTGTAGCCCAAATCCGTATGTTTCGATTTTTTAGTATTTGATAACTGATGTATTTTATTTCGATGTTTAGTACTGACAATTTCTCTACTATGTCATATTACTAATGAACTACAGTAATAGAGAAATCGGGATTTAAAAAATTAATATTGTTACAAAATGCGGAAAAAGTGTTACGTCATTACGGAACGTTCTGGTACAATGGAGAACATTGTTCTACTCTTTTCTCGGCTATTCCCGCAGCTGTAATTCGTATGTGACGTTTGACATGCGAGGCAGTATTACGTAATGCGGAACGTCTCGTGCGTTCGATGATGTCGTTCTTGACTAGCCCAATGGTATGTGTTTCTCCCGTGGTCGCGCTAAAGTATTCTCTAAAATTTTCACGTGTTTGTTAAAGACGAATATTATGGAACCCTGCAGACTATAAATAGCCCATACCTGCCGCTTAGATTTCAGTTATTGTCGGGCAATTTACACAGTGCGGTTCGAAGTATTGTGGCGAAGTGTTATGTGTTTTATAATAAATTGTGCGGGACAATTGTAATATAATTGTGTTTTATATTAGTTGACATTTTTATTGCGTGTGAACAATTTTTATTTAATTTGTTGTAAGAGACTATTTTGTTATAAATTTATATAAATATAAATACCTTATAGTCCGTCTTGCGGTCTTGTAGTTTTTCATATAACTACATGTTTCGAAAGTAAACTTTCTCATCAGGTATATTGTATCCTCCTATTTTCTAGGGCTCGTCAGTGAAAGTAAAAAACACAATAAATAAGTAAACAAAATACACAAATATACGATTAACGTCGACATAATATCTCGTAGCAGTGCGCACTGTACTATTGTCAACACACAACTGAGTGAGCCTCAAAGTTCATTATTTATCTTCATTACTGTGTCGTATAATATATTGGATTTAAAAAGGAGTTGGTCATTGAGTAAACATTTGCTGTTAATTTGGAAGCTCTGTAGATTTCGAATTCTTCTAGAGCATCCATGAGTCTGCCTTTGCTACATATGTGTAAGGGTACTAAATTATCTGTGAAACTAGTGTAACTATAGTTTTCATTTACAAGATGCATGGCGAATGTCGACTTCAAATTTCTAATGTACCTTTTCGGTATATGTTCTTTGAATCTTTCCAACATTTTTCGTCCACTTTAGCCGATATAGAACTTGTCGCAGTCACTACATTGTATCTTATATACTCCTGAACTGTTTTCTATTGCTCTAGGTGGTCTTAGTTTAAACATATTTTTTAGATTGTTGTTTGTTCGAAAGGAGACGTTAATATTAAGTTTTTTTGAATACATTGCTAAGTATATTAGGCATCACATTGGTGTATTCTGCTGTGACATAATAGCTCTTGTCCTTGTCGGTTTTTGTTTTGTTTTTATTTTTATTTTTCATTTTGTATTTGTGTTTACGTATAAGCTTGTCAACTATGTCACCTTTGTACCCATTATTTATAGCTATATATTTAATGGTATTTTTCTCCTCCTGATAGTCATTACTACATAAAGGTATATTCAATAATCTGTGTATAAAGATATTAAAAGGAGCCAATTTCTGAGTTTCAGGGTGATATGAATGAGCTTGATAACCATGTCTGTGGTCGTTGGTTTTCTATAGATCTTATAGGTTAAAGAATTATTCTCTTTTCGTACAGATAAGTCCAAGAAATTTAAGCAGCCATTGCATTCCAACTCCATTGTGAATTTGATCTTACTATTTAATCCATTCATATAACTGAGTAACTTATCTATTTGTCTGTCTGTACCATCAAATACAATAAAAGTATCGTCTACATATCGTGTGTATGAAATAATATTTTTGGATAGTGTGTTGTTAGGAGACAATAAATATTTATTCTCATAAAAGTTTAAGTAAACCTCTGCCAATAATCTACTCAAGGGGGAGCCCATTGCTAAACCTTCTTCTTGTTGAGAATTTACCATCATATGTGAAATAATTCTGTAGTATTAAGATTTTTAAAACCCATAAAAGTTCATTAATCTGTTGTATGTTTAGTATAGGTGTCCTAATGTTTTTGGACACCATCCAAAAATATTATTTCATACACACGATATGTAGACGATACTTTTATTGTATTTGATGGTACAGACAGACAAATAGATAAGTTACTCAGTTATATGAATGGATTAAATAGTAAGATCAAATTCACAATGGAGTTGGAATGCAATGGCTGCTTAAATTTATTGGACTTATCTGTACGAAAAGAGAATAATTCTTTAACCTATAAGATCTATAGAAAACCAACGACCACAGACATGGTTATCAACGCTCATTCATATCACCCTGAAACTCAGAAATTGGCTCCTTTTAATACCTTTATACACAGATTATTGAATATACCTTTATGTAGTAATGACTATCAGGAGGAGAAAAATACCATTAAATATATAGCTATAAATAATGGGTACAAAGGTGACATAGTTGACAAGCTTATACGTACACACAAATACAAAATGAAAAATAAATAATGAACTTTGAGACTCACTCAGTTGTGTGTAGACAATAGTACAGTGCGCACTGCTACGAGTTATTATGTCGACGTTAATCGTATTGACTAGTATATTTGTGTATTTTGTTTACTTATTTATTGTGTTTTTTAATTTCACTGACGAGCCCTAGAAAATAGGAGGATACAATATACCTGATGATGAAAGTTTACTTTCGAAACATGTAGTTATATGAAAAACTACAAGACCGCAAGACGGACTATAAGGTATTTATATTGATATAAATTTATAATTATTAAAGCGGTCTGGAGACCATACAATTATAACTATTTTGTTGATTAAAAACTGTTTAATTGTGATAATTAAAACAGGTGACTTAATTGGTGTCTTGTATTTTGTTTTCCACTGAACCGTACGACGATCAGTAGACCGTCGTATAAATATTCTTATCGAAATTTATGTAATACAGTGACAAATGTACTTCGTTCAAAATCGTAAGCGAATTCTGCAGCTGACGGAGCATACTACGTAGTATATTCTATTAACCTTGTGGTTGTATTACTCCTATGTTCAAATAATCCACCACACAAAAGGTCACTAACACACGTAACAGTATGTCACTGTCTCTCGGCAGTAACAGTAATTTGTCAAGTCTTACGATCAAGTCACGAATAAACTGTACCGCCGTCTCACTTAACGTGGACAGACGAGAAAATATACGAGAATTGTTTAGCTACTTCAATAAATCTCTGCTGCAGAACGCCAACTCCGCAATAATATAATACGTATGTTCTGTTTTAAAAACTGCAATTAAATTCTGAGTAGTTGCTAAGTTTATCGTACTGACTTCACAATAAGTGGCGTATTTTTATCGAAACTACTGTTTCAAGGTTTCTTCAGATTGTCGTAATAAGTAATGGCAGAATTTTCAACTTTAAAAAGGAGAATTTTCAACAGAAGTTGACAGTCAGTGTGTCAGCTTAATAATTAGGCTAATTAAAATGGCGCTCTCTTCTTCATTCAGGAGTAATATTTCTGAAATTCTATTTTCACTCGCCTGTTTTTAGCCTACATTTTGTATCAGTCGAAACGTCTACTTTGCTTCCTATTTTCGTTTGCGCGGAGATGTAATCATAACTTGTTTAAACATTCAACGCAGTCTTAATGCGATTTCGCTGATTGTAGAAGTCTTGCCGGTCGTGTTTCCTCTTCGCGCTTACTTATTCATTCTCACGACTACTTTCAAATTTTCATTGAATACATCACCGTTCTCGTTTGCGGCCGGAAACTTCAAGTCTCTAGCACTTTTTTCTGTTAGTCCTTTCTTTCTTTTCTCTGTTATTTATTCTGTACTGTTTATGTGTGAATCGGTGTTTTATGATTTTTGCATCTGAAGAGTTTCCGGGAGGGGGGGCATATTGCAATGAAAATATGGGATAAACTTCGGGCTGTGGAACTGTATTTACTTAGAAGTTAAATTGAAAGGCTCATACAGCCCCTGGCGTTCTGGTCATTAAATAAAACTTTCGGGTAGGTGACAGCGATATGTGGTTGGAAGTTTCCATACATGACATTTCAGCAACACATGAGGCAATCGTTTTCAGAACGGGAAATGGGGTTAGAAATAGCTCCGAGACTGGTAGAACCTGACAGCCGTTCTTGAGCGGTGAAATGCGTGAAGTCAACGAAAGAATTAATACACTACTATTTAAGAGTATAGCACGTGGTGAGTAGAGAGGAGAGAACACAATAAGAGTGTGGTGCCCTCTCCACGCGCACGCTCTTTGTCACATGCTGTTGCTTCACAATGGCACTTTTACCCGTTAAGAAACCCCTATACAAGAACGATCTGCGCATGTGCGAAGTGAATGAGAATTTCGTTAACCTCGCAACGAGGTGTTGTCCACTGCGCATCTCCAAGTCGCTGTTTAAATGTCTCGCGCATTTATTATGTATAACTCCCACAGAATTCTAACGGGGTTGTATTTATCGCAGAAACATTTATAGTTCAAAATCCTGTAATGCAGTGCAGAAAACTCAACAATGAGCATTGTGAAAAATAGCATTAATCTACATAGATTATCCCCCGGATGTAGTCCTATAATATCAGCAAATACGTTATGGCGTATCGTGGATCATAACCCATTCGATGTAATTAAAGTAACTTTGTCATTTAATTTTATTTATCGCGGTAATTGTATTGGTTGACATGTTGACTTCAAAACAGGTAAATTTGAGACGATATGCGGCACTAACCACAGATTATTTAAAAAGCAAGATACAACGAACGGGTAGAGAACATTTCAAATGAAAATTTTAAAAACGCATTTGCCATAAAATCATAGCCTTGTATGGTCGTGAAGTGTGGTGATCCCCTGAAAGAAGCAAGTAAGCCTGGAGAGCAGCAGAAACGGATTGTTGTTTACGGGCGCCGGGAAAGATACAGGAGAAAACGAATACCGGACGAATGGATAAAAATGAAATTATGGCGTTACGCGTACGATTGCGGATGATGTCAGGAAGTGAAAATCTGATTCGCAACGTACAACGAATGGTGGAACTGAGAATCTCAAAACAGACGCAACACACCAACTCAAGGGCAGAAGAGGATCGGCCGGGCCATGAAAAAGCCGGAGAGAGGCTGTAGATGCGGAATTGAGAGAAACAGAACGTAGGACAGGTCTGGACACGAATGGAGGTTCTTTTTATTACACCGCACATAAAATTAAATGTCTCTACTTTTTTAATGTCTTCTTTCATTCTCATTTCTTTGTTTTAAGTTTTTATCTATTAAGACTCAGTTGACACACTGAGGGCGCTCCATGAAATGACCAGGGTAGAGGGAGATTAAAATCGAAGAACGTTGTAGATACACACACACACGTCTCAATTAAGTAAATCTATTCTTACAAAATCATAACTAAACAAGTTTTAATTGATGTCTTAGCCTCTCACGGTCAGCGTCAACTCTGTTAAAAGTCGTTATTCCTTGCCGAGGTATTAGGCCGTGGTCTATTGCTGTTAATTACAACAGGTGTTTCGGCCCCACCATTGGAAGCCATATACCATTGAAAGTTCACTGGTGAACACATTACCAGTGAAACTTTCAATGGTATAATACTGGAAATGGCCTCCAATGGTGGGGGGGGCCGAAACGTCTGTTGTAATTAACAGCATTAGACCACGGCCTAATACCTCGGCAAGGAATAACGACTTTTAACAGAGTAAACCAGTTTTAATGGGTGTTGTGGCATAGACCAGCAAACGAAAAAGAAGACTTGAGACATCGGATTTTATAGTTTTTCGAAACATGAAAGTTTTTATCAGATTAGGTAGTCAAAGCACCTCCCAGTGCACGAAACGAACTGGGGAACAACAACATTATGGCTGACACGAGATACTACCGACAGGATGGAACGTGGGAAAAATGACAATGGAAGTGAGGACGTATCCCATAAGAGGCTTGAGGTATAGGCCAATCCAAAGAATACGTTGTGGAGGATCCAATAAGAAATGGGGAAAACAGTCTCGGAACAGTAAATGCAGAAGAATACAAACAAGTGTACATTCATCAGATGATTCTGCTGCACACGACAAGTAATAATCTTGACAGTTAATGACGTCACTGACGTAGCAGTGTTTATTTATAATAAACGTGTTTCCTGGAAGCGAGAGGACGTGTTGGCGATGACATAAAATCGATTCTTCAGCAACCACACGTGCCCGCTGTCGCTGCCACGACGCTATTCAATCACAAATGTGTGTGTATAATTTTGCTTTAATCTTAACTCGTTCGTTCAGTTAATGCAACCGACACATTTCAAAACTTCTGTATCACGTATTCTAAACAGTCTGTTAAAGTTATATTTCTTGTTGAATTTCTATCGCATAAGACTGACAGAGCTAAAACGATTCAGTAATGGTTTTTAAACGCGCAATTGTAGAGATGATTTAGTATTTATGACTTATGTATCTTCCTCCTCCTCCTCCTCCTCCTCCTCCTCCTCCTCCTCCTCCTTCTTCTTCACCTCCTCCTCCTTCTCCTCCTCATCATCATCATCATCATCATCATTAAGTATGACCTTTTGGTCAGTTGCGACTCAAAAAAGCCAATATTTCTTGCACCTCTTAGTCTAACAATAGGTTTTGGATTTGTTTTGGCAAGCGTTCGTCCTCCAATTTTTACAGTGGGGCCTTCTATCCTTCTCTACGTCCTTTGTTTTGTTGTTTATATTATACGTTTGAAGGCGCTACCCGATTGCCTTGTTTCCAACTCTGTCTATTTCTGTTACCCCCAGAACTGACATTACAAACTTTTGCTCAGTCGACTGGACCCCACTGCAAGTTCTTGTACTAAGAATCCAGTTTTCGCTAGCATAGGGAGCACGGGGGTGTAGAGAGACCTAATTATGTTGGTGTCGTAGAAACAGAAATCTTTGAATTTGTTAGAGGAAAGGAATCGACAAATATTTATTTGTTATGCAAGTTTTATTATCAGTAACTATAGGTTATAATTTAAACCTATTTTTATCTGACGATAATTATTATTTTATATTTGTATTATATTAACATGTTTTTGTTTTATATTTAATTATTACTAATACTTTATATTAATTTATATTTTTCATTACCATTTTATAGTCTTGAATAATTGTTATTAGAGAACAGGTGAAAGTCTGTAATTATCTAGGGCGTGATGTGACTTATAATATTATAATTACGATCTACGAAATAAAATATCTAGATTTTAAATTATATGTGGTACGATTTTGAGAACACTCAAAAGAAAAGTGCGAAGGGACACTTTAATGAAATTGTATAGTGTAATGGCTGTGTTTCTACTCTGTTACGTGTCAGTCAGTCAGGTCTGGACACTATCAGAAAATGACTGTAAATGTATCCAGGTTGCAGAGATGAAATTTTTGCGTTCAGTGGCAGTATATACATTAGGAGTGTAAGAGGATGTTGTCAGGAAGGAAGCGAGTATAGTTTAAATAAATTAGGAAAATAATAGAGTATCGCGCCAAAGGGAAAGACCATTTGAATAGTCAGCCAGACGATAACGTTATCAAAAAACTGTGAAACAACTAACGTGGTCCAACATTATTAAAATTATGGCTGCTATCGAAAAGCTGGTCCATGGTAGCAACCACCTCAACATAAACTCTATAGAAAAACTCAACAAATTCACAAAAGTAACAAAAAGACGTCTCGGACATGCCTACGACGGCCTTCTTCAGGGTGGCGGGAAAGAGGTAGCAAGTGCCGTGAGACTGTGAATAGTCTCTGAGATTATTACTACTTACTACCTCTACCTCTTCCCCGTGAAAGCTTACGTTCTTTACAGCTTGGCAGTATACAGGAACAGGTAAACAAGATAGGTACAACAAACCTGTGTGGCCATAATCTATGAAGTAGATGATGATGATGATAACGACAGTGTTGATATTGTAGCGTGACAGATGTAAGCATAATATTGAATGGCAATTGATCATTAGAATAATAAAGTTATAATATTTAAATTTGGAAGAAAGCATTAAGTTTAATATAAATAGATTAATTCATAGCAACTGTGGAAAGAAATCATTATTATAAAGAGAATACAAGTACAAATAAAAGGAGTTACTAGTGATGAGTCATCCAAGACCAGTCTCATAACCAAAGGTTTTCAAGGTGTAACCCAGGAAGGTAAAATAGTAAATAACAAAGCAGTACACAATATGACCAAACCCACAACGAGGGAGAATAAATAGAATAGAAACCCTAAAATAAGCCAAGATCAACCAATACAGGTTGTGTATTTCTGTAATAAAGAAGAAGATGGAGAAGATCCCAAGAAACCTGATGGCATCAAGAAGAAGATGGAGAAGATACCAGGCCCAGAAGGCAGGAGAAAAGAAGACTGAAGAAAGAAGAAGAGGGCAGCATCCTGAAGAAGATGTCATGCTCTTATAAAAGACACCCAAATCCCTATATCCCCAAAATAAATATCTAAAAATAAAAGTATAACGAAATAAAAACCACATGTATACAAATTTAAGAGAGAGGAGTGTATAAAGTAAAAGTTTCCTGTGAACTAAGATGAAACAATAATATAGTACCCATGGAACAAATCTCCATTGAAAAAACGCTAACCAATTTATTATGTTGATAAGACTATACGACCATTTAGCATTAACATAATATATAAGTGAAAGTGAACCAGTGATAGTTTTGGGTATTATAAAAAATGAACCTTGTGTTTCATTCTTGGCAATCACAAACATTGGATGCAATGAAATATGCATTTTTCAATGACTTAAAATATGTACTGTGACAATATGTTGTTCATAAGACATGAATCTGTTTAAAATAACATTTTGTTTTACATGAAAAAAGAAAAACAGATGTCATTATACTTTTTGAACAATTCATACTATTTATTTGTTAATGACAGGGTACAATTACCCAAAGACAAGGTATAAAAGACTGTATAAAAACTGTAGAATCCTACTTATAATAATAGTTAGAAATAAGAATATAGATATAAGGTTTTAATGTATATAGTACAAGAATGTTTAAAAATGTTTTAGATATAAGGCCATTTGTTTGGGTCTGAAACAACTAACATCAGAACTATAAAAATAGTTACCACTTGTAAATAGTAGAGAGTAATTAAGATGTTAGTTAGTAAAAAACCTTTGTTGTAAACCATATTTCCATGTTGGAAATGGGAATTTTGTTGCAAAATGTCTGATTTGAAGACAACCATTTATTTAAAAAAAATATTCTTTATTCTGTTTGACTATTGTTTGTATTGTGGCCAATACTAGTTTTTGTGTAATTTGAAAGCATGTTTAATTTATAATACTATTTGTAAAAGTCAGAGAGGGTATCACACATCATATATTGTTTGTAAATTATTTTGTAAGAAAAAATTGTTAAAAAATCATAGGCCAAAAGAATGGAAACCAAACTTCATCAAAACAGAGAAATTGCTCAATTAAATGCAAATAAACAAAAGGGGTTTAGACAAAATAAACTTGAGATCATGCCATATAATTGCACATACCATTTAGAGAGATTTTAATAAATTATATTCAGAATTATGAATAAAAGTGAAAATGACTAAACTCAGAAATTTAGACATGGGAGTCATATATTTCAGAATAATGTTTCAGAATACAACTAATTCAATTAATTACCAGAAAATAAGGGAATAGGAACCTTTTAATACAATATAGGATTATTAATATTAAATATAACTGATAAAATGGCTGAATTTATATAATGACAGGAAGTAAATTTTAATGTTTTGACTTCCAAACAGAGTATACCAAACTGAAAGTGAAATTACTATTTTTTGGACAGAAAACACTATAAAATGGCATTATTTAATCTGAAAATAACCAGAATGAACTGAAAGATTAATTTAAATCAAATCTAGTGAATAAAATTGACAAATAACCAAAGTATAGGCATTCATATAGTGAAAATGTAAAAGTGCATACAGGATGTGAAAAATATTTGAACAATGTTAAGGATAATATTATATGGGCTAAGAGTTTAATTGAAACTGGAGGAAACAGTTAGTTAATTATTGGTAGTTGAACGGTTAACATGACATACCTTTGATAATGTGAATAACCTAACCTATAATCGTCATACAAAGCGAGTGTATAGTGAGTTATTGTGAAATCGCGAGTGACTTGTAAAATACTTCTGAAACTATCATATTATAACAGAAACGATCAAGTAACACTCCATAACACAGAACAATATAAATCTACTCCGAAAAACACCATAAAACACTAGAAAACTGTATAATACATTAAACCAAATTAGTGACGGAATCGGAGAAAGTGTTTGAACTAATAATTATACAGATACACTAAATACAACCCAGAATCACTACACCAGTCACTACACAACATATAACAAGAGATTTGCGGACACGAGAACAGAAATATTGCGTCAAAATACATTATTTGGAACGCAGCAGGGACGAGTCACATTTTGATCAACTTGACGCCGGCCATTTGCTTTGACAAACCCAGTGCCTCTTCTTGGTTCATCACAGCTGTTTGGTGAAAACAATTATTATATTTACAATCTATTATTCAATGTCTGTGTTTATTAATAACTATTAATTTGATTGTAACGTTATACTTTTTAAATATTAGCCCGATTTCTCTGACTTTGGTAATAACTGGCTGTTTAAAGAACCCTATATAATTTTTTATAACATATACTTGTAACTTTTTTCGATATCCTGAGAATCGATACTAATCGATAAGAGTCAATATTGCTGTTACTTAATAAAACATTAATACTTTTCAATACTTAATAGTTCTTTATTTCTTCAATAATACTAATTACCAATAATATAATTCTAATTGATAATCTACAAGGACTTTACCACCCGTAAGTGAAGATAACCTAAAAAAATAGAAAGGTAAACAAATATCGATTGGTTTACAGACAGTCTTATGAGTGGTGATAGATTATTTAAATTATACTAAAACTTTAATAAAAATTTTCAGAAGAGCATTACACTGTTTAAAACTTCACAGCCCTATATTAATTAATTGATCCTAATTAATTAATTAATAAAATTAAAAAATTTTTTTATTATTTTTTTTTATAAACATAATTTTTTTTTTTAATTTTCTTCAAAACAATAATTTTTGTTTTGAAACTTTCGGTGAAGCTGAGCATATCTATTTCTTCATCAACTTTACGCTACTCGACCGGTCTTGCTACCATTGGGACTCGACCAGCTGGGAAACTTAAGGAAGTGTTTCAGGCCAGTAAGACGTCGAGAGCCACACCAATTAAACACCTTACAACTTACAGATTCACACATCAATCTTATTTATTTATTACAAATTGGCGCACAACTTTAGGGGCTTTAATTAGCGATTGGAAGGCCAATACATTCTGCCCAATCACTAGTTGGAGCTAGGCAACAGCTACAAAGCCAGAGAATTTCGAGGGAAAATGCAACGACGTGCAACATCTAAGAAACGGGCGGCGGAGGCCGAGAAAGAAATAGAAGTTGACATGGACAACAAGGAGGCGACGCCAGTAGAGGCGGAAGAGGTATTACCACCGGTGTTGTCCAAACAAACTGAACAACCGGAGATGCCTACTCAGACAGGGGAAATCAATGTCCGGAAGGAACGGTTAGAACAACCGGGGGAACCTTCACAAACCGAGAACACTGCGACAACCGGAGATGTGAAGTTCCAGGAAGCAATGATGAGAATGATGGAAGGAATTAATAAAAAGATGGAAGATTTAAAGGAAGGCAACCAATCCCTGAGTAAGAAAATGGACAAGAAGATAGACGAAAGTAATAAGGAAAGGAAAGAAGATAGCCAGTCTTTGAAAGAAGATTTAGGAAATAAAATTGAAACAACAAATAAGAAGATGGAAGAGAAGATGGAAGAAAACAGCAAGAAGATGGAAGAGAAGATGGAAGAAAACAGCAAGAAGATGGAAGAAAACAGCAAGAAGATGGAAGAAGAGATGGGGAAGAAGTTAGAAGAATTGAAGGAAGACAACCAATTGTTCAAGGAAGAATTCAAGTCGACCAAAGAAGAATTGATTAATAAAATTGAAAATACTAATCAGAAAATCGATGAAACCAGGAAGAAGATAGAGAAGAACAACCGACAATTGAAGGAAGAGTTGAAAGAAGATAACAAGAAGTTGGAAGAGAAGATGGGGGAGAAGTTGGAAGAATTGAGAGAGGACAATCAAATTTTGAGAGAAGAATTAAGAGAGGTCAATCAGGAGAATTTGGACAAACTGGACGAAAGAATGGAATTGTTGCGAGAAGAACTGAATAAAGAAATCACTGTTAACAAAAAAGCGATGAATAAGAAGATGGAAGAAGAAAATATAATGGTCAATCGACAGATTCGAGAGATTGATGGAAAGTGCAACCAGACCGAAAAGGAGGTCCATGAGTTTAAAGAAGTGGTGAACATCAAGTTCACAAATATCGAAGAACATAGTCGTAGGAAGGTAGAAGAACAGAGGAAGGAAAATCAAGAAGAATTCGGAAAAGTACGCAACCAGGTCACAGAACGATGTAATGATATCCAAGAGACCATGGCCAATATCACCGGTCAGGTGCGACAAAGCCGAGAGGAGATGGAAGCGATTAGAAACAGAACGACTCATTTCACCGGATTGCCCGTCAACGAAAGCCGAGAGTGGCTCAACTTCCGGCAATACAAACGCAAGCCGATGGAGTTCCTGGCTAGGGTAGAAGAATATTTAACCAAGCATAAAATTACCCAATGGAGCCATAGCAGGGAGATATTCGACGAGTCTTTCCGAGACATAACAGATAATTGGTGGATGGCCAACCGGAGTGAAATTTCCGACTACCAACAGTTCCGTAAAATGTTTAAGACAAAATACTGGTCTGAGACCACCCAGAACTTGATACGTGACAATATTTGTAGCGGAAGATACAGGTCACAATTAGGTAGCAGTATGACGGCATATTTCTTGGGGAAGGTGTGTATGGCAAAGCACCTTGAGCCAGCAATCCCAGAAGAATGTTTAGTGAATAAGATATCTTATCACTATGATGAGGACATTATCAGGGCCCGGAGAGGTAGTCAGATCAAGACGATCCAGGGAATGACCGAGTTATTGGAGGGATACGAGAACGAAGAGTATTATCGGCAGAGCAGAAAGAGAAATGAGAGACCAGAAGCAAGGCCGACTACCTACCCCAATAACGGCAATAACCATACAAGTAACCGGAACCAGCCCAGTAATTACGACGGCCATAACAACCCGCTGCGTAATAACCAGTTTAACAGTAATTTTAACGGCGTTAGGAATAACAACCCCTACACAAACAATAGAAACAATTTTTACCAACATAATAATGTCCCATACAGTCAGAGAAATCCATATCCCAACAATAATGGTAACAGGCCTTACCCACCTAACCGAAATTACTATAATGATAATATTAATAATAATAATAATAGCAATAGTAATAACCGAGTGTCGCGCCCTAGGGTAAATTTTATAAGAGCAGAAGATCGCGGACCCAGGAGATATTATCAACCGAGGAGGAGCAGCTTCCACGGCGCTGACCGAAGTTGGCGGAGTGCGGAACGAGACGGCCCAAGATACGAACAGGAAAGACGAAGTACCAGCCTGGAAGATCTTGGCAGACAACCGAACAGGGCGTTAAACATCAACCAGGGTACAGAACGTCAGGAAACAAACCAGAGTTTCCCGAACGATGCCTCGGTCAACAATAACTTAAACAATGACCAAAATGCTTTAAACGAGAGGAGGCAGTAATCAACAACGATGACCCGTTACTGCTTATACTTCCTGGGTTAGAAAAGGATGATTTGCAACAAGCAAACAATGATAAAAACTTCACTATTATCAGTAACCATTATTTGAAAGACATACGAACTGAACTTTTGGAAGAGAACGAGAAGAGTCTCAGCAACAGTAATAATGAGATAATTTATATAACAGCGGAGGTGGAAGGAGTTCCCGCTAAAATAATGATAGACACAGGAGCTAATATTTCAATAATAAACTCCAATGAGTTGGAGAGAATACAGAGTACATGTGGTAAAACTTTGCCAATGTTACCAGTCAACAACATTGTATTGGTAGGTGCAACTGGTCGCCAAAATAAAACCATCAGGAAGCAAGTTTCCTTAAGTGTCGTTAGCCGTGATATAGCTTTAGACATGGAATTTTTAATCGCCACCGGATTACCATTTGACATCTTAGTCGGTTGCGATATTCTTCGTAGATATTCGGCAGTAATCGATCTTAATTTAAATAGAGTATCACTTTTCCCAGATGGAGTAACATGGACCGCAGATCTGGTAGGAAGCACAACTATACTTCCCAGCCCAATACATCAACAACTTCGAAAAATTAATATTATAAGAAACAGCCCTCTTTCTAAACCCATAATATACAATAATGGAGGAGAGGATTTATGGTCAGTTAAGATCCAAGAAATACGTAATTTCCAGTGCGGAAGCGATAACAAGAAAATACCAACGCACATGGCTGATCGTCTAATTGCAATATATGAGAAATACAAGGCGGTGTTTTCTGATGAACCAGGGAAGGTGAAAAACTACCAGTGCCAACTTCGTTTTAAAGAAAACGTAGAGTTTAACCGGAGGTCATATCCAATAGCGCAGTCGCTCAAAGAAGCCGTGAGAACAGAGATAAACAAGATGATTGAAAACGACATAATTGAGATTAGTCAATCACCTTACACTAGTCCAATTATTGCTGTTCCGAAGAAAGACGGACAAGTCCGGCTCTGTTTAGATGCACGTGAGTTGAATAAGACAATTGTGAATGACAGAACTTCTCCCGGTGAAATAGAAGAAATCTTAAAGCGTTTTCATGGTACTAACTTTATTAGCACCTGGGATACGGTCTGTGGGTATTGGCAGGTAGAGCTGCATCCACAAAGCCGCCAGTATGTAGCGTTCATTTTCGAAGGGCGCAATTACCAGTTCAAGAGACTGCCCTTCGGACTTGTCAATTCTGTCGCCATATTTGTGGCATGCATGGACCAGATTTTGGGACCAGAAGCGCTCCAATTTACCACCGTCTATGTTGACGATTTACTAATTACATCCGGAACCTGGGAGGAGCACTGTTACAGAGTGGAATTTGTACTAAACAAACTAGCGCAGAACAACATAACACTGAAGTTGGAGAAATCCAAGTTCATAGCGCGCGAGGTACAATTCTTAGGCTTCAACCTAGACGACCGAGGTATTACCCCATCAGCAGAGAAAGTGGAGGCAATTCAGAGGTTCCCGCAACCAAGAAACAGGAAACAATTGCAATCTTTCCTCGGACTCTGTAACTATTACAGGAAGTTTCAGAGCCGATATTCCGAGTTGACAGCCAAGTTTCAACCACAGTTATCTGCCAAAAACAAATGGACTTGGGGTGAAGATCAAGATATTACCTTCCGATTGATAAAAGAGAAGTTTCTGGAGAGTGTCATACTTCGTCACCCAGATTTTAAGAAACCGTTCTTTCTAAACTGTGACGCTAGCGATCTAAGCTTAGGAACGACATTATACCAGGAAGATGAGGAGGGACAACATCTGGTAATAAGCTTCGCTAGTCGCACACTGAACCAGTGCGAAAAGAACTACAGTGTGACAGAAAAGGAATTGTTGAGCGTGGTGTTCGCATGCAGCAAGTTCCGAACGTACATTCTCGGATATCAAGTCACGGTACGAACTGATCATAAATCCATCTCGTTCCTTCGTAGGTGCAAATTGAGTCACGGCCGATTGGCTAGGTGGGTACTCGCCCTACAAGAATATGACCTGAAATGGGAATACATTCCAGGGAAGAAGAACGTGGTAGCGGATGTGTTGTCACGTATAAATCTGGAAGATCAGACTTTCGAGGGAGAGAAGGAGAGCTTAATAAAAATTTATAACATATTCACGACCAGAGCCGATTTACAAGCTTTGTTAATAAACATCAGAATCCATCAGCAGTCTGATCCTAAGCTGAAAAACATTGTGAATCGTTTGGAAGCCAATGATGAAACCATTTCTAAATACTACCACCTTAACAAGGGAATTTTATTCATAAAAACCGCATTGGACGATGAGACATGGAAGGTGATAATCCCGCACCAAATAGAAAAGGAGGTCATCATCGATTACCATGTCAGGTATGGTCACATGGGAGCGTTAAAAGTGATACAAGCTCTAGAGGAAAATTGTAAGATCAAGAATATCAACCGCAAGGTGAGAACATACATCAAGTCCTGTAAGATCTGCCAATGTGCAAAAGTAAACAATGAAAAGACAGAGGGTATCATGATACCGATAACTTCCAACGCAAAACTGGAAAAAGTGTTTTTGGATATATGCGGGCCATTTCCCCGTAGCGGTGGTCGACACAGATATAAATACTTGGTAATCATAATGGATCACTACACCAAGTATATAAAGCTATATCCGGTTAATCGGGCAACAACAGCAAAGGTTTTGGCGGTGATTATTGATTTGTATATCCCAGAGATCGGTAGACCATTTTCTATTATTACCGACCATGGTACACAGTTTAAGGGGAGGAGATGGCGAGACACTTTATTAGCACTTGGAGTCAAAACATATAAGACATCAGTCTACCACCCAAGTAGCAATCCGGCTGAGAGAGTACTAAGAGAAGTGGGTAGGATATTGCGCACGTACTGTCACAACCAACAGAAAAAGTGGCAAGAGTACCTAGCAGCGACAGAAACATTCCTAAATTACGCCCACCATCCAGCTATAGGAATTCCACCGTACTCAGCCATGTATGAGAAGCCGACTCCCCGAGACATTGAACAAATCATTGAATTTCCAACGAACAACAATAGGAAATTCAACCAGTTGAAGTTTTACAATAAGGTAGCAGAAGATCAGGAAAAACGGCAAGCCAAATACCAGAAGGCAATAGGGCGAATTGTAACATATAAAGAGGGTGAAAAAGTCCTCCTAAAAAATAGAGAGCTGCCTAGCACCTTAGAAGGCATAACCAAAAAACTACTATTACTATATACTGGCCCATATGTTGTGGTAAATGATAAGCATAACAATACATATGAGTTGAGGGAAATCGTTTCAGGAAAAATCAAAGGAGTGTACAATCAAGCTTCTATGAAGAAATATTATGAAGAATGAGTTGTGAGTTTTAGAATTTTGAATTTATAATAATTTTTTAAAAATTCAAAAATAATGTAAGTACATCTTACAACCTAATATTTTGAGAAGAACATTCTGGAGAATTATAAGAAAAAGGAATTTAGAATTTAAATTAAAAAAAAAAAAATTCGAAAATCATGTAAGTACATCTTACAACCTAATAATTTTGGAACAAACTTTATGGAAGAAAGAAAAAGAAAGACTTTTGAATTGAAATATAATTAAAAAAATTTAAAATTAAGCAAGCACAGCTTACTACCACTGAATTATGAGAAAAACATTTTGAAAAAATTAAGAAGAAAGGAATGTTGAAGTTAATATACAAAAAATTTAAAAATGAAGTAAGACCAACTTACTATAACTAAGTTTGTGAGAAAACTTTATGGTAAATAATTAAGAAGAATTTGAATTTGGAGAAATACCAAAACATTCAGAAATAATAGTAAAATCACAGTACTATAAACAATTCTGAATGAAACAATTCTGGGAATAAATGAATTAAACAGAATTTGTATGTTGATAGAACGTCAGAACTTTGAAACAAGATAAGATCAACATATTACAAGGATTTATGAGAAATATTTTTCAATTAAATAAAAAGAATAGTTTGAATTTTACATTAAAACTAACCAAGTTCCAAAAAATAATTATGTGTCAATTATGATGGAATTGAGAAGAAAATAAAGTGGTTAATTCAGAAAAGAGAATTAACGTTAATCCAGAATAAATGCTAGACATTCACAATAGCATTTGAAGGAGTAGAGAAGAATAACAAAAAAGAGTGTAATTTGCCAGAGAAGGAAAAAATTTGGAATCAAAGAGACTAATTACCTATGAAACGATAATGAAAACAGTTAATTAAGAGCGAAGAAGAACAACTCATACCAAACAGATGGAGAAGATGATTTTGAACAAATGATAATAATAAGACCTATATGAAATGCAAAGAGAAGAAATACCACATGAAATATGATATAAATGAATTAATGTTAATGAATGCGAAGGTGGATTAATAACTTTCTAAGAGAAAGGAAAGAACCAAAATGTTTAAATAAAATGATCAATATAACAACCTGTATATCTAATGTAAAGATACAATGTTAAAAAATTAAATATAATATATTAAGACCATTCAAATAATGAATACGAAAGACTATTTATAAAGACCATGCTAATACTATGAGTAACCAGAAGAAAGTATAAAGAGAATTCAGATGGAGAAGAAAGAGAGTTACATTGTAAACAGTAACCAGAATTATTAAAAGAAAGGTTTTCAACCATAATCAAATTAAATATATCAGACAAGTTAAGAGTTTTGAAAAAATATATATGTAATGAGTATAATAATGATTATGAAGATTTATTAAGATAGAAAATGTGAGATAATCTGAGAGACTACGAAGTGGAGAATCCAAAGATATTTTTATTAGTCGAAAATGAGACTACTTTTTATTTATTTATTCGATGACTGACTGAAGATAATTCCAGCAGCATTATGTTTTTGAGCAGGGATGGATATGCCCCTGTACTCAATTTATAGAAGTGGTGTATGGCCAGCAGAGAAGTAGCGTACAGTGCCCCTCTGATCTGCCCCAGCCCACGTGATAGGGAATGTTAGGGAATAAATATCCCAAGGATACAACACGAAGTTGATATAGGAAGAAAATGTATTACAATTATAATATATCTCAGAAGACACTAACTATCCGAAAAGGATCAGTAGTAAGACAAGTAACCATATATATAAAATTAATAAAACTCTAATATAAAAAAGTCGATATAAAAATGGAGAAGAAAATGAATTATAAGAAATGATGAAATTATCATAAGAAATTATTTCATCCATAAACATGTCTGAAATAATTACTTCTGGAGGGGAGCAATCTGTAGCGTGACAGATGTAAGCATAATATTGAATGGCAATTGATCATTAGAATAATAAAGTTATAATATTTAAATTTGGAAGAAAGCATTAAGTTTAATATAAATAGATTAATTCATAGCAACTGTGGAAAGAAATCATTATTATAAAGAGAATACAAGTACAAATAAAAGGAGTTACTAGTGATGAGTCATCCAAGACCAGTCTCATAACCAAAGGTTTTCAAGGTGTAACCCAGGAAGGTAAAATAGTAAATAACAAAGCAGTACACAATATGACCAAACCCACAACGAGGGAGAATAAATAGAATAGAAACCCTAAAATAAGCCAAGATCAACCAATACAGGTTGTGTATTTCTGTAATAAAGAAGAAGATGGAGAAGATCCCAAGAAACCTGATGGCATCAAGAAGAAGATGGAGAAGATACCAGGCCCAGAAGGCAGGAGAAAAGAAGACTGAAGAAAGAAGAAGAGGGCAGCATCCTGAAGAAGATGTCATGCTCTTATAAAAGACACCCAAATCCCTATATCCCCAAAATAAATATCTAAAAATAAAAGTATAACGAAATAAAAACCACATGTATACAAATTTAAGAGAGAGGAGTGTATAAAGTAAAAGTTTCCTGTGAACTAAGATGAAACAATAATATAGTACCCATGGAACAAATCTCCATTGAAAAAACGCTAACCAATTTATTATGTTGATAAGACTATACGACCATTTAGCATTAACATAATATATAAGTGAAAGTGAACCAGTGATAGTTTTGGGTATTATAAAAAATGAACCTTGTGTTTCATTCTTGGCAATCACAAACATTGGATGCAATGAAATATGCATTTTTCAATGACTTAAAATATGTACTGTGACAATATGTTGTTCATAAGACATGAATCTGTTTAAAATAACATTTTGTTTTACATGAAAAAAGAAAAACAGATGTCATTATACTTTTTGAACAATTCATACTATTTATTTGTTAATGACAGGGTACAATTACCCAAAGACAAGGTATAAAAGACTGTATAAAAACTGTAGAATCCTACTTATAATAATAGTTAGAAATAAGAATATAGATATAAGGTTTTAATGTATATAGTACAAGAATGTTTAAAAATGTTTTAGATATAAGGCCATTTGTTTGGGTCTGAAACAACTAACATCAGAACTATAAAAATAGTTACCACTTGTAAATAGTAGAGAGTAATTAAGATGTTAGTTAGTAAAAAACCTTTGTTGTAAACCATATTTCCATGTTGGAAATGGGAATTTTGTTGCAAAATGTCTGATTTGAAGACAACCATTTATTTAAAAAAAATATTCTTTATTCTGTTTGACTATTGTTTGTATTGTGGCCAATACTAGTTTTTGTGTAATTTGAAAGCATGTTTAATTTATAATACTATTTGTAAAAGTCAGAGAGGGTATCACACATCATATATTGTTTGTAAATTATTTTGTAAGAAAAAATTGTTAAAAAATCATAGGCCAAAAGAATGGAAACCAAACTTCATCAAAACAGAGAAATTGCTCAATTAAATGCAAATAAACAAAAGGGGTTTAGACAAAATAAACTTGAGATCATGCCATATAATTGCACATACCATTTAGAGAGATTTTAATAAATTATATTCAGAATTATGAATAAAAGTGAAAATGACTAAACTCAGAAATTTAGACATGGGAGTCATATATTTCAGAATAATGTTTCAGAATACAACTAATTCAATTAATTACCAGAAAATAAGGGAATAGGAACCTTTTAATACAATATAGGATTATTAATATTAAATATAACTGATAAAATGGCTGAATTTATATAATGACAGGAAGTAAATTTTAATGTTTTGACTTCCAAACAGAGTATACCAAACTGAAAGTGAAATTACTATTTTTTGGACAGAAAACACTATAAAATGGCATTATTTAATCTGAAAATAACCAGAATGAACTGAAAGATTAATTTAAATCAAATCTAGTGAATAAAATTGACAAATAACCAAAGTATAGGCATTCATATAGTGAAAATGTAAAAGTGCATACAGGATGTGAAAAATATTTGAACAATGTTAAGGGTAATATTATATGGGCTAAGAGTTTAATTGAAACTGGAGGAAACAGTTAGTTAATTATTGGTAGTTGAACGGTTAACATGACATACCTTTGATAACGTGAATAACCTAACCTATAATCGTCATACAAAGCGAGTGTATAGTGAGTTATTGTGAAATCGCGAGTGACTTGTAAAATACTTCTGAAACTATCATATTATAACAGAAACGATCAAGTAACACTCCATAACACAGAACAATATAAATCTACTCCGAAAAACACCATAAAACACTAGAAAACTGTATAATACATTAAACCAAATTAGTGACGGAATCGGAGAAAGTGTTTGAACTAATAATTATACAGATACACTAAATACAACCCAGAATCACTACACCAGTCACTACACAACATATAACAAGAGATTTGCGGACACGAGAACAGAAATATTGCGTCAAAATACATTATTTGGAACGCAGCAGGGACGAGTCACATTTTGATCAACTTGACGCCGGCCATTTGCTTTGACAAACCCAGTGCCTCTTCTTGGTTCATCACAGCTGTTTGGTGAAAACAATTATTATATTTACAATCTATTATTCAATGTCTGTGTTTATTAATAACTATTAATTTGATTGTAACGTTATACTTTTTAAATATTAGCCCGATTTCTCTGACTTTGGTAATAACTGGCTGTTTAAAGAACCCTATATAATTTTTTATAACATATACTTGTAACTTTTTTCGATATCCTGAGAATCGATAAGAGTCAATATTGCTGTTACTTAATAAAACATTAATACTTTTCAATACTTAATAGTTCTTTATTTCTTCAATAATACTAATTACCAATAATATAATTCTAATTGATAATCTACAAGGACTTTACCACCCGTAAGTGAAGATAACCTAAAAAAATAGAAAGGTAAACAAATATCGATTGGTTTACAGACAGTCTTATGAGTGGTGATAGATTATTTAAATTATACTAAAACTTTAATAAAAATTTTCAGAAGAGCATTACACTGTTTAAAACTTCACAGCCCTATATTAATTAATTGATCCTAATTAATTAATTAATAAAATTAAAATTTTTTTTTATTATTTTTTTTTATAAACATAATTTTTTTTTTAATTTTCTTCAAAACAATAATTTTTGTTTTGAAACTTTCGGTGAAGCTGAGCATATCTATTTCTTCATCAACTTTACGCTACTCGACCGGTCTTGCTACCATTGGGACTCGACCAGCTGGGAAACTTAAGGAAGTGTTTCAGGCCAGTAAGACGTCGAGAGCCACACCAATTAAACACCTTACAACTTACAGATTCACACATCAATCTTATTTATTTTATTACAATATTTAACTCCCGTTCTTGTTTAAGAGGAATGCTATTTATTGCGCGATTGAGAAACGGGAAACAGTTTCCTTTTGATGTGTTACAGACAATTCCTTATCGTGTTGCAAAGGAGTAACAGGTGTCTCGTTAGCCGGCACCAATCTAATTTGCCTCGCATTATCGATGCAACAGTACACGTAAAAGGCACTGCTCTAGATAAAGGGGTTTAGAGTGGAGGTGGGCCGATATACCTGTAACAGGTATTTTGGAACGATATTTTTGTGGAACGGATGTAACAGTGACTGAAATGTTGAAATACCTGTTATTCGCGGCCTCGCTGTTCTGAGTCGAGGCACGCCCCCTACGCAACTATACGCAAGTAACAAGTAAACGAATACGCCAAGGCCAAGTACTAGGCGTACAAAAATATCACTGGTACGCAAGGAACAACAAGTACACGAGTATTTCAAATACTAGGGGTATCACCGATACACAAGGAACAACAAGTAAACGAGTATTACAAATACTAAGCGTATCAGAGGAAACAGTAGTATTTTAGGAACACCTAGTATTTTAGGAACAACTAGTATTTTGAGTACGAATTAGTAGGAAGTCACTTTTTGGTCCTAAATACTTCATTCTGCGCAAAGAGACGAAGCTGTTTTTAATAAATGAAAAAATTCATTCTGATGTTACATTTATTCTCGTGTGATATGCAGATATATAATACAGATTATATGCTAATAAATTATATATTATACTAGTCACCAACATGGTAAATTTTGAAATAACGAATTATATTGTGTTATAACCTATAGAATGGCTGATGTTGATAGGCTATATTATACTTTCTATTAATGTGATTTTAACTTCACTACACATCTCACGTAAATGATGAGATTGTTGTAATGGACATTTATGCACTTTATCTAGTCTTGTTCCTTAAATATATGAACGAAGAACACGATTAACATCAAGGAAAGTGCAACAGCTGATATTTTTGAATGCGAATTTGAAATAGTGTTTGAATAACTGAAATCCCAGTATTTTAAAAACAATTCAGTTGTTTAATTTTATTTATAATGTGTTAAGTGAAGCAGATTGTAATGTAAATAGGTGTGACATTTCATGACTTGTATATTCTGTGTACATTAGTGAATGAATCTTAAGATTATCCAGGTATGTAATGCATTTAATTTACTTTTGTTGTTGCTTATTATTTATAAGTTTTTATTTATTTATTTATATTTATTTTATTACAGTTGTTTTTATTATTTTTATTTGTAAAATTTTGTTTATTCTCATTCACTCTTGTGGCTTACTGTTATGTTTTTATTATATGTTTCTGATGTTTTTCACATTATTTGTTGTGGTATTACAATAGTCTAAATTATTTCATTGCCCCGAGTTTCGCAACTGATTTGTCTAACCAATGTTAGTTTGTTTACTCCTAGTGAAAACTTAAATTGGTATTCCCAGAGGGAGATAGGCCTATAAATTCTCTTGTTTCTTATTTTCTTTTAAACAGTAATAGTTTAATAAAGTCACAGTGTAAAGTAACACTGCTAACACTTTTAGTTTCAATTTATTTCTTATAACAAATTGTGTAGTATAGGTTATATAATATCTTCAAATAAATACACTGCAAGTAGATTTATTAATATATTAATAGGTTTATCTAGGTGAAAATAAACCTACTTGCAGTGTATTTATTAATATATTAATAGGTTTATCTAGGTGAAAATAAACCTACTTGCAGTGTATTTATTTGAAGATATTACATAGGAGACCTGCAGGAAACTCAAAACGAGTTACTTAGAAAGGATAATATAGGTTATTTATAATAAGTATGTAATAACAGGTATTTGTACCTGTTATTTTCTTTGGAATGGTATTTTCATACCTATTATTTTAAAATAACAGTTTAGCCCACCTCTAGTTTAGAGTGCCGTGTCTGTAAGTAAGCAGCCTGACTGTAATTTGTTACTGCACACGTTTTACTCTTACGTAAGTTGATTTGCCTTGACGGGAGTTTGTTTTATCTTCAGTATTAATACTTTCCGTTTTCGGCTGGCACGAAACCTTATTAAAAGAATCGCATTTTCTAGGGCGACTGCACGAAGTGGGCTTTATTTACGGTAGGCGTAGTCTTCTTTTTCTTCCGGTGGCGCTTCAGCTCAAATCGACCCGTGGCCTCCTCCGCTGGCCTCTTCCAGGAAACGTCCCTTTTTCGTTTCTAACAAATTCAAATATTTCTGACCTCTAACACAATTATTCAAGACTATAAAATAGTAATTCAAAATATGAATTATATAAAGTATTAGTAATAATTAAATAGAAAATAAAAATATATTAATAAACTACAAATATAAAATAATAAATACAAATAGTAATTATCATCAGATGCTTTAATTTATGGCCTGTAGTTTTTGATAATCTAACTTTCATAACAAATATACTTGTCAATTATTTTCCAGGAATCATAATTCACGCTCGTTTTAATATAACAATATTCTAACAAATTCAAAGATTTATGTTTCTACTACACCATCATAATTAGGTCTGTGCCTGTTGCGCTCTTATGACCCTAAAACTTTTTGGTGGCGACGAGTCACTTCACCTCCTCTCACCGCCATGTGTCTTTGCTACATCCACTACTTTACACCACTCCTTGTTGTGTTTTATTCTTTCCCTCCACCCAATCATTCGCTAGACCGTTATGCGTCTCTCTCTCTCTCTCTCTCTCTCTCTCTCTCTCTCTCTCTCTCTCTCTCTCTCTCTCTCTCTCTCTCTCTCTCTCTCTCTCTCTCTCTCTCTCAATCTCAATCTCTAACATTGATCATTTTCCGGGCAGCCACTGCTACACCATCCCTCTACCGCATTCTCGGTTTCCCACTGCCGTTTTCCTCTCGGTGGCCCGTATACACTTTTTTCGGGACGCTGACGTCCGGCACTCACAGTACGTGCTCTGCCCACTGGAGATGCTTCAGCTTTATACGGTTCGAGAGTTCGGGTTCCTAATGTATTGCGTAGAGCTCCTGACTGTACCAAACCATTCAGTCTCCTCCTTTGTTCACAGGTCAGTATATCCTACGCAACATCTTCCGCTTAAAGATGTCCAGCATGTTGCAAGGAGTTAACCCTCGGATCCATACGACACCGCAGTTCGGACAGACGTGTTATAATATACTGAAGCTTAGTTTACCGATGGAGGTGTCGAGACTTCATAACGGTCCTAAAGGAGAACTGAGTGCAGTTTCCTGCAGCCAGTGTCCTCTGCATCTCTTTCACTTCGTAATGGGATGAAATGAACCTAAATAGTCCATGGCGTACCGTTAGCGTATCTAGAATTTCGCGTTGGGGTGGGGGGTATGGTCTTTTCGCCTTCATACAAAAGAAAAAAAAACAAGATTAATCAATATTACAATCTTCAAAATCGTTGAGAAACCTGTGATAACATCCTGAAATGAATCCCATTAAAGTAAACGATAGTAAAATATAAAAATACCTGCTATTGAAACATTGTTTAATGTTAATGCCAAGATATTTATTGGCATTTTACATTTCTAAACGATAACTATAATGATAAAATAAGGACACATCTGTGTTGGTAGACCCAGGAAGAGATGCCTGGAGGATATTTTTAGGCAGAACAGGCAGCAACTTGCCTATACCGTGATGATAGTGAAATGATAACTACAGTTTTAATAATAAAAAAATGCTAAAACAAGAAAATTTTATACATCAAAAGTGATACGCTCCTTGTAAACGTTTTAGAGTTTAATGTCAGTTCGCGTTGCTTTTTTTGCCATTTCATTAACATCTTTTTCCGAAAGCACTGAATTGATTTTCATGTATTTCATATTTCAAACGTATACGGAAATGCTGTGTAATAATCCTGTTGGTGTGTTTTTCGACCCTCGGGGGGGGGGCTCCCGTCCCCCTCCATAAGTACGACCCCTGCGCCGTAGTCTCCACGACTATCCCTGTACGTTGTCGGGTCGGTGCCTGCAGACGAGAACGTCACCAACTAGACCATGAGGATACGTTTCGGCGGACTCCGTCCGTTGTACTAATCCTTCCCGCGCTGTAGGCTCGTGGTCGTTAACTTAATAATTTTGGCTTTAACCGTACAGCTGGAAGTTCGTCACCACCATTTTCAGGGTGGGAGGCGTCCACACTCTTCTCCCTTGATTCGGTCTGTATACAGCTCAAGTAGTAATTTTGCTATTCTTATTTCTTCCTTCCATTCGTCTTTCTAACGATGTGTATTCTTTTATTTGTTTCCTTCTTTTTTCCCTCTTATAATTTTTGAGAGCTTCATGAAAATTGAAAACGTTTAAATCCTCTTAATACTGGTTTAAAAGTCATTTTTTGAATGCGTTTGCCTAGAAGCTGTAATTTAATTTTGTCGCTGAAATTGATTCAGCATTTTCCGGCAAAACACACATTTTTATTCGCCGTAACTCTTAGGTTATAATGTTTGTGAGTATTTCTTTTTCCTTCGTGGAACATAACGTGTGCAGTCACGTGTGTTGGATTCTCTTTAAAAGAGGTAAAATTACTATTATTATTGAAGAGAGGTGACGGCGACAGCAATTGAGGTAAAATTGGTGAATACAGAGGTGTGGTTGGGGAAGGGGACGCTGTTATCTCGGCTCGTTGAGTGTTCCTTCGTTTTCAGACCATTGTTACGGTAATAACAATAATAACGACAACTACTGCCATGTCGAGTCTAGTCGTTGCTCTCAGCTGGCGAACTTTATAATGGGTTCCATGACGTCACATTCCTGGTATCCACTGTTATGACGATTTTTGAAATGTAGCATTTGATCTTGACTTTGAAAGCGTATTGGAACATGTAACATCTGTGATACTATATTAAATACAGTATTTAATAACAGAAGAAAGGATTGCAATTATTGGAGAACGTATGCCACGTTTCACCGATGCTCGTAAATGCGTGAAGTGCAGGCTGGAGTTTCTATTAATATGGTTAGATTTTTCTTGTTAGAAATTTCCCCTCCCCATCCCCTCCCACCTTTATATAAAGTCTCCAAATTGTGCATTTACAACCTACTTGGCCAACATGAGCAAATGATACTATGTATCCCTACCCGTTTCCTTGTATAGGCCTATTCTATGACGTTGACTTTTCGGTTCTTTCGCCTTTAGGAGTGATTTCCACGCCAGAGACAAGAGAATGCCCTTTACCTGTTCCCGCCCTCCTAGGAAGGCGTTGGCGCTTGGTAGAGGGGGGACTTCTTATCCCCGTCTGAGACGCTCGGTCGGCAGAGCCTCGCCATTGCACCATGTAGCAAGACTATACTTTGCGGACGTAATCGTGATGGCCGAAAGCGAACAAACTCTACAAAAATTCTTAGTGTAATGGGTGGGGTATCGGATTTCAATACGAAAATCAACACCCAAAAGTTGATAAAGCTAGTTTGCAGCAGAAATTGAGTTTGACAGCATAGGAGTTAAATTTAAAAACGAGATCGTCCAAAAAGTGTGGAAGAATTTAATTACTTGAGTAATAAAATCGCAACTGATAGCAGAAGCTGTAGAGCGATTGTGAGTAGAATACATCACGCAAGAACTGAATTTAATTAGAAGACGAACCTACGCACTTCCAAGAAGATCAGGTAGAAAGTGAGGGAGAACCTTTTTGCAAAACTGTGACGCGATGTACGGAAGCGAGTCGTGGACAATACGGGAGAAAGAAATAAGAGACGTCTAGCTTTTGTGGCCTGGTGCTAAAGGTGGATTCTCAGGATAAGCTAGGCATAGAAACTGAAGAATGAGGAGTTGGAAGACGAATGAGTAGAGCTGGGGAAGTTAGAAGTTTTCTAAAGCAAGTGGAAAGGAGAAGAGCTTAGCTAATTGGAAACACAAACAAAAGATAAGCTGACCAACAGCAAATAGAGGACAAAACCAGTTTGCGAGCTAACTAGAAGGGTGAGGTTTCTTGGCGACCCATGCCCGCATGTATATTTTTACATCCATGTTCCATAAGGAAATGGAAGTATGGTCATGGCGAAAAAAATCGTGTTCGAGATAATGGCAGATTCTGATTGTACTACCCTCAAAACATGAAAAAGTAATTTTTCGAAAAGTGTCTGTGTAGAATTTTTCTATGGCAAACGATAACTGCCGCAAATTCAAACAGAATCAAATAATTTTTTGCATATAGCCCTGAATTGTAGAGGAATCAAGTCCTATTGATTGTGGTGAAGATCGGTTTAGGGAAAGGGGTAGTTTACCTGCAACCTTTTACGTTTTAACAAGAGTAAAGTGCTTAATTTTGATAAATAAAGTATCCTGAAAAGAAGGTCATAATAATCCACTGTAGAACGGTAGATGAAATATCTATAAATGAAAAAGGAGTTGAAGGGAAAGGAGGTAATTTTCTATAAATTAAAATGGTAGTTGGTGAGGGAGGAGATAATTTTTTATAAGTTTTATATGTGTACTACGTTATTGACAACAAAGCAAGTAATTTCTGTGGAAACATTTTATTTCACTTTGACAAAATTCTATATTTTTTTAGGAATTATCGAACCGAATTCAAGTAAATGATTGGAACTGTATGAGTACCCGCAATACATTTCGATGTTTTTAATATGCGATTGTATCGATATATTACGGTGTGGAAAAGAAGAAGTGTACTAATTGAAATTGCCCTATTTCTTAATGTAAAGCAAAAATACGTGTTGTTTTCATTTGGTATTTAGGTAATAATGGTTTTGGGTTTTTAGTTTACTGCTAAAATAAATAAAAGCTGTGGGTGAGAAAACAACATTAAACGTGTAATACAATGCGTATAACAGAGTAACACTTAAAATAAAGAACCTAACGTTTTTAAGTTTACAAATTGGAAAAAACAACAGCAAATACAAAATGAGAAATACAAATATTTATGGTTAATGAAAAAACAAAAAACAGTATTAAGGAATGACAACATATCCTCTACAAATTGTACATAATGGATGTTTGTTTTTTGTTAGTCACAAAACGAGTACTTGTCGGAAAACGAATTTTACCAAAAAAAAACAAGTTCTGCCACAAAAAGTTACATATAGGCCTATAATAATAGGCAAGGGGTCGACCCTTGGGCCACTCCCGCCTAACTTCGAGTTGGGTTTTTCGTGGTTTTAGAAAAAAAATAGTTTTACATTACACACGTATTGGTTTCCATGTATAATTTCAGTTTTCATGTTAACCTAACATAATCAATTTTTGGTGTCACAACCACGGCCCGGTGATAAATTACTAGTACAGTCATTTTCCATTAAAAAATGACAAACGAAATCAATTGCAATCACCAGCCAACTATTTTGCAACATACAAAATTTAAATTTGTATAATTCTTTCACTACATAAAATTATGTGCGATATTCACTACATATCGAAGCCCAAAAATCGCATTATCGAAATAACTGCGGGTACGAAATACATAAAGGCAGTACCAAATGATTTTATATAGGCCTATAATCTGAGAACATGGAAGTCATGTATGGTTCTCCATACCGATTTTTAACATGTATAATACTTGTATTATCTCTGCACAATACTCGTACTATATTTGTATAATATTTGTACTACATCTGCACAATACTTGTACTATCTCAGTATAATACGTGTATATATATCTGTATAATACTTGTACTTGTATAGTACTGTGAAACTATCCCAAGAACATTAAAGGGGAAGGGCGAACGAAATAGTCTGTTAAAATTTTATAAAGCTATGGCAGTGCCATGCTGTCTTAATGGTAGTGACACATGGAGACTGTACGCAAAGATCCGCAGCCGAGTACAGGCTAGTGAGATGAGGTTTTGAGATCTGTACTTGGAGTATCTCGGAAAGAACGGCTACGGAAAGATGACAAACGGAACAACCTGAATGACCAGGATCAAGCAGTACAGACAGGGTTGCAAAGGATATATATCAGGACAGACTACAATACTAGACTGTCCTGATATATAGGAAAGACTAGCAACTGCTGTTTCACATTTGCAGAAGAAACCGCAAGGCCGGAATACAGAGGAAAGGGTTGTCAGATCAATGAGTAAGGAACGGACTGTAAGGTCTGAGGCCTAATAAAGAATACTTGTAGCTGTCATTTGAAGTCTTTTTTATAACATTTCTACAAACATTTTTCAAAGAAGAATATGCAAATATCCGTCTTCTAGCTGCTTTTCTGCATTAATAAAGACTCACGATGATGATGATGATGATGCAAAAGTTTATTATATGGAACGCAAACCTGCGCCAGATTCATATAATTTTAATAACTGCATAATATAATAAGGCAATAAAAATTGTTGTTATTTTCACAGAGAGAGAGAGAGAGAGAGAGAGAGAGAGAGAGAGAGAGAGAGAGAGAGAGAGGGAGAGAGAGAGAGAGAGAGAGAGAGAGAAGCACCATTCTGTACGTCATTCTCTTTTTAGAATCAGAGTTCGACTGAGAGCTACCCACGCAAAGTTGCGCCTAGTATTAGTCCTCGGTGTTAGCATCATAATTAAAAAGGATTAATTAAGGAGTCCCTGCGTTTGAAGAGGAAGAGTTTAGTGGTTAAATTGATATCTGCGGAGTCCCACTTTGGACAGAAATACAGGATTCTCTTTTTAGAATCAGAGTTCGACTGAGAGCTACCCACGCAAAGTTGCGCCTAGTATTAGTCCTCGGTGTTAGCATCATAATTAAAAAGGATTAATTAAGGAGTCCCTGCGTTTGAAGAGGAAGAGTTTAGTGGTTAAATTGATATCTGCGGAGTCCCACTTTGGACAGAAATACAGGTTTTCTCCGCGTGCATAAAGCATTTTTGTATCTCCATCTATTAACGAGCGCGCGCACAAACGCATTATTTTGTTGCTTACAGTTAGCAAACTGTCAGCAAAAACATCGTTATGGAGTTTCGAGCCTTCAACGGGGCTAGCGGGTACAGAACATATAACATAGCGTTTTATTGTAGTCAGACGATTTTTCATTATTAAACAATTTGGTTCAGTAACAGAAAGGGCGTGGTGTACAAGGAGGCGGGAAAGTAATCGCATCTGGTTGAGTTAGGTTACATTTTCTTAGGTAGAATAGGAAGACGGTTTTCAGAGTGTCGGAGGTGGTGGAGGCGGTCGAGTGAAAAGGCGTTGTTACGGGGTAGGGAGCCGCGCGAAGAGAGAGACAAAAGAATAAACGTAATTTTCTCCAACAGTAAATTAGACTTTTATATTCTGGTGCACGCCTTTGAAAACAAGCGCCAGGATCGTTCGTTATCCACGGAGAAAATGATTAGTCGGCGTCTGAGAGTAGAAAACATGTATATACATTAACGTTAATGCAGGCTCAATTTCGGCTCCTCGCGGCTGAATTCTTCTTAATTCGGAAAATATGTAAAGAAGTTCGAGGGGGAGAGGAGTTTGTTTGAACAAGATGGAAAAGAACGTAATCAGAGGAAGCGACCGCGCCTCTAAGGTAGCCTGAAGCTGAATAATGTTTAACCTGTTTCTGTAATGGAAAGTGAGCTAGGTGTAACGTTAAACGCTGAGCTACATCTGTGGCCCCGCAACTTATCAGCACCAAAGAAACCATTATACTGTTCTTGTTGCACAACAGAATCCTCTTTGCCGACAACTTTTCAAAAGGTAAATATTGTAACATTATGATTCTTCCCCTCCCCTTTTTTCATACTCCCATAATAAATAATAATGATAAACCAATTGAAGTACCAAAAACATACCTATAAGCATAATTAAGAGATGTAAAATAATATAGAAATGTAATTATAATGGTAGTAGTAGATATTGTAAAATCAATATTATAAGACAAACATAATGTGAAAACTTTTAAGAAACCCATGGATAATGTTTTAAATGTAAAGAAAAGTATGAATTAGAAATGATTAAACTAGCCTAATGATCATGAAAAAACTGAATGAAATGTCAGTCACCAAATAATAGTACAAAAATCAATATAATTTCAGGTACTATTATATGGAAAACTAAATGTGAATTCATAAATAAATAGATTGTAAAGAAAAAAAATGAATTATCTAAAGGACATAATGATTAATCAGGTAATGTAAGAAGTGTCAATAGTGTTAAACAGTACAAGTAATATGAACAATGATATTACTAATACTGTATTGCTTTAAAAGGTATTAACCAGTGTATTAACGAAACAAGTAGTAGTGTAAACTAACTATGGTGACAAAAATAAGTGAAATGTATGTTAAAAAAAGTGAAAAGGTGTACTGTCTAAGAGTAGAACAGTTAAAAGCCTATGCAACGGAAATAGGTGAAACCAATGTAAATAAACTAGTATAAATAAGGATGGACGAAGTAATAATCATTATTTGTTGTTTTAAAGTTGTATGTAAAGGTAAAAAGGGGATTCTGAATAATTAATTGTATGACAAGAAAGACATGTTATGGGTTATGGACTAGCATTTACTTAGAATGCTAAAAAAGGTCATACTATGTGTTAAAATAATTAAGAATAACTAAATGTTTATAGTTAATTAATATTTTTCATTGTTATTATTTTTGAAAGATGTAATAAAACTAAAGGAATTTATAATAATAAATGTGTAATTAGAATCAGATACACGAGTGCATAGAAAGCCTAGAGTAAAAACAAGAAATTTGTAAAATTTAATGTTAAAACAATATTAATTAATTGCACAATGGATGTCATCATCTTAGATTTGATTGTATAACATCAGAAAAGCAAAATGTGGACAAAATAATTAGTTTTAAATTAATTTATGATAGAAAGCAAAATTGTAATTAGCAACTATGGAATTACTGGACAGAAACCATTCAAACGAGGTTTCAAATTAATCTATGTCAAAAGTGCCACCCAATGGTGTTATTATCTTTAAAGTTGAAATTAGTATAAGAAAGTTATACTAATTTTAAGAAGTTGTTAATTTTTGTATCTAAAATAGGAGCCATAAAATAACAATGATACAAAATTTCCACCAATGGGAATATTACATTTTTTGTGCTTCGACGACCAAATCTCATAGCGAGAGAGTTAGTTGATTGTTGGATTCCGAATTGAAAACGTTAAACCTCTGTACAACTCGCCAATATAAAAAGTGGCTACGGCATCGAACCGAAGTGAGGTTAGGCATGAGTGTGACTTAACAGAAAGGAAGAATGAAGATAAATTGTGTCTACATAGAATATTAAATGTTTAAAGTGGAAAAAATAAGTAGAGACTAATACTTAAAGGAAAGTAGAGAGTATAATATGGAAAAGGAAAAAACTATTAAGTACGATAAACTACACTTCATATTTTACACTTTTCACTCACTTATAAACTATACCTAAACTTCCCCATAGTGAATAAACTTAGAATTATAGATTTATTTCACTGTTTAACTATTATTTTACTGTTATAAAATTATTGAATGAGTAAGAATTACTTGAACTCGATTAACCTATAAACACGGACCGTTGTTAAGACGAACTGTTGTAAACTTAAATTTAATTTATTGATAAATCATATTAGATTTAATAGTATCGGTGTGAGGTTTTGTACTTCACAAGAAGTAATTTTGTTAACTTTTCTGTAGTCAAAAGGACCTATTAATAAAATCATTGTAATAGAAATAATTCGCCAGTAATACGGATGCCTGAAAGAAGGGGGGAATGCTGCCAACTGAGCGAAAAATATTTTACTAGCCGGAGCAATTATCCTTTATATAAAAGCATTTTATTTGTCTTAAAAGGAAAAAAAATAACAATTAGAAAGAAATAAAAACACTATTGAAGATTTGAAATTGCATGTTTAATTTATTCTTATGTTAATGATATCTTTATTTTTTCATATAGTGAATGTTAATTTTTTTATCACAAAAAAGAAGTTGGCAACACTGACTCTTGGAACTAAATTTGAATTGAATAATCCAAATAGGTAAGTCATTTTAAACCAACAAAGTGAGAAGGAATCAATAAAGAATTTATTAATTTTTAACAGACCAAAATCATCAACTTTTTATAAGGAATAAATAAATAAAATTATTAATTTTAGTTGTTTTTATTGACAAAACAATTTGGCGCATACAACGGGCAACAGAAGAATAATTTGAAAAAATTAATTGATGGTTATAAATTGAGTTAAACCACATAAGGGAAACATAAAGAATTTCGGGAGAAAAAAGAGTCATGTTACAGATTTGATGCTACCAAAGTGGGGCATAGATAAAAACATTATTTATATTTTCGTAATAACAAGAAACGTAATAAGTTACAATATACATGAAAGAATTCTACATGTTGTTTATAGTGTACACGACATATAGTTAATGTTGAAGTGTGTGTGTGGGGTGAAATATTGGCAAGTGTGGGGTTTTTGACAAGAATATTTGCTTACATTCTTCAGCTGCGGCAACACTTCCTGACAAAGAATCAGAAAGTTCGAACTGTTTTCGACGTGCAGGAATTAGTGATAAATTGCCAGTTCTGTCGAAAACGAACGGTTTTGTCTTTTCAGAACGTACATTTGCCGCCAATGGAGCCTGTAAACGAGTCACTGATATCATAGCAATTGCTGTTCATGCAAATCAAACGTTTGTGACTCGAGATCAGGAGTTATGTAGTAATCGGACAGATTATAGATGTACGCTACCAGTGGATGCATATTTTTACTTATACATTAAATAGGTGTAGGCCTAATATGTTTTCTTCCATTACTTATTTATTCTGCCGCTGACCTAGCGGTATGTGAAAATAATTAAACAAACTGTTTTGAAAATTTTGTAGCATTTGTTAATATTTTAAAGACAACGCGTATTCTTCGTTGAACGCTTAAGAAAAGTTGATACATGCAAAAATTAAATGATTTGTACAAAATTTGGAATTATAAAAAACAAATTATCCAAATTTTGCAGCATTCGTTAAGCATATTTTCTTCTCAGGGTGCGAATAATAAACGGCGAATTTTTTGACTCCACATGTGTAAACCTATAATACACTCGAAAGTATTAAAACCAAGTATTTTTATAAATACCGTTGTTGGACGAGGGATTAACGAACCAGGGGCGTATTTATGGGGGGACCCCCCAGAGGGTTGAAAAAAGTTGACGAATTTTGTTAATATCTTAATTTTTAGGCTGTTTTATTTTTTTCCAGCGGTGTACGCTAATATAGTAGGAACTCTTTTTTAAATATACAAACAGGTTTATTACACAGTATTAGCGTCTACGTTTCAAATATGAAATATAGGAAAATCAATTCAGTCAATAAGTATCTTGCCAACAATGTTTCAGTAACGCGTATTCTGACGGGGAGGTCTGCGCGGTGCTTGAAGGCTCCAACCAATTAAGCACACATAACCTAACTCCTTCCAAGGCAGTCTTCCTCATTGACTCACAGGCCGCAATATCGGCTCTGAGTAGCAACGCTTCAACTGACTGCCCCCGTACCATCCAGTGCCGCGAGAAACTGGCCGAACTCATCAAGAATGGCTGGGTTGTAGCTCTTCAATGGGTTCCAAGCCATGTTGGAATACCAGGCAATGAAAGGGCGGACATCATGGCAAAACGCGGCGCAGAGACTGACCAGCCTGAGATACCTTTCACACTCAATAGAGCAAACAACCTCGTAACCAACACCATTAACAACGCCACGCTCAAAACTCTGAAGGGCCTTAGCATTGGCAAAAAGTGGGAAAGCCTTGCCACAGCGGGAACGATTTCAAAGCATCTTGAGAGAGCTGAGGCAGTAGCACGATTTCGTCTTGCTACTGGACATGACTACCTTCAAGCGCATCTCTGCCGTATCGGTCTTGCTGCTGATGAAACATGCCCTCTCTGTGGTCTTGGCAGGATGGACGGCGACCACCTGCAGACGTACCAATCGCTGACTTACCCGAACGATGACACAATCAATCGCTACTGGGAGGCTCGACGTCGAATAGTGGAAGCACCAAAGACGGGCGTTGGATAAGTAAGTAAGTAGTAACGCGTATTCTTATTGTGTTATTACCGTTAACTTTACTGGGAGTGATTTTAGGATGTTATCACGCGCTTTTAAACCACTTTAGAGGTATTATTGTTGATTAGTCTTAAGTTCTTTTTTCCTTTGTATGAAATCTACTCGACCCCCCCCCCCCACCAAAGACTTAATTCTAGATACGCCACTGCAACGAACTGTTGCTCATTGATCAAACTTCTGTTGGGCGTATCTCTCAGTGTCTCATACTTATAGTAGGTACCTCATTTCCTTTGTAGTACAATTATTATTATTATTATTAATGATATTATTAATTTTAACAAAGAGACTCCAGTTTTTTATTCAATATGATGGGTCATTTTGCATCTTTAAACTATGCAGCAATGCCTCCAGATTTAAACAATGATTTAATGTTTAAAATATCTCAGAAAAAGACTGCGCGCTACTTACCTTTTTGCGCATGTTGTCTCCAAAGTCAGTTCCAAAGTCATTTGTAGATCAGTCCGCGCTGTTACGACAGCTACGCTAATGTAGCGGGGTATAAAATTTCGACACTATTATAAGTCTGAATTTTCCTTTACAACTTAAAATGTCTAATACGTTGGTTAATAAGCAATATAATTTGGGATTTGAAAAATTAGCGAAGGAATTGCGCTATGTTTCCAGGTTAGGGTACCGTACAGAAAGTTGGATAATAAGCAGTAGCTTTGATCACTTTCTGAGCCGCCTTTAATTCTATTTCATAACTTTTTTTAATCGTGCACGACACAGAAATTTTGGAGTCTGCTGATCTGGAAATATAAATCCTTCGTTTAGGTCTTGGGGGCTCCAAGTGGTGTATCTAGAATTTGGCTTTGGGGGGTTCGGGGTCGGGTCGACTTCATACAAAAGAAAAAACAAGTTAAGACTAATCAACATTACTTAGTCTTTAAAGTGGCTGAAAAACGCGTGATAACATCCTGAAATCAGTCCCATTAAAGTAAACTATAATAACACAATAAAAATACGAATTTTTAAAACATTGTTAAGAGATACTTATTGACTGAATTGATTTTCCTATATTTCATACTTCAAACGTAATAAAAGCTTCAATTTCATAATGCTGTGTAATAAACCTATTTGTACATTTAAAATCTCGGTATGGAGAACCATACATGACTTCTATGTTCTAAGGTTTATATTTAAAATAATTTACGAAATGAAATTTTTTCCATACAAAACTACTTCTTTCCACTTACTGCTTCAGCCGTAACCACAGTACTATGGTCACTAACGTATACCACCACACGTTATCGCCCTCGATTTTCACTGAGATGGCAGTCGACGGCACTGCCGAAACGTCTGGTTTTGCAGAAAACATTGGACTACGGCCAAACAGCCCGGGAAGGAATTTTAACAACAAACTACTACTTTGTTGCCGATAACGTAGTACACATAAAAATTATCCTCTCCCCCTTCAACTATAATTTTCATTTATAGAAAATTACCCCCACCCCGTTCAACTAGCCTCTTCATTTATAGATATTTCATCTACGTTTCTACAGTGGATTATTAAGATCTTTTTATCAGGGTACTTTATTTATCAACATTAAGTACTTTACTCTTGTTACAACAAAAAATGTTCCAGGTAAACTGCCCTTTCCCCGTAACCGATCTTCACCAAAATCAATAGAGCTTGAGTATTCTACAACTCAGGCACATGTGCAAAAAATTATTTGATTCTGTTTGAATTTACGGCAGTTATCGTTCGTCATAGAAAAAATTACCCTTGTTATCACATAAAACGTTGCAGGTAAACTACACCTTTCTCTTACCTGATCTTCACCAAAATCAATAGGCCATGATTCCTCTACAACTTAGGCACATATGTAAAAAATTATTTTATTCTGTTTGAATTTACGGCAGTTATCGTTCTTTATGAAAAACGTTCTCTTGTTACAACATAAAATGTTGCTGGTAAACTACCCCTTTCCCTTAACCGATCTTCGACAAAATCAACAGGCCTTGAGCTATCCACAATTGAGGAAGGTATGCTCAAAATTATTTGATTCTGTTTAAATGTGCGGCAGTTATCGTTCGTCATAGAAACAATTACTCTTGTTAAAACATAAAATGTGGCCGGTAAACTACCCCTTTCCCTTAACCGATCTTCACCAAAATCAACAGGCTTTCAGTCTTTTACAGTTGATGAGAGTATGCAAAACAATATTTGATTCTGTTTGAACGTGCGGCAGTTATCGTTCGTCATAGAAAAAATTACCCATGTTAAAAATTATCGGTATGGAGAACCATACATGACTCCCATGTTCTAAGATTTATATTTAAAATCATTTACGAAATGAAATGTTTCCATAGAAACTACTTCTTTCCACTTATTGCTTCAGCCTTAACCACAGTACTGTGGTCACTAACGTATACCACTACACGTTTTCACACTCGATTTTCACTGATGATGGCAGTCGACGGCACTGCCGAAACGTCTGGTTTTGCAGAAAACATTGGTCAACGGCCAAACAGCCCGGGAAGGAATTTTAACAACACACTACTACTTTGTTGCCGATAACGTAGTACACATATAAAAATAATCCTCTCCCACTTTAAAATAACAACTATAATTTTCATTTATAGAAAATTACCCCCACCCCGTTCAACTAGCCTCTTCATTTATAGATATTTCATCTACGTTTCTACAGTGGATTATTAAGATCTTCTTATCAGGATATTTTATTTGTCAAAATTAAGTACTTTACTCTTGTTACAACAAAAAATGTTTCAGGTAAACTGCCCTTTCCCCGTAACCGATCTTCACCAAAATCAATAGGCCTTGAGTCTTCTACAACTCAGGCACATATGTAAAATATCGGTATGGAGAACCATACATGACTTCCATGTTCTAAGATTTATATTTAAAATCATATTCGAAATTAAATATTTCCATAGAAATTACTTGTTTCTACTTATTGCTTCAGCCTTAACCACAGTACTGTGGTCACTAACGTATACCACCTCACGTTTTCGCACTCGATTTTCACTGATGATGGCAGTCGATGGCACTGCCGAAAAGTCTGGTTTTACAGAAAACATTGGACTACGGCTAAACAGCCTGGGAAGGAATTTTAACAAAGAACTACTTTTTTGCCGATAACGTAGTACACATATAAAAAATAATTTTCATTAATAATTTTCATTAATAGAAAATTACCCCCACCCCGTTCACCAAACCTCTTCATTTTTAGATATTTCATCTACGTTTCTACAGTGGATTATTATGAGCTTCTTATCAGGATACTTTATTTATCAAAATTAAGTACTTTAGTCTTGTTAAAACATAAAACGTTGCAGGTAAACTACCCCTTTCTCTTAACAGATCTTCACCAAAATCAGTAGACCTTCAGGTCTCTACAATTCAGTGATGCATGCAAAAAAATATTTGATTCTGTGTGAATGTGCGGCAGTTGTCGTTCTTCATGGAAACATTTCTCTTGTTACAACATAAAATGTTGCAGGTAAACTACCCCTTTCCCTTAATCGAGCTTCAACAAAATCAACAGACATTGAGTTCTCTATAATTAAAAAAGGTATGCAAAAACGTAGTTGATTCTGTTTGAATTTACGGCAGTTATCGTTCGTCATATAAAAAATTACCCTTGTTAAAACATAAAATGTTGCAGGTAAACTACCCCTTTCCCTTATCCGATCTTCACCAAAAACAATTGGTCTTGAGGACTCTACAATTCAGGGTGGTATGCAAAACATTTTTTGATTCTGTTTGAATTTGCGGCTGTTATCGTTTGCCATAGAAAATACCCTTGTTAAAACATAAAACGTTGCTGGTAAACTACCCCTTTCCCTTAACCGATCTTCACCAAAAACAATAGACCTTGAGAACTCTACAATTCAGGGCTGTATGCAGAACATTATTTGATTCTGTTTGAATTTGCGGCTGTTATCGTTTGCCATAAGAAAATTACCCTTGATTAAAAAAAACCGTTGCTGGTAAACTACCCCTTTCCCTTAACCGATCTTCACCAAAAACAATAGGTCTTGAGTACTCTACATATCAGAGCTGTATGCAAAAAATTATTTGAATCTGTTTGAATTTTCGACTGCTATCGTTTGCCATACAAAAAATCTACAGACACACACACTTTTCGAAAAATGAATTTTTTCATGTTTTCAATGTAGTACAATCAGAATCTGCAATAATCTCGAACACGATTTTTTGTGCCATCACCATACTTCCATTTCCTTAAGGAACATGGAAGTAAAAATTATTTGATTCTGTTTGAATTTACGGCAGTTATCATTCGTCATGAAAAAATGTCTCTTGTTACAACATAAAATGTTCCTTGTAAACTACCCCTTTCCCTTAACCGATCTTCAACAAAATCAAGAGACCTTGAGTTATCTACAATTGAGGAAGGTATGCACAAAATTATTTGATTCTGTTTAAATGTGCGGCAGTTGTCGTTCGTCATAGAAACAATTACTCTTATTAAAACATAAAATGTGGCAGGGAAACTACCCCTTTCCTTTAACCGATCTTCACCAAAATCAACAGACCTTCAGTCTTTTACAATTGAGGAACGTATGCAAAAAATATTTGATTCTGTTTGAATGTGCGGCAGTTATCGTTCGTCATAGAAAATATCGGTATGGAGAACCATACATGACTTCCATGTTCTAAGATTTATATTTAAAATCATATTCGAAATGAAATATTTCCATAGAAACTACGTCTTTCTACTTATTGCTTCAGCATTAACCACAGTACTGTGGTCACTAACGTATACCACCTCACGTTTTCGCACTCGATTTTCACCGATGATGGCAGTCGATGGCACTGCCGAAAAGTAGTTATGGCCTTTATTACCCTTTTCCCAAATTCACGTTTGTAGTGTTTATTGTATGGTTGCGTGCTCTACAATTGTTATATTACTAAAGAAATAGTAAAGTAATCGCGGTTTCTGTATTTTTCCATAATTGAACTTTAGCGTGGCGTCCATGTAACCGCTGTTGCCAAGCAATGAAAGAAAAGAAAATTAATTATATCACAGAATAAATACTTTTAGTTATTGGATAATTTGAAATTTGAACAATATTTGTAGGGGAACTTGAAGAAAAGCGTAGCATTGCTTTCGAACTGCTGGGCGCTTGCACCGTCTTGTGCTGCCGGCTCAGACATCGGTGGCAATGTTTTACTGCGTAAGGTACTTGACCTCGTAGTAGTTGTCACTGCATCGGGACCCTGTTCTTCTGTCAGCGAATGATAGAAAAATACTCTTTACACCTATCACAACCGGCAACAGCTGTTATCCTACCCACGCCACGCCATCGATTGAACAGTTATCTAATGTCGAAATTTATGTAAAAATAAAAATGTGCTTCGATCAAAATAGTGTGCGAGTTCTGCAGCTGATGAGGGACCATACTATCATAGTACGGTATGTACATAAGGGTTACCTATTACACGTAAAAGAAAATACAATTCATGTCGGTAGGAGATTGATTAGGCGACTAGACACTGGTAATCGTTAAAGAGACAGTCACGGCGATGAACCTCTGTAAAACGGAGGATTGACATAGGTAGCTAAAGAGCGGTGTTTCAGAGAAATGGACAAGTTTGGTACAGAACGTAAGTGACTGGGAGGCTGACCAGTGCAGCTACAAATATTGTTAATGATGCGTTACATGCGTGCGTGTATGGTTTAAAAATTTTGTTCGATTTTTCTTACACACGGCGCTAGCATCTTTCGTGCGCAGAACTAACTAAAATGTGCGCAATCGCATGCAAGTCACATCAGTGGCGTATCTAAGATTTTGCCTTGGGGGAGGTCCGGGTCTGGTCGAGTCGAGACGAAAGTTAAGACTAGTCGTCATTACTATCTTTAAAGTGGCTGAAAAACGTGTTATAAAATCCTGAAATCAATCACATTAAAGTAATCGGTAATAACACGATAAAAAAAACACGCGTTGCTGAAACACTGTTTAGAAGTTACTTACTGACTGAATTGATTTTCCTTTATTTCATATTTGAAGTGTATACGCGAATGCTGTGTAATAAACCTGATTGTATTTTTAAAAAAGAGTTACTAGCTGAAAAATACAGTTACAAAAGTAATAAAATAGCCAAAAAATTGCGAGGTTAACAAGATTCGTCTACTTTTTTCACCCTATGGGGGGCCCCGGTCCCGTTCCGTTCGCCTCTCACCGGTAATACGCCCCTGAATCACAACATAACAGATCGCCTGCGTTTTCCGTAATCGTGTGAGCTCCAAATATCGGGTGTACGTAAGTGTGTAAAGTTTCGTTAAACCCCTTTCGGCTGTTTTACCTTCCTGCCCGGCAGTTTAAGCTTTGATGAACTTCCTACTTCCACTCCAACGCCTGTGTATTCTGCAGTCTACTCCGTATAGGCCTACACCCTTATAAGTAACGTAATCCGCTCTCTAACAGAACTTATGAGTATGTTGGGGGTACGTCCATGAAATTGTATTTCATTTATATCTCTTTAAGGCTTCCGTCCATTTATCTGCCCACTTTTCTAAATCGCATTTAAAATTTAAAAAAGCAGCACGAGATCGTCCGCTACATAAATCCATTTGCACTCGTTGGTTGTAAGTTTATATATCCCAGTGAACGACCTTGACAAATTGATCAACGTTTTGGGGACATTGTACATTATGATAATTTAACAAAAGTGGGCTCAGAAACTCCCTATGTAACTCTCCTTGCACTTACGTCTTCCCCTCGTAGAACCAGTCGTCAATGGGTTCTCCGCTCTGCGATACAAACTTTGTACTATCTTCAGCGCCTTATCATTCGTTCTTCTCCTGTTTCCTCAGCGACCACTTGCAATAATACTGTTACGTAATATTAGGAAAATTCTCGTACATTCGGTAGTGTCGTTCTACAAACTTCTCAACTATCCCGACCAGTGTGTGTTTCTGCTAAGGCCGCGCTGAAGTATCCTCTAGCATTTTCGAGTGCTTATTAAGGACCACATTATGGAACCCTGCAGACTATAAATAGCCCACACCTTCCGCTTAGTTTTCAGTTTACTGTGGGCGATTACTCAGTGCGTTTCAAGTGGCTATTAGTGAAAAGTGATTATTGTGCGGGACTCTGTTAGTTGACATTATTATTGCATGTGGACAAATTTACTTGAATTATTGTACGAGTATAATCTTGCTGAATAACTTGTTGATTACAGACTGTTAATTGTAATAATTAGAACTGGTGATTAGTGACTTATTTAGTGTCTTTATTTTGTTTTCCACTATACCATACGACGATCAGTTTGACGGTCGTAATAATACATTATTTCTTATTGTTTATTGCTTCTCTCTTTAATGCTGTTCTACTCTGTTAAATCTCTATATTCAGTTCATGCGCTTCTTACCGATTTCTCTGTTCTGTCATACCGCTTATCTAATTCTGTCATCACAGGACAGCCAGGGTCTGCCTCATTACTAGCGGCCCCTCTAAAAATACCCAAACAGCTTTAAACTTCTGTCTTTTGAGTACATTGTTTTCTTATCGTTCGTGTAAGCCCTCACGTAACGCCTCACTTTGTTTTTGCCGATATAGGTTTATTCGTAAGTGGTTCACAGCTACAGCATTCGTTGTGAATTTCATTTTCAGATCCTGTGAAATTCATGTGCACATTTACAGTTTACACATGGGAATTGAAAGTATCTAAATAAATGCGAATGTAGAGTTTTTTGGTTAAACAAGAGAGATTTGTATTAAAACAGTTTATCCTTATAAAAGTTAAATTGTAGTAAAAACAACGGAAGTTGTTAGAAGTTTCAAACTTGCATCAGCATTCCAACACATAACTTGCAACTTCAAGTAGCTGCTGAACGCAAACAACTGAAATAAATGAAATTGTGTTGTTTTATGGGTTTCTCGCTGTGCAAAGCGAGCATTTTGTTATACAGCAGTGCATAAACTGTAGGAATTGGTTATGTTTTTCGGAACTGAAATGGATTATTCATGACAGTACGAGTAACGTATACGTCATAACGTATATAAAAGGACGTGGGTTTATAAACGGCTTTCGTTACCCAACTTGAAAGATTAGCAGTTTGAATTATTTTTTTACGTTTATTTATGCAATCTGTTAATACATGACAATAAGCATTGCTTACAGAATTTTTGACAATTGTTCACAGAATACATGGCATGTATGATTATTTAAAAGTAACATATTATGTACAATATATTTATAGTGTTAGAGTCTAGGAAAGTCCAGAGGAAATGTTAACTTTAAACGTCGTGTCTGTAGGGTGTTGTCTATTAGATTAATGGCTAAAGGATTCGTGTGCTCTTCAAGCTGTTTCACATATCTTTCGCTGAACATCACAATGGTTTCACTGACTGACGGCAGGTCCAGGTCTCTATAGATGTCTTTGTTGGTGATGAACCACGGTGAGTTGGTTATGGCACGCAACACCTTGGTCTGAAACCTTTCATTATAGCGATATTGGATTTAGATGCAGTTCCCCAAAGTTGTAAGCCGTACATGTTCACACAGGCTTGAAGACAGTGTTGTACACTAACAGCTTGTTTCGCATTGACAGTAATGATTTTCTGGCCAGGAGCGAAACTTGGTGTCCATTGTTTTCTCTTCATCCAAATGTGGTTGCGCCAAGTCAGTTTTTTGTCTAGGTAGATGCCCAAGTATTTTACCAAGTCGGCTACCGGAACAGCCTTGCTATTTAATTTCACAATTGATGTTGTCTCGTGGCATTTTGTGAAGGTGATGTGTGCCGATTTTGTTTCATTTAACTGTATTCTCCACTTCTTTGTCCATAAACTTCCCGTGGCTCTGCTCTGTGCCTCATCGTCTTAAGTATCTTTGCGATGTAATATCTTTCGTGCCTTCATGCATGTCTTGTGGGAAAGGTATTACTGATACATCGCAGATTTTTTTTCTCATTATGTTCGTGATCGCCGCATTCCGTGTACAAACGCCATTGCTTCTCTTACCCCCGTCTGCTTTTTGAACGATTTCCCTCTGTTTAATCTCGAGACTAGCGTGAAGAATTACAAAATATTAATTTTTAGATTGTAGCTTTGAAAACTTTCTAAAATTATATATACGCTTTTTATACGTTTTATTGTCAAATGTTTTCCAATATACGATATCATACGTGTATTTCATGTGATATTACCACTAACACTAAATGAAGTTTATTTGCCTATTATTATTTATTAAATTTTCAATATATTCAAAAGTTTTGCTAAAATAAAATTGTAGGAGCAAATACGTGTGCTCTGTGAAGAAAAAATAATAAGGAGAACAGAGTAAAGAAAACGAAGCTAAAAAGGAAAAATCGTTGCAGTAAGAAAAAATAAATATATAGAGGAAAGTATCTCCAAAATTTGAACGGCATTTTACCTTTAGATGAATATTTTTAGTATCTCAATACTAGTCCATGTTTTCCGTATAACTTTATACCAAAACAAGCGTAGAGACACGTTGTTTTTCTATAGTTTTCATATAACATAGCATATACTGAGCCTACAATTAAAACTGATATCTAATGTAAATACTGTATTTTTTATCTTCTCAAAAGGAAGTAAATTTTTCCAATTTATAAAGCACATCCTTTGAAAAAATCAATATGTGTTTAATTTCACAGTATGCTTCACATATTTAACTTTCAGGAGAGGGCGTTTCATAAATACAACTTGAATTGTATTCTCAAAATTATTGAATACCGGGCTTGTTAGGCCGCGGTCGGTTGCTGTAAATTCTCGCCATCGTTGGCAACGTTTCGTATCCCACTCTCGAGCATCTTGTTCTTCAGGCAGCAAAAAGCGACAGAGTCTTACAAAAACAGTTACGGCAGATCTTATGCCGCACGAAACCCGACACTTGTTTCGGGGTAAAAGCAACGGTAAAGATAAGTTAAAAATAAGTAAAGATAAGGTCAATAGTTGCATTTATTGATCTTACCGGAACAAGCCAACCACTTATATCCGGAAGAACAAGAATACTAATACACCGGGTTGCGGAAGCCAATAACAACGGGCTGATGAAACCTCTAAGAAAAGTTCCACCTAATTTTTAGAAAAAGGTTTTATTATAATTGCAGAAATAGGACTGCCAAGGGGCACGTAAAAAGGGTCGGCAAGAATCACTCGTACAAACAGCACACGTTACATTAGCAGTCGACGTCTTTCTGTCTGTATTCCTAGTCGAGTCTTTCGTTAGATACTTTGGATTCGTTAAATTCACTTGTTTCCTGTTGTTTCAGTAGTCAGTAATAGTAGGCATAATAGTGGTAGTAACAGTCATGTGTTTTCTGCCCAAGGGCGTGTCTTACACATGCTCCCGTCGTACTTTCCTGTCCTGATCTAGTCGTCTCATTTCTTGATATGATATCTTAGACCGTCCATCACCTGGCCTCTCCTCCGTCCTCTATTCCGCTTTCCATTTACCAGTCCCTCCAGTGTTTGAACCACCACATTACCTTGTGTTCGCCGCGTACAGTGCCCCTAACAAATTTCTCTTGCTGCTCCCGATGATACCCAACACTCTTCTTTTCTCTCCTACTCTTCCAAGCATCCCTTCTTTCGACACTCTGTCCTTCCAGGAAATCCTTTCCATCTTTCTCCACGTCCACATCTCGAAGCCCTGTAACCTCCTTCCCTCTTCTTCCGCAAAGTTTCCGCTCCGTATAGAAGCACGCTTCAAACAAAACACGTCACCATCATCTTTCTCAGATCATCTGTGTCTAGTGGCCTGCGTAATAATTTTTTCTTTACAGTAAAGGCTTTCTTAGCTAAACCAGTTCTGGATTTCACCTCTTTATTACAACGCATGTCTTCTCTAACCAAGTATAGAGAAAAACTAACCAGATATTTAAAAACTATCAACTTGTTCAATTTGTAGTAAACAGTAGTGTTTCCAGTCAAACTAACCCCCCCCCCATATGTAGCACACATGTAGCCGAGAGAGAGAGAGAGAGAGAGAGAGAGAGAGAGAGAGAGAGAGAGAGAGAGATGGCGGGAGGGAGAGAGAGAGCAGAACTAGGCCTACTGTTGTTTGTACACTACACTGTATACTGTAAGTTTAATAATGGCATTGAGGGAGTAAACGTTTTGCATTGCGTCGTGTTCATTCATAGTTACGAAGCAGGCAAGTATTCAGGTTACCTAATGCGCCGTTAATGTTTTACCGTGATTGAAGTGATACAAATGATACAAATGCTTGTAGCTATAGCTATTATTCAGCTTGCTTGTTGACGACGTTTATTTAGTTTTATTTTTTCAGGAACCTAAGGGAAAATAAACTGCAGGAATAAAGCTAATTATAATTCAGTTTTGTATGAAAAAAAATGCAATGTTCGATGAAAGTTATTTCTGTGTTATGCTTCCAAGTTATTTTAGCGAAACGATAAGCTGATTTGTATTCATTCATTTATATTTGTAATACTGGAGGAAGCTTCGACGACCCTTGAAATGTGTTTACGTGCAATGTTAATGCGTTCGTTCTCTTGCCGGTGAGCTCCTTCAGCTGCTTTAACTCCCTCGCTGTTTTCAACAAAATACATTTATTATTTACATTAGTTTGCTATTTGATATAATTTTCACTTATCAGAATGATAACTACGAAACCCCCTTAATACTCTACTTTTTAACATTGAAAATGTTTATAAGGACATGTCGCACATTTGCGGCCGATCGCTGGTGCGTTATCGAAAATGGGAACCGGTGAGTTTCCATAGAAACTAATTCTTTGTTGTCAATAACGTAGTACACATATAAAACTCCGCTTATGAATGCGACTACATTTAACTTATAATCTGTACATTGGTAAATGAAGAATGAATTCATTGATTGGTGAATGAAGAATGAATTCATTGATTGGTGAATGAACATAAATACAGTATATATATTTTTTAGATTTATTGAAGCATTTTCAGTGCCCTTCTCTGTGCATTGCATTTGTGCAATGCCCGTAAATTTTTTTATTTAATACGTCGTATAAAGCAGAAAATCATTATTACTGTTTTAGTATGAATATAATAAGCAGTAAATATTCTGACCACTGTGTTTATTTTTTAGTTATAATTATTTTGATGTCAGTGCCTAAACGAAAAATAATGTCGTCCTTTATTTTCCATCCGATCTTTTAGTCCTATTGTTACGTACGTTTCTGTGTTTTGTGCATGTCCCTATCTAATATTTTTCACAAATAACCTGATAACATAGCAATGTTTTTTCTCAGATTATACGTTTTTTGAAGGTGGCACAAAATTTGGAAAGGGTGTTGCAGGTGTAAATTTTGTCAAATTATTAAAGGTACCGCGTTTGTATTCTGAATAAATTTCCTCATAATTTGATGTAACGTACTGACAGTAAACTGAAATAACAGTTATTGAAACATTGTTTAGAAGCTACTTATTGGCTGAAATCATTTTCCTATACAGTATTTTATATTTCAAACGTTTACGCTAATGCTGTGTAATAAACCTGTTTGTATATATTAAAAAAAAGTAACTACTACATTAGCGTACACAGCTGAAAAAGTAATAAAACAGCCTAAAAATTAAAAGATTAACAAAATTCGTCAACTTTTTCGACCGTTCGGGGGGGGGTCCCGTTCATCCCCCCTCGTAAATACGCCCCTGACCACCGGTACAGTATCGGAACAGTACCGGATAATTTTTTTTGTTTGCCAATAATATGTCATATTCTGTGGCAGTATTTTGCGAGCTAACGGTTGTTAAAAATCCGTTTGTCGGTGTGAAAATTCTGTTTTGCACGTCTGCTAATAACGCCAGTAAATATTTCCTGTCTAAAATAAACGGAGTTAATAGAGGTCGTCTGGCTCGTTTACAAAGGACATGTAGTCCCATATTAATTGTTTTGAAACAGCTGTTACTAGTGATAGTCGTCCTAACCAAATATTGGACGAGAGCGTCCGGTTGAACGCTCGACAGGGACGTCTAACTACGCTACAGTTTATCTTTGACTTCGATCGTGTTCGTTAACGCCTTCTGTGGATTTTAGTCTTCCATCAGCCTTGTCAATCCGATGGGGGTCTTTAGAAATCGTGTCGTTCATTTCCCTAGTAGCAAACGTGCCTAATTTCGCAGTAATTTCACATATATGACAAAAACTATGTATATATGACTTAATAAAAACAAGTTTTCTTAACAAAATATTTACTGCCACAAAAGCAAAACATATATTATAACAAAAATACAAAACACCATGGAGGTAATTACAAAAAAAATTAAAACTAAAGATACTACACTATTCCTAATTTCGCAGCAAGTGTTCATTATTTCGCAATAGGTGTTCCTTATTTCGCACTAGTGTTCCTTATTTCGCACTATAATTTCTATATTTAATAATACTTATATTTTTACATAATATTGCTTAGAACAATAAAATTATAAATATTATTATAAATATAAATGATAATATAATTATAAATAATGTATTATTCTAATAAAATAATTTTTTTTTAATTTTTTAAAAATGTTTAAAATAAGTTCACAAATGTAATTACAAAGCTAATATTAAAATTACAAAATTAATGGAAATTTTTAAACTAAAATGAACTTGACTACAGACAATTTAATAATATAATTAATTTGATTATAAAAATTAATAAAAATTATACTTTAATCCATATTCAAATTAAAAGTATTAATGAAAGTTTTAGATTTTTTAAATTTTGTCTTTAGTCCGAGTCATTCTCAGTAACACACATTTTACAATTAAAATTTGGTTCATAATTTTTTAAATTTTGGCACTTATAATGAAACCAGCAAAGACATTGTAGGCACTGAATCCAGCTTCCTCCTTTTGTGTCCCCTTTGTACTCCACACCACAAAAAGAACAAATGTCATCTCTAGGTTTTTTATGTCATGTCATTCCTTCGCTGCTTTATAAATTGTCCAGCCGTCCTGTGAAACTTTTTGGGCTGCATGATGTAATTCTTGCATCGTATATTTGTTACGGTATTTTCCTCTTTTTTCACAGTCCATTTTCACTAAAACAAAAATAAATATACAGATACTAAAGAGAAAACAAATTTTTAAACAAAAGAAAAGGAATAAAAATTATTAAATTCATTAAATTTTACTTTTATTAAAAATGGAGTCATATAAACTAACTAGTGAGTTGAATAATAATTATATAAAGAAAAGCAGTTTAAAAAAAATTATTTTATAAAAACTAACAAAAATAATTTTTTAATTATAACTAAAGGTAAACAAAATACTTTAGAAAGCTCAAAAATCAAAAATGTGCTTGGAAAACACAGTTGTGACTTGAATACTCGGTAACACTAGAACAGCTGATGCACTGTGACCACCCAACTTGTGCCTCCGTAACTAACATTTCAATGACCGGGGATAGATAAAAAAACACCTTCAAAATATTTTTTTAAATTATATATTGATATCTTTCGAAAGCTTAGCCTTTTGTGAATTTAATGAATATATAGTTTTTTACTAAACAATTAATTACGAGGTTACATCAAATAAAAACAACTTACCTTGCAAAATTGGAAGAAAATCACAGAAAACAGGCGAGACGTCTTCTCGCTACAAGATCCTAGAATCAACTGTCGACGAACAGTGGTTGGAAATGGTTCCAGATTATAAAGCAAGTGCTGCGCTCTACAGTCATTATTTAAAATGTCGCATATTACCATTCCTAACTTCACAGTCCATCCAAATGCAAAATGTTGCGAAATTAGGAATACTGCGAAATTAGGCAAGTCTGCCCTACTCGTGGCTCTAACGGGTAAATTTCATTCTTGCTTTTCGGCTTCATTTTACAGTCACCAAATATGTTTCTACGACACGAGGAATAATTCGGAGACCAATTAAGATAGAACATTAGAAATCTTATCTCACAACCTTCACTTAACAGAACAGCCTTCAGTTAAGTCTTAACTGAACAGCCTTCAGTTTCAGCCGCTCACCGACATCCTTTTGCGGTCTTGAAGTAGTCATGCGTGTGCCTGACAAAATCATATTTCGGCCGCTTGAATACGACAGGCCTGGGATTTCGTTAAACTACAATTACCAGGCCCACAGAGATCTGTGGGGAGGAGCATCACATTGTAGAACTTCAGGCTGTTTCTCTGCTCGTCGATTTTAGAGTTCTCCCGATAGTTCCATACATACGGTTGAGCTTGTGCAGCTTCTTCACCACACCATTGTTATAATGTAGGACACGTGTGAGACCCAGATATTCAAAATTACTGATCTGCTCCAGAACAGTACTACCATCTGTTCGACAACAATTGTTGCTTTTGTGGGATCGACTGCATGAAAAGCCATCACCATGGTCTTCAATGTGGAGATCTGTAATCCGAAGTGCTTGCAGATTCGAGTGCACACCCATCTGCAAGCCGCTTTCCGAGTTTAACAGGACAGTATCGGTCATCACCAAATAACAACGTGTCAACTGCAGAGTTACTAAGCATAAAATGTTCTGGAAGCTACTACTACTACTACTACTCTCCAGCACTACAGCCCATGGTGAGCCTTGGCCTCCGCTACGACCCGTCTCCACTCATCTCTGTCCACTGCCTTCAGTTTCCAGTTCCTAATGCCCATCTTTCTTAGATCTTCTTCCACATCCTGCTGCCATCTTCATCGAGGCCTTCCTCTTCTTCTTTTGCCCAGTATCGTTCCGCTTAATATAGTTTTGGCCATCCTCGTAACATTCATACGGAATACGTGTCCCAGCCATCTAATTCTAGCTGATTTTATGTGTCTCACCAGGTCTTGTCCACCAATCAACTCATTTATTTCACCGTTATTTCGGATCCTATACATATTCCCTTCCTTCACCGGTCCAAATATCTGTCTCAAAATTCTTCTTACAAAAATTCTTAGTGCACTTATATCCTTATTTACGAGAGTCCATGTCTCGGATGCATAAGTAACAACAGGTCTGATCAGTGTTTTATATAACATCAATTTGGTTCTTGGAGTTAGAAGCTTTGTTCTGGAAGCTTCATCTGACAATTGTGTATGACATCGTCTAAAGGTGACAATGGGCACCATTTCCTAGTCCACAATTGAACAGACCCACACTTGGAGTTGTGGTCCGCCTTCCTGTCTCAAATAAGATTTTGTTTCCACAAAAATGCCTTGTATGCCTCTAATGAGGTGTAGCGGGGTCACTGTCTTATTAGGAATGTGAGAAAAATCAAATTTGACTCGTTCTGTACAATTCGCTCTCTTACAGTAGTCCATCTAGTTCGGCAAAATGTTTCTCACAAACGCTACGCGACTGAAAAACAATAAAAATTTAAATGAAAGTTTATTTTTTATTTTGTCATTACAAGTCGTTGTCGCCGTCATTTCACGGTGTAGGCTTATAGCCTGTTCCTTCTACACGGCACCCATCTCTTCCAGGGCCTAACCACAGGTCTTCTGCCAACAGGCAGGTAGTCTACAGCGCGCTTTACTAGCCTCTGGTGGTCCATTCTGTAGACGTGCTTCATCCATTGCTGCTTTAGTTCTTCTGTCGTATTATTGATGGTGAATATACCCAGTTCGGCCCTTGTATTTTCGATCCATTTTCGGCCCTTACGCATTCGATCCCTTAGAGGATAACCACACGTGTGCCTTATTAAAGCGGTTTGTACATGCTGCTTTTCTTTTCCAGTCCATGTTTCACTATCATATGTGAGAACAGGTATCGCCATTTCTTTATAGAACTTCATTTTAGTATCAGTTTTGAGTGTTCGTTGTATTGTGCCACACATCATCTGATACTTATTTACTTTGTTATGCTTATCATCAGGTTCATAACTTATGTCGCAACCAAGAAAAGCAAAACGCCCGCGACACCTGCTCGAAATTCTTATGCCCAACAACTATTTTGGAACGGATTGGAAATTTCCCTTTAAAGGCCATAACCTTCGTCTTGCTTGTGTGTGCCTCATACACGGTTCAAGCGGTATATCGACCGATACAGAACATCTTCACTCTTCTGGAGTATCACCTGGTCGTCGGCGAATAACAGAGTATTTGTGCATACGGTGGCAGGATGTAAGTTTATCTGTGGATTGACTTCCAAGTTTCCACTGTCTGATCATATCGTCCAAGTGTGTGTGTGTGTGTGTGTGTGTGTGTGTGAAGGCTGTATCTTTGACACGTCTATTAACCACCACTGGGTCAGTCTTCCCTCTCCCAGTACGTATCACAATAGCCGTGGCGTCATATAAGTTCTCTATCACTCTAATTAAATGTAAAGGATAGACTCTTCTCTCTAAGATTTTGCTTATCCTTGTGAACTCGATCAAAATGCCTTCTTAAAATTAATAAATGCCAGGTGTGCTTCTAGATTATATGAGCTGCATAGCGCAAGTGCAACTGAACTACACGGAGAGCACAACACGTGTTAGCAGTTTACATAATATTCTTTGTGCTCATCGCGTACGTACTTCACCTGTGCATGCATGAAAAGACCGTTTAATTAGTTTAACACATGCGCGCGCCGCACCGGCTGCTGATTAAAAGCCGTTCTGTTCGTTCCTTCAAGTGGGTTAAACCGTTATTATATGTGTACCTACCGCACACAATGCGGACACCAAACTTTTGCCGTTATTGTTCAGCGTTCCTCTGCGGTTACTTCAGGCAGCAGTAATCGATTTTATAATTAAACACTTCGCAAAACTACATATATTGTTGGAAATAAACTGCGGCCGTTGGGTCGTGGTGCACTGAAGTTATTGTTGCCTGACGTTTCTGCCTCACCGTCAGTAGTGGTTACTGTGTCAGTTGTGTTGAATCGTTTTATTCACTGAAATGGCCTGCAGACGTGTAGTGGTTACTGACGAAAATCGTGTCAGTTGTGTTGAATCGTTTTATTCACTGAAATGGCCTGCAGACGTGTAGTGGTTACTGACGAAAATCGTGTCAGTTGTGTTGAATCGTTTTATTCACTGAAATTGCCTGCAGACGTGCAGTGGTTACTGACGAAAATCGTGTCAGTTGTGTTGAATCGTTTTATTCACTGAAATGGCCTGCAGACGTGTAGTGGTTACTGACGAAAATCGTGTCAGTTGTGTTGAATCGTTTTATTCACTGAAGATGGCCTCCAGAGTAAGACCGAAACGTTTGAAAATAATAACTTTAGTGGACCAGAAATAGAACACTACATATAGTTTAAAGGGAAATTTAGTTGACTTGTTTCTCGTTTGGCCGACGTCAGCGGTCGTATTCTGTACGACTATTATCGAGAGATAAAGTTTGTTTGTTTCTTTGTTTCACTACCCTGGTTAATCTCAGAAACAGCTACTGATCTGATCTTTCACCTTCGTGTAACTTGAAGTTTGAGGACGGTTTCAGACGTAAATCTGAAGCGATAACTTTAACAATTTTTAGAACAGAGTCTTAAAACGGTCTCGCATCACCAAATTTCTTTGTTAATTTGCGCGTAGTGAAATGTTCGGCATGCGACAAACTTTCGTTCTGTTTGAGATAGTAGCTACATGGTGTCAGAGAGTGAACATTTCTAGGAAGTTCCAAATTTTGTTTTGGTTTTTGTTTCAATAAAATTCTTCCTTTTGGTTTCGAGATAACTTATAGGCGGTTTTGTAAAAATATTGTTTACACCGTTTTCAGAAGTTCTGTTCCTTTGTATTATTCACTGCATGCCTTTGTGTACACTCGCCCTCTCAACAACCATCACTTTTTCCCCTTCACACAAACGCACGCTCTATCTCTCTCTTTCTTTGTCAACATTCACGTTTTGTCTTGATGCACTGGGTAGCGCATATGCAAAACCTGTTAAATCCCTATTTTTTCAAAATTAAGATATTATTCACTGAAGATGGTCTCCAGAGCTGAGGCCGAAACCTCTGAAAATAATAACTTTAGTGGACCAGAAATAGAGCACTAAGGCCTACATAGAGTTTGAAAGAAAATTTAGTTTAAATTCCTGACTTCCTTGTGTGTCGGGTATAATTTTAACAAGTTTTCATGCTCTTTAACCTTCTATAAATTCTTTAAAATTGAAAGTGAAAAGAGTCCAGTTTCAAAACCAGTTTCCTTTGGGTGCCCAGATGTAAAACCTGTTAAAATCATCCACCATATTTACACTTTCAAAAGCTGTTAAAACATATTAGAACAGGATAACTACATAAAATCGACAGATGTAAAAGTTGTTATTTTCTATATATCTTGTATATTGAATCTTGTTAACTTATCTTAAAAACCAGAAGAAGGACTCAGAGCTGAACATGAGTTTTTCAGAAACATATTCAATGAATATTTTAATTATATATAATTTACCTTAATTTCCGTCCAGTGACGTCAAGCGTAATTTGTATTTGGTTACGCGTTTCAGGCCATGTGGCCCATCCTCAGACCATCACTCCAAGAGGAGTTCGTTAAAAAATAAGAAATCCACAATAAAACAAACACATAATAAATAAATACAAAAATATATTAAAACATATAAAGGCGTTCTATTACACGAACACGGTGCACCGCGTGTAGCATGCCTGAACTGCGTCAATGGAACCTGTTATCTATTATTATCTGTAATCGATCGCAGCGCGGTATCATACAGTGGGTTGGACCTGAAGTTAAGTTTATCATTAAGTATGTCGTCACACACATCTGGGTTATTATGACCTCTATATATCTCGAATTCTTCAAGCGCATCCATATAACGGCCTTTGGCACAATAATGTAGGGGTATGAAGTTATTGTTGAAATTTGTATAAGAATGATTACATGAAATCAGATGCCTTGTAAAGTTAGATTTAATGTTATCTATGGAAAAATTACCCCTGTTAAAATGGCTTTGTGGTTTGTGTTCGCGGAATCTTTTGATGAACGGTCTACCCGTTTGGCCGATATAAAATCGGTCACAATCGTCACATATAAGCTTGTAAATACCAGTTTTGTATTCAATTGTTGTCTGAATGACTGGGCGAACTAAGTTCCGTAGACGGTTATTTGTTTTAAAAATGACAGTATAACCTAATTTATTTAAAGTGGATGTAAGGATCTTGGGCATCAACTCAGTATATGTTGTTGTGATGTATTTGTTGTTAGGTGTAATATCATGTGTCTGTTTGGAACGACGGGATTTGTGTTTTCTAAGAATATTATTATTAGAAAAGATAATATTATTGGCGAAGATATTATTGTTAAGGATATAATTGTTCTCATAAAAGTCAAGATATATATCAGCCAACAGGCCGGATAACGGTGAACCCATGGCCAGGCCGTCTGTTTGAATATAATAATTACCGTTGAAAGTAAAATAGTTTTGATGATCCCCCTAAATAATGATGATTTCGAGTGTGAACTCAACATAATTAAACACATAGCTCTGGCCAACGGATATGAATCCCAAATGATCGACAATATTCTTAGAAAACACAAATCCCGTCGTTCCAAACAGACACATGATATTACACCTAACAACAAATACATCACAACAACATATACTGAGTTGATGCCCAAGATCCTTACATCCACTTTAAATAAATTAGGTTATACTGTCATTTTTAAAACAAATAACCGTCTACGGAACTTAGTTCGCCCAGTCATTCAGACAACAATTGAATACAAAACTGGTATTTACAAGCTTATATGTGACGATTGTGACCGATTTTATATCGGCCAAACGGGTAGACCGTTCATCAAAAGATTCCGCGAACACAAACCACAAAGCCATTTTAACAGGGGTAATTTTTCCATAGATAACATTAAATCTAACTTTACAAGGCATCTGATTTCATGTAATCATTCTTATACAAATTTCAACAATAACTTCATACCCCTACATTATTGTGCCAAAGGCCGTTATATGGATGCGCTTGAAGAATTCGAGATATATAGAGGTCATAATAACCCAGATGTGTGTGACGACATACTTAATGATAAACTTAACTTCAGGTCCAACCCACTGTATGATACCGCGCTGCGATCGATTACAGATAATAATAGATAACAGGTTCCATTGACGCAGTTCAGGCATGCTACACGCGGTGCACCGTGTTCGTGTAATAGAACGCCTTTATATGTTTTAATATATTTTTGTATTTATTTATTATGAGTTTGTTTTATTGTGGATTTCTTATTTTTTAACGAACTCCTCTTGGAGTGATGGTCTGAGGATGGGCCACATGGCCTGAAACGCGTAACCAAATACAAATTACGCTTGACGTCACTGGACGGAAATTAAGGTAAATTATATATAATTATCATACAGTGACCTGGACCGCTTTAAATATGTTTAGAATATTTTAACATAAGTTTGACGCTCAATTTCCGACAAGTGTTCAAACTGTATCTGTCTTCAGAATAGGATAATGGATGACAAAGAGAGAGAAAGTGGATTAACATTACAACTAACGACACTCAAAAAAGAGCCGACACGTTCAATGAGAAATTACGCCAAGGAAATGATAATGAAAGAATTCTCAGTTATGACTTTCAAGAAAATTTAGTACTACCAAAATACTTGACCAGGAGGCTTATTATCGTCTCAGACGGCTCAAACTTAAATAATAATGGCCGACAATGCAGGTCCAAACATGTTAATTCCTCATTTACAGATACAAAACCTGTTAATTCCTAAATTAAAATTCAAATAACTAATTTCTTATTAATGTTAGATTTTACAGTATTTTTAAACTATACCATACCAGTGGTTTTTTCTTTCATTTTTTCAAAAAGATTTATTAAATTATTTTGATTAGATTTTGATTTTACAAGTTAATTATCCGAAATACGTTTTAGATGGAGTTACCAGGTTTTGAAAAAGAGCTACTCAAGTGGACTATTCATATCTCATTTGTTAACCGTTTATTTTTGGACGTGCAGATCTGAACGTGGTCAGTCCTAAACTATCCACATCAAAAACGATTGTTTACTAAACCCGTTACAATTTAGAATGACGAATTCAGAATGATTAAGTTATTAGAACTCGGATCTTACACATTGGCAAAATTTTCTGATTTCATTCAACTACTCTTTGAAATTTTATGCAGTATTACTGAAACTTTTATCACTTTTTTTATAAATATGTATTTGTAATACCATAACAACGTTATTTATTGTATCATGTAAATAGTAGATAACTCACTATTACAAGTCGAGGAACAAATCTATAATAATAAAACAAATAGTGAAACATAGTGAACGCAAAAACATATGCAAGTACTGTTAAAATATGACATAAACGTAAAAATGGGTAAAGTATGCATGTAAGTGATGGCTTCACATATGTCACTTATACCCGCGCTCTGTTAATCATTTTGCATTGAGAAAGTTTTTTATTGTTAAAGTGGCTTCAAAACTGAGTGTTTAAGTTGAGCCCAAATAAGTTCTATGGGTTTTGGGTCAGGGTGATACGGATGCAGACGAATAACAGTGTGGCCGTGATTTCGTAGAATACAGTCTATTTTATAGTATTTATATAAAGGTTTATTGTTTGAGTTAATAGGAAACATTTTCCCTGATTAAATAAAATTATACCGTAAACAGCAACAATAATTTTAAGCAAATAAAATATTAGTTTATAACTAAATACAATATCAGAAAATACACCCGCAGACAATATTAAGTTAAATTTGAAATATGATTTAATAACAATACAGACTAACAGTTAATTCAAATAGGCCTACATGTCAATACGTTTCACCGTAGATGTTTTTGGAAACACGTCAATACTTACGCACTCAATGAGATGTAGGATTGGACTGGCAAAAAACCATCGATGTATACTGTATGGATCGCGTGCTGCATTCACTGAATTCGGTCCGACCGCTGCATCAGTGGTGGGCAAGAACACTGCCTATGCTATACACTGTACCTGTATCAAAGTCTGACTTTTCTGCTTTGTTATAGCTTTTGTTGCTTTAGCGGAGCATATTTTGCCTTAAATGGTATAGCTATGTCATTTTAACAATTATTGACTCCAAAGTGGGAGGTTTTTAATCCATTCTTTTCCAAAATAAACACATTTGTTTCACTGTAAGATTTCAGTATTCTGACACATTATTTCAGTTTATCGCTAAGTTCTGTTGCGTTCGTAAACAGTTCTGTTGCGTTCTTATTTATGAACATTTAATGTTGAAGCCAGATGAATAATGATAAGAATAAGGGAAACAAAGAATAATAGACGTGAGCCGTAAACTTTAAAATGTTTATTGCGTAAAAGAAGCTGGCGTATACCCTCGCCATGGTCATTAAAGTGTTCAATAAGCAATGCTAATTTACATTATTTTTTATTTTATTTAATTAGCCACGTATTAACTGTATAAAAATTGTTTACATTAAACTTTACTGAATAGCCTAATACAAATTTATTTATCTTTTGGCGGACACCAAGCTTAAAGAAAGTAGCTGCAGCGGTTCTTTCCTTAGCAATATCATAGCCCAAGATTTATAAAATAATGTCCCGATTAATTTGATAAGTTTCACTTAATGGCTGCTGTGTTCAGAAAAATCATTGTTTGAATTGTTTTCTAAACACTGTCCCGCCAAAGTTTTTGCAAGCTGATATAATCATTTTTTTGGTATTAAGTTTGCTGTCAATATATATGTATAATCAATAAATTATACATAGATTTTACAATCTTTAAAACGCCTGATGACGCTCTAGGCTAATTAATTTTCCGCTTGACACAAAGTCAGTAAAATGAGTGTAAACGCTCAAGTTATTGTCATCTGTTATCAGTAAATGAATGCACTCTTCACACCTTAACTTCGAAATAATTTTTTTTGTTACGATAAAGCCACACAGATAATACAGAACGTTATCCTTATAGGCTAGTATGACCTAACGTGTTTAACCATATTCATAATTTCCTTAAAGTTTATAATTTCTTCAATATCCGTTTCATTGAAATCTTTCTCTACTTCTGAAAAACTCATTATTGAAATTTGGTTAATGAAATCAAAATCTAAACAATTACTTTTGTGAGATCTTCATAAGAACAAATTTTCAGTAGAACTGCTCCAAATGTAATAATTGTAGGGTGTCAAAACAAGTGCATTACTGACTGAATGACTCATTTAGTACACGTGTTAACTTAAGCGCCAAACGCTTTATTCCCCCCCCCCCCGTTGGAGGAAGCTGTACGTGCTTCGGAACGTTTTCTGCCGTTCACTTTGCCTGTCAGCACGCGATCCATATAGTATACAGCGATGCAAAAAACCGGGTTCCGCGCATGTTACTTTCACAAAGGTTGCTGGCCACCATAAAATAACGAGGGTGTACCGAGATGTTCGGCGCGAATTCAACGTGTTCGATTCATCTGGACTTATTTCTAAGAGAAATTTATGTGGATCGATTTTGAGCCATTTCATAAGGTACGTTTCATTTATACCACCCATCTCTCGTGTCCCTGCTTGGTTGATGGTGAAAATCAATTGCCAGCTGTCACCGTAGTTGCTGCACAGAACCGCCATTCGTACGTTGGCACACACTTGGGGTTCCATTACTCGTGGTGTGACATACAGAGAGAGTGCAATGAACGATCCAGTACAGCTGAGTGCAGAGCACACTGTTGGACATATAATGAGCATCAGCGTCAGTTCAGTGTGTCAGCGTACACACACATTTACACGCCCCAATAACTGCATGACGTCACACTGCATACGTGCTTCAATTTGTGTACTTGCGATCAGGAATACAGGCCTTTCCTGATGTTTCCGAATTTCAATACGACGGACTTTTTCCATCACTTCTTTATTTTATTAAAAAGCGACGTTTCGGCTGCACAATAAATCGACAGCCGTCTTCAGGCAAAAACAAAACTAAAACATCACAAATAAAAGATAAACAATATTCTGGCAACCTACAGTGACGTATCCGGAATTTGGCCTGGGAGATCCGGAGTCGGGTTGGCTTCACGCAAAAGAAAAAACAAGTTAAGACTGATCAACAATAGTATTTTTAAAGTGACTAAAATCAGTCCCATTAAAGTAAACAGCAATAACACAATAAAATACGCGTTATTGAAACATTGTTTACAGAATGTTTATTGATTGAACTGATTTTTCTATATTTCATAAAAAAAGAGTTAATTATTACTATAGTAGTGTAGACTGGTGAAAAAAATAAAATAAAACAGGCTAAACAGTAAGAGGTTAACACAATTTGTAAACTTTTTCGACCCTCTGGGGGGGGGATCCCGTCCCGTTAGCCACCCCCCGTAATACGCTCCTGCTGTCGGACAAACGACAAAGATTCAAACATTTAAAGCATTTACATAATAGATGGATAACAAACAAATGTAAATAAATAAAACTTACTAACTATGAAATCTACAAGTCACCACACACACAATACAAGGCCCGTAAACTCACATTAACGCGCACGCCCCAAGGTCACCCGCGGTTTCAAAGAAACTTTCAATTCATCGGATTTTTTAACATGGTGGTTTTTAAACAGTATAGTATAAAAGCAAATATGATAAAGCAGTTTGGTAAGCAAATAGTGTAGAAGTGTCTTGACTTCATTTAGCTTTACTCTGGGTGTTATACCGTGGTCTGTCAGAAGATAAAACAATAACAGACCACGCTCTAGGATCCGGAAAAACTAAACGAAGCAAAGACTAAACTGCGCCCTTGAAAATGCCTATAATAAAATACTATAGTTGTAAAGCAACATTTGTAATCACAATACAGTAAATATTAGATAATTTGAAATTTGAAATTAGGCTGTTTGAACAATAGACAGCTGTACAGATGAAACAGTAAAACATGAAACGGTTCGGGCAAATCGTAGTGGGGGTCGGCAGGGAAGGCAGTGCAGGAAGTCGGGTGTGTGAGGTGGTCAACCAACCATGTAGGTCTTCTGATTGGACGGAAAACAGTGCGTAAAAGCTACGCATGCGCAATGAGATCTTTTGATGCTGCTCATTCAGACAGCCGTTTCATGTCTAAGTTATTTTAGTTGTACAGTTATAAACACAGCAAACAAAATTTTGTACCTACCATTTACTAGTAACTTATCTGCAGATACAAGTAGATTATAATCCGTAGTTCAAAATCGCGTGTACTTAAAAAGTAAACTAAAAATAGTCGAGGAGTTCTATGCAGTAAGAGCCTAACTGTCAAAACGACATTTTGAGATAATGAGTTACAAAGTTTTATAACTAATATAGAGATATTATGACATGATGTACAGCATTTCTGTTCACTGAACACGTTATTTTAAATGTTGTTTATTTGCTTATATTTAATGATCGAAAATGTATTTGAAACTTTTTAAAATACGAATTAAAAAAAATAACAGTTTCCTTTGAATGATGATAAAATATTTGTCACATTTATTTTTTTTTAATTACCGGTACACTCCAACATAGCTTCATAAAAAAGCTAAGTAAAAATACGAAAAAGTAATATTGGAGCAAAAGATATTTATTTAACTTATAAAAAACATTTAAGTGTTAATTTTATTAGTCTTTTTTCAGAAATCAGAAAAAGACTTTATTAGTCTTTTTTTTTATTACTCTTTTTGCAAAATCGGAACTAATTAGCGTAGAAGACAAAATACTCTGGAGATCAATAACCCTTTTCACTGTTTTAATTTTTCTTTTAAATTTTGTATAACATTGTTAGGAAATAACATACGTTTATTAAGAGTTGTAGGAAATTTACCTCATATTGTGTAACTGGACGGGACAAAAACTCCAGTACTAGACGAAACAATGTGCTCAATATATCGGCCAACAAGAAGAACGAAAATGTACAACGAGATTAGTCTGGATGTTGGGAGTACTGGGCGAGAACGGGCGAACTGTTTTCATTAGAATTAGAAAAAGTTTTCGTTTAACACTGCGACAGAAAACAGCGACAGGAACTTTCATTACTTCGTACAAAAGTAAAGACTATTCAGTAGAGTAGCGAGACATTTGTAACGTGTGTTCGGAATAAGTAAACACTGTTGCAAAAAACAGGAAAATCTTTCCAAAAATGAACTGGAATCGCACTGGCATTGATAGGTTTATTTCTATAGAAATTTAACTATTTTTGTGACAATGTAAACTAGAAATTAAACCAACCTGGTATACTCTGGTTGGTGTTAAATGCATGTAGTAGTCTCATACAGTACAACATCAAACGAAAACAAGAAGAATACATGCGGATTCAAATGTGGTAGTGTTAGCTTTACTCCAATGTTAGACTGAATAACTAAGTAAACAAACCGAATTCATATCGGATACAAACCAAAAGACACATGGAAGTGTTAGTCTTTCAGTCTAATTTTATAATAGAATTAAACAGTAAATTCAAATAGTTAATTTAACTAATAGTTAAATAAATAAAACAGTGTTTACCTTCCAACATTTATTCACCTAAAATCTTCGTTACTGAGCGCTGGTTTGACTCAGACGAATACTACACTTCAGATCATCAATACTTATTATCTGGGTCCCTAACAGGGACGTATTTACGGGGGGACAAACGGAACAGGACCCGTTAATAAAAATTGTCGAATTTTGTTAATCTCTTAATTTTTAGGCTATTTTATTACTTTTTCAGCTGTGTTTTTCACCTAGTAACTCTTTTTTAAATATACAAACAGTATACAATATTAAATACGATATACAGTTTTATTATAGACCTACAGTATTTGCATATACGTTTACAAATATGAAATATGAAAAATATAGGAGAAATATGAAATGTAGAAAAATCAATTCAGTCACTAAGTATCTTCTAAACAATCTTTCAGTAACGCGTATTTTTATTGTGTTATTACCGTTTATTTTAATGTGGTTGATTTCAGGATGTTACGACATTTTTTCACCCGCTTATATATAAAAATCGTAATGTTGATTACTCTTAACGTGTTTTTTCTTTTATATGAAGCTGACTCGACCGGTCCCCGGACCCCCTCCCCAGGCGAATTCTAGATACGCCACTGGTCCCTAACGATCAGTTGTAACTTTTCTTTAAGAATTTAATTGCGTTAATTCGTTTAATATTAGCGGCAGTGAAATAAAAAGACGCTTTACCAGTGATTACTTTACTTTTAATTTACTTTGATTTTGCTTTTACTTTAGGTGTGCGAAATTACCTTGTTGTTGGTTAGGTCTGCAAAATAACCTCCACTGAGTTAAATTGTGTTTACTACTTCAGATACGACAGTTTTATACGAGTGAGCATTATGTTTCAGTTCCTTTGACACCCCTTTTCGCTCTCTCTCCTTCTGTCTCGTGTCTGTAATAATTATAAATTTTTCACATAAGCACGCACGCAAGTACACACACAAATTCACACACACAAAATAATTGTTTACCTTTTTCGAGGGAAAACTGTTTTCTAATTCACATTCCATCCAATTGTCATCTCTTCGTCGTCACACTCTTTACAAAATCATTGTTGACAGAATTTAGATTTCACAAAATAATTGTCGGTGGAGACTTTTCTACTCCAGAAACAAGAGGAAGAAACGATTGCTAGAAGTTGATCAAATATGTAGGACACGTATCAGGAATTTTAAGGATTTATGTAAGAATGAAAATGGGTGAAGAAGTTGTGTGGGACAAGGCTCGTCTTGGGCAGTATAGCCCGAGTATAGACGCGGTTAATGTAAATAAAATAAACAAATCGTGTGAAATGATCTCGGCGACCTGTCGTGGCCCAGTAACGCGTACTTGTACCATTGGCATTTGGGCGGGAGATAGATAACTAACATTTAGCATTAATTACGTTCAAACTTATTCATTATCGTTAACCCAGAGTTATAAAAGTGACTGCTAAATTATCAAAACGTCGGGTCCGAATTGGATCCCGGCAGAATAACAATTTTGTAATATCCAGGGTGAGGTGGGCACCACAGTCGTGTATTTCATTACGGCACTGAAGGTAGGAACAGCGTCGCCAGCCGACTGTTGTTACCGTAGATACCGACTTTCATGGGGTTAGTCGATTTACGGGTTGTAAAACTCAAGCTGATTTTATCGCACTGGCTGTGAATAGAATCCTCTTGTAAACAAACCACATATCCACAGGTAGGCTATAGTCTACTATTCAATGAATATCGTTTTATACATTTTCTGTCAGTTTGTGAATACATCATGCTAATATTGCAAATTTTAGAAACGTTAGTGCACGTACTGTATTGTTAATGCAACATTTAAACGTTCTATAATCTGATATTGTCGCACACACACAGGTTTCTGTTTATATATACTGTTCAGAATTTTCATATAGGCCTATATATGGGTTGTTATTAATAATAAATAATACTTGTTTTTTACAAGAATATATATTTTATAGCGTATATACAAGGGTCATCTCAGAAGTAAGTTTCCCTGTTTTAGGAAAAATAAAACACATGTAAAAATTAAGAAGAGAACTATACTTTTATTCAGAAACATTTATTTATGTTTCATTATAATCTCCATCCTTGTCAATACACTTTATGTAGCGTAGAAACAGTTTTTAATTCCTTCTTTGAACCACTGCGTGCACAGATTTCGGAGCCAGGCGTCAACAACCTGTTTCACTTCCGTATCCGTTTCGAAACGTTGTCATTCCTGGGGTTATTTGAGATGGGGGAACAGACGGAAATCACTCGGAGCCAAATCGGATGGATGAGGATATGAGGGATCACTCGGATATGAGGGATGGTCGAAAATCTCTCACCGAAAGGGACTCCAACAAATTCTGCGTAACTCGCGAGGAATGAGAACGTGCGTTGTCGTGGAGAAGAACTTTGTTCGCCAACAAACCGGGCCGTTTCCTCTTTCTCGCTGATCGCAGTTTTTTCAGACTTGCAATACACTGTGCAAGACTCTGCATTTATTGTGACCCTGCTAGGCAGTAATCAGCGAGAAAACCCCCTTTAGCGTTTCCAAAAAAACCGTAGCCATCATTTTCCCAGCGGAATGTGCAATTTTGTTTTTTCGGCGCGCTCTCACTCGTGCTTTTCCAGCACCATGCTCGAGAATGCGAGAACCATGCATTCTCGTTTCGTTTCAGGAGTTTAATGATGAACCAGTGTTTCCTCACCTGTTACGATGCGGTTCACTACGACACCTCCTTTTTCCTGAACAAAGTATTAACAGTCATCTTCAGAGTTTATTAAAAATATATAAAAATATTAAAAAAATATATTCTTGTAAATTACAAATATTATTTACTATTAATAATAATAATTACACGAGAATAATTGTTAGAAGACATATGTTTGTGTGTATTTCTGATCCCTTTTAGCTGCGTCGACGGTCAGCATCATTTTCTTGGCAACATGTTCACTTTATCACAGGTATTTTTTATGTCTTATTGAATATGTGGAATAAGATAATTAGATGTGAAGACGATTAGATAACAAAGATGCTCGTATTTATTATAAGATTAAATGACATGAAAGCGGCTCTTGTGTGTTGTGAAGTGTTCCTTTATAATCTTACAGCATTGAGACTTTTCAAGAAACGTCGGCTATGTAGACTGACTCGCAGGGTCTTTGTGAAACTGTATGAATTCAGCGTTGTTATCCATAAAGAAAATATGAAAACTAGTAGGGAAGAGGGAGAGAGGGAATGCATTCGCTAAATTAAAAACATTCTTTGTGGATGCGACGGCGGAGTTGTGCATGTTTCATTACTATTGTGAAACGTCCATAGCGAGACTTGTCACGTCGGTCGTCCACTAATTACATCCACTGCCTTCTGGGTACGTTACCGTTGCCGCCGCCCGCCCGGTAGATCCTCGTATTGTTTCCGCTGCGGACAAAGAGACAAGCGCCATGCAAACGTGCCAGTGAATGTTTTCTTTTGTTTCCATGACGTAATTCGTTCGTTTGCGTGCTGCTACCGGTCTCCTCTGTATCTTGTGTTCTCATCTCCGAGGGTTTGTTGAATGACTCTGACTGCACAATGTATACTGGATCGCCAGAAGAAGACGCATTTGAATTAATTGCTGCAACTTGGAATTTGTGTAGATTAGTACGAGCTATTCAACTTCCCGGTAATTTAAACTGTATTTTTTCTTCGTCATGTCTCCGTCTGCTTCTGTTCTCTTTCATTTATCTTCTTCTCTGTTCCGTGTCCCTCCTTTTCTTTTGCCTCCGGTTTTTTATTCTCACGTCTTCTTCGATTTGTAGTTTTATCTCCCCCTTTGTCTTCCCTTACTGTTTAAAAAAATCATCTTTTCCCTCGTCTTTACTTTCTTTTCCTCTTTATTTTACGTCCTTATCAATTTTTGTCTTATCCTCTTCACCCCTTGCTTTCAGGTATTGTCTTCAAAATAATATTTCTTGTGTTGCTGCGTAAGTATAACATCATTGATTACATTTCCTTTCTCACTAAATTCTCCCCCGACACTATTAAAAACCTTAAATCGATCTTTGCATCTCTTCCCAACGGTGCAGTATTCAGAGCCATACATTGTCACATTCCATACACCATGTTTTATGAGTTTTCACAATACCTAGTTTATCTTAAGTTTAGCAACCTCTTCCGTTTGGTATAAGCTATTTGTGTGTATCTTTTCATCGACTTTATAGTTGTTCATCATACCTTAACCACTGAGGAGGCGTGATGAATCCAGTTGGCTTTAGTCGGCTGTAATATTGTGTGCAGGGAAGACTGGTCTCTTTAGTCCGGTTTTTAGTAGACAATCGCGCTGGACGTTAAGCCCGAAGGTAGCAGTCCCACCGTTCTTAACCTGCGATATGTTAATAGAATATTCAGGAAACGTATTAGTTACTAAATGTTGCAAGCGAGACATAACCAAACGGATCAAACGTTTTTCAAAAAGTAGAACCTAAATATGAGAGTTTATAGCTGTTTGGTTATGCTCAGAACAGCCTGCCTACAGATGTATTTTTAGAGAACGCGTGGTGGAACTAAAGAAAAACAAAACCGAAGTAATTAAAAAACAGAAACGTTCGTAAGTATGGTTAATCAGGAAACGGTGATTTAAACGGAACATCGCGTTTGCCTGACGAAGATAAAGAATTAGACAGGAAATGAAACAAAAAAACAAGAAACAAGTATTTCCAAGCTTAGTAACTTTTTCATTAAACAACGGAAGTGTGAAACAACAAAGATGTTGTTAAGCGTAAACGCGAAAGAAAAAAATTACAATAAAAGAAACAAAAGAGGAGAACACAACGAAAATAAGCCGAGTTATAGGTAATGAATGAGTAGCGTAGGAAATAAGTCGAGACGTTGTCAGTGAGGCGGAGAATGAATTCAGAAGTAATTAGGAGCGGAGTCGGCTTCCCCATCCTACTACTTACGAGCAAGCAGTCGTAATTCTCTCCAGGTATAAGGTCTCCCAATACCAGTGTCAGACCGTTCACTCACAATTATTTCTGGTTCTTTTCAGTGGGAAATCACAAAGGGTTCTATTAACGTACAACTCTGTACGGATTACAGAATAGTGATTGTCACGTTCACGTTGTGTGTGTGTAGTGTGATATCGTTTGGTTGGCATCGCGTCGACGTTTCGTAGATTTGAAATTGGAAAAGTTACGCTGTAACAGACTTACTCTTAATTATTGTACTCCGATTTTCTTCTCGAACAAGAATAATCCATTTAGCACTATTCACAGTTGGAGCAAAAATGGTATAATCAGTAAACCCTGCTCATACGTCGCGTCGCATTACATCGTTATTACGGTCTCACGGATCGTCATGTTGTACAGTGGAAACAGAACAACTGCTACCAATGACGTCATTAATTAGAAACCATCAACAGTTAAAAAATCAACAAAGGCACTCTTATACAATAATTCAATTTAAATTTGTCCAACACAAAATTACACCTTCTTAGTCACCTTATTACAGTTCTCGCACTAATTAACACAATAATCACTTTCCACTAAATCTCAACAGTGATTCCAACCGCACTAGTAATAGCGCCAGTTCTAAACTGACTTAGCTGGCCGCGGGATGCACCGCTGAGATTCCAGGAATAATCTGTCACTTTCTGAGGATATGCGCCTTGTATTATAGTGACGCAGCGATTAGGCCTTAGATCTGTTCCGGAACCCATCTCCTCCTCGGTTTACCGACGTCTCTCTTCCCAGTAGGGTGATAGCCAAAGACAGCCACAAGTAGACGGATATCAGGCATGCGATTCAAGTGTTCACACCATTTCCTTCTGTGGTCTTCAATCTTCTTATCTGCAATGATACAATGTTTAAATCTCGTCTAATATCCTCGTTCCTTCTCAGATCCAAGAGAAAACAACCTTACGTTCTTCTTAGAAATATAATTTCGGCTACCTGAATCCTCTGCACGTCTCTTTTACCAAGAGCCCATGTCTCACTGGCATACAGGAATGTGGGGACATCCACAGATTTATAAATTTCATTCAGGTATCCTTCCGTGTTTTATTTTTCTGGTACCTATGACTCGTTCCGCAGATGCGTCTAAATTCTGTTAGTTTACTATCCCAATCAATATCAGTTAAACAGTTTTGTGTGAACAGTTTTAGAATATTATTATACATTAAGGTGTTTTAAGAAAGACGAGATCTTCAGAAAAATTTAATAATTAATCATTGTGCTTATGAACAATTTTATTTACGAGAATAAATGGGACATTCTTTTGAATTTGTACTAATTTATATTTTCGAATGTGTAGTCATAATTTAATTTTAAAAATCTACGTTTTGTTTCATTTAAATACAGATGGTAAATCCTCTTGTTCATGAAATTTGTCTGAAATAATTTTTAACTTGTTGATTTCATTTTAAAGGTAATTTAGTAATAATGTCTTGCTTTTGTTCTAGTTTTGAAAACAGTTCGCTACGTTTAAAAATTTGTATCTGTTAATCTTAGTCACACTTCCGAGGTCAGTATTCATTGTGCCTGTGTCACGTCCGAGGTCAGTATTCATGTGCCTGTGTCACGTCCGAATATCATCACGTCCGAGGTCAGTATTCATTGTGCCTGTGTCACGTCCGAATATCATCACGTTTGTTCGTTTCCCAAACTCACGTAACCTCGCTTCCACAATAATGGTTTTTCAATAGTTTTTCAGCCGAAAGAACTAATTGAATTGTCTGGAAATTTGCGCCACTCTCGAACTTCTTATATTTAATAGTGATAGGCCTACCATAGCGAATGCCAATTTTATGGGGATTGACAACTGGCCATAGTTTTGTTCATAATACAAGTTAGAAATAATATCAGCGAATTTAGTATCGTGTAGGTAAAATGTATAGTATCGTAGGTATAATATATGGAAGAAACATCGTGACAAATAAAAATATTACGCGTTCGTTGTGAAGACGTATTCATTCTTTTTACGTTTTTTTTTGTAAGCAAAATATAAAGAATGTTTTCTTTTGCTGCACTTGAATCCATTTTTTTCTGCTTCTTTGTTACACAAGCGAGTAGGATGGTAGTATTTCTGTCTGCCCGCCCCCTCGTAGCAACCGACGAGAACGTGATTCAGACGCGGAGAGACGCAATATAAAAATAATAACCACGTTCAAAAGAAAGATACAAAAAAAACAGAAACATCAAAAGAAGAGAGTAGCTTACATGGTTTCCACCCTCCCCACCAAGCGAATCGAATAATCCGAATAAGTTGTTTTCTTCGTTACTCGTATTCCGAATCCTAATCTGTATTAAAGGGAGAACTTTGTTATGGGGAATTGTCAGCTGAAAGAGCGAGAAAAAACCAAATAAACATGAATTATTTCGTACAGAGAAGTTTTATTTTCAAACTCTGTCGTGATGAAAATTCAATATTACACACATATATATTTCGTTTTTTATTTTTTATTCACCGAGATAGATTGATTTCAACATTCTGCTAATACGGGTGACGTATCTGTGACGGCTAATTTGATTTAGGCCTACCTTTAATAGTGTAGGGCACGCCATCTTGAAAGTCAAGTAGTCAAACGGTAAAGAATTTTGTTTCTTCTTCTTTTTTCCAACCGACGAACGTGAGGGCTGTGCGGGACGAAGGCCATGCCCATCGTCCGCTCGTGTGTTGCCTCCCGAGCTTCAGATAGAGCTGGACCATAGATAGCTGGATTTTTAGGGTGTGGCCTGCTACCGGCCGCGGGTTTTCAATTAATTAATTAATTGCGGGTTAGTGTACGCCGAGGGCGGGTCCAAGATTCACCTGGCACAGATTGGTAGCGACCGAGGGCGCTAATGAGGTGGTTGCCCTGAAATCGGGCGGTACGATGATAGAGTTTTCGGGACAGTGACCGTATAGTGGCGTCCAGGGAACGGACACGCTTTTTTTATCAGGGGCTAGGCGAATCACCTGTTCCGGGCCCAAAGGAATATAGCCTATACACTTCACCAACGTATACTTCCTGTACACTGTACACTTCCTATACAACGTACACTCCACCGTCGACATTACACTAGGTGTACCTGCACTTCGATGTCCAACAGGCTTGTATTGTCAAACTTGCTTAGGCAGCCTGCCATCTGGCATCCTTTTCAGATGAGCAATCCATCTCTTGTTCTCTGCAATACCATCTTGGATATTAAGAATGTTCAACTCTTTTTTAGGAATATCTTAATTGTAAACTCTATCCCTTCGCGCGCAGCTTTAACAGATCGCAAGAATCTCATCTCAGATTCCGGTATTCAGCTTACATGTTTTGTTGCCGGAACCCAAGTTTCAGAACCATACAGTATCACTGGCACAGCCATTACCTTATAAAAGTTTAGTCAGGTCTCTAAGATTATTTTGATTTATTAAATCAACAGTTGGAAAGTGACTTTGAATCGGTCCGAAAGCCACTAATTTGGTGGTGTAACGTGCAACGAGCAGATTTTCTTCATTGTGTCACAGGTGTGCCAGCTACCGTGTACAATGGCCATCTTCAAGATGTATAGTAATAGTGGATTTGCATATTATTTCCAATTTCTTGTGTTGTTTCAATCTTACTTTGTGAGACGGGGTTGCCTAATGTTGTTAGGACGGTCGCACGGATCGTCCTGTTATATAGTGGAAACCGAGTAACTAACACCAGATAAAGTCTGTAATTCCACTTTTAATTATAGTTAGAAATCAATAAATCCACTTATATACAATTCTTCAAGCTAATATGTTCAAAACACAAACAATAAATGTCAGCTTATTATCAGTGTCGTCCTAAATAACAATCACTACGAAACGCTTTGTAATATCGCAGGTACCAAACTGTATTTGGTCGGCCGCTGGATGATTATTTATATAAGCTCCACTGAGGTCCGAGTCACTTTCCGGTTGTGCGTCAAGAAAAATTGCGTAGTTACCGCCTCTCTGGAACTCGCTAGAAAACAGTGGTTAAAGTGACCGATGGGTGGGCTTTGTGTGTACTGTACACTTAAAGCAGTAAACTTCACAGAATAGGACACTTTTGGAATATCGCACGCAAATTGCTATTTCTATAATACTTTGTTGATAGTGATGGGTGGCGGATCAGGTGCAGTTGCCAGCTACAATAATTATAAACAAAGCACCCGGCAGTGTAGACTACATCAGGCTGCAACGTCTAAGTGTAGGTATCAAAAGACGTAGTAAAGGAAATCCTTAATTTTTAATGCCGAGCTCGTTTAGGATGTAAACTGCCTATTATTGTTCATCGTACTGCTAACTAGGTTTTACCAGGCTGGAGTAGACCATGTTTTACTAGGTTTGCGAGTTCGATTTGTCTGGAGAGAGTTCTCGTCTAAACATACATTAAATGCAAGGTGACTCAAAAAAGACTGTACAACTTTGAATGCATATTGAAATCTGTTCAGATAACTTACAGAGTCGGTTGAGGTGCCATTTTAAATTTAAACACGTCAACATTTTCATCAAACAGTCACTTCAGTTCGATGTGAGCACTATCTGTGATACGACAGACAACGCACCTGAAGTCAATTTCATTCCAAACTCGAGCCAGTACGTCGGGTGTCACTTCTGCAACTGCGGCGTAAATTCGATTTCTCAGCTCAGGGAGAAAAACTCGATCTTTAATAAAACTCCAAAAGTCAAGATGGGTCAAATCTGGGGAGCGAGGTAGCCATGCAATAGGCTCTGCACGACCAATCCAGTGACCTGGGAATTGGTTGTCAAGGAAGTGGCGGATGTGTAACCAAAAGTGAGGCGGTACCCCGTCTTGCTGATAGTAAAGCCAGCAATCGTAGTCATCTTCGTCCGACTGTGACGTGAACATCTCCATATACACGATACCGTTATGTTTTTCTCCATAGAAAGGAACGGGCCATACACTTCAAATTTGCTGAGGACACAAAAAGACTTTTGGCCTGTCACGCTCATGTTCGAATGTTTCATATATAGTTTCCTGCAGTTCATTCTGAGCGTTCGTATTGCCACTGATGTGAAATGTTGACTCACCGCCAGAGATTACATTGTCCAGGGATGTCTCATCGGCTCCTATTCGATCCAACATTTCTGCACAAAAGTGTATACAAGTAACTTTATCTGCTTCATAATATTTTTTTGTAACATGGAAAGTTTGTATGCTTTTAAGGTGCGTCCAGACATGCAACAACGTATCGTAACGCAACAGCGACGCGTAACATAACATCGTAACAGGACATGGTCGTAACACATACATCGTACGCGTAACAGGACATCGGCGCGTAACAGATGTTCGCACCACTACGCCGTTCCATCCGTCAGTTCTTGTTGAAAACGTGTATAGGTGTAGTGGACATGTACGTGTAGTGTGCAGCAGTGGCGGCTGGTTATGTTTTTGACTGGGGGGGGGGGCAAAATTTAGTTGTACCCATATATTATGTAAAAAAAAACAGTATAAACTAAATTATTGCTATTATCATCAAATAATTGTAAAATTGAATATTTTGCTTCACTACTAAAATTATTGTTAATATCAAAAACCTACCTTGCAAACTACCAATATTTAAACAGTGTTTAAAACTAAAATTATTTATAACCGCGTTTCATAATTTTGTTGTGTAATATCTAAATTCGGTTTTGGTGGCACTAATTTTTTTAGTTCTATTTTCTTTTCGTAAGTAAGTGAATTTGAAATAATCAATCGTTTAATATTACTTACCGAATTCATAGCCATTTTAATCGTTTCTAACAAATACGCACAGAAGACACAGGCTCAAGCCTACACACAGTGGTGTCGCCATGGGGGCGGTCCGCCCCGGGTGCCACACTCAGGGGGGTGACAAAATTAGGGCGAAAAAAAATTTTAGAAATAAAAAAGAAATTACTAGATCAACAAATTAATCACATCAACATTTCGATTGAAGTGTGCAATCCCAGGAAGAGGGGCGTATTATGTACACTATATTATGTATTATATACACTAGAGTAATACGAGTTTAAAACGTTTCGGTAAATACGTAATTTTTGTTCAGTTAAATTTGTATTGCAGTCTTTTAATTATCGTAAGTTTGATTGCTTGTACTTCAATTATAAAACGACCGAGTAATTTTTGCGTGAAAAATTTTCTCAGTGTATATAAAAAAATCAATTATGAGATTTTTTGTAAGCACTCCTAACCTACCCTTGTTTTTGTAGAAGTTGCTTTTTAAAAGAATTGCGCATTTTTTAAATTAATAATTTATTTAAAAAAAAATGCCTTTTTTGGCATTTTAGATAGAATCGCTAGCTCGCCTATCTGCACTTCCGAAGGTTAAACTTTCGCTAGCATAACGTCCTGTCCGTTTGAAGTTTAGATTTTTGTTTGGTCGCGTTGTTTCCCTGTTATAGGTTAGACTTATATGCCGATCCACGTTTTCGACGGCACTTGCTACAAAAACTCGACCCGCTCGCAAACCCTCAATACGCTTATATAATCGTGTGCGTTAGCGTCCGATCATCCTACACTCTCTTCGCTTTGGCTCGTTCAGCTCGCGCACCGCTCGGTCGTCCGTAAGCCGAAGGGTGTTTTGATAGTTGCGTTTCCTGATTTGGCCAATTCTGCGCAGGCGCACCTGACTCCCGCGCCGGAGAACCGCTCACTCTTTGTTTCAGCCCAGTGTTGTGAATGTGATGCGTGTTGTACAGTTTCAGTTCAGTTCAACAGAAATTCAATTTTTGCTGTTTATAGTGGCATGGTGCAGAGTGGACCTTTAATTATTTTGAGTTTCTGTATGTGCACCATTCATTTACTGAAGGTAAGTACTTGACTTGAAAAGCGAGTACCGATACACAGGCCTGCGAATTTAAATTTTTTTTCTGCGGCACGGGGTTAAACAGGTCTCTATACTTTGTTCAGTCAGGGAAGGCGGTTGGATTACCTGCGATGGCTCACTTAACACAAACACACACATGCAGCCGACCAGACGGTACCCTCATTCGGCGTTTAATGCCTACTGGACACTATTGGACACTCCGTTACTCGGACCGACTTTTCTTATGGTTTACAATTTAATAGCATTTAACGTAACATTTTTTGATTCTGCGTTGAATTCCAAACAAAATTAGAGCAAACACGGTACGAATCTGACGAGAAATACTGTTCAAAGGTTATATGATATGGCTATAGAACGTATGCTGGTTTGTTTATCTGCCCCACGAACTTGTTTTCGTAAATGAATATTTAAATAGGAATTCTGCAAATACCGCCACGTTTTTACACACTCAAGCTAGGACAATATTGTGATGTATTTATTATTTCTTTATGTGATGTATTATTTCGAGGAGGAGGCCCTCTTCTTGACTCAAGAAGGTTATATGCAAAATAATGTAATGCAAGCAAGCAAACACGCTTAGCAATACAAAAAAACTCGGATAAAAATCCAACATTTTTAAATATTGTAAATGGTTTTGTAAATACCGTATGTAGGCCTTTTATATAAACAGTGACGAAGGTGTTATGCGGCCTTCGGCACTTTCAAAAGTACGAAACGAGCCTTTCAAGCTCGAAACGCAGAAAGCTCATAGGTCTACTGTAAAAGTAAACAAAACAAACGTTAAAATAATATAATTATTAAATTAATAATTATGAAGCCCAAATGATTTGAAATAGTGAAAATAAGATGAAATTTTTAAATATTAAAATTGGTGGAATTTACACTAATGCAACAAGTTGGCATTTCTGTAAAACGTCTGTCTGAGACTAGATGGAGTGCCCATCACGAAGCAATAAAACCCGTCATGGGTAACTTTGAAAAGCTAATCGAAGCTGTTGAAGAACTATGCCAGCCCGACGAGACAGTCGAAACTAGAGGAGCTGCACATATCCTACTGCCTGCAATCAGCGACTTCTCATTTTTATGGTACCTTTCATTGTGGGGGCAAGTGTTAGAGGAAGTAAACTACACACAAAAATATTTGCAATTGGAAGGAATCAACCTCGAAAAATGTGTAGTTAAAATGAATGATCTTAAGCTGTTCTTGAAGGACAAACGTAGAGATATTGTTGAAGGTGCTCTTCAGTTTGCAAAAAATATGTGTCAAAAATTGGACATCCCCACAGAAAAAAGAAAAAGAGTGAAAAAGATGCTACCTGGTGAAAATTCCGGGGATGAAGGACTCACTTGGGCGCAAGAGCTACAACGGGCAATGCTCGAATGCATAGATACGTTTTACCAGGAGATGGTGACGCGCTGTGAGGGTATGGAACAAGTCCTCTCCCACTTCGCTATTTTGCAGCCTAATAATTTGATGAATGCAAACGAACCAGACCTTCGGACTCTTCTCAAAAGTTTGACTAAGACATGATGAATTTTCTCAAGAAGACGTAGACGTCCCCAAAGAAATCCTGCGGTTGAGAAGGCATCTTCAGGCAGCAGGCATTTCAAATGAAAGAACGAAGAAGTGGACCTGTTTGAACTTCTTAGAATTTATTACCGAATATGACTTTTCAGATACTATACCAAATGTAACATTAGCTTTAAGGTTTTTCCTCATAATATGTGTATCAGTTGCTTCATGCGAGAGAAGTTTATCGAAACTAAAATTAATCAAAAGTTACCTCAGATCCACAATGAGTCAGGTTAGATTGACGAACCTAGCTATGTTATCCATTGAACATGAAGTGGCAAAAAGTATTGATTTTGATAGTGTAATTTCAAAATTTGCTTCATATAAAGCACGTAAAAGCAGGTTTTAAGATATTGATGTGCTAATTCTTTTGAATTAGTAGGCCTAATTACCTGTATTTAGTTTGTAAAATGTATTTAGCCTAAAAATAAACAGTTCCAAAAGTTATAAATGTTTTATTTAATTTAATTCAAATTCGTTCTTTGCAACACGTTAGCTAATTACAGTATTTTCAGCTTTTTATAGTTAAGTGTGTGGGAGGGGGGTGTAACGAGGACGGCCCGCCCCGGGTGCCACTACATCTGGCGACGCCACTGCCTACACAGAATAAGTTACACGTTTATGTAGGCCTACGCAAGGTTCGACAAAAACACTATCGTACACAGAATACACTGCCTAATAAAGAATAAATTATTAGAACATTACGTTTACACAAAAAGTACAACAAGAACACAATCAAAACTACATAAAACACAAGAGAAAATATATGCACTTATATATGCTATATGAAAATATATGATATAACAGCAACAGAGAAGTTTTGAACAACGCTCCCTCTACGAATTTAGCTGCGAAATCAGAAAGCGGGCAAAGCCCTACCTGTAATGGCGGATGCTCATGTAAATGCATAGACATGTGTACACGTCTCTTGCCCCGCTCCCCGAAAGACTGGCCTATGCAGGGAGGACGATAGCGAAACCGTCCTGCCTGCGGGACCATGCCGAAAACATCGGGTGATCGCTATTAGTCGCCCCAAAAATATCTTTCAATAAGGATACTACACATTATCACATTATAGTTATATTATTGACAAGTTTAATTTGCAAATTTAGTGGGAGGGCTGCGCCCTTTTGCCCTCCCTGTACGAGCCGCTACTGGTGTGCAGTACAAAAATATGGATATGCTGCGGGAGCCTGTATAGTTATGGGCTATTTAGTAAAAAAGAAGAGACGTCGGGAAAGATGATGGTGGCATACGCAGTTGTATAATAGAAGAACGTACAGTGGTGCCAAAAGTAAATTGTAGCCCTACTTGGAGGCTCTTAATTTTTACTCAGTATGAAAATTATAAAATTACGTCAGATAAACCAAACCACACAGGGAGCACGTTTCGCACCAGCGAAGGTCACTAGCCATTTTGAACGGTACCACTGCATCTGGTGGTTGCATTTTGAACTACGGCACTACGTGAGTCAAACTTGTCGTGTTTTTCTTTTAAAATGACACTCAACAGACTCTGTAAGTCATCTGAAGAAATTTCTGTATGTTTTCAAAATTGTAAAGTCCTTTTTGAATCATTCAGTATTGTCCGCGATGGGATTCGAACGCATTACACTCCGCTTTGGAAAGGAGACTGACAACTGACCACTGCGCCATCTGAACTTCTATGGTAAATACCGCAATACAGTACACCAACATAGTACTTAAACTATCAAGATGAGGTTTACTTTGTTTTGCGTATGCGTTCAGTATCATCGCGTTTCTTTGCGCTATTTCTTGCGAATATTTCTATAAATAAAAGGATGAAAGGAACGTATTACTTATTCAGACAGGTGTGTGTCTGTGTGTGTAGTCGCGTCTAATCAGGCTAAGTGTTAGGTAGGATCAGTCCTGCGGCGCGGCACCGGGAGTTTGCATTAAACGTAGCCAGTAAAATGTACGTAAAACCAAAGCCACACCGACAGCGTCTCTACGTCAGCGTATTTTTAATTTTCACTACGACAATTTTTTGTTTTTTGTTTTTACTTGTGTGTCGGTAGTGTGAAATTGTTATTTATGAAAAAGACTGCAACGAATTGTTTACCTTATCGTATGTAGAAGGGTTGAAATGTGTAAAGAGCGTATGTGATTGGAAGTTACGCTTTGTTTCACAGTTCCTTGTCAACGTTGATTAACCATTTTCTAAATGAACTCTATGCACAAGGTTGAGAAATCTAAAAATCCTCTTATCCATTCCTTTTATCTAAAAATCTTCGTTCGCTCGAAGATTTTAATCGTTAAATATATGTGTTGAGGAGGAGGAGGAGGAGGAGGAGGAGGCAAACTCCGGCCCACCGGCCGAATCCCGCTTTACGGTGAGTCTCGAGTCAATTATATCTGCAGATTTAAATGTTAAAAACAACTTATCATGTCACATTTAAATAATAACGCATTTAATTTTTGCGACTGAAACTCAGACAGACGTGAAGATGTCGCGTTGTTACGGACTGCGTTCTTAGCCAATTCTCTTAACATTAATGAAAATTGTTTTGTTCGTTTGTGCTCAGAAAATCAGATCAAACATGATGTCATTTACAGGTGATATCGTGTTCCTTTTCACATCCCAAGTAGTCTATTTTTCGCCTTGTGAAGATCGCAAAGGTCGTCACCTACGTTCTGCCGATTAGATCATTATTTTCACCACAACTCGTCCGTCAGGTTTTTATTTTCTTTTCCTTTTTCCTTTTAAGTTTTGTTTTTATTCCGGTAAAACTGCCAACTTTTATGTTATTATTTCAAATATGTTTTATAAATACAAAAAATTTCAGATCCTTAATGTTTATTGTACCCCTTGTACTTGAATCTGTATTGGATTTATTTACTCTTGTTTTCTTTCATATGGGCCATTTCTTTTACGAAACCTGTATATTCCGTTTTTTCATGGCCCCACTTATAGGATAATCTAGTAGTATAAACCCCGTGTGTATAAGGGTTTGCCAAGTATAGAAAGGGGATACTAACGGTCTCCGAAAACTCTCTGCAAAGTAAAAATGTTAGTTCTTTGAGAAAGTGGTTTCAGTTAATGTATTATTTGATCCAGTTAGTTTATACATTAAGCTTACAATAGCTTATTAATAATTATTTGTTACATGCAGAACGGCAAAAACGTGTAGTAGGCTGTGTGTGTGCGTGTGTGTGTGTGTGAAAGAGATAGAGATAGAGAGGTGTCTGGTATTTATACAGATAAAGTAGTAAGGCATTAAACGTTTCGCGCAGATCATAGCGGAGGCAGGGAAGGCAGTGCAGGAAGTGGGGTGTGAGGTGACCAACCATGTGACGCACTAACCATGCAGATCTTCTGAACACAAAATAATTGCTCCGAAAACAACGCGTTTAAGCTACGCATACGCAATGAGATCTTTTGGCACAGTACAGCCAGCCATCCATTTCATGTCTAATTATTTTAGCTGTAACCGTGGGCCTTAGTGATTTATGGACGATTTATCACTTTCAATCCCATGAAACAGTTCTTGATGTGACTTGCGGTCAAACAGTCACTACGTGACTGTAGAAGTCTTCCGGAATATCGCAGAATAAGTGGAATTCTTTCATCCCTTCTTTATTTAAGGTTCTATAAAGGTACGCCCGCGCGCTTGTTGCTTGAAGACGTCGTTCGTGTGATATGTACAGTAAATTACACTCTCAAACATTGTGTGGAAACAGTTTTCAGCAATATAGATAGGGTTACAGTATTGGGATGTTTGCAACGAGCCAGTGTGAAGATACGATACCCACTGGCGTAGGTAGAGCTTGCACCTGAGACAGATTAGATTGTATTCTATCGCAGAGACTTTTTACCGCCGCCCTTAAAACGATCTTTTCATACAGTACCATTTCACCCTCGTCTCTCCCCCAGCTTTTTTTTCTTTTGAATTCCGTCTGCTGTTAACATAGAGCTACTGTGTAGTTAATTGGCAGTTTGTGGTAGCGTTCCAGAACTTCAGTTAATATTACCTTTATCAGCGTTATTGTGATATAATAGCTTTTTCATCTCCAGACGACAGACAATCAATAATGACATCCTCCTTGAGAGTTCGTGTAGTCTACAGAGCGGGGGACGGAAGCTGTGAGCTGGGTCTGGCGGATCAATCGAGGAAAACCTTGAAAATGTTGAAGAGGACGCCATTATTTTTCGAGCGACGAAGCACATTTCCACACCTCGGGATGCGTAAACAAACAGAATTTTGTTACTACGAGAGACACTCTATAATTAAAGAGACAAATAACTGTAAAGGAAAATCGATTTACTTATCAGTATGACAATTTTTTACTTTTCAACACAGTCCCCAGCAACATTAATGCACTTGTCACGTCTCTGACTAAGCTTTTTATGGCCTATGCCTGCTGCAAAGAATTCTTCTTTATGTCGATGTCTGAGCCACTTTAGGACATTTTATTCGACGTTGTTGTCTTAAAACTTCGTACCACGTAACACTTCCTTGAGTTGACCGAATGAGTACAAATCAGGTGGAGCCAAGTCTGGATTGTAGGAAGGGTGAGGTAGAGTCTCCCAAGCCAATTTGTTGATGGTTTCATGTGTTAACTGAGCTGTGTGTGGACGGGCATTATCAAGAAGGTCAATGACTCCTTTGTTCAGAAATTCAGGACGTTTCTGCATCACTGCCGCGCTTTAGTTTATTGATAAGCAGTCAGTGTAGTAGAGGCCAGACAATGTTTCCTGAACAGTCATCTGCGCCGACCCAATGCATGAATTACCCCCACTTACAAGTATAGCTAAGTTGTTTAGAGAGGAGACAACGCGATAACAGTACACCGTCTCACTCATGTACTACTACTGTTTCTGTCACACACGTGCTTCCATTGTTCTCGCCAGTCTTGTTGCAGCCCATGTTCCACACTATGAAACACTGTACTAGACTGTTATGCGCATGTGCGAAATGATTGAAAATCTTGTTAGCCTCGTAACGAGGTGTTTGTACACTGCGCATCTCTAGGTAACTTTTCAGTTTCTATCGTCAGGTTTCTATGTACTGTTTACTATCCGCTAGTCATCTAAAAAGTCACAAAAACCGGGCTTTCAGCATCCCTGAAGACCGTCAACACGTTTTCCCCACTTATGGTGGGGTCTGAATTTTTCCTGACAGGTGAACTCGTACGCTTCTACTCCTTGTTTTGTCTTTTGGGTTCTGACTCAAAATGATGAGTCCATGTTTCCGATCTTCATAAAAAATTTAGCCGGTTTTTCACCTTCAGCAAAACAGCAGAAAAAAAACGGATCACTGCACGTTGTTCAACGAATTCCGAAACTTCAAGAGAACTCACCATGGTTAAATGAGAATTTGAGATTATAAACAAAACAATTCTAATCAAACATATATTGAGAACTCATCACAGGGATGCAAACTTACGGTTCTGAAACTATCGCACTCCGCGTACCAATAGTTTTTTCTTCTACAACTTTTCGTCTCTTAACTATTGAATGATCCTCATAGTTATATTAAAGCTAGCGAAAGCTTTACCAACTGCCATTTCATAGTATCACAGTATACGTTATATTACAATCCAGTTGCTGTGGTGTGTGCAGTAGTTTCAAATTTCAAACTTAGGGAGTCATTTTTTTTTGAAGAGGACACATCATGTACGATAATAGTAACTTCTAGTCGGCACATCATGACGATGCTGCGTAATTTTTACAACCAAAACTCTGTGACATTGGAGATCAGCAAGTTTGATTCCAACAAGATGACGCCACCGCCAATACGGCAGTAGCTTCTGCGAGAATTTTTTCCCCGGCCGTCCGACTTTATGACATGATAACTTTCCATGGCCTGTGCGATCGCTCGACCTTGCCGTCTATAATTATTTCTTTTGGCGCTGTCTCAAATATAATGTTTTTATTTGTCGACCACATTCAATTATTGGTGAATTCAAGTATTCCATCCAGCAACAAATTGGAGCAGTAAGGTAACAAATAATCCAACGAACGATGACGAATTTTAGAGGGAAGTTAAATGGATGCGTGAGACAAGAGGAAACATATTTAAATGTTGTAATTTTCAAGACAAAGAAAAGAATTATAAGTGTAACTGTGAAAACTACTCTTTGACACAATAAAATTATTATTGTGATGCTCTTATGGTTTATTTTCTCTCACGCCAAATTCATCAGATCATATGAGCAGCATATGATAGTATTGAAAGAGGATAGCTGTTTTTGGCTACGTTAGAGTCATGAGTGCTGAAAAAATTAGCGTGTCTGGTTAAAATGACCCTCCGAAGGGCCAGAAGTAAAGTGATACAGCAGGGTATGTGTTCAAAAGTATTTAACATTCAGTAATGACTGAAACACCGGGGACTCTTTGTTGTGTACATTATTAAATTTAGCACTGGAGGAAGTTACCGGCCAGCCCAGGAGGCACGATTTTTAGTAGAACTACACAAAGCATAGTTTGTGGTTTAAATTACGTTTACTCTCATGGAATTTTGCGATTTTTCACAATTTTAGCTCCTACATTTTTGCCCCCACGTCTTATTTTTGGACGGATCAATCTGTTAAACAAATAGAGTTCTATAGGGTAAAAGTGTGGACACATACGCCGAGTTTTACGATTAATCGGTCGATGCATTCGGACGTTATCGTGAGACATACACCAAACAGATAGACAGAGAGAGAATTGCCAAAAGGTTGAGTCACAACTGAGAATTCACTCAAAAAATGAATCGGAATAGGGAAGATTAACAGTGTTCAACTGTGGACGCCTGGAAACCAAAACAAATCGGGGATAATATGAGTTCGGTACACGAATAAGGGCACCAGAAATGCTCGTAGGTGGGACATGTGGAGTCCATCACCATTCGTCAGTAGGCTTTTGGATTAGATCCATAATATCACTGTTTTCGACATTAAAATTATTTACGCACATATCACAACTAACATTGCTTTAGCAAAACAACTCACAGTTCACTTACAGAAATATCCATATATCCATAAATCCAAATATCCATCTGATTTGTACGCAAGACGTGGGAAAGCACCTCTTTCTTGAGACTGCTCTATTCGTAATACTAGTACATACTTGCAAAATGCGGCGTTGTATTAAAAATAGATGGTTGGAATTTCGTTGTAACTGTCCATTATACGAGCGAGAACAGTGTGAACAGTGGTAAAATATTCAACCGTGGCTCCAGAAACGACCAATTGAAAGGATGTACAATGTTCATTGTATTGTAGCAACTAAGGTCCGGGCACACCTGAGGCAGATTACATTGTACCCTATCGTTGTAACCGATTCCCCCCCCCCCACTCTTTGTCCGTTCCTTCTCGCTGAGAATTGCCGTTTAACCCCTCTCATCCCCCTCAAGCACTTTACTTTTCCTTTTTAATACACTTATATACTCTTTCTTATCGCTTTTTGGTATATATCTCGCAGTTTATGTTACTGTTATGTCCAGCGTTAAGAGGTAGTTAACTGCCGCTCAGAGCTTTACTTAATGCCGACGTCGTTCTTGGAAATTACATACGGTTGTAATTCAACTTTTATAATACAAGTATTCGAATTTCTTCAGTAAATAATAGTATTGAGAAGGCGAAGCAGCAAAGGAAAATACACCATTCGATTTACTTAAAAAAAAGTTCGTAAGTAAAATGATTAAAATAACTTAATGTTTATGTTTCGTTAAAAAGTATAAATACGTAGCTCACATCATCGTTTATAGGACATAATTGTTACAAAAAAAACACAAATAAAAAATTTGGGAAAAAGCAGTTTTTTACTGTTTTCCTGTGTAGACTCCGTCCTTTATCGAACTACCGAAAAGCCTGTCACAAAGTCAGCAAGTCGACGGTTGTAACGAAACCTATTTTGGTATTGTTACGTAAGGCGGAAAAAGTGTTACACCATTACAAAATATTCTACGTGTTTCTCGGACATTCCAGTGGAATCCGGCTGTAATGTTGTGTGCGTACGTGATCTCAATATGCGTTAGCGAGACTTTTCTAGACTTCGCCAGCCGCGCGCACTGTGTCAAGGCCGCAATCAATTACGTTCTAGTGTAGAGCTGATGCGTAGTATAGATGTTTCTGGATTTTCGGCGGGGTATAAATACAAGTACTCAGCGACGCTCGTTTTCACTTTGAGTTGCGATTGATTCAAGTGCGGTGCGTAGTATTGTGGCGAAGTGTTATGTGTTTTATAATTGTCCGGGACAATTGTAATACAATTGTGTTTTATATTAGTTGCCATTTTTATTGCGTGTGAACAATTTTTATTTGATTTGTTGTAAGAGACTATCTTGTTGATTACAAACTGTTTAATTGTGATAATTAAAGCTGGTGATTAGAGACTTAACTGTATTTTGTTTTCCACTGAACCATACGACGATCAGTAGACCGTCGTGACAGTACATGAGTGCCCCCGCCAGTTTATATGCGTTCATTTTGTAGTTTTAAAACAAATACAGCCAAGAAAACTTTGGTTAGGAAGACCATGTAGGTTAGGAAATAAAAAGGGGAATTTAAACCACAGTCTGAATATCGTTTTTATTTTTGGACGTCAGAGCCCAAAAAGGGGGTAAAAATTTTGATAAAATCTAAAAGATTCATGTGGGTGGAATTAAAAAAAATTTCAACAAACATCTGAATGCAGTGCTAATGTTTTGGAAATTAAAAAATGTGGGACCCCAGGGCCCAAAAATGTAAAAAATGTAAAAAATTTGAAAAATTGTGAAAGTCCTCCAGTGTCAGACTATAAAGTATTGTAACCCAATTGCGAATGTTTCGAACTTTTAAATGTTTATTGTGTATGATTGTTTGCAATACAGTTTTTGTATATTACTAAAGAAATGACAGAAAACATCAGAGCTTTTGTAGTTTTTCCCGTCATTGGAAAATCATCTAATATCAAAAGTGAATTAAAACTAACGTAATAATAAATGTATTTCGTTGAAAATTGAGAACGAGTTCTGCAGCTGAGGGAGCATACTGTATACTGTAGTCACTTTTTGTTTAATATAATTCGTTGAAGAAGCGCTCCACAGCAAAACATTAGATTTTCAATATGTGTTTCAAAGGAGTTTTGAAATATCGACACTCTTTCTTTGAGCTTGTGTGTGTGTGTGTGGGGGGGGGTAGCGCTGTCAACCCACGATTTCATGTCCGTGAACTTCCTTCCTTAAGCAGTAAGTGTTTACTGTTTACCATTAACTGAGCACGTCGTGACGGCCACTTCTTGTACCATTAACACAATAATACTGCCAGCAGTGAGCTTGTTTGTTTAAGAACCTTCGACTAAGTAGTAAAAGCTTTTAATTACAAAGAAACTGCAACCGTCAACCTTCAGGAAACGTTGTTGGCTCACGTTCAAGGTTAGTCGGATTTTCCTCTCCTTGGCTGGTTGCACACACACATAAACGCGCGCACGCATAAAAGAAACTGCAGACGCAATACAGATATTGAACCCCCCCTCCCGCCCAGGTCAGTTTTTGCTGACTACAGAAGCGTGCCTACTCGCGTAATATATTTATCTTGCCGTGTCCTTCTGCGGAGAGAATCATTGCCAGTATGTAAAATGTGTACGCTTAATATCAGCAGTAGTTGATCAGCTCCACAGATTAAACCAAAGTTGATTAGTTACGGTCTAACTAGACAAAGTCGCTCCTGCGTCCCACGCTTATTTCGGCCTACAATTCAATGATTTACCAGATTGTCCCTTTCTGTCTGAGTTAAACGCCGTAATACTGAGCGTGTCATAAGTCGTTTCACGCTAGAACTTATACTTAGCCATGAAGTGACTGTGAAGCAGGGGCGTATTTATGGGGGGGGGGGACGAATGAGACCGTACTCTGCTTAGAGCATGGATTCTCAACCTTTTTGTGATTGAGAGCACCTTTCATACTCCGGGGCAAGTGGGAGAGCACCATGAAAATTTAATAATAATAATAATAATCATAATAATAATAATAAATACACTCACCAGGCTAATGAGATCCTTGGCCCTGAATGTTACTCAGAATTTCACTAATATCTAAGAAGTCGCTTGCAGCCACACGTAAACAGTCCTCCAAATGTGAGTCATTTAATCTTGATCGTGCTTTGTTCTTGATGTATTTCATTAATGAAAAACATTTTTGACACAGGTAGGTTGTCCCAAACATCGCCAAGCATTTGAGAGAAGCATTTCGCAATGTCGGAAATTTCATTGTATCATTTGCACCCCAGAAATCTGTGATCCTTTCCTTTTCGAAAAGATATTTTAAGGCTTGAGAGGACTGGATCTCTAATAATTCAAGTTCCGCGCGAGCAAGATTGTGCTGTTGAATAATCTGAATTTTTCTGAGAGAGTCCACATTGAATTGAAATGGATTGAGCACCATATTAAACAACGGCTCACTTTCTTCGAGTACATGAAAACGTGTAGCAAACTCTTTCAACAGATCTTGAATTGCCAGAACGACAATTTTAGGACACTCCGAGTGGGGACGACCAAGACTCGAGAGTGTATGTGCCAGTTCAGGAAAATGAACCAAGTCATTTTTACTTGCCGTCCCGAGGAATCTTTGTAACTTTGATCGAAAAGAAAATATAATTTCTTTCAGTTCACAAATTGTGTTTTTCTGACCCTGAAGACGTTTGTTCAGCTCGGTGAGATATTGAAATAGGTCTACCATGAAAGCAAGATTGATCTTGAAATCATCCCCGAATATTTCTGGAAACTTAGTTACATAATCGTTGGCAGAAATAAACGCTTTGATTTCATCGAAAACTTTCCAGACCCTTGTAATTGCTTCCCCGCGACTTAGCCAACGAACATCCGCATGTAGGATTAGTTCTGAATGTGGCGCTGATAAATCATGCAAGAAGACTTTTAGTAAGCGTTTATTCAGGGGTTTAGAAACCAAAAAGTTGATCAACTTAACTATCAGTTTTAACTGTTCTGAAATTTCAGGAACAGATATAAGATGACTGGCTAAGTTTTCAACGTGAATTAAACAATGATAGTGAACAAAGGGAGGAAAATGTTCATCATTTTTCAGAAGAGCGACAAATCCTTTATTTTTACCTACCATGGAAGGTGCGCCACACACGAGCTTTGATAAGTCAATGCCATTAGGTTTCAGGAAATTCGCGACAGCGTTGTAAATGTCTTGCCCCGTAGTTGTACCCGGGAGCGGTAAAATTGTTAAAAAGAAATCTTCTACAATTCCCACATTATCTATACAACGTACAAAGCACGCCAATTGTGCTACAGAAGCAATGTCTGTTGATTCGTCAACAGCAAGAGAAAAATAACTACATTCAGAAAGTTTCTGGAGTGCTTTTTGTTTAATTTGAGCCGGGATGAGGTCAACGCGCCTGGCAACAGTGTTATTACTAAGTGGCAGATTTTTTGCCGCATTAATCAAAACACTTCTGTATTTCTCAGGTATACTTTCAGCGAGAGTTGTCACTGCGGAAACTATGCACTCCTTCACAATTTCTCCACTTGTAAATGGCATCCCATGCTGAACAAGTTTATGAGACACAGATACAGACACTTCGGTTGAAAGTTTGTTAACAGAACTATTAACATTAAATGAAAAAGACTTTTGTTGACGTTGGAGTTGTGATTTTAACTCTTTGATTTTATGTATCCTTGCATCTGATCCCGTGGTATATTGATCAGAAAACGCTCTATGATGAGTTTCATAATGTCTTTGACAGTTTGCTTTTCTGAAACCCGATAAAGGTGCATGACACAAAACGCAAATAACTCCGGTATTCTCGTCATTAGTGACCACCAAAAGTTACCTTGAAAAGAATACAGTTTCTTTCTTTTTGCTTCGCTACTTTTGTTGGAATCTTGGGTTGATGAAGAAGGTAACTTAGGTATCGATTCTTCACTACGTTTTCGTATTACAAATTTATCCATGTCTCTTTTTTAAGAACGTTCACAACACACTTCGAGGCGAAAGTAAAATTACAAACTGACAATAATTACGCGTATTTCACAAATAACAGAACAGCAATACTACAACCAAAATACGTCACAAAACTGGTGTACACCGCTACACTATGTCACTCCAGTCACAAATGTCGCTCGTGTAAGTGGAAATGTCCACGCAGAAACATTCATAGAGGTCATTTCTATCCTTGTCTACTGACGCATGCGCGAGAGTGGAACTCGTGCGGATCAGCTGATTCAGCGTCAGTTCAGCTTTAGAGGCAGACAAGGACATAAATGACCCCTACGTGATTCCATCTCTTTTCCAGCGGACGGTTTCTCAGCCAGTTCACCACCTCTATCTGTATACCTCTATGGTAGTGGCTGCTCTTAAAGTCTCATTGGCAAATTTCGAAATTTCTATTTAAAATCTGAAAATTGATTGGTTGAGCTAAGTGTAAAATGCTACGTGACTATTTCTGTGAGAACGTGCTTAAAGCTGCCAAGTTTAGGGATTTCAGAGGCAATAAAATTAAAATATTTTGAATAACCGCTTCTTTTGAGGTTACTAGTACGTGTTTAACAGCCCATTTACAAGATGAGACAACCTGGCGCCTACAGTAATAAACCCCTCGTAGGCTGTCTCTGCCTTTTAAAGCTGCAAACAATAGAGTCGGTATCGGCTTGTAAACTACGGACAATTCCGGAAACCATTGCAAGTAGTGCTCTTAGAAGTAACAAAGGTTTCCAAACAGTATTCTGCTATACTCAGTTGTTGGTGGACAACAGCTGTACGGCCGTGCTATATAGTTCATAATTGAAAATTAGGGGTCACTGTTGCTCGCGAGCACTTTTTTATACATCCATGATGAGCACCATTTTTAGTTACGCGAGCACTACAGTGCTCGCGAGCACCAGGTTGAGAACGGCTGGCTTAGAGGGTCGAAAAAGTTGACGAGATTTTGTTGATCTCTTAATTTTTTAGGCTGTATTATTATTTTTTTCAGCTGTGTACGCTAATATAGTAATAACTCTTTTTAAAATATACAAACATGTTTATTACACGGCATTAGAAAATACGTTTGAAATATGAAATGTAGGAAAATCAATTCAATCAATAAGTATCTTGTAAACAATGTTTCATTAACGCGTATCTTTATTGTGTTATTACCGTTTACTTTAATGAGACTGGTTTCAGCAACTTTAAAGATAGTAATGCTGATTAGTCTTAACTACGCTTGTCATACTTCCCGGTTTGACCGGGATAGTCCCGGTTTCAGAGCGCAGTCCCGGTGTCCAAGTATTGTGCAGTCCCGGTGTCCAAGTATTGTGCAGTCCCGGTGCAGTCAACTAAGTATTGAAGGGAAGAGTTTAACCGTGCACCTGATTCGAGCAGTTCGCAATTTACGTAAGGACACAAAAATTTGATTATTTATTAACGAGAAAGAATCGTAGGCCATTTCTACAAACAAAGGAATAGACAATGTTGTTGTATATATGACTACCATTTTTTTATTTGTGTTGAAAATGCTTTGAGGGAATAGAAAATGACATTCAAGGGAGGTAAAACGCTGTGCTATTCCACCTTGAATATATGCAGCTTGAATATTGTCGTCTATTTGGGGATGCAGGCTATTTAACCCTAACAGCAGAAACGGAAGTGACCATCGAATGGAAATACAGTATAGCTTTATTTACGTTTTCCAGGGGACTTTAAAGAAAAGACGTGTAAGTGTGAAAAGCGTATAAGTGAAATAGAACATTAATAGTATAATTAAATGGTATGGTACACAATAAAAAGTAAGTATAATTTACAATTTGGTATAATACAGTATAAATTTATAAAACACAACAATAAGAGAGTAAAACTACACAGATATAATTACCCCCCCCCCAAATCCCTTGCTTGTTCTTTCCGCGGCTACAGAGCAAACTATGTCCTCAGATCTTCTCAAATGATAGGAATTCCTTCTGCCCGTGTGCTGCTGGAACCGCTGTAACAGGCAGTCTTCCAAGCGTTCATATTGTTCGCCTTGAATACGTGTTCGCTTATTACTAGAAGCACCAAACACACGAGCACTTTCTTCAATTTCGGTTGCTTTAGCCACTATTGAATTTAATGTCGATGGAGCAATCCTAACTCTTTGGCGATGCTACTTCCCTTCTTATTCCCGCTTTCCTTCGCTACTTTCAAAATGTTTAATTTCTCAGCGACGGTAACGCACTTCCTCTTCCTTCTACTCATTTCCATTCTCGATGTTATCTCTAATAGAAACAATAACGTACTGATGTCGACGAAGCGATGGGACTGTACAAGCAGTGACAAATACTGTACGTTTCTATGAATCTAAAATAGCTCAAAAGTTACTAAACAACTGCAGACTCAGCCAAACAGCGTCAATTAACGATTCCTTAGTCATATATAGTCTGTTCGAAATATTTTGGTTCAGACATCCATTTTGTGATATACGCGACGTAAATCAGAGTAAGTATGTAAACGTATAAATGAAGTTCCGTACCTCCATGGACTTGTGTGCTGTCATAAGTGTAAAAAACGAATAAACGGAAAACGTAAACCGAAATAATATAACATGGAAAGTATAGGAGTTTTGCCGGGACCTTGGAGAATAAACGAATAAGAGTGAAATATGTATAAGTACGTAACGTATAAAAGAAGTTTTACTGTATATTCAGTACATAAGATCTGTAAGGATTACAGCATTAAAATCCCAAATCAAAAAACATAAACAAGTCGTGGAAGGTACAGACATCGAAAAGGTTCAGCGGTTTAACTACTTTGGGTGTCAAATGGATTCGACAGGGGTGTTGAGAACAAAATACGTAAGTTTTGTTACATCTGTGCTGTAATAAACCGACATTTTAAACACAAAACGCGAAGAGACACAATAATTAAAATGCATAAAAGGATTGCGGTGCCGACATTGTTTGTGGAAGTGAATGATGGGTTCTTACTGAGAGCAAGAAAACCACATGTAGGCAGTAGAGATGATACTCCTCAGAGCTTTAGGTATGTAAACGAGAAGACGGGATAAGAAACGCGGATGTAAGAACGGAATTGCAATACAGATTGGAGGATAAAAGTAACAGAAAATAGAAGAAGATGGTTAAATAAATAACGACTGTGTCAGTTGTGTTATAATGGAGAATGAAATCCTCCAACTTTAACGACTTAGTGAAACAAGGCACAAGCCGTCCTGTGCAAAGGACAATAGAAATTAAGTACCAGTGGCGTGGCATGGGTACATAAAAGCTATTGCCGGTTGTGATAAGCCTAAAAATTAATTAGAATTTTAGAATTAAAATGTTAAATTAAACTGTTCTTTTTAGAGTCAAAATATTTGTTTAGAGTATTTTCTATAATTCGGTGGCAGAAGAAGAAAGTCCCAGTTCAACGGAATCTGACTCCATCGTACTTACACAGAATAAATCAGGACACAAATAATACGCTTAAAAATAACAAAGACAAACAGAGAAACACATGACTAAACGAACAAAACACAAATAGGTACTACTTAGTATCTGCTACACGTCGGTTCAGAAAACGAACATAGCTGCTAACTGAGCGTTTTGCCGGTTTATACAGCGGCAACACATTGGGTGGACGAATGTGTTCCCCCCTCCACAGTCAGTACAGTGACAACTACTACGAGGTCAATGACCGTACGCAGCAAAGCATTGCCGATGTCCTAGCCGGCAACACAAGACGGTGCAAGTGCCGAGCAGTTCTAAAGCAACGCTATGCTTTCCGTCTTCAAGTTTCGCTACTAATATCGTTCGGATTTCAAATTATTCAATAAACAAAGTGTTCATTCTGTGATATAATTAATATTATTATCTGTTTTTTCCAGTGCTGTTGCCGCCGGCAACAGTGGTTACATGGACGCCACGCTAAAAGTTCACTACTATTGAAATTGTTGAAACAATTAATTGAGAACCGACGATGGCCTGGGATGGTGAGGGCGAAACGTTTGCCAACTACAAGTGTGGACCACGGCCTACCAGCTCCGCTAATATTAGCAATTGCAACAATGGCAGTGAACTTGCATGAGTACAATATTGTTTGGTAGACCACGGCCTACCAGCCCCGCTAATTGCAACAATGTTGACCCCGGCAGTGAACTTGCACGAGTACGATATTGTTTGGTAGACCACGGCCTACCAGCCCCGCTAATTGCAACAGTGTTGACCCCGGCAGTGAACTTGCATGAGTACAATATTGTTTGGTAGACCACGGCCTACCAGCCCCGCTAATATTAGCAATTGCAACAATGTTGACCCCGGCAGTGAACTTGCATGAGTACAATATTGTTTGGTAGTTTAATGACGTAACACGTTTTGTGTAAGCTATCACACATGGTTTTTTTCTGAACCATCACCGGGTGTGGCGACCGATTTTCGGCACCTGGTTGTTGGAGGTTATTATGAACGATATCTATTGTATCATTATAATTGTCTTTCGAATCTTGAGTTTTCTTTTGTAGGTATTCTCTGTACGCTTTATCCTTTTGTTTGGTGGCTTCTTTTATCTCCTCGTGCCAAATTTTTAATCCTCTTTTCCGTCTACTTTTTAGTCTTTGTGCCTAGCACTTCATTACCTATCTGTTTTATGGCCTTCATTATATTTGTCCATTCTTCAGTAACATTATTGCTTGTTGGGGTTTGTTCGAGCAACTGTGTTAGTCTGTATTGGTACAGATTTCGAATAGGCCTACTCTCTTCTTGTAATAAATATACCTTGTAGATTTTATCTCTTCTTGTGTTTTGTCAAGAGTAGTTCTTTGTTTCTTCCATCTTGACCACATTTGGATCTTGGATTTCACCAAATAGTGATCCGTGTTAACATTTCTTCCTCTATGTACGTGTGTGTCTATGACTCTTGAGGCCAATTTTTGATCAACTATTAGATAATCAATGAGAGACCTGTAACCTCTTGCAGACCATGTGAACTTGATTACCTCCTTTTTCCTGAAAAATGTATTCGTTATTTTTAATTCGTTGAAAGTAACAAATTCTCTCAGGTGCGTTCCATTTTGATTTTGATGTTCTTCTCCAAATATTCCTATTAATCCTGGGATAGGATCCTTCCCCACTCTAGCATTCAGGTCTCCCATTAACAGAACATAATCATTATTTGCCTTTGCCACATACTTTTGTAGTTCTTTATAGCCTAATATCTTTCCGTTTCGTCATGTTTTCCTTCCTCTGGGGCGTAGGTACTTATTACTGTCAAATATCCTCTATCGAATTTCAATCTGTCATTATTCTTTCACTAATAAAGTAACGGATCTAGTGAAAAACTATAAAAAAAGATTGAAAGAGCATGTTATGCGCATGTATCCAGAAAGAATTCCAAGAAAAATCCTGAATTATAAGCCAACCGGAAGAAGAAATGTTGGCAGACCGAGACGGAGATGGTGAAGCCGGACCAGGCAACCTGCGTTATCCTGGACAGATAGCTGATGATGATGATCTATTGTAGGCTATTTGTTTGTTTTTAAGTGGATTAAAAGCGTCTTGTATAAGTCATTCTTGGAAAATATATACGGTAAAGAAAATTAATATAATACTTAAAATTAAATTAAATATTTGCACAAGAACAAATAGAATTTTACAGAAAATGAGGGGTACTGTCAATAAATAATTTTATTTTTATAATGATTTCAACACATTGTGTAAAAAGGTAAATATCCCAGCCATATACGTTTATGTGTTTATGAAATAAATTGCTAAACGCTCGGTGTCTCTTGAGAACAACAAAGAATACCCGTGTGCCGTGTATACACAGTTTTGTGGAACACAAGTCAAATCGAAGAACGGTAGTGTTTCCGCATTTGGGTCACAACTGAAATAACTGCAATATTTGTAAGAATAAAAACAACGAGACCGAAGCGGATATATGGAACAAAGCTGCATTACATTGAACACATAAAACAAAACTATACAACAACAGCGCGCCATTAGCAGCGGCTGCGCCAGCCCAGCAATAACAAAATGACGTAACAAAATAACACGTGGTTTCTCTCCGTCCGTCTCTCCCTTTGTGTCCGGATAGAAAAACACTTGAGGTGAATCGAAACCCCACGGTTTGAATACGGATCGTTAAGTTACAGCGTTGCAATGAATGTACGCTTTTTATTATTCTTGTTTTACTTCTTTTTTTTTAGCTTCTTCTTCTCGGTACGTTAACCTTATTCTTCTTCGTCAAGGTTGTTTGAGTGGCGTGTACAACCACACAGTTCATTGACTGCGATGAATCGAAACGCATCCTTGAGAATTGCAGGCTCGTTCGTTGTATACTGTAGTACGTGTTTGTCTCTTTCTTTTATGCGAATACTATTATATATGTTGTAGAATCCAACATCGTGAACATCATTTCGTTTTGGATTTTACAATTAATAAGACGGAAGAATAACTTCTTCTTTTTTATAGTCTTTATGCTTTCATGGCCGATATTATTTAATGATCGAATCGTGATCCGTTGCTTGAAAAGCCAAACATACGGCTCCAACTGCGGAAGGCCTCTTCAATGACGCGTTTTTTCTTGTCAGTTGGAATACCATTTCGTTTACTTATCAACTGTTATCATCAAATATCTCCTTTTGATTCATATTCGACTTCCCGTTCTATTTTCATGGCTTCGTAAATTATCGTGTTTGTAATTTCAACCTTCATTGTGAGTCTGCTATAGCTGCTACCGTCTCTACCACGCGCAGCCTGGACACCAGAGGCTTCTCGACTCCACCAGTCACCATGTTGTAAGCTTTCTTTTATCCCGTCTCGTAAAGTGTATGTGTCCTCTTTCCACGAACTCCTGGGTCTATTCCGTTTTCTCAGTCTAGCAACTCTTTGGGAGTTCTAGTCTAGCAGCGATCATGAGGCATCCGTTCCTCGTGGCCTACCTTACGAAGGTGTCTACACGATTCTCTTGTAAACGTCAAGCTACATACTGATATCCTCATTTCGAATGCACTGGAGTCTGGACGCTCCACAAGAACTTCTCCAGAAGTACATTTCCACTGCTTGGTGCCTTCGGGAATTTCTTCCGTTCGTTTCCCAAGCTTGAGAACCGTAGGTGATCATACTTTCTACGACAGCGAATATACTTTTGGTTTTTGACACGAATCCCCCCGTCCGAAAAGGAAGACGGGAAGACTTACGTTGTAAGGAACAGACAGTGCAGCGATCTGAACCGGTAGGAGAGAGGGAGTGAGTGAGTGAGAGCGAGAGAGAGAGGGAGAGGGGGGGAGACGAGTGCCGCGAATGTGGGCATTGTGAACGCTGTTACGACCTTATGATCATTGTAGTACGGTGGCATATGGAGAATAAGAACGTGCCAGCAATCTGTTCTGCAGAGCATATAAGTAACAAAAGAGATTAAAAGTAAAAGGTCAGGTCTTCCTAAGCGAATGACTAAAAATAAAATTCCACGAAAGCGACGAAGAGAAAGGGCAAGGGGGAAGTGTATGTAGGCTACAACGTGAGCAATACTTTAGTAACTTTCAATGAAGACAGAATCGAAGAATATTTTTATTAAAAAGATCAGCCGTCCTAAAAACCTCAAAAGGCTGTCGAACAACCATGTCGCTATATGTTGATGTTGTCAGAAAGGTTTATCAACACCGAGTGGAAGAAACTTGTCATTGTGCAACAAACATTCTTTGCACCAGCCTGTGATATTGTTGTGTTTGAGCGCGCGCACGCGCATGCTGTCTTCGATATACCACTAATAATATACCCTCAGGACAACTGAAGAAGAAGCGCACTGAATCTAATGGGGGGGGGGGAGGTGGCGGGTTGTCGCCTTAAGGGATGAAACTTGGCATACGATATCTTTAATTACAACGTAAGTACATGTCTTCTGTACCTCTCTCTTCGTTTCCGACTCTTTCTCTGTTAGTCTGCCCCCCTCTCTCTCTCTCTCTCTCTCTCTCTCTCTCTCTCTCTCTCCACAATCGTGTACTACTCGCTGTAATGTAAACACACTACAACACGGAGCTGTCTGTTTCCATCGCTCTCTTTAAACCTTCCGGCAACACAGAGCATAATATGTTTCTATCTATCTCTTTAAGTCTTCCAGCACTTTTAATCTTTTTGAAACGTACTCTACAGCGACTTAATGAGGAAAAACGCAACGCCACTAACGTTTGCGCCCTATACACACGCCCGCGCGTGCATGCACAGGCACACATTTGCACAAAGGGGATTAGGAAATAGAGCGTGGACGCGCGGAGGGATACATTGTCTTCGCTACACATTTATGTGAAATCTAATGATACATCAGATGATTTGAATATTGTAACTATGAATAAACTTGGCGTGTTTTGGTTCTAGGTTTTCTCAGAAAACATTGCAGTACTGTGAGTATCGTCACCTGAGAGCCATGAAATCACTTCTTTTTTTCCTTCGATTTATCTCCCGAGGCGGTGCCCTTTCTTCTCCTCAATAAGTCTCAGTCGCCCAATCGCCGTCTCTTAAACCGTTCGCGGTCTTTTTATTTTAAAATATTTTAATTTTAATTTTCTCAGGCATCCTTTGCCCATCTGGATTATAGGATTCTGATGAAGCCATTTCGTAGTTCAGCGTTTGGTGTCAAGAAAAATGAACCTAATGTCAAACCCAGAAAACAGCGTTGTTGTTACTCCCACGTCCTTAGTTGATGACACTACTTCTTTGAAAGACCTCCTCCCACACTCGAGTTACATGCTAACCAAACAACCGGTAAAAACAATGTTTTTCGGTTTAACATACTAACACTACCTCTGGTTGTAATATTTTGTTAACACCAATTAATATTTATCTTACACCAATCAGATCCAATAAGTAATTATCAAGAACTCGATAATATCACTGCATTGACTTGAGATTTATATTTTTTCAATGAGTGAAATCGTTAATAATAACTTAATTGTATTTATTAAAGATGTGTTCTAATTAAGTTATTTATTCATGTTGGTGTCATACAATAACATTTATACATTACTTATAATTGGTGTCAATCCAATAGGTATATATGTTCTCTTGTCTCAAGGTAATATTATAAATAATTATACAATACACAGATATATGATTACAATTATTTGTTTAATAAGGTCACTTGAAAATTTATACAAAATTGAACATTAATAATATTAATAAATGGATTATACTTTGTTTAGTGAGTTCTATGAGAGCATTGAATTGAGTTACTTTAGTTAACAATTTTAATTATAACAGTTTATATGTTACTTGGTTGTTGAATTCCATATTAATGTCGGTGGTGGTGTCCCTGATGTTTTCCTGGTGAGTAGTGTTGTGATGGTCTCTGACGTTGGATCCCGTGGCGAGTTCCTGGTGACGCTAACACTACACTCACTTCACTCACTTTTGTGGACGAGTTGATTTACAATATTAATATGATAACCGCACAAGTCACATGCACGTATAAAATTTAATACAATTTTATTTATAAATACTTCTTTTATCATATGCAACGCACTATGATTTCTTAATAAAGACACTTTTATATTAGAATGATTGAGTCGTATCACTCGGATATTATTGTTAGCTGTACTTGATTTTGTAATTGACGTACCTAATTTAAACTTGGAAAACTGTAAACTCGAGAAGTTGAAGAAAGATTGACTTGAATGTAATAACGATCTAGCTGACGTGAACAAAACTTGTAACTGATTGAATGACTAAATAAAACTGATAGAAATAATTCACAAAACAACTGACGTGAAGACTGCTTAAAATTGCTGAAAATGATTTTGACTGACTGCCTTTCGTCTTTGCGTTAGAGTTTTTATAAGAAAATCTTTCTTCCCATTCCAGCGCTAGACTGTACAATTTCTTCATTGGTAAAAACATACCGCGATGTTTAAAATATTGGATATTCCCCAATGGCAAACTCTAAATTTTCCCTCCAACTACTGACGCTACTCCTAATTGGTTTGAATGTGCGGGCTGAGTTAAACTGACTTTTTTGAAAAGGAGACGCTTAGTTTTCGTTCTCTGTCTAAATTTCTCGCTTACACCTCTTACGGTAGGTATTGTTATAGCAAGTACGTTCACCTTATTTTAATGGCTTTCGTACGTGTTTTTATCAAATTTTCTAACAATACGATTTTATGGCTTTGCTTGCCAAAAGTACCTGCTAGTACGTTTTATAGAACTTTATAGCGATCAAAAATTTCAAATTCATAATTTTCTGATCGAGAAGTGCGTTTGCACACAGTCAAGTCACCAACCCAAGCCAGAGCAATAAATAAAGACAATTAACAACACGTCAACCCGACGCCAGCTACAAGACAATGAGAGAACGTTTGACTTAACACAACAAAAGAAATTGGGATCGACTTTGACAGACCAAACTCAACTCAAATTTACGACATCACAACAAAACGAACAAAAGCAGAGTCCAGTGGCACGGGTACGCAGAAATTGTAACGAGGAGACGCTGTAGGGTTAATTCAAAGCGTGTGAACCTAAGAAAGAGATACTCACTGACAAAGGATTTAGAAAGGTCTTACCAAGTACGGAGAGAATGCAGCATACACGAAATGAATACAGACGACGATGTCGCACAGCGTGAAAACAACGCCAGGGTGACAACTGATATTTATGACGAGAAACCGTGGAGGCATCTTAGGATGACAGCGAGCAAGAAGCTGTTAATTGGCAGAAAAAAGACGAAGGGTAGTCGAACAATGAACACGACGCTACAGATTGTAGCAAGGGAGTAACAACGGACCTTGGGAAACTCATAAGAACAAAGGTTTGACGGACAGGCGAACAATTACTCTATATCCTCAGAAGTAGTGCGAAGCCCTTCGCTGTGTATTCAGGGGATGTTCGGTAGCCAACCAGAGTTTAGCATCTTCCGAAGAAGCAAGTGGAGAGAACTGTCGTCATGGTGACAACTAGGACAGCGAATCAGGGAGTCAAGAACCATAGATCTTCACAGTGGAAGGAAATATTGTACCTATCGAGAACGACCGTAGGTGTGGGGGACAGAAAATTGCATTATGGTAGAAGACGTTTAATAAAAACTGTTTACGGGGTACGCGAGGCAGTCAGTCGTTCAAAATTTAGTCAGTTACTCAGTCTCTCAGTTACGCAGTTATTCAGTTTTTCTCAGTTAGTCAGTTACTCAGTCTTCAGTTTCAATCACAGTCTTATAAAACTTTATGTTCAGTATTTCAGTCAGTTTACAGAAGTTTACCGCAGTAACGCGCAGTGCGAAGTTATATAAGTATCGCTAGATTTCGAGTTCATACGACAAACGTTAAAAGTATTTTCGTCATGCAAACTAAACATTAACAAGTGGACTAACGTCTCGATGTTAGAACTTGTGTGCGTCAACTACGGACATCGTGATTGATATCAGAACGTAATATGATTCAGACGTAACCATCTTAGTCGCGCGCACTCATGAACAATAAGTGACCCAACACTCATAAACACTCGTGCACAACATTGCACACATTTACGATACAACTAAATAAAACGTGAATAAGCACATGAAGCAGTTTTCCAATAGACAGTTATTGTACACAACCACTAATAATGGTTGCACTTACATAACACAGAACTCTATAAACTCTGATAATAAACGGGCAACGCCAACGGCACACGACACATGCCGCAAGTGAATCCTATTCGCTAGTGCACAGTGATAGTGAACATCTAATCAAAGGAACTACTACTCACATGGGATCATCAGTGAACAGGAAATTTCACCGATGGAATTTTGGATATTCACAATATCAAGTTAAGTCCTCATGATAGTAATGCTATAACAATACTGCTGCTCTGTCTCTTTTCCAAGAACCACACTTTGAGAAATTATATATATCAATCGTAAAGATAATATTAAATTATAAAAAGCTACTCATCTGAGACACATAATGAACGCATTAGTTTAGGATGAATAATATTTGATTGTCTATGTTTTTTGTATATTTATAGTGTTGTATGTTATGTTTTTCAGCGAGCAACGAAACGGATTTATATTGTAATTGGTGTTCTTATATGTTTCTGAATGTATTTTCAGGTCATAATTTACATTTGTGTATCAGAAGTTTATTTGAATAATGTATAATAAGTAAGCATCCTATTCGTTATGTATTTTATGCGTTCATTATTGTCACAAACCTTAGTAACAAAACACACTAACGTTAATTGAATTGTTTTTTAATACATTTTCTTATATTGTTTTATAACGACAAACATAGAGTCTCAGTAATTATGCTAATCAATAATGAATACACTCAATTATCAGAGTAATTAATACGTTTACATAATTAGATCAATTCGACACATTTTAATCTAATTGAATAATTTATAATTTGCATAAATTAGCATAATTAACACCATAACTTTGTGGTAGACAACCGGCGCCAGTCGTGGGTGCGTAGACTACATGCCACTTTTATCTGGTACTTTTTCACTACATTTCACATATTAATATTTTAATACATTTCTTATTAATTAAAGACAATTACAAAGTTTTAATATTGAATTATTATGCGAAATTATAACATATTATAAATTTCGTTATAATACGTCGTTTTATTTCTCTTGGAATCAAACCATGCGCCCATACTACGACGAGTGTATAACTCACGTGTCAGTGAATCATACGTATCGAGACATTGAGGACGCTTCATCGTAGTACGAGCAAAACGTTTGGAATAAAGAGAAATAAAACGACCCCAATTAAATCGGTAACAGTTTTGTTGTTAGTCTCAAGCCGTTGAGTAAGCGGCTGTGCGTTTGGTACGGTATATGTGATGGGAGTAAACGCATGTGTAAGATCCTCCGCCAATCACGTTACAGTAATTCGTTCACGTGACCATAGCCACGGCCTGTAAAGGCGCGAACACGCTAAGCGAACGGAGGCTAGCGAGCGAAATCGTTCCGTCAGTGTATACGTTATTAGAAACGAACCGCTTCGTTCGCCTTCGTCAAAATTCGCTCGGTAGGCAGAACAACATCTAATGTAACTGAACTGAAGCATATGGCTTCGCTTGTTGTAAATGTGGACGGCACAACGAACGCCGAATTCCTTCGCTGGCACTTGGTCCGAACCAGTGGCGGCTGGTAATGTTTTTGACTGGGGGGGGGGAATTTTTTTGTACCCATATGTAACAAAAGTCACTAGTAGAAACTAAATTATTGCTATTATGATGAACTAATTGTAAAATTGAACCTTTTGCTTTACTACTAAAAGTATTGTTAATATCAAAAACCTACCTTCCGAACTACCAATATTTAAACAGTGTTTGAAACTGAAATTATTTATAACCCTAAGCAGTTCACGTTCCTAATCTTAAATACTTAATAAATTATGTTATTAAATGCATGCATTTCTAAATAAAATATACTTGTTCCCTACCCTATTTGTTTCTAACAAATACGCACAGAACACACAGAATCGTTTATGTACACAAGGTTCGACAAAAACACTATCGTACACAGAATACACTGCCTAATAAAGAATAAATTATTAGAAGATTACGTTTACACAAAAAATACAACAAGAACACAATCAAAACTATATAAAACACAAGAGAAAATATATGCCCTTAAACAGCAACAGAGAAGTTTTGAACAACGCTCCGGTTCTCTATAGATATGGGCGATTCGCTCGTGAACTGATTCAAAGAACTGGTTCGCTTTACTGAGTGAAAAGAACTTCTATACGAAAAGAGCCGCTAAATTAGACAGCGGGCAGAGCCCTTCCTATAATGGCTGCTGCTGATTTAAAAGCATAGACATGTGTACACGCCCTCTTGCTCCGCTCCCCGCAAGACCCACCTATGCAGGGAGGGCGACAGCGAAAGCGTCCGGCTGCGGGACCATGCCGAAAACATCGGGTGATCGCTATTAGTCGCCCCAAAAATATCTTTCACATAAGGATACTACACATTATAGTTATATTATTGACAAGTTTAATTTGCAAATTTAGTGGGAGGGCTGCGACCTTTTGGCCTCCCTATACGAGCCGCCACTGGTCCGAACGCCTTCGCTCGCTTAGTGTGTACGCACCTTAACGGTATTATGTTGCCACGTTCTGATCCAGGAAAACACGTGTGGTCAGTTTTGCACCGTCCAGGTAAATGAAAAGTTTCACGTGTACAGTTGGCAATGTCGCAGCGAAACGTCAGAGTCACTTACTGAACGGCTCGAGTGTAAAGAAAACCACTGTTCCTTAAGGAAGTTCCATATACATCAACCGTTCGAGACTTAGTATCATTCTCCTGTTCCGACCTCATATTTCTCGCCACCTTGCTACCGGTCGTCCAGTGTCTCTTCTTCTATGTGACTGGTAATTATAAGCTAACCGTTTAATGCGGGTATTACCCATTTGATGCAAGTGGCTTTTCAATTTTTCTCTATACAACACTATCTTCTCTCTAACTGAAAATATATTCAATTCCTTTCTTACATCCTCATTTCTTATACGCGCTGCTTTTGTAGGCCTACATGCCTTTACTCTTCTTATTTTTTTTCCGCTGATTGAATCTTATTCCAGTCGCCCATCCTCCAGTCATAAGTTCCATATGCTTGTGAAATAATTACACCTTTCCCTCATAACCCATATCTTCTCAACTGTCTAACGAAGTACCAGCTACTATATAATTTACATGATAGTGGAAAGAGTAATTCCCCTGTGCATGTTTAACACGCACGCCTTTAATCCATGGAACGCAGAACGCTTGACACGAACAAAGGGTGTGAGCTAACAGGTGGACACAAAGTGGAACAACTTAGTCTGATGTTATTAATTCGATTGCCATCCACGAGGGCAGCAGGAATTACTAACGCGCGCGCGCGCGAAATTCCATAAGGCAGTCTACTGCGTAGGCTATAACGGCCAGAGTCATTATTAAAAGAGTTTATAATTTTCGGGCTACTTTGTCAATTCCTTAGTCACAACATTTTTTTATTAATTCACTAGACGTTTCGGCCACCCACCGGAGGCCTTCTTCAGTAGTAAAAAAAATGAAAAAATATTTCAACAAGGGATGATAGGCCGAACGTACCCCAAGCGAGGTGAAAGCAATGGTGTTTACTACTGAAGAAGGTGGAAAAAATGTCTAACGAATTAAAAAAATATGATCACAAAACAATCGACCACGGCCCAATAGCCGAGAAATAATATACTCTTTCCTTAAAACAAGTTAATCGAATCTTTACTCTCTGCTTACCCATACGAATGCGGGTCATCTATCTGTGTTTTGCATTCGTGCGTTGCACGCTTGACTTTACAAATGAAGCTAAGATTCTTTAACCACACGATAGCGTACGCCGCCGGATAACACCGGTGTGGCTAATCGTGGGTTCACCTAGAGGTCGAGTAATTCGTCTTCTTCCTACTCGTGGGAACAAACAATCCGGGATTAGTCTAACGTGGCCTTCTGATGGGAGTTAATTATCAGCTAACAGCTGCACGTGACACACGTCAACAGTGCATTATGTTCGTTTCAGGACCAGTTTTCTCAAGACTAACTTGTTGAGATAAATAATAACATATACCTATGTAGATGCTCCTAAGCTTGTTCTTCTCATGTGGATATTTTGGGTCCACTGCTACCGTTCTAGATACATGTAACGGTATGTTTTTTTTTTTACGTACTTGAAGAATTGGCCTTTCTCTCAACGCCGAATCATGAAGCTAAGAGTTATCATTTTGAGAATTCACAGTTCCTGGAGAGTTCTCTTAAAATTTCTATTTCAAAAGTTTCTGGATCAATGTTGATAACAATTTTTCTCTTTGTTGCAGGTAAGGAGAATATCCTGTTTTCGACCGCTTTCGGTTTTGTTTGAAGTATGTACTATGAGGACACTCGTCTTTGATCAGGTAATGAGATACAGTATTTTAAATTGTAAACTCACTGTCAATGAAAGCAATTGCAAAATTATTGCTCATTTTCCAAAACAGTCGAAGATCGTACTTTTGTGTAACGAGTAATTATTTGTAGTCTACTACAGAATTGTTTTAATTTCTAGATGAAGACAACTTCAATTGTAATATAATTCTCTTCCGTTATGACCGACTTCCGTTACTACCATCGTTAAGTCTACTGAGATTTCTTTTGCCTTTGAATACAGAGAGCCTTCGGAATTGCAGTGTTTTGCACACTGGGTAGGTGTTATCTCTATTTCCTGTCACACTGAATAATCTAATCAATTTTCTGACATCTTCATTACAAGTACTGATGACCAATCCTGTGCGATGTCTGACTGGTGTCAAAGACTTCGTTTCTGCAGTGTAAATGCGTTTCTAGTCTTCCAGCTTCCTCGTACGTTTCTTTCATGAAGGGGCACTGGTACTGCTATAACTTTGTAAAACTTCACCTGTGTTTCATTCCGACATTTTCCTTAACGGTTTGTCGAATACAGAGTTACCATCCGTCCGTGTTTCCCACCAAGACCTATTTTTTAATGTGAAAGGGAAACATCCGCGGGGGGGGGGGGTGTTTGTCCGAGTCCGGGTTTTATGAATCCTTAAAAACCGTTAGTAATTTTTACGATTACATTTTAATCAGGATAAGGAAGGTCTTAACAGAGTGTGGACACAAAACAAAGTATGGACTGTCGCTTAAACACGGAAAAAAGTAATTGTGTACTCAAAAGTACACAAATTGTGTTAATCAAAAGTTTTCCAGTACTGTTTGTTTAATTTCTTTTTAGTTACAACTGTTTTCTGTTTAATTAAATTGTAGTTTCCGTTAAGAAAATGATGTATTATTTATATAATTTATTATAATAAATGACAGTAGCCTACTCAAAAAATTTATTATTAGGTTAATAATATTTTTTATTATTAATAAATACTGTGGATTTTCTTCCTTCCTTCCTTTTCCGTTTCAGCCATCTGTGGGATGCGATGACACAGCCCCCTTCACTTTATCATGTTCTTTTCCCTTCGACAGTATTCCTTCGTTCTATGGCTCACTCTTATTTGTTCTTTCGGTTCTCCTTGGTTTCTCATCAATCACCAACCATGCCTCTACAACACTTGGTGGGTCTTGGCCTGTTCCAAGACTCGATACCATTCCTCCCTATTGCATACCCTGGCTTTCCAGTTTCTTATTTTCAGCTTTCCAAGGTCCTCCTCTATCTGGTCTTTGAATCTACTTCGGGGTCTTCCCCTTTTTCTAATACCCACTGGTTTCTACTCGAACATATCCTTTACCTCCACAACTTTCTTTCTAAACACTTCTCTGTTTCCTACATCTTCTACCTCGATTCCACAATTTTGTAGGTACTGATGAACTTCTTTCACCCATGGAACTAATGGATTTCTGTTCTCCTGAAGGCGAGGACATTCCCTACTATCCTTTCTATGTTCCATTCTTCTGATATGTGCATAGAAAGACATTCTGTATTTTCTTAATCGATATCGAGTTTTTCTCAAAGTTTTCGTATAGCTTTGGTCTCAAATAAAATTTACGTTTATGTTCAGAGACTTTTCAAGGTCCTATAATTTTCCTTAGAAATTTCCTTCCTTTCTTTTATATTTCCGACAGTCCTTTACCAGCTGTTTCCTTTCCTGCATGTTAGCATGGAAGTTCCTGTTTGACTACCGAATTGTAGGCCTACTGTCTGAATTGAGCCTGACGATAGTGATTTGATTTGGATCCATTTAGCCCTTTCATTACATAGCCTTCTCCATCTTTTTATATCTCCATATTCTTCAGACCCTCGTCAACATACGGTGTTTTATGCTAATTACGATGTGAATTAATTAGTTAGATCAATTATCAATTTTAATTACCAATTAGCATAATAGACAAGAGACTCTTTAGTAAATTAATCATGTTCTTTTGTTACACATGAAAATTGTACAATTATAAATATTCGTGTAATTGTGTTCTATGTAAAACTTTAACATGCGGGTTTTAGTAATAATGAACGCATTTGTTTAACTGTACTTAAATGACTAATTTATTATTCATTAAGTCAATTTATATTCATAACACATAAAAAGTTTGCTGTACCTGTAAATACATCAAATAACACATATATCATTAAACAAGTTCTAGCTTATATGATATGTGAAAAAGACATACATACATAAATCATGATATACAATAAATCCTAATAATAATTAATTAATGCGTTCATTAATTCCAGATAGTTTCGCTTACTTGTTCATTATTTATAACTTTAAATTTATTTTTTTATCAAATTTATTTAAAACTCCCAGGGTGGGGATTCTTTGAAAGAGTCAGGACAGTAGTAGTTACTAAATTAATAGATTAATAATTGTTACTTTCCAACGGTGATCGGCCTTCTTGTTGTGGTGAAGTCTGAAGGACACATCTTGTTGAATAAAGTTGAATTCACTGTCACTCGTACACACACGTGAATTCGCGTCGTTTATAGAGTAGTGTGGATGTGATGTTGCTTTCAATGTCAGTTTGTATAGATCAGTTCGCTTTATAATGTATGATCATTCTAAAATGAGTGGTGTATGTTCACGCTCGCAAAGTTAATGTCGATGTCCGTTCATAGCAGAAATTCACTTGACCTTGTGTTGATGTCTATGCGTTTATACTACTTGGTTGACTAGTTTGTTCAAGTATTTAAATGTTCTGTTACATTCAGTGTAATTCATTATCACTGGCTAAATGTAATTCTTTCTAAGTTGTACAGTACACTAATAATGTTTCGTGTATGTGCCGAGATTACATGATAGTTCGCTTGAGTCGCTCGAATTGTTCACTCGGAAATTCCTAATAATGTTAATGCTTAACTAAGTTCGTTAATTCGCACATTTTATACTGTTGTGTTCGAGTATTACTTCCGGTTGCACTTTGAATCTTACAGTTTGAAGTTACTAAGTCCGAATATTATAACACTGAGTTTTCACTAAGACTGATAAATTTTACAAGACTGAGCACAGTAGGCCTAATACTGAGCAAAATATATGTTCAAAAATGTAATAAGACTGAGAGTCCTTCATAGCACTGAGAAAATTTAAAATACTGAGCAAACTTATAATACGACTGGTAGAATAAATAAAATATGACTGAGAGAATTAAAAACAATACGACTGATAGAATTAAAAAATATGACTGAGACCCCTCCGTGTTAGACAATCAGTTTTTATCAACTCGTCCCTACCCAAATTTTGTCTTGAGCCTGTCCACGCCTTTTCTTACTTACGATAGGTCAGATCGATATTTTCTTAGAATATTTTATCCCACTTCTTCAGGGTTTTTTGGTTTCTGTTCAATGATTCGCTTTGGCTCCTGGTTACCATAGAAACTCTCCTCTCCACCGGTGTCTTCGCAAGACGCTGTACCCTGATAGGTTGTTAGACATCCCCCAGATTTCTTCGTTCGGACGTTGATCTCTTTCGCAGAATTTCTTGTCGTTGCACACCTGTCAATCACCCTTTTGTTTGGGACTTACGGATGTTGTTCTAACTTTCCCCATCTGTTTCCTTGGTCATCTTGAGGTATTGTTCTATCTTACACCCCTTTTTCGTAGCTATTAATAATTTCTGACATGCGTTGGCTGGTGAAGCCACCCCGACTTTCTAATCGTAAATTGTGTCCGTCACGTAAACGTCACCTCCCGCTGTGCAGCATCCTCGAGTCTTTTCAACTAGTTATTTCTTTCATTGTCTCTTTAAAGTGCAGCACCCTCAACTCTTTTGTGACATCCTGTTGTTTTTTGCAGTACCATCGTATTCTGACGTAACCCGAGCGAACGTTCGCCTTAGTTATCCGTAAACGTGTGAGTGACCTAGCATGGCATTGTGTAGTTTGTTGTGGGGTAATAATTTTTAGCCAAACTTCTCCTGTCATCTTGAACTGTCATATCTATTGTTGCGTGGAGTCTAACATCTTTCTATTGTCTGCTAGCGACGCTGGTTTGACATCTTCACATTAAGCCTTATTTATTGCTTTAACTTGAAGTCGTTGACACAACTGCGTGTGAACAAAATCGGTCGAGAAGAAAATTTGAAATTTTTAAATTTTTCGCTCGCTATAAAGATCTCTTCCTCGTCAACCCTCGTCCTCGATCCATCTCTTCCTTTGCCTTCCTATTAATCTCCTACGTCTGGTCTCCATTCTAGAATTTTTCTAGGAATTCGCTGTTGGTCCATCCTCATTGTGTGTCCCAGCCAGGCTACCCTTCTACTCTGTATAAACCTTACTACATCAGTTCCATATATTAGATTATTTATTTCATGATTCCTTCGTATTGTCCATGAGCCGTCATTATTTTGCACTAGTCCAAAAAGTTTTCTTATTAGACCTATTTTTCGTTCGAGAATATTGTTACGACGTCTCACTGATCCGTATTACATAACACTATTATTAGATACTGTTCGTAATTTTGCTTTAATACCCAGGTTTCACATATTTTACAACGGATTGAATTATGCTTCTCTATAATTTTAATTTTAATGATTTGTTCAGTGTTTTTGAATTCATTAATTTTGAGTAGGCGTAATGACATCGATATTTTCAGTCCTGTCTTCATTGTGTTGGTAATCCCATTAACGTTAGTGGTCAGAATCTCACCTGAGTACTTGGTAACATCTGATCTCTTGTAATATCACCGGTGTTTAGTCCTCATTGTCAAGGTTGGATCTCTGGTGCCCTAGATCATGTACTCTGTCATTTGTAAACTTACTTTCGCTGCTGTTTCTTTCAGGATGTCTGTTGCTGTTTTGTTGCCATTTCTAAATTGCGTTCTGTAAACTATTTTTTTTTTTTTTTAAACCAAAAAAGGCATTATGAAAATTGTTTCAATTTTTGAACAACGTAAGCCCAATAGTTATATTATAAATGACATATTAGTGATACAGAAAATTTGTTGTACTTCACTTGTCGTCTCAGATAAAGAGGTTTCATATCCGGCAGCCGGCAACCCTATCGAACAATAGTATACATAGCTGGAAATTTACCCGTTTTGTCGGCGATACGCCGTTGTAAATAATTAAAACGCGGTTCTACGCCTAACTCTCGTTCGCTCCCTTACTATTCGTACACACACTGGAAAAGCTTAATCTACACCGGCAACGTTCGCGTATTGATTGCGTTATTCATGATATCGTCTTGTAGGCCGTATTATGCAAGCAGCGCGGTGTACAGTGCATTACAATGGTAATTACTGCAACATTGATAAGCCATCGCCGCTAATGACTGGCCCACTAATTAATAACCGACATTAACCTGTATACACACTGGCGTAGTTTGCGGTAAACGTTAAACACAGGCTGCCAGGCCTAAGGTAAGATACGTTGCTAAGTAATCGGATTTATGCATCACGGCGACGATAATATCAGAGACCCATAAAATTTACAATAGTTGAAAAGTTTGCTCGGGCACAAGCCAATACATTTTATTGACCTACAAACTAGTACAGTAGAGGAGCGCCGTTTGTGGGGACCCAGTAATACAAAACCTGGTCAGTTGCTTCCAAGGTCAACATTTGAATTGCCGCCCAGCCAATTGCGATCGAAAACATCGTCCTATTAGCCTACAGACACAGACTGGTATATCAAAGGCGTGGGAAGAGATGAAGGCTCACGTCTGCAATGGTAATGCGTACGGCTGTTTGCAGTGTGTAGCCTATAGGCATATAATGTTGCGACCAATCAACTTCCTCTGTGCATATTTTTGCATATTTACACTGTACTTACTGAACCCGTATGTGACAGAATTCTGCGCTCTCTTCGCTCGCCATACGTCGGCATCGAAATCTGGGTATCGATTTGCGGGTTACTAGAAACACCACTAATGTGTCACATGCATTGAAGCATCAGATCGCAATGCATTGCCCTTTAACGAGCCGTTTCTGTTCTCTCCGCTTGCAGCTACGAGTAGGCTTATACCACATGTGGATCCACCGCATAACAAAACTTATAATCACCTATATCATCAACATTAACACATTTTGTCACACCATTACATTACTAGCTACATAACAAAATAATTGCTAGGACGTCTCATTCATATCCTGTACCGCTTATTTATAACAGCAGTATGCTTGATTATAACTTGCATAATATTACAATTTAATTTCTCATTGTACAGTAACTTCATAAAGTAATAAAGTTACATCCTGTGTGAGTGGGCGCGGGGGAGCTGTAATACTGTATTATATAATACAAATTTTAAACTACTTTTCACGTCATATTTTTTTAAAGAATATAGTACTTTGCACGTTTACAATGAAGGATTGGTATTATAGATAATTACTTTTTCCATTGTACAAATGTTTCGTCCGTGCTATCCCTTATATTTTATAGGCCTACTCATTGTGTACACCGCTCATTCATTAAATTATATAAACACAGTTCCAGTCATATGTAATGCTCTCTTTGGTGATCAGTGCCATGTTATTTTCATATAAAGAACTAAGTGATACTACTTCATGCAACTGTTAACGCAGGAGTATTAACGTCATAAATAAAGTGTAATAAAATTGTACAATAATTTGTAGTCCTTCGCTGAAAACAATGTTTACTCCGTGTAGCAGTAAACCGATGTCGTTATTCGGGTGACACCTATTTCAAACGCCATGAATGCGCGGAATGCACTATCGCCACACGCGAAACCTGGTAACAGTGTAGCCCATTTAACCAATGCTGAAAATTAAAGCTGGGACGGCCATTAGTTTTGTCTAAGGCCGGCCGCACACTGGAGCGAAATTTTGTTTCGCGACAAACCGCATCATGTTGCTAAGCGTCGCTTCGGTGGAGAGAGGGTCGAGACATCGGCTCACGACAAAACAGTTTTTCTCGTCAGCTATTTTTGAGCTGTAAAACTGTGTGGTTCGTGGGATCGTAACACGCATTATTTTTCATCTATTTCAGTTTTAACTACACCTACACTTGTTTCCATTTTATACTCAGTAGCAATTAATAATAATAATAATAATAAATGCATAACAATATGCATGCAAGAATCAGTACGGATGAACATCGTAGAACTACGTAATCAGAACTTTCCACGTAGAACTACGCAAGTACCGGCCTTGTGTTGTTAGAATCCAGTGCATACGCAGTTCAGTATATTCCAAGTTGTTTTGTTGCGAGACATAAATTGAAGGAGCTCCGTCTTTGGTCGCGAAGGCCCTTGCGACGCCTCTAGACAATGTCGCAGCCAGTGTGAGGCGCTTTATAGATCCTAATGACAGTAGAGTCAGCTGCGATGCTTTGCGACACTATGCAGCAAAACGGTTCTGTCGGTAAATAGAATGTCGCTCCAGTGTGCGGCCTGCCAAACACGTTGTTTTAACATTCCTGTCGGTTTAACACGTCTGTTAATTCCATTATTAGGTAGGCCTACATTAAAACAGGACACGATTCGGTGGCCTGTAATAACAAGGCAGTACAGAATATTGTAGTGTAGTGTGTTTATCAGAATTCATTTTTACTGGCAACTATGTGATCGGTTGTTGGGAACAACATGTGCGTTTGACACGGGCACCGGCGACACGCTGGACCCGACATAAATCATTACGCGTTACGAGCCGTGTGCCAGCCGACTCCCATGCTTTATATTGAGGGGGTGGTGGTGTCCAGATATGTATACCGTCAGCCCAACCACCGCCGCAAGGGTAGTGTTTCTGACCCTTTCACTTAAATTGAAACGAAAAATAAATTGTTATACAGTTCTTTGTTTTTTGGTGGTTGGTAATTTATATATAATTTACTGTCGTTTATTGTGGACGGTTTTTGGTAAACATGTTTGTTTGTGAAAAATCGTTTTGTTACGCGTGTGTTTAAATAATGCAAGCAATTCTGAATTCTTTATTTCAGATTCAGTTGCGTATCTAGAATTTGGCTTGTGGGTGGGGGTTCGTCGAGTCGACTTCATACAAAAGAAAAAAACAAGTGAAGACTAATCAACATTACTATCTTACAATACCTATATTCTTGTAAAAAGGTTTATTAATAATAATAACAATATAAAAGATTTTTTTAAAATAAAGTAACAAATACGAGAGCTGTAGTGTCCTTAGCAAAGTCTTACCGTATAGTACAATGTACTTGTGGCAAAAGATTTATTTCAAAATCAACAAAACTTTAGTTGGGTAGGCTAATTGGTACATTGTAGGCTATGCTTGAGCCTGGGACGGTCTGCCGTGCGCCAGGTTTAATAACGACTTAACCCACTTACCGGAAACGGGAACAATTTTTAATCGTAGTCGCCTGTTCAGAATTAATTAACTGTCTGTAAGCTCGTCTCCTTGTGCATATGAACACACGTGAATCTGTGTGCGCATACGAACGAACACCCACGAAGAAATGCAAGTAGCGGTGTGTAACATCTGTTATCTGTGAAGTTGAGTCTCGAGTTAGTTATGCGCCGGTGCACACGCCGCTGCTTCAGTAACTGCTGACAGCACACACACACACACACACACAACTAGTTATAAACTGCAACCAAATGTTTTCTGAACTCAAGTTGTTGCTGACAATCTCAAGAAATCGAATAGCGAGAGTCTTACAAATACTGTTCCATCTGTTTTCAGCAATTTAATTTGTCTGATATAATAATGGTGTTACGATGCCGATGCAGCATTACTGGTAGACTGCAGCTTTCTTTGAGACATTACTGTACTGTACGACATCGCGACACGGCAGGTGACAAACATACCGAGGAGTTTATCCTTACTGTGAGATAGAGGTTGGCCGATATACCTATAACAGGTATTTTGGAACGGTATTTTTGTGAAACGGATGTAACAGTGACTGAAAAGTTGGAATACCTGTTATTCGCGGCCTCGCTGTTCCGAGTCGAGGGATGCCCCTACGCAATTAACGAATACACAAGTAACAAGTATATGCCAAATACTAGGTGTATCACTGGTACACAAGGAACAACAAGTAAACGAGTATTACAAATACTAGGCGTATGCCGCGTTTCACCGGTGCACAAGGAACAACAAGTAAACGAGTGTTACAAATACTAGGCGTATGCCGCGTATCTCCGGTACACAAGGAACAACAAGTAAACGAGTATTTCAAATACTAGGTGTATCACTGGTACACAAGGAACAACAAGTAAACTAGTATTACAAATACTAGGCGTATGCCGCGGTAAACGAGTGTTACAAATACTAGGGGTATCACCAGGAACACTAGGTACACAAGGAACAACTAATATTTTAGAAACAACTAGTAGCCTATCAGGGGTATTTCGAGTACGAACTAGTACGAAGCCACGTTTTGGTCCTGAATACTTCATTCTGCGCAAAGAGACGAAGCTGTTTTTAATAAATGAACAAAATTCATACTGATGTTAATTTATTGTCGTGTGTTATGCAGATATATAATACAGATTATAACAAATTATATATTATACTAGTCACCAACTTGATAAATTTTGAAAAACAAATTATATTGTGTTATAACCTACACAGTGGCTGATAATAGTTGACAGGCCACTAAGAACATTATTTGTTGTGCTATACATTATACTTTTGTTAATGTGATTTTAACTTCACTGTACATCTCACGTAAATGATGAGATTGTTGTAACAGACATTTATGCACTTTATCTAGTCCTGTTCATTAAATCTTCACTGATCTGATAAGGCTACCCAAAAAACAATGTGTTTTCGTAAATTTGTTTCTTTATCTAAACTGCTCATTTTGAATTTTTGTCTCTATCACTTTACTTATCATTTGACTAATAGTAGTTTCCACTTAGTAAAGAAATAAAAATAAACTCCGTAACAGATAACACATTTAGGTGTAAATGGTCAAACTGCAGCCTAAGATAAATACACGATCTGATGAAGATAAGAATTTACTAAACTTATTAGAAGGCCATCAATAAAACAAGGTAATAAGAAGAGAAAGCTACAAGTTTATCCGAATTTCTTGGAGACTGTAAAAAATTCATGATTGATGTAAGTATGATATGGCTGGAAGTTTCCATTATTTGCCCAACTTGCGCTGTTGCCAGGACCTATCAGTTGCACAGTTGATATAGGCCTACTAGCAGTGGTTCCCAAACTTTCGGGACCCGCGTACCACTTCGGTCTTTCGCATTCTTGTCGAGTACTATGTGATAAGAAAATAAAATAAGATAAGAGGAGATATCTAATGAAATTTTACCCCAAACTGTTTACGTTGTGTTAAGATAAAGGTAATCGGTTTAAATCATGTTTATTCTCATTCACTCTTGTAACTAACTGTTATGTTTTTATTATATGCTTCTGATGTTTTTTCACATTATTTATTGTGCTATTCTAAATTTAATTGCCTGAGTTTCGCAACTGATTTGTCTAACCAATGTTAGTTTGTTTACTCGTAGTGAAAACTTAAATTAGTATTCCCAAAGGGAGATAGGCCTATAATTCTCTTTATTCTTATTTTCTTTTAAACAGTAACAGTTTAATAAAGTCACAGTGTAAAGTAACACTGTTAATACTTTTATTTCTTATAACAAATTATATAATATAGGTTATATAATATCTCCAAATAAATATAATTCAAGTAGGTTTATTTTAATAGGTTTATTAATACATTAATAGGTGTATCTAGAAGAAAATAAACCTACTTGCAGTGTATTTATTTGAAGATATTACATAGAAGACCTACAGGAAACTCAACGAGTTACTTACAAAGGAATAATATAGGTTATGTATAATTAGTATATAATAACAGATATTTGTACCTGTTATTTTTTGTAACGGTATTTTCGTACGTATTATTTTAAAATAACAGTTTAGCCCACCTCTGCTGTGAGACATCGCGACAAGTCAGCTTACTTTCATTGTCGCAGATGAGAGAAGTGACCGTTTTCTCTCTTATAAATGCTAAACATTTATATTTTTTACTTGTTATGTATATGTGTAGGCCTATACATAGTTTTTATTGATTGATTGAAATATACTCATTAAATCATTACTCATTATATTATCAAGTGATAGTGACAGTGGCGACGTGTAGCCTATATGTCTTTAAGTGCAAAATGGTGGCTAACATCTAACTTCTCAAACCACCAATGGTGGTCTTATCTAACTCTATAAATTAGAGAAAGCAAACTTTAGGCAAATATACCTACAGTATATTAACAACTAAAAAAAGATCCAGAGAGATTTCATGCGTATATGAGAGTGACGTCTGATACATTTGAATATATTTACAAAAGTATCAAAAAGAAAGTTGGAAAATGCAAGAACAATTATCACACGAATCCAGTTTTGTCATTAGAAAGACTGGTCTTGACCATGAGATAAAAAACGTAAAAATTAAAAAAATATTTACATTGCTGTCTTCCATGAGGAAAAAACAAAATATTTGTAAACAAAATATTTTGTTCTTGCCTCACTCTAACAGTAAGCTCACTCCACAGTATCCGAACATTTATTCATTTAACAATTTAAAATTTACATTAATGGACACCTACATAACAATGAATAGCGTTGGGGAAGGCAGCGTACATAGAACGAACAAAAAACTAAGCAACGACAAATGTTGATTGAGCAAAAACTGACTCAATTTCGGAATAAAGAAATCGACATTGTAACTTTTGCTAAAAGTTTCTCACACAAGGTAAAATGTTGACTGCTTAACTTTCTGTAAATACTGTAGCTATCCATTGACTAAATCAATAAGTAGAAATGTTTTTGCAAGACCGCCTATATAATTTCATCCTTATGTTTCTTGAAGATACTTTGGAGGGAACTAGGAGACAGATGTTTCCTGCTTTACCAAATTTTCCAGGAACTGGTTGTTTACAAGCGGTATGCCGCTTAAGGCGCACATCGTGCTGCCCCTCGCGGGATTCTTTTGGGTTCGAGACGCACTTCATGCTCAATAAGTGGCTCACCGTCTCTGTTGAGGCGCAGATCGCGTGGGCCGCTCCAAGTCTGTCTGCTCGGGACCGGAACAAATAATTTTTCGTTTATTCCTTGCTGAATAATAATAATAATAATAATAATACCGTAATACGCATGCGCGTGTCCGTATAAATAGTACAACCGGAGTGTATTAGTTGCAAAGTAAGTGCTGTGTGTACGTTGGATTTAATTTGTATAATAAACAAACAAAAGCGTATAATAAAGCTGAACTCTATAACAGAAATTACTTGTGTTGTACATTCGGTATAATGGTATCATATGTTCGCATCCAACTCGAGTAGGTCGGTGCAAACAGATGGTATCCAGTGACAGTAAACATATGCTATTGGAATCCGGCAGTGTGAATAAGTGTTCCTTGTAACATGTAAACATATGCATGCGCGTCAGTGCTTGTGTCACAATATCCTGCGGGGGACTGCGTGTACATGCTTTCCTATTAAACAATCCAATCTGCCACGGTTAGATTAAATCAACGTTTTGTTTCTCGTGCTCTGTCTAACCATAGATAAATAAACAATATTTTGTTAAGGTAATTCAGAAACGGGCGGCTCAGTAGACCGTAGACCAGTGGGTATGGCACCTGGCTACTAATCTAGAGGTTCCGGGTCCGATTCCCGGGCCCGCATCATAAAATCAAGGTGCGTTTTTCAGCCCCCAGGTCGACTTAAGGTCCCTAAACACCTTCCAATCCAATCCGATCCGATGTCCTAAATGTAGGATGAAAATAGCAAATTGTATAGACCTAGTGTGTAGGACGATCGTCCTTACAAAAAATGGAATCCGATTTAGGAAGGTCGGGCGTCCTCCCCATCCGACTAGCCAACTTAGGACAGATCCCCTCCACCTTCCATCCTAGATCGTATAGCGTGTAGCGCAGTCGGGCGTGCGTCGGTTCCGATTAGTTGTTTCTTTCCTTTTCAGCGGACTGGAAGTTTTTGAAGGTGTTTTTCATTTTGTTTTGAGTATATAGTGAGTAAAATGGCTGAAGACGAATGTAGAAATATTTTATTGAACTCGCTAAATGGTATTACACTTTTCTATGAACGGCTTTACCATTCTCAGCAATTCCATAAAACATTGTTCATTCATGCGTAAAACAACTCAGAAATCGTAGAATGTCTTAACAAATTTCTGTCTTTCCTTTAACCACTTTTTTGCCCAAAATTTCCTTTCTGGTGGGGGCTTTTGGAGGATCAACAGTGTTGTAAGAGCAACCCCGATTTTTTGATCAAGAACGGTGCAATTACGAGGGTGTGACCAGGTCGGGAATCTCAATGGAACTGACTAAAATGACGAGATCGGAGAAAGAAATTGGACAGTAAGGATAGCGATCTCCTTTCCTAAATTGGATATCGGATCGGATTGGATTGGAAGGTGCGCGTAGAGGCCTTTAGCCTGTTGAAAATGACTACCCGGGATAACATCCTGGGGATAATAATGGGCGACTGAAGCGTAGTGCTGGCCACACTGCCTTCCTTGTATGCCGTACGGCTCACATAAGGCAGCCTACCCTGCCTTCTTCTAACCTACCTGGGTGGTACACATGGGAACCATTATTATTACTATTAATTCAGAAACAACTGAAATTCGTCGTAAAGATCATCGCCATAGATGAAAAAGAACGAACAGAAATAGTGCGAAGATCGTGCAATTGCAGCAGAGATTATGGTTCGAACATAGGCTAAATACTACGCCCCTCAGTCATTAGGATGGTGACCAACCATACTGCTTCTGCTTTCCGCAACAATACCTCAATGTACGTTACTCTTTCTGTCAACGGTATTCTTAAAGCCCAGCTGCAGCACCACATCTCAAAAACTTCAAGTTAGCTCCTTTACAATCTTTTAGCCTACCAAGTATTCAAAATATCTATGATTATAGATCATAATATGCTGATACTTTTCGAAAATGTTTATCGACCACTGCATCAAGTAGCCTAAAATTATTACCTGCCCTTTTTTTACGACACAAAAAGTGAATACATTATTATTAGTTAAACGACCGTGTTTTAAATTGTTTTTCACATTTTAAAACAGCAAAAACGATTACTCGCGGGCCGAATAGAATAAAAATGGAGCGAATTCGACCCAGTGTCCTTAGTTTGCTGCCCTTGGTCTACATCAACCGTCAGTTCTGATTGTATCTCAATCGTTTTATGTGTGTCAAACACTCATTTCAACAAAATCGTATCAAAGCTTCAATTTTAAATCGTTAATTTACCTCAGTCCTTAATTTTATTTTAAGCGTTTCTGTAAAATAGCCGCTGTGAGCATAATTTTCCAGTGATCCAGGTAGCGGCCTTCTTTGGAACAGTGTATGGGCTTTACAGTAGGCTATTTAAAACACCGATACACTGTAGGTGCTGTGCGTAAGTAGATTTGTCTCAAACGTTATAAAAACGAATTCTGTTTGCTGCGAACCTCTATCGCACACAAATCCATTCAAACGAATGGATACGGTTTGTTATGGGGGTGGGGATTCGCACCTGCGGCGCCAATTCTATTACACTGTTATTGTGCGCGCGCGTGCTTGTGTTACAGGCCGTATTATTGCCGTTTGTATTCTTCTTAATACGGTTTGCTTTTCTCGAAGTTACTATATAGTTGGCGGTTGGCGGGCGGACGCAGTTCATTTTATTATAATGTGTGCGGTGGCCGTGAGCAAAGTTTGCGCGCCACAGTAGTAGTTGTACTGTAGTACTTGTCGACACAAACTTTCTCCAGCTAACTGCTGCGCGCGAGCCAGTTCCTACTACTCAACTATCCCGTATGTGCACACCTAGAGGCGGAAATTTAATCTTTACAGCACTTTACGCCGGGGAAAGTTCAGTACACAGCTTCTAATATGCTTAATTTTTATTTCTAAACTTTTAATGCTGCGCAAAGTACCATAATATACGAAATTGTAGTAGAGTGAGTGAGTTTACATAATTGGCAGGGGAAAACTTGTCAGTGTTTTCTCACTCGTAAACTGTTTTGGTTCTTGTTGTTAATGAAAAGATTATTTCTGTTGTTTCTGGCCGTAATGCACTTATTATTACTTCCATATTCCGTAAGGTGATCGCGAAAAAAGTCGTGTTCCAGATAAGGACTGATTCTGATTGTACTACCCTCAGAACATAAAGAAAAGTAATTTTCCGAAAAGTGTCTGTGTGTGTAGAATGATTTCTATGGCGAACTATAACTGCCGCAAATTAAAACAGAGTCAAATAATTTCTTGCATATATGCCTGAGTTGTAGAAAACTCAAGGCCTATACATTTCGGTGAAGATCGCTTAAAGGGAAGAGCTAGTTTACCTCCAACGTTTTATGTTCTAACAAAAGTAAATTCCTTAATTTTGATAAATAAAATTATCCTTAAAAGAAGGTCTTAATAATCCACTGTAGAAAAGTAGATGAATTATCTATAAATGAAAATAATAGTTGAAGGGGAGGGGAAAACTTTTTACATGTGAAGGCCTACTATGTTATCGGCAACAAAGAAGTAGTTTCTATGGAAATATTTCATTTCAATTTATCAAACATAAAACTCGATTTAGAAGGAACACACCTAACTTGTTAGAAATTATCGAACCGAATTTAAGCAAATGATTTTAAATATAAATCTTAGAACATGGAAGTCATGTATGGTTCTCCATACCGGTATTTTTGCTAATACCAAACGTTTCGTCCGTTCTACGGTGAAGCATCCTCAGCGTCTCGACTGGGCCGCCGTATATTCTACTAATCGTAGAACGGGCGAACCAACAGTGTTAATAACGAAAACACCATTGTTTCGGCTAAACTGTTGTAGATTACATATTATGATAATACATAAACAGATAATAATACAAAAATAATAATTATCAAATGAAAAAACAGGTGAGCCATCATAAGACTTATGTTGTTGAAGTTAAGTTAGGCAAGTTGCAGACGAACTGTGGGAAAATCAATAGTACTTTTAGAAATAAATTACGACGAGAAGCGAAATTAATCTTTTATTATGACATGACATTAATATTAAGTTATGACAGTTCCTGTACTATCATATGGGTGTGAATATGGACAAGCAAGAAATAAGAAAATAAAATACAGGCCTTGGAAATGGGGCTCTTAAGAGGAGTAAAAAAGTGTTCTAAACTTGACCATATGAAGAATGAAGTCATAAGAGAAGAATTACAAGTTTTAACTTGAATGAACGATTAAATGATTATAAGCAATGGCGGAAAACCCACTTAAAAAGAATGTCGGATTCAAGACTGGCCAAACAAGTCTGGGTATATAAACCTATAGGGCACTGGTGTGGGAGTAGACGCAGGAAGTGATGGCTGGAGGATCTTTGAAGGCGGGACGGGCATCTTGGCTATCCCGTGACGTGAAGAAGATGATGACGACATCATTTCCCTGCGATTGTGAGAAGTGCTAAAGAAAAGAAAATATCGGTATGGAGAACCATACATGACTTCCATATTCTAAGATTTATATTTAAAATCATTTTCAGCCAAACAGCCAGGCTGTGTCTTACCTGCCTTTTTATTGCTGTATTAAATGAAAAATATTATATTACATTAAAATGAAAAAATTATAATTTTATTGCCTGGCAACAAAATTATTTTATTTTTAACAATTACCATTGTTTCAAAAAGTTTAAATAAATTTTCAAGTACTTTACTCTTGTTAAAACGTAAAAGGTTGCAGGTAAACTACCCCTTCCCCTTAACCGATCTTCACCAAAATCGAACGTCATTGAGACCTCTACAATTCAGGGACGTATGCAAAAAATTATTTGATTCTGTTTGAATTTGCGGCTGTTATCGTTTGCCATAGAAAATACGCTTGATAAAAAAACGTTGCAGGTAAACTACCCCTTCCCCTTAACCGATCTTCACCAAAAACAATAGGTCTTGAGTACTCTACAAATCAGGGCTGTATGCAAAACATTATTTGATTCTGTTTGAATTTGCGGCTGTTATCGTTTGCCATAGAAAATAAAACGTAAAAGGTTGCAGGTAAACTACCCCTTCCCCTTAACCGATCTTCACCAAAAACAATAGGTCTTGAGTACTCTACAAATCAGGACTGTATGCAAAACATTATTTGATTCTGTTTGAATTTGCGGCTGTTATCGTTTGCCATATAAAATACCCTTGTTAAAAGAACGTTGCAGGTAAACTACCCCTTTCCCTCAACCGATCTTCACGAAAAACAATAGGTCTTGAGAAATCTACAATTCAGGGCTGTATGCGAAACATTATTTGATTCTGTTTGAATTTGCGGCTGTTATCGTTTGCCAAAAAAAAAAAAAAATTCCCTTGATAAAAAAAACCGTTGCAGGTAAACTACCCCTTCCCCTCAACCGATCTTCACCAAAAACAATAGGTCGCGAGTACTCTACAAATCAGGGCTGTATGCAAAAAATTATTTGATTCTGTTTGAATTTGCGGCAGTTGTCGTTTGCCATAGAAAATACGCATGATAAAAAACGTTGCTGGTAAACTACCCCTTCCCCTCAACCGATCTTCACCAAAAACAATAGGTATTGAGTACTCTATAAATCAGGGCTGTATGCAGAAAATTATTTGATTCTGTTTGAATTTGCGGCTGTTATCGTTTGCCATAGAAAATACCCTTGTTAAAAAAACGTTGTAGGTAAACTACCCCTTTCCCTTAACCGATCTTCACCAAAAACAAAAGGTATTGAGAACTCTACAATTTAGGGCTGTATGCAAATAATCTTTTCATTCTGTTTGAATTTGCGGCTGTTATCGTTTGCCATAGGAAGTACCCTTGTTAAAACATAAAACGTTACAGGTAAACTACCCCTTTCCCTTAACCGATCTTCACCAAAAACAATAGGTCTTGAGAACTCTACAATTCAGGGCTGTATGCGAAACATTATTTGATTCTGTTTGAATTTGCGGCTGTTATCGTTTGCCAAACAAACAAAATTTCCCTTGCTAAAAAAAAAACCGTTGCAGGTAAACTACCCCTTTCCCTCAACCGATCTTCACCAAAAACAATAGGTCGCGAGAACTCTGCAAAACCGGGCTGTATGCAAAAAATTATTTGATTCTGTTTGAATTTGCGGCAGTTATCGTTTGCCATAGAAAAAAAATCTACAGACAGATAGACACACAGACACACAGACAGACACACAGACACTTTTATTTTATTTTATTTTATTTTTAACAATTACCATTGTTTCAAAAAGTTTAAATAAATTTTCAAGTACTTTACTCTTGTTAAAACGTAAAAGGTTGCAGGTAAACTACCCCTTCCCCTTAACCGATCTTCACCAAAATCGAAAGTCATTGAGACCTCTACAATTCAGGGACGTATGCAAAAAATTATTTGATTCTGTTTGAATTTGCGGCTGTTATCGTTTGCCATAGAAAATACGCTTGATAAAAAAACGTTGCAGGTAAACTACCCCTTCCCCTTAACCGATCTTCACCAAAAACAATAGGTCTTGAGTACTCTACAAATCAGGGCTGTATGCAAAACATTATTTGATTCTGTTTGAATTTGCGGCTGTTATCGTTTGCCATATAAAATACCCTTGTTAAAAAAACGTTTCAGGTAAACTACCCCTTTCCCTCAACCGATCTTCACCAAAAACAATAGGTCTTGAGAAATCTACAATTCAGGACTGTATGCGAAACATTATTTGATTCTGTTTGAATTTGCGGCTGTTATCGTTTGCCATAGAAAATACGCTTGATAAAAAAACGTTGCAGGTAAACTACCCCTTCCCCTTAACCGATCTTCACCAAAAACAATAGGTCTTGAGAACTCTACAATTTAGGGCTGTATGCAAATAATCTTTTGATTCTGTTTGAATTTGCGGCTGTTATCGTTTGCCATAGGAAATACCCTTGTTAAAACATAAAACGTTACAGGTAAACTACCCCTTTCCCTTAACCGATCTTCACCAAAAACAATAGGTCTTGAGTACTCTACAAATCAGGGCTGTATGCAGAAAATTATTTGATTCTGTTTGAATTTGCGGCTGTTATCGTTTGCCATAGAAAATACCCTTGTTAAAAAAATGTTGTAGGTAAACTACCCCTTTCCCTTAACCGATCTTCACCAAAAACAAAAGGTATTGAGAACTCTACAATTTAGGGCTGTATGCAAATAATCTTTTCATTCTGTTTGAATTTGCGGCTGTTATCGTTTGCCATAGGAAATACCCTTGTTAAAACATAAAACGTTACAGGTAAACTACCCCTTTCCCTTAACCGATCTTCACCAAAAACAATAGGTCTTGAGAACTCTACAATTCAGGGCTGTATGCGAAACATTATTTGATTCTGTTTGAATTTGCGGCTGTTATCGTTTGCCAAACAAACAAAATTTCCCTTGCTAAAAAAAAACCGTTGCAGGTAAACTACCCCTTTCCCTCAACCGATCTTCACCAAAAACAATAGGTCGCGAGAACTCTGCAAAACCGGGCTGTATGCAAAAAATTATTTGATTCTGTTTGAATTTGCGGCAGTTATCGTTTGCCATAGAAAAAAAATCTACAGACAGATAGACACACAGACACACAGATAGACACACAGACACTTTTCGGAAAACGACTTTTTTTCATGTTTTGAGTGTAGTAGAATCAGAATCTGCAATAATCTCGAACACGATTTTTTTTGCCATCACCATACTTCCATTCCTTAAGGAATATGGAAGTAAAAAATCGAAGTACTAAGTCGATACTAAGTACTAAGTATTAAGACTAAGTCGGTTACAGCGTAACTTTTCCAATTTCAAATCTACGAAACGTCGATGCGATGAAAACCAAACGATATCACATACACTCACACAACGTGAACAGCAGAATCACTATTCTGTAATCCTTACACTGTTGTCCGTAAATAGATTCCTTTGTGATTTCCCGTTGAAACGAAACAGAAATAATTGCGAGTGAACGGTCTGACACTGGTATTGTGAGACCTTATACCTGGAGAGAATTACGACTACGTGCTATTAAGTAGTAGGATGGGGAAGCCGACTCCGCTCCTAATTACTTCTGAATTCATTCTCCGCCTCACTGACAACGCCTCGACTTATTTCCTACGCTACTCATTCATTACCTATAACTCGGCTTATTTTCGTTGTTTTCTCTGCTTTTGTTTCTTTTATTTTATTTTTTTTCTTCGGCGTTTACACTTAACAACAACATCTTTGTTGTTTCACACTTCCGTTGTTTAATGAAAAAGTTACTAAGCTTGGAAATACTTGTTTCTTGTGTTTTGTTTCATTTCCTGTCTAATTCTTTATCTTCGTCAGACAAACGCGATTCCGTTTAAATCACCGTTTCCTGAATACTTACGAAGTTTTCTGTTTTTTAATTACTTCGGTTTTGTTTTTCTTTAGTTCCACCACGCATTCTCTAAAAATACATCTGTAGGCAGGCTGTTCTGAGGATAATCAAAGAGCTGTAAACTTTAATATTTAGGGTCTACTTTTTGACAAACGTTTGACCCGTCCGGTTACATCTTGGTCGTGGCAATTTAGTAAGCAATATGTCCCCTGAATATTGTACTAGCATATCGCAGGGTAAGACGATGATGAAACTGCCACCTTCGGGCTTAACGTCCAGTTCGATTGTCTCCCATAAACTGGCTGTCTTACCGGACTAAAGGGTATTTAGTTTTCCCTGTACGCATTATTACTGCCGACTAAATCCGACTAGACTCACGCCTGTAGTAGACCTATACCAAAGATAAAAAAAGGTGTTTGAATTAAAATATATCCTGTTAGGTTAAGGAGTTTTGTTAACCCACAATGTGAGTAATAGAAGTTAAGAAAAGCCAGTACTCCGAAAAAGACGAACCAGTACGGTTAAAAGGATGTTTTTAGTAAAATTTGTTAAAGTACCTTTACAACTGTTAAAGAAAAGGTGTTTAACTGTTTATAATCCATCTTCACTCTTAAAAATTACTATATAAAAACTTACGTTTATTTATTTTGTTACTAACGAAACGAAAACACATTAACAATATATGGTGTTTTAGTTTTACAAAGAGATCGTGATGCATACGAATTCAGATCGCGGGCGTACGTCACAGCACACAGAGCGAGCGGCAGCAACACACTCCGATCAGCGGGACTCCCCAGCACATACTTCTGGAACGCTTAACATACCGCCCCCGTTGAAGTAGCAGACTTCAAAGATCAGCAAGTATGCATAGCTTGACAAGGGCTCTCTTCACCAGTCCCTTAGATGTCCCAATTGTAGCGACACGAGGTATACCATCACTGCCGTTGTGAAGTTCCACAATGCGACCTAGGTCCCAGTGAAGTGAAGGTCGGAAGTCTTCTTTGATTAATACCAGGGAGCCTGGGGATGGTGGCGTGTAGTCCTTGATCCATTTGGTCCGTTGTTGTAGAGTTGAAAGATACTCATCTGACCGTCGCCGCCAAAAAATCTGGTAGAGTTGTTGAATACGTTGCCAGTGGTCTAATCTATTAATGATTAATGTACTTACATCAGGTACAGGAAAGGAAGCTAAGGACTGTCCAACAAGAAAATGAGCAGGTGTCAAAGGATTCAAATCATTTGGATCATTTGACAACTCGGTCTAGAGTTTTCACAAGCTTCAATTTTAACCAAGAGTGTTTCTAATTCATCATATGGTAATATATAAGTTCCCAATACTCGTTTAAGGTGATGTTTTACACTTTTTACCCCCGCTTCCCACAGTCCCCCAAAATGATGTGACTGGGGTGGATTAAAATGCCACGTTATTCCTACTGATGTGCACAGTTTGTGTACTTGATACTGAAGAGTGTCAAAAGCGAACAAAAGTTGTAGTTCATAAAGTTCGTTTTTTGCTCCAACAAAGTTAGTAGCATTGTCACAGTATATGTGTTTAATTGCTCCTCTGCGAGCTATCATTCTTTGAAGTGCTTCTAGAAATTTCTTTGTTGTCATATCCGGAACTAGTTCTATGTGTATAGCCTTGGTAGCATGCAAACGAAGAGTGCTACATATGCCTTCACTGGCTGTGATCGGCATTGTGATACTCTTCGATAGAGGAGCGGTCCACAATAATCAATCCCACAGTTTTCAAAGGGACGAGATAGTTGGACTCTGCATGGTGGTAGGTTTCCCACGAGATGTTTAGCCTAAGAAACAGTTCATGTTAAAGTTATAAAATTAGATATAAAAAGCATTAAAATGTCAGAGAAGCTGTAATAGTCATATACTAAGGAATGTAAATCAGTAATTAATGTAACCTAGCTAAAACAAAACTATAAAAAACTAGTAATAAGAGTAAAATTAAAGAAAACAATGTCAGAATGGTGAGCAAAGTTAGGCCTAACACAAGGTGAACAGAAATTGTAAAATATAAACAAATAACTGTACACAGTGAGGGTAAAAGATAAGCAAACATAAAATACCAAAACAAAGAACAATACAAACCCAAAATAATTGCAAAAAACAATACCCGGTGTAATAAATAAAATAAGTAAAAAGAACAAAAATAGCCAGTTGTTAGAACAACCCAGAAATACTGGAAACTAGTAATGTTTGATGTCTAAATAATCTACATCAGAAAAGCTATTCAATGATAATAATAAAAATCATATTGATAATAATACAAAGAAAATACCCTAATTAGAAAATATTTATTTATTTTGGGAAAATGCCCAAGACGTATAACAATGAGTACAAAATTCTTTCAGCCAATTGAAATAGGAGTCTGGTTACTATGACAACAAAACATTATTAGGAAAAACCGTTACAAAAGAATAAAGAGTCCATTTTTAGCATCAGAAGAGGGCGAATGACAAAATAGTAGCTCCATAAAAAATTAGAAAATAAACCTAACAGATGAATTAAAACCAATAATACTCAATGGAAACGAGAAAACAAAATTAACAGAACATAATAACAAGATATATCCAAATTAATCGAGAACTACTGAAAACAAAACAAATGAAATAAGAGAAAGAAGACCTGGACACCAAACTTTATGAAAATAATCTACCAAACATCAATGAAATTGTAACGTATCATATTTAATTAATTTACTACACCCACAAGATGGATCAAAACACTTCCAAATTAATGCACAATATCCAAAACTTGGTTCAAACACTAAAAACACTGAATGACTATTAAAATATACAATAATCATTATTAAAGGATTATTCAAATTAATTATTAACACTTTAGGAAATAAGAAAATATTTGTACACGATAGCTAACTTAACCTATAGTTGTAAACTGAACTCACTATTGTTTTAAATACTAAGAAAACTGTTGTAAAGAAAAATCATAATATTTAATTAACTTGATGTGAAGGATTGTACTTTCAAAAATCATTTTGTTATCTTTTTGGCATAATCAAAAGAACTCTTTGACTGAATAAAGCAGTGAAAAAATTAATGGACGCTCAGTCGAACGACCCAATCAACATAGCCAACTGCTGAGTTGTAATTTCATATTAGCCGGAGAAAAAAAGTAATATAATTTTATAATTTCATGTCTTAATAACCATTACAAGCAGAACTGATAATTAATAAACCAATACGCAAAATAATACCTGTTCATTATTTCAATAACTAATATTTATGTGTTTATTTCATTAATGCAGCACCGTGAAAATTTTCTACCAGAATTACAGGTTGGTACGACTGCCGCGCGAGAGCGGAATTCGAATTTAGTCGAATCCAAGCAGCGAGAGATACGGTTGCCCCAAAGAAAGAAATTAAAATATTTTAATTGTTTTAAATCAAACAATTTTGCACCTATAAACGGGAAAATAACATCTACTTGGAACAGGTAAACAGGTATTGGCGAGGACACAAGAACGACGAGAAATCGGGAAAACTACGAGGTTACGGACACCGTAAAAGCAAAAGAACACGATCAGAGTCGAGTAAACAAGAGTACGATTTCGTTTGATTATAAATTGACGCCAACAACTTGGGGCTTAATTTGAAGGCAAATATACAAATCGTTTGATTATAGTATATATAATATCAATATTTGTTCACAACTAGTGATGGCCTTTTATATCTTTTTTCTGTAACTTGTTTCATGGTGGTATGATTAAATGCAGTAATGGAAAGTTTAATGTAGGATGGAAATAATTGAAAATAAAAGAGAGTAATATGTGAACAAAACCAATTCATTTGTTTACTGAAATAACCTTGTTCTATCTCCAAAATTCGTCTAACCGAATCCTGGGCATTGGTAAGTAAACTTTTTCATAGTTTGCAACAATTAAAGATGACGTCCAAAAAATGGACGAAAACACACCTATGTTTGTAAACAAACGAAAGGTAATTAAAGTGTAAGTAATAATTATAGTTACACACCGTGCACTTAATATTGATATGGAAAAGCTGTTCCTTAAAATGTATATCCCCATCATTTACGTACGCCTCAAATTTAAGAGGTACCCAAAGCGTTTTTCTAACACTTTTATGTTAGAGAAACGCCTTGAAATTTCAACTGACAGTTTGTCCAAATTTCTATTAGAGAACATCTCATTTCTTGCCGAACGGTTAATGCAGAATCGTCTGCATACTCCCCTGGCATCGTGCACTTTCTTCTTATCCTTTTTGTTATACTGACACTCCTTTCATTACATAATCTGCTCTGCCTTAGTAATGACATTGTCACACAATTCATTCCTACAAACTTTTAATTTGTCCATTAGCGTCTCCAGAAGTGTCAATGCTTTATCCAAAGCATAATAAAGTATTTTAACACGTTATGCACAAAGTATATTTTTATACGTTAAAACTTTATCTAAGTATTTTAACAATGCCAGAAAGTTTCCAGGATTTGGATCGTTAGTAATTGACTCCCGATGTCCTATCACTGCCAGATTTTGTTCTGCAAGAGCTTGTACTGTACCAATGACCCGTTCGAGGATTTCTTTCCATATCTTAACTGCTTTACTCATTTGTTCCTGAAGTAGCTCATCAATAAGTCCCGCTTTGTTTAAAGAACATTTCATATTTCTTCCATTCCAAAAACGCAGACTGATGAGCAGGACTACTTTCATGATTCTGAATACGGGGATTTAACTTTCGCCACGACGAAAACAATTTTTTACTATTGAAATGGCTTCTTTGATAGTTTTATTTTGTGGAAATAAAGTGCAACAAAAGCAAAATAGAGAGTTTTTAGTTAGAGAAAAACACATCCAAGTGTTGCCTTTTCGGCATTTCGCAAAGTTTTATCAAACCAATACTTTTTTAAGGATCGTCCAGCTTCATCTTCAGGAAAATGGCTGTCCTTGTTCTGCAACTGAGTTCCTCTATTCATCATTATATCTCAGAAGGACTGAGATTTCTCGCTTGGGCAAGCTCCCATATCTTGTAGAGAAGCACCGGGAACACGGTCTACATTGTTGTTAGTAATGTTCTGTCCTTCATCGCCTGTAATTTCAAGACTGCACGATGCAACATCATCCATGGTACTAGAACTAACTGAATCTTGTAACTGTACTTTGCCACTTTCACAGTTTGAAATATTCACGTCATTAACTGTACTGTATTTATCAACAACTTTGTTGCTAATAACATCCATTTTATGATTGCAAGTTGATTCTTGTTAATTGTAATATTTAGACACTGAGAGTTCGATTTTCCTTGAATAAAAGCCTTCATAAACTCTTTGGCACTTGTAGTTCTTAATCTTATATTAAGAAAATCTTAATATTCCTGTAGTTCTTAAGGAATAGTCATATCAAAGAAACAAATTGTTTTTAGTTTTATAAACTGAAAACAATTTTTTCAAGTCTATCCTCGCTTTGCCGCCCTCCTGACTATGCCGCCCAGGGCGGCTGCCTCCTTGCCCCCCCCCCTAGCTACGCCTCTGGGTGTTTTACAAAGAGATCGTGATGTGTACAAATTCGGATCGCGGGCACGCGTCACAGCACACAGAGCGAGTGGCTGCTACACACTCCGATCAGCGGGACTTCCCAGCACACACTTCTGGAACGCTTAACATAATACTATATAAAATGTCACAACACTGTTATAAAATTACATACATCACAATACTGTACAACACACATCAAGTTAGTGTACATGTACTATTATAACATAATGATGTTTATTATTATACGAAGGCCATTTCATTAATAATGCACATGTTGGCAGTACTGTAGATTCGATAACACAACAACAGTGAAAATTACGTCAGTTGCAGTTGAAGGCTTGAAGCAGAAGCATGTGTTTTGTTTCATCCATAGTGTACTCTGTGTTTAAATAATGAGAGCTAGAAATGGAGCCTGCATGGGTCTCAGGTACTGTGACTGTCAAAGGTCGTACATTAAGATCAAAACTTTACGTGGCAAAAACCCCACAGAAACCCACAGTGATTTAAGTGAAGTTTGTGGTGAGTTCACAGTGGACCGTAGTACAGTTTCTCATTGGGCTAACTGTTTTCATGGTGGTCGTGTGAGCATTCACAATGATCCAAGACCATGAAGGCTAAAAACATCAACAGATGAATGAAGTATGAAACTTGTGGCAGATACTCTTGAAGAAGATCGCCGTGCGACATGTGAGGAGCTTTCTGAAGCCACAGGGATTCCACCAACATCAGTATTCTGTACTCTGACAAATGATTTAAGGAAGAGAAAAACTTCTGTGCAATTCTTAGAATGTTGAAGAGAAGGATGTTGAAGTTCTTAGAAAGATGAAGGAAGAAAGGGAAGTTATTAACACAGTGAAGATAAGAAAGCTTCAGTATTTGGGATATCTCATGAGAAATGTGCAGAGATTTTACTTATTGCAGTCCATACTACAGTGAAAAGTACTTGGAAAGAGAGGAGTTGGCCGACCGAGAATCTCATGGCTGGGAACTTTAAGGACTTGGTTTGGCATGAATACAACTGACTTATTCCGTGCAGCCGTACAGAAAGTTAAAAGAGTCTGTATGATATCCAACATCCGAAACGGATAGGAACTATCAGAAGAAGATAATGTCGATTTTTAACGCTGACATTAAAAACAAAACAAAATAAAATCGCCAGCGCAATTTCATGATACACGTACCATACGGACGGAAGTGTCCTATCTTTGCAACCATACGTCAACTGATAAGCGAAACCGCACATTGATAGGGCTACATTAAGGAAAAACCAGTACTAATTTTTATCCCTTTTCCTTTCTGCTACCGCGACCGTGCGCGCTTGTGTGTCGGCACACCCGCATACTCTGATCTCGTGAAAGCAGATTAATGTTATCCTTCATATGATATAAACATCCGCCAGTGTAGTCACTGACGAAAAATGAATTTTTTTTAAGAGTCAGAAGGCAATGTTAAAGTGCCCACATTTAGGTACATTTTTGTCTGAAACCTGATAAGGGAGAGTTTTGACCTTTTTGTGGATGTCTTCCGTATACATTGTATGTTTACTGAAGCACGAGTATTTAATTTCTGTTTCCACAACAAGATTTATATTTATTTAAATTTTATAACATTTTTTTCATAGAAAATTAGTAAACATTTATTTTTCCACCAACCAGCAACCTCATTGATTGACTGCTGAAGAGAAGGAGAAATGCCTGGACATTGCAACCTTGCTGAAACAAAGATTCGACGTTGATGGTCAAGCATTCTTGTGTCGAATTGTCAATATTGATGAAACGTGGATTAAAGACTTTGTGCCCGAGTTGAAAGCACAGTCCAATGAGTGCAGAGGTTCAGCTTTCAGCTTCCTCACGACCAAAAAATTTTGATGACCTCAATCAAAGGTCAAGCAAATGATGATCTTTGCTTATGATCACCAAGGAAGAAAATATCTGTAAATTATACACCATTTTAAAGAGGACGATATGAAAACTCATTAAAAAAAAAAACAAAAAATAAATTAGTAAAAAAAAAATCAATTTTTAAATGACAGGGACCCCTTAAAACCCCTAGATGTTGTGCAGTACTGCAACAAGTCAATCAGATGTAAAGAAAATAAATATAAGAAGGCAGAGAAGAAGGATGTGGACTGGAATTTATTTATACAAGTATTCAACCTGTATACTGGTTCCAAATACTGTTAAGTATATATTTCAATATTGATTTAATGACATTTAAGAAAAGTAGTTTGTAGCTTATATGTTTGTTACAATTATGAAATTGGATAATCAGTTTTATCTGTACAAATTACACAGATCAATTTCCATTCAACGAATTTAAGCTTGTCATCCACATTAGCAAATTTTAGATATGTATATATATATATATATATATATATATATACATATATATATATATTGTAGCGCAACAAAAATGATAGCATTTATGCTACATAAAAGAAGATTCACAGATTGATAAATAAATGGATACTTAATCCCATAATAGAACAGAGACCCAATTATGACAATTATAGTCATAGACAAAATAAATAAGAATGCAAGGTAGTGTTGAATAGAATAAACGAACCTGTAAAATAAATAATAGCTAATGATATATGTTTAATAAAAATCAAAACAGAAAAATGAAACAATGACTTAATTTATGGTAATAACAGATAAGAATTTTGTGTTAAAAAAGTATTATATTATGACAAAAATGTTATGATAAAGTTTATGTGATGTTATATCAAATATGTGTTGAGTTCATGAAAAATAATGAAACAAATAGTGTTATTCAATGACTGTCATAGAATGAAGTGTGAGGCAGTTAACCAATGTTCATAAGTTCGAATTTTGTTATATGTGATCGAGAGATCAAGATAAATTTGTTATTAGATGTAGAAAAATAATTGTTTATACAAATGTTAATAATTAAGTTTTGATTGTATGTACGAATTTATATAAAAGGGACTATAGATGCCTAACAGACATAACCACAGGTAGATCAATTTACAATAAAAGGCCTAACAGCCAAAAATACTAAATAAACACTTATAACTTAAAGGTTAGATACATCAATTAATAATAATTAATAAATACACTATGAAGAGCTAGAAAGAAGAAAAAACATTAAGTTAATAATAATATTTAATAAAATTTATACAAATTATAATAATACCATAATGCCATAATATCGATTGGTAAAAAATAATATCGAAGGTGGATTAAATATAATAAAAAAGGAAAAAAAACGGAATTATATCAAAAAACCAGTAGAAGATGTGTATAAAATAATAAACCAGCTATCGGTAAATTTACATTCCGATAGGACAGCAAATTGACAAAGAATAGACAAAAAAATATATGAAAGAAACACTATATAGTCAAACATGTGGAAGCGGAAATTAATATAGGTTGCTAGGGAAAAATTTAAGAAGAATGTTGTTGATTTTATAAAAAAATAACAAGAATTGCTTTTGGTAAAAACTGAACGTGATGATTTAAAAAACCCAAGAAGAATATATTGAATCGTAATATTCGAAATTAAGAGATACGATTATAAAGAAGATAAAATTCTAATGATAATACTTACATCTATCACTAACACAGATTAATAAAATAACGATATATTATGAAATAATAATCGAGAACAAATAACCAAATTCTACAAGAAGAAACTTGGACTGTCCCATGTCCGAAGGGAATTGATGAAAAATTAATCAAATATAAAGAATTAATAGTAACGCAACTTATAATATTCACAACACCAGAAATTATAACCTTGCAAATACACGGAACAACACTAACTGCTTCAACCGAAGGAAGAACCTATTTGGATCCTGGCGGTGTAGAAGAAACATCAATCGGGCCGTAAAACAATTCAGAAGCTGTATTCCGAAGTGGACAGGACAAGAATTACTTTTATTAAACTGAAGAAAGAAAACTGTGCTTCATAATTGACCAGAACAACGAATTTAGCGACCAACTGCCAACGTGATTTGATTCGTTAGAGACTGGTAAAGTTATATTCTATTAATCATACTAAATACACAACACATAATTTTTGTAAATCTTGCATTCTTATTATGTATTTTTAGTCTTCCCCACAGTTACAAGAACCTTCACACCCTGAAATAAATAAAATACGAATCAAATATAATAAATAACCAAATATAAACAAAGGATCAAATAATCAACAATCGATACCTGAATCTATAGTCCCAACATATATTAATTGGAATATATCTTAGTTAATGTGAATTGATAAACAAATAAAGAACCTTTATATATTTGTCACACCTTGTTATTTGGAGTATGGTTTAGTGAACTGGAACAAAAGTAACTGAATAAGTAGAGAATAAATAGTTAATATAAACATCGAATAACCTACAAGTTTCGTTGAGCCGATACTACAGCGCTTATAGCGGAATTATCTGACACCAAAGAGGGAGCGTAAAAATATAAAATCAGACAGAACTCTCTTCAAGGCATAATAGGGTTGGATGAAATTGTAGAATAAATCTTAAGTTATTTAAGTTCTAGGCACACTAACACTGATAATTATTAAATAGTTAAGTTAACATTAATTGAGTACATCCATATATTCCACAACTCCAAATATTTCCGAGAATTTATACAATTAAATACTAATACAACACATATTGACAAATACAACAGTGGGAATTTAGACCGTACGTATCCGATCTAGTACAAATTGGCTTCCATCGCGGGGCTCGAACGAGACGCACGAACCCGTCTTGTAACAAATTGGCGCCCAACGTGGGGCTTAAGTTAAGTAACTATAAGTATAATAACATTACTTAACCAGAGCAGGCAACTGTGGGAGAGTAAACATGCATACCAGAGGTAGATCAAGGATTAGGGCAGGAGAAACGGAGAAGGAAATAGACGAACAAGAACAGGAAATAGAACTAATAACAGACAGTGAAATGGGACAACAGACGAAATAACGGAAACTGAAATAATGGCAGACAAGGAAAGGGAAGTAATCGAAGAAGTTGTCCAAGGGGACCAAATAGATAAAGCAGGAGCCAGAGAAGGACTAAATTGGGAAAAATTAATGGAGTTAATGAGTAGTATTAAGGAAGACTCAAGAGAACAATTTAGGAAAATGAAAGAGGAAATTAAGGAAGACTCAAGGGAACAATTTAGGAAACAGGATGAAAACTCAAAGAGACTGGAGGAAAAATACGATAAAACAAATGAGGAAATTAAAGAAACATCAAAACAAATTCACGAAAGGTTAGATAGGAATGATGAGGGTTTAAAACAAATGAAGGAAGACATCTTACAAATACATGAAGAAAATTTAAAGCAAATTAATGAAAAAATTGAAAATATTCATGTGACAATTAACCAGAAGGTGGACCAAAATAATGAGGAAAGAAAATTAGAAATAGCCAAAACAAATGAAGAGTTAGAAAAAACTAACGAAACAATAGTACAGGTTCGTGAAGAATTACAGAATAAAATTAATGACACAAAAATTGAGAATAAAACATTGGTCGAAGAAATTCAACAGGAAACTGTCGAAAAATGTGAGCAAATTAAAAACGAAGTACATCAGGTACGGGAAGAGAATAAGGAAGGTATTAAGCAAATACAGACAGACATGGGCGAACGACTCGAAAGGGTCTATGGCAATTTAAATAATATGGAAGGTCAAATCAATACCAATAAAAATAAAATAGAAGAGATTAGTAGGCGTGAATTACAATTACAGGAGGAAGTAGATTCATGGCGGGATAGGACATGCCAAAATAGTCATACAAATAACCATGAGAACAGAGAATCGATTAATTTTCGTAATTATAAGCGCAATCCTATGGAATTTTTAAAGAGATTGGAAGAAGTGATCATAAGAAATAGAGAGAGTCGCTGGAGTATTATACGAAGCATGATTGATGAAACATTTAAAGATACTTATGATAATTGGTGGACAGCGGTGCGCCCGGATATACTGGACATGACTGAGTTCAAAAAACAATTTAAGGAGAAGTATTGGTCGGAATCGACCCAGAACATGATTAGGAATAATTTGAGTAACGGTCGATACGAAACAAATGTAGGCCAGTCCCCTACTTCATACTTTTTAGGAAAAGTATGTATGGCGCGGAACTTAGAGCCCCGAATTCCTGAAGAATGTTTGGTAATACAACTATCCTATCATTACGAGGAAGGGATAAAGAATGCGCGTATGTGTAGTCAAATCAAAACGATTCCAGCCATAGCCAAATTCTTGGAGAATTATGAGCACGAGAACCAATACCAAAGAAATAGAATGCTAAATCATAAATATCAGAAGTATGATAATAACGCGCCACCAGCCAATTCTCATAATAACGATCGCAATCGACCTGCGCATAACGTTAATACTAATAGAACACAAAATGAAAACACGAATAATAATTCCAGAAACTATAATTATCGCGGCAATAACAATTACAATTATCGTGATAGTCGCAATAATAGAGGAGATGGGGACAGACGACCCAATAATTATAGACATAACGTCAATTATATTTACTCCAGACATCAAGGTAATCAGCGACGATACTACCCAAGGAGTCACCGATATGACAACCATTATGACCAATCTCGGCATGAAGACAACTACCCACATGATGGAAATTATTGGATAGCAGAACATAATACGGAGGATCGCACGGAACCAGTACAAAACCAACACAGTAATCAGAATGAAAATAGAGAAGAGGGAGTAAGCCCTCATTTAAACTAATAGAGGCAGTGAAAATTAATGAATACCCGTCACTGAACCGTAATCTTGGGGAACAACAATTAATAAATAAAATTAAGTGTAATCATAAAATAACCATAATTAATAACCACTATTTAAAGAATATCCGGGAAGATTTGTTAGAAGAGGATCAGAAACATGTAAACAGTAATAGTAATAACGAAATCATATATATATCAGCAAAATTCTAAAAGACAGTAAGACCAACATACAAAAAATTATTCGAAATAACTATTATATATAAAACGAATTTAGTAAGAAAAAAAAAATTACTAAATCCAAAAGAAATATTATGAATAAATTCTAAAATGAAGTAAGGACAACTTATTACCAATCTTGAAGAAAATTACTTGGAATTTAAAAATAATTTGAGTTGAATACTACCACTAAATTCTGAAATACAATAAGAACAACGTATTATCGATTTAGAAGAAAACGATAATTATTATTATTATGTGTATAAAGAAATAATGTGTATAATGAATAACAAACCCCAAGATTACAGAAGAAAACGATAATTATTATTATTATGTGTATAAAGAAATAGTGTGAATAATGAAGAATGAACCCCAAGATAAAAGTTATTACCTCAAACCTACTTATCCAAAATAAAGAAGAAAAAAAAAATCATATGACCTAAAATACATACTACATTGCCACATGATGGAACAATCTCAGTAAACGATTGAATGTAACTAATATAATGTTAAAGAAGACAAGAAGGAAAGAGTATTTATGAACATAATTCATTAAAAAATAAACAGCCAAAATAGTGAAATACGATAAGAAGAAGAATAATTAAGTATAAGGAATATATTTAGTAAGAAATGCAATTATAATGATCAACACACAACAACTGATTAAAAAATATTGAGATCAGAGAAAAAAAAAAAAAAAACGAAGAAGATACTGAACATTACAATCTCAACAAAAATGATTACAATTGATAACTGTCAAAGTCAATATTAACGAATGTTTAAGGAATTAAAATGGAACTGCGAAATATGAAGAATAGTAATGAAAAAATATAAACGCAACAAAGAAAAAATCTTGTCCCAAATATTTATTATTAAATGATTAAAGAGATTATTAGGAGATTATTATTATATTTTATAGCTGACTGTAGATGAATTCCAGCAGTACTATATTAAGATGTAGTGTGGGCAGCAGAGTATGAAGCCAAACAGTGCCTCTCTGAACTGTACCAACGCATGTGTTAGGGATTGTTAGGGAAATTAAATATTTAAGGAATATTAGAATAGTTGCAAAAATAAATTCAGTTTCCAAAGGAATAGGACGAAGAAAACAGAAAGAAGCGAGTTGACAGAAGAATAATGAAAAATGCAGTAATTATAGTAATTATAAATAGGAGAGATGTAAAACTAATGTATCAGTGAATAGTGTAGCCAGTTACCAACAAATAATGTGTACAGAAAAAAAAATATATCAAGAATCAAGAATGTTAAATAAAATGATGAAATGTTATTAAATAAAAAAGGTACTAGTACTAGTCTAATGAAGTTACATTGAGAAGACCATCGTCAACCATTAACAATGAAATTAAGAAAAGGGATGTGAAAAAGGCAAGTTTATTTGACCTAAACTTCATTCAGGTAAACTAAACTTTTTTAGGAGGGGAAGCATATGTAGCGCAACAAAAATGATAGCATTTATGCTATATATGCTTATAAAAGAAGATTCACAGATTGATAAATAAATGGATACTTAATCCCATAATAGAACAGAGACCCAATTATGACAATTATAGTCATAGACAAAATAAATAAGAATGCAAGGTAGTGTTGAATAGAATAAACGAACCTGTAAAATAAATAATAGCTAATGATATATGTTTAATAAAAATCAAAACAGAAAAATGAAACAATGACTTAATTTATGGTAATAACAGATAAGAATTTTGTGTTAGAAAAGTATTATATTATGACAAAAATGTTATGATAAAGTTTATGTGATGTTATATCAAATATGTGTTGAGTTCATGAAAAATAATGAAACAAATAGTGTTATTCAATGACTGTCATAGAATGAAGTGTGAGGCAGTTAACCAATGTTCATAAGTTCGAATTTTGTTATATGTGATCGAGAGATCAAGATAAATTTGTTATTAGATGTAGAAAAATAATTGTTTATACAAATGTTAATAATTAAGTTTTGATTGTATGTACGAATTTATATAAAAGGGACTATAGATGCCTAACAGACATAACCACAGGTAGATCAATTTACAATAAAAGGCCTAACAGCCAATAATACTAAATAAACACTTATAACGTAAAGGTTAGATACATCAATTAATAATAATTAATAAATACACTATGAAGAGCTAGAAAGAAGAAAAAACATTAAGTTAATAATAATATTTAATAAAATTTATACAAATTATAATAATACCATAATGCCATAATATCGATTGGTAAAAAATAATATCGAAGGTGGATTAAATATAATAAAAAAGGAAAAAAAACGGAATTATATCAAAAAACCAGTAGAAGATGTGTATAAAATAATAAACCAGCTATCGGTAAATTTACATTCCGATAGGACAGCAAATTGACAAAGAATAGACAAAAAAATATATGAAAGAAACACTATATAGTCAAACATGTGGAAGCGGAAATTAATATAGGTTGCTAGGGAAAAATTTAAGAAGAATGTTGTTGATTTTATAAAAAAATAACAAGAATTGCTTTTGGTAAAAACTGAACGTGATGATTTAAAAAACCCAAGAAGAATATATTGAATCGTAATATTCGAAATCAAGAGATACGATTATAAAGAAGATAAAATTCTAATGATAATACTTACATCTATCACTAACACAGATTAATAAAATAACGATATATTATGAAATAATAATCGAGAACAAATAACCAAATTCTACAAGAAGAAACTTGGACTGTCCCATGTCCGAAGGGAATTGATGAAAAATTAATCAAATATAAAGAATTAATAGTAACGCAACTTATAATATTCACAACACCAGAAATTATAACCTTGCAAATACACGGAACAACACTAACTGCTTCAACCGAAGGAAGAACCTATTTGGATCCTGGCGGTGTAGAAGAAACATCAATCGGGCCGTAAAACAATTCAGAAGCTGTATTCCGAAGTGGACAGGACAAGAATTACTTTTATTAAACTGAAGAAAGAAAACTGTGCTTCATAATTGACCAGAACAACGAATTTAGCGACCAACTGCCAACGTGATTTGATTCGTTAGAGACTGGTAAAGTTATATTCTATTAATCATACTAAATACACAACACATAATTTTTGTAAATCTTGCATTCTTATTATGTATTTTTAGTCTTCCCCACAGTTACAAGAACCTTCACACCCTGAAATAAATAAAATACGAATCAAATATAATAAATAACCAAATATAAACAAAGGATCAAATAATCAACAATCGATACCTGAATCTATAGTCCCAACATATATTAATTGGAATATATCTTAGTTAATGTGAATTGATAAACAAATAAAGAACCTTTATATATTTGTCACACCTTGTTATTTGGAGTATGGTTTAGTGAACTGGAACAAAAGTAACTGAATAAGTAGAGAATAAATAGTTAATATAAACATCGAATAACCTACAAGTTTCGTTGAGCCGATACTACAGCGCTTATAGCGGAATTATCTGACACCAAAGAGGGAGCGTAAAAATATAAAATCAGACAGAACTCTCTTCAAGGCATAATAGGGTTGGATGAAATTGTAGAATAAATCTTAAGTTATTTAAGTTCTAGGCACACTAACACTGATAATTATTAAATAGTTAAGTTAACATTAATTGAGTACATCCATATATTCCACAACTCCAAATATTTCCGAGAATTTATACAATTAAATACTAATACAACACATATTGACAAATACAACAGTGGGAATTTAGACCGTACGTATCCGATCTAGTACAAATTGGCTTCCATCGCGGGGCTCGAACGAGACGCACGAACCCGTCTTGTAACAAATTGGCGCCCAACGTGGGGCTTAAGTTAAGTAACTATAAGTATAATAACATTACTTAACCAGAGCAGGCAACTGTGGGAGAGTAAACATGCATACCAGAGGTAGATCAAGGATTAGGGCAGGAGAAACGGAGAAGGAAATAGACGAACAAGAACAGGAAATAGAACTAATAACAGACAGTGAAATGGGACAACAGACGAAATAACGGAAACTGAAATAATGGCAGACAAGGAAAGGGAAGTAATCGAAGAAGTTGTCCAAGGGGACCAAATAGATAAAGCAGGAGCCAGAGAAGGACTAAATTGGGAAAAATTAATGGAGTTAATGAGTAGTATTAAGGAAGACTCAAGAGAACAATTTAGGAAAATGAAAGAGGAAATTAAGGAAGACTCAAGGGAACAATTTAGGAAACAGGATGAAAACTCAAAGAGACTGGAGGAAAAATACGATAAAACAAATGAGGAAATTAAAGAAACATCAAAACAAATTCACGAAAGGTTAGATAGGAATGATGAGGGTTTAAAACAAATGAAGGAAGACATCTTACAAATACATGAAGAAAATTTAAAGCAAATTAATGAAAAAATTGAAAATATTCATGTGACAATTAACCAGAAGGTGGACCAAAATAATGAGGAAAGAAAATTAGAAATAGCCAAAACAAATGAAGAGTTAGAAAAAACTAACGAAACAATAGTACAGGTTCGTGAAGAATTACAGAATAAAATTAATGACACAAAAATTGAGAATAAAACATTGGTCGAAGAAATTCAACAGGAAACTGTCGAAAAATGTGAGCAAATTAAAAACGAAGTACATCAGGTACGGGAAGAGAATAAGGAAGGTATTAAGCAAATACAGACAGACATGGGCGAACGACTCGAAAGGGTCTATGGCAATTTAAATAATATGGAAGGTCAAATCAATACCAATAAAAATAAAATAGAAGAGATTAGTAGGCGTGAATTACAATTACAGGAGGAAGTAGATTCATGGCGGGATAGGACATGCCAAAATAGTCATACAAATAACCATGAGAACAGAGAATCGATTAATTTTCGTAATTATAAGCGCAATCCTATGGAATTTTTAAAGAGATTGGAAGAAGTGATCATAAGAAATAGAGAGAGTCGCTGGAGTATTATACGAAGCATGATTGATGAAACATTTAAAGATACTTATGATAATTGGTGGACAGCGGTGCGCCCGGATATACTGGACATGACTGAGTTCAAAAAACAATTTAAGGAGAAGTATTGGTCGGAATCGACCCAGAACATGATTAGGAATAATTTGAGTAACGGTCGATACGAAACAAATGTAGGCCAGTCCCCTACTTCATACTTTTTAGGAAAAGTATGTATGGCGCGGAACTTAGAGCCCCGAATTCCTGAAGAATGTTTGGTAATACAACTATCCTATCATTACGAGGAAGGGATAAAGAATGCGCGTATGTGTAGTCAAATCAAAACGATTCCAGCCATAGCCAAATTCTTGGAGAATTATGAGCACGAGAACCAATACCAAAGAAATAGAATGCTAAATCATAAATATCAGAAGTATGATAATAACGCGCCACCAGCCAATTCTCATAATAACGATCGCAATCGACCTGCGCATAACGTTAATACTAATAGAACACAAAATGAAAACACGAATAATAATTCCAGAAACTATAATTATCGCGGCAATAACAATTACAATTATCGTGATAGTCGCAATAATAGAGGAGATGGGGACAGACGACCCAATAATTATAGACATAACGTCAATTATATTTACTCCAGACATCAAGGTAATCAGCGACGATACTACCCAAGGAGTCACCGATATGACAACCATTATGACCAATCTCGGCATGGAGACAACTACCCACATGATGGAAATTATAGGATAGCAGAACATAATACGGAGGATCGCACGGAACCAGTACAAAACCAACACAGTAATCAGAATGAAAATAGAGAAGAGGGAGTAAGCCCTCATTTAAACTAATAGAGGCAGTGAAAATTAATGAATACCCGTCACTGAACCGTAATCTTGGGGAACAACAATTAATAAATAAAATTAAGTGTAATCATAAAATAACCATAATTAATAACCACTATTTAAAGAATATCCGGGAAGATTTGTTAGAAGAGGATCAGAAACATGTAAACAGTAATAGTAATAACGAAATCATATATATATCAGCAAAATTCTAAAAGACAGTAAGACCAACATACAAAAAATTATTCGAAATAACTATTATATATAAAACGAATTTAGTAAGAAAAAAAAATTACTAAATCCAAAAGAAATATTATGAATAAATTCTAAAATGAAGTAAGGACAACTTATTACCAATCTTGAAGAAAATTACTTGGAATTTAAAAATAATTTGAGTTGAATACTACCACTAAATTCTGAAATACAATAAGAACAACGTATTATCGATTTAGAAGAAAACGATAATTATTATTATTATGTGTATAAAGAAATAATGTGTATAATGAATAACAAACCCCAAGATTACAGAAGAAAACGATAATTATTATTATTATGTGTATAAAGAAATAGTGTGAATAATGAAGAATGAACCCCAAGATAAAAGTTATTACCTCAAACCTACTTATCCAAAATAAAGAAGAAAAAAAAAATCATATGACCTAAAATACATACTACATTGCCACATGATGGAACAATCTCAGTAAACGATTGAATGTAACTAATATAATGTTAAAGAAGACAAGAAGGAAAGAGTATTTATGAACATAATTCATTAAAAAATAAACAGCCAAAATAGTGAAATACGATAAGAAGAAGAATAATTAAGTATAAGGAATATATTTAGTAAGAAATGCAATTATAATGATCAACACACAACAACTGATTAAAAAATATTGAGATCAGAGAAAAAAAAAAAAAAAAACGAAGAAGATACTGAACATTACAATCTCAACAAAAATGAAAACAAAAATGATTACAATTGATAACTGTCAAAGTCAATATTAACGAATGTTTAAGGAATTAAAATGGAACTGCGAAATATGAAGAATAGTAATGAAAAAATATAAACGCAACAAAGAAAAAATCTTGTCCCAAATATTTATTATTAAATGATTAAAGAGATTATTAGGAGATTATTATTATATTTTATAGCTGACTGTAGACGAATTCCAGCAGTACTATATTAAGATGTAGTGTGGGCAGCAGAGTATGAAGCCAAACAGTGCCTCTCTGAACTGTACCAACGCATGTGTTAGGGATTGTTAGGGAAATTAAATATTTAAGGAATATTAGAATAGTTGCAAAAATAAATTCAGTTTCCAAAGGAATAGGACGAAGAAAACAGAAAGAAGCGAGTTGACAGAAGAATAATGAAAAATGCAGTAATTATAGTAATTATAAATAGGAGAGATGTAAAACTAATGTATCAGTGAATAGTGTAGCCAGTTACCAACAAATAATGTGTACAGAAAAAAAATATATCAAGAATCAAGAATGTTAAATAAAATGATGAAATGTTATTAAATAAAAAAGGTACTAGTACTAGTCTAATGAAGTTACATTGAGAAGACCATCGTCAACCATTAACAATGAAATTAAGAAAAGGGATGTGAAAAAGGCAAGTTTATTTGACCTAAACTTCATTCAGGTAAACTAAACTTTTTTAGGAGGGGAAGCATATGTAGCGCAACAAAAATGATAGCATTTATGCTATATATGCTTATAAAAGAAGATTCACAGATTGATAAATAAATGGATACTTAATCCCATAATAGAACAGAGACCCAATTATGACAATTATAGTCATAGACAAAATAAATAAGAATGCAAGGTAGTGTTGAATAGAATAAACGAACCTGTAAAATAAATAATAGCTAATGATATATGTTTAATAAAAATCAAAACAGAAAAATGAAACAATGACTTAATTTATGGTAATAACAGATAAGAATTTTGTGTTAAAAAAGTATTATATTATGACAAAAATGTTGTGATAAAGTTTATGTGATGTTATATCAAATATGTGTTGAGTTCATGAAAAATAATGAAACAAATAGTGTTATTCAATGACTGTCATAGAATGAAGTGTGAGGCAGTTAACCAATGTTCATAAGTTCGAATTTTGTTATATGTGATCGAGAGATCAAGATAAATTTGTTATTAGATGTAGAAAAATAATTGTTTATACAAATGTTAATAATTAAGTTTTGATTGTATGTACGAATTTATATAAAAGGGACTATAGATGCCTAACAGACATAACCACAGGTAGATCAATTTACAATAAAAGGCCTAACAGCCAATAATACTAAATAAACACTTATAACTTAAAGGTTAGATACATCAATTAATAATAATTAATAAATACACTATGAAGAGCTAGAAAGAAGAAAAAACATTAAGTTAATAATAATATTTAATAAAATTTATACAAATTATAATAATACCATAATGCCATAATATCGATTGGTAAAAAATAATATCGAAGGTGGATTAAATATAATAAAAAAGGAAAAAAAACGGAATTATATCAAAAAACCAGTAGAAGATGTGTATAAAATAATAAACCAGCTATCGGTAAATTTACATTCCGATAGGACAGCAAATTGACAAAGAATAGACAAAAAAATATATGAAAGAAACACTATATAGTCAAACATGTGGAAGCGGAAATTAATATAGGTTGCTAGGGAAAAATTTAAGAAGAATGTTGTTGATTTTATAAAAAAATAACAAGAATTGCTTTTGGTAAAAACTGAACGTGATGATTTAAAAAACCCAAGAAGAATATATTGAATCGTAATATTCGAAATCAAGAGATACGATTATAAAGAAGATAAAATTCTAATGATAATACTTACATCTATCACTAACACAGATTAATAAAATAACGATATATTATGAAATAATAATCGAGAACAAATAACCAAATTCTACAAGAAGAAACTTGGACTGTCCCATGTCCGAAGGGAATTGATGAAAAATTAATCAAATATAAAGAATTAATAGTAACGCAACTTATAATATTCACAACACCAGAAATTATAACCTTGCAAATACACGGAACAACACTAACTGCTTCAACCGAAGGAAGAACCTATTTGGATCCTGGCGGTGTAGAAGAAACATCAATCGGGCCGTAAAACAATTCAGAAGCTGTATTCCGAAGTGGACAGGACAAGAATTACTTTTATTAAACTGAAGAAAGAAAACTGTGCTTCATAATTGACCAGAACAACGAATTTAGCGACCAACTGCCAACGTGATTTGATTCGTTAGAGACTGGTAAAGTTATATTCTATTAATCATACTAAATACACAACACATAATTTTTGTAAATCTTGCATTCTTATTATGTATTTTTAGTCTTCCCCACAGTTACAAGAACCTTCACACCCTGAAATAAATAAAATACGAATCAAATATAATAAATAACCAAATATAAACAAAGGATCAAATAATCAACAATCGATACCTGAATCTATAGTCCCAACATATATTAATTGGAATATATCTTAGTTAATGTGAATTGATAAACAAATAAAGAACCTTTATATATTTGTCACACCTTGTTATTTGGAGTATGGTTTAGTGAACTGGAACAAAAGTAACTGAATAAGTAGAGAATAAATAGTTAATATAAACATCGAATAACCTACAAGTTTCGTTGAGCCGATACTACAGCGCTTATAGCGGAATTATCTGACACCAAAGAGGGAGCGTAAAAATATAAAATCAGACAGAACTCTCTTCAAGGCATAATAGGGTTGGATGAAATTGTAGAATAAATCTTAAGTTATTTAAGTTCTAGGCACACTAACACTGATAATTATTAAATAGTTAAGTTAACATTAATTGAGTACATCCATATATTCCACAACTCCAAATATTTCCGAGAATTTATACAATTAAATACTAATACAACACATATTGACAAATACAACAGTGGGAATTTAGACCGTACGTATCCGATCTAGTACAAATTGGCTTCCATCGCGGGGCTCGAACGAGACGCACGAACCCGTCTTGTAACAAATTGGCGCCCAACGTGGGGCTTAAGTTAAGTAACTATAAGTATAATAACATTACTTAACCAGAGCAGGCAACTGTGGGAGAGTAAACATGCATACCAGAGGTAGATCAAGGATTAGGGCAGGAGAAACGGAGAAGGAAATAGACGAACAAGAACAGGAAATAGAACTAATAACAGACAGTGAAATGGGACAACAGACGAAATAACGGAAACTGAAATAATGGCAGACAAGGAAAGGGAAGTAATCGAAGAAGTTGTCCAAGGGGACCAAATAGATAAAGCAGGAGCCAGAGAAGGACTAAATTGGGAAAAATTAATGGAGTTAATGAGTAGTATTAAGGAAGACTCAAGAGAACAATTTAGGAAAATGAAAGAGGAAATTAAGGAAGACTCAAGGGAACAATTTAGGAAACAGGATGAAAACTCAAAGAGACTGGAGGAAAAATACGATAAAACAAATGAGGAAATTAAAGAAACATCAAAACAAATTCACGAAAGGTTAGATAGGAATGATGAGGGTTTAAAACAAATGAAGGAAGACATCTTACAAATACATGAAGAAAATTTAAAGCAAATTAATGAAAAAATTGAAAATATTCATGTGACAATTAACCAGAAGGTGGACCAAAATAATGAGGAAAGAAAATTAGAAATAGCCAAAACAAATGAAGAGTTAGAAAAAACTAACGAAACAATAGTACAGGTTCGTGAAGAATTACAGAATAAAATTAATGACACAAAAATTGAGAATAAAACATTGGTCGAAGAAATTCAACAGGAAACTGTCGAAAAATGTGAGCAAATTAAAAACGAAGTACATCAGGTACGGGAAGAGAATAAGGAAGGTATTAAGCAAATACAGACAGACATGGGCGAACGACTCGAAAGGGTCTATGGCAATTTAAATAATATGGAAGGTCAAATCAATACCAATAAAAATAAAATAGAAGAGATTAGTAGGCGTGAATTACAATTACAGGAGGAAGTAGATTCATGGCGGGATAGGACATGCCAAAATAGTCATACAAATAACCATGAGAACAGAGAATCGATTAATTTTCGTAATTATAAGCGCAATCCTATGGAATTTTTAAAGAGATTGGAAGAAGTGATCATAAGAAATAGAGAGAGTCGCTGGAGTATTATACGAAGCATGATTGATGAAACATTTAAAGATACTTATGATAATTGGTGGACAGCGGTGCGCCCGGATATACTGGACATGACTGAGTTCAAAAAACAATTTAAGGAGAAGTATTGGTCGGAATCGACCCAGAACATGATTAGGAATAATTTGAGTAACGGTCGATACGAAACAAATGTAGGCCAGTCCCCTACTTCATACTTTTTAGGAAAAGTATGTATGGCGCGGAACTTAGAGCCCCGAATTCCTGAAGAATGTTTGGTAATACAACTATCCTATCATTACGAGGAAGGGATAAAGAATGCGCGTATGTGTAGTCAAATCAAAACGATTCCAGCCATAGCCAAATTCTTGGAGAATTATGAGCACGAGAACCAATACCAAAGAAATAGAATGCTAAATCATAAATATCAGAAGTATGATAATAACGCGCCACCAGCCAATTCTCATAATAACGATCGCAATCGACCTGCGCATAACGTTAATACTAATAGAACACAAAATGAAAACACGAATAATAATTCCAGAAACTATAATTATCGCGGCAATAACAATTACAATTATCGTGATAGTCGCAATAATAGAGGAGATGGGGACAGACGACCCAATAATTATAGACATAACGTCAATTATATTTACTCCAGACATCAAGGTAATCAGCGACGATACTACCCAAGGAGTCACCGATATGACAACCATTATGACCAATCTCGGCATGAAGACAACTACCCACATGATGGAAATTATAGGATAGCAGAACATAATACGGAGGATCGCACGGAACCAGTACAAAACCAACACAGTAATCAGAATGAAAATAGAGAAGAGGGAGTAAGCCCTCATTTAAACTAATAGAGGCAGTGAAAATTAATGAATACCCGTCACTGAACCGTAATCTTGGGGAACAACAATTAATAAATAAAATTAAGTGTAATCATAAAATAACCATAATTAATAACCACTATTTAAAGAATATCCGGGAAGATTTGTTAGAAGAGGATCAGAAACATGTAAACAGTAATAGTAATAACGAAATCATATATATATCAGCAAAATTCTAAAAGACAGTAAGACCAACATACAAAAAATTATTCGAAATAACTATTATATATAAAACGAATTTAGTAAGAAAAAAAAATTACTAAATCCAAAAGAAATATTATGAATAAATTCTAAAATGAAGTAAGGACAACTTATTACCAATCTTGAAGAAAATTACTTGGAATTTAAAAATAATTTGAGTTGAATACTACCACTAAATTCTGAAATACAATAAGAACAACGTATTATCGATTTAGAAGAAAACGATAATTATTATTATTATGTGTATAAAGAAATAATGTGTATAATGAATAACAAACCCCAAGATTACAGAAGAAAACGATAATTATTATTATTATGTGTATAAAGAAATAGTGTGAATAATGAAGAATGAACCCCAAGATAAAAGTTATTACCTCAAACCTACTTATCCAAAATAAAGAAGAAAAAAAAAATCATATGACCTAAAATACATACTACATTGCCACATGATGGAACAATCTCAGTAAACGATTGAATGTAACTAATATAATGTTAAAGAAGACAAGAAGGAAAGAGTATTTATGAACATAATTCATTAAAAAATAAACAGCCAAAATAGTGAAATACGATAAGAAGAAGAATAATTAAGTATAAGGAATATATTTAGTAAGAAATGCAATTATAATGATCAACACACAACAACTGATTAAAAAATATTGAGATCAGAGAAAAAAAAAAAAAAAAACGAAGAAGATACTGAACATTACAATCTCAACAAAAATGAAAACAAAAATGATTACAATTGCTAACTGTCAAAGTCAATATTAACGAATGTTTAAGGAATTAAAATGGAACTGCGAAATATGAAGAATAGTAATGAAAAAATATAAACGCAACAAAGAAAAAATCTTGTCCCAAATATTTATTATTAAATGATTAAAGAGATTATTAGGAGATTATTATTATATTTTATAGCTGACTGTAGACGAATTCCAGCAGTACTATATTAAGATGTAGTGTGGGCAGCAGAGTATGAAGCCAAACAGTGCCTCTCTGAACTGTACCAACGCATGTGTTAGGGATTGTTAGGGAAATTAAATATTTAAGGAATATTAGAATAGTTGCAAAAATAAATTCAGTTTCCAAAGGAATAGGACGAAGAAAACAGAAAGAAGCGAGTTGACAGAAGAATAATGAAAAATGCAGTAATTATAGTAATTATAAATAGGAGAGATGTAAAACTAATGTATCAGTGAATAGTGTAGCCAGTTACCAACAAATAATGTGTACAGAAAAAAAATATATCAAGAATCAAGAATGTTAAATAAAATGATGAAATGTTATTAAATAAAAAAGGTACTAGTACTAGTCTAATGAAGTTACATTGAGAAGACCATCGTCAACCATTAACAATGAAATTAAGAAAAGGCATGTGAAAAAGGCAAGTTTATTTGACCTAAACTTCATTCAGGTAAACTAAACTTTTTTAGGAGGGGAAGCATATGTAGCGCAACAAAAATGATAGCATTTATGCTATATATGCTTATAAAAGAAGATTCACAGATTGATAAATAAATGGATACTTAATCCCATAATAGAACAGAGACCCAATTATGACAATTATAGTCATAGACAAAATAAATAAGAATGCAAGGTAGTGTTGAATAGAATAAACGAACCTGTAAAATAAATAATAGCTAATGATATATGTTTAATAAAAATCAAAACAGAAAAATGAAACAATGACTTAATTTATGGTAAGAACAGATAAGAATTTTGTGTTAAAAAAGTATTATATTATGACAAAAATGTTATGATAAAGTTTATGTGATGTTATATCAAATATGTGTTGAGTTCATGAAAAATAATGAAACAAATAGTGTTATTCAATGACTGTCATAGAATGAAGTGTGAGGCAGTTAACCAATGTTCATAAGTTCGAATTTTGTTATATGTGATCGAGAGATCAAGATAAATTTGTTATTAGATGTAGAAAAATAATTGTTTATACAAATGTTAATAATTAAGTTTTGATTGTATGTACGAATTTATATAAAAGGGACTATAGATGCCTAACAGACATAACCACAGGTAGATCAATTTACAATAAAAGGCCTAACAGCCAAAAATACTAAATAAACACTTATAACTTAAAGGTTAGATACATCAATTAATAATAATTAATAAATACACTATGAAGAGCTAGAAAGAAGAAAAAACATTAAGTTAATAATAATATTTAATAAAATTTATACAAATTATAATAATACCATAATGCCATAATATCGATTGGTAAAAAATAATATCGAAGGTGGATTAAATATAATAAAAAAGGAAAAAAAACGGAATTATATCAAAAAACCAGTAGAAGATGTGTATAAAATAATAAACCAGCTATCGGTAAATTTACATTCCGATAGGACAGCAAATTGACAAAGAATAGACAAAAAAATATATGAAAGAAACACTATATAGTCAAACATGTGGAAGCGGAAATTAATATAGGTTGCTAGGGAAAAATTTAAGAAGAATGTTGTTGATTTTATAAAAAAATAACAAGAATTGCTTTTGGTAAAAACTGAACGTGATGATTTAAAAAACCCAAGAAGAATATATTGAATCGTAATATTCGAAATCAAGAGATACGATTATAAAGAAGATAAAATTCTAATGATAATACTTACATCTATCACTAACACAGATTAATAAAATAACGATATATTATGAAATAATAATCGAGAACAAATAACCAAATTCTACAAGAAGAAACTTGGACTGTCCCATGTCCGAAGGGAATTGATGAAAAATTAATCAAATATAAAGAATTAATAGTAACGCAACTTATAATATTCACAACACCAGAAATTATAACCTTGCAAATACACGGAAAAACACTAACTGCTTCAACCGAAGGAAGAACCTATTTGGATCCTGGCGGTGTAGAAGAAACATCAATCGGGCCGTAAAACAATTCAGAAGCTGTATTCCGAAGTGGACAGGACAAGAATTACTTTTATTAAACTGAAGAAAGAAAACTGTGCTTCATAATTGACCAGAACAACGAATTTAGCGACCAACTGCCAACGTGATTTGATTCGTTAGAGACTGGTAAAGTTATATTCTATTAATCATACTAAATACACAACACATAATTTTTGTAAATCTTGCATTCTTATTATGTATTTTTAGTCTTCCCCACAGTTACAAGAACCTTCACACCCAGAAATAAATAAAATACGAATCAAATATAATAAATAACCAAATATAAACAAAGGATCAAATAATCAACAATCGATACCTGAATCTATAGTCCCAACATATATTAATTGGAATATATCTTAGTTAATGTGAATTGATAAACAAATAAAGAACCTTTATATATTTGTCACACCTTGTTATTTGGAGTATGGTTTAGTGAACTGGAACAAAAGTAACTGAATAAGTAGAGAATAAATAGTTAATATAAACATCGAATAACCTACAAGTTTCGTTGAGCCGATACTACAGCGCTTATAGCGGAATTATCTGACACCAAAGAGGGAGCGTAAAAATATAAAATCAGACAGAACTCTCTTCAAGGCATAATAGGGTTGGATGAAATTGTAGAATAAATCTTAAGTTATTTAAGTTCTAGGCACACTAACACTGATAATTATTAAATAGTTAAGTTAACATTAATTGAGTACATCCATATATTCCACAACTCCAAATATTTCCGAGAATTTATACAATTAAATACTAATACAACACATATTGACAAATACAACAGTGGGAATTTAGACCGTACGTATCCGATCTAGTACAAATTGGCTTCCATCGCGGGGCTCGAACGAGACGCACGAACCCGTCTTGTAACAATATATATATATATATATATATATATATATATATATATTGTAACGAAGAGTTCTGGTCGTATCTGTTAATATTTGTACACCTGTTTTTATGTGTAGAAAGTGTTAGTGTGGTGTGTTCGTCTCACACCTGTCGTTACTTTAATAGTTGTCGCTACCGAAGTTCGTAGCGTGGTCACAATTATCAGTACAACCTACCTGTAATTTCATAGGGGTTGCGAGTCCCGGTGGTGCCAAATTGTTTAATTTAAAACAATTAAATTTGATAATTAACAAGTTAGATTGGTGTTATCAGCGTTGACAGCTGGAGCGTTCAAATGATTCCCGCCTCTACAGCTTACTGTATTGCCCACTTGGCGAGAGCGCTAGTCGTCTGCTCAGTGAAATTGCTAACACACACATATATTATACAACTTCCTATGAAATAAAACAATGGTAACACTCTGTACTGTATCTTTAATTATGGTTTGTCATTAATCAATGTGACAATAATATTATAAGTTAGTTTTCAATAAAATTGCTCCGCTATACAACATGAAACGAAAATCTCAAGGCTGACGAAATTAATTTTGAAACGCGTTATTCTGACGCCATCTTTGGCTGCTGTTTATAAATGAATTGTCAGCTCGTCCAAAATCTCGAGTTCTTGAGATTATAAAGAAAACATAAAATATGGTTACCTTAAAAAAGTACACTACCGTACCTTATCCATACTTAAATAGTATAAAGTGTGGTTACAAATTGTTCGGCAGTGTAGTAATAGTTGTTACAAAGTTCGCAAATTAGTGCGAGGTTATTTCATAGTTAACAATTTTGCTACGTAAGTTTATATTATTCAATCCTTGAAAGAAAATTATTTTTACTTTATAGTGAGAGTTTTGTATTGACGTGAGAAATATATAAAGTGCTTTTATTCCTGGGATTAGGGTATTTAAATGATACTTATCAGTTCAGAAGGTTGTGATAGATCGTGGTTCTTGGGTCATGGAAATTTCATCAAATTTGGAGTGACTTTGGCTGCTGGCATCTTTTTATAAATTGTCTTGGGAATTTCTGCTATTTAATTTTCGTTTATTTAGTTCCTGGACCTCGGTTAATCGTTGAATCTCTTCATCTCCTTCTCACTGGTTCATGTTGTTGACTTTTGAATGTTTTTTAAACTTTTTAAAGTAAAATTTCGGTCATACAAAATCTTGCGTACCTACTACCCAAGCGTCATTTTTCCAAGTAAGTAAATTTAACGGAAAATTAGTAACCAACGGCCCGTTTCTATGGTAACTGAAACCCTTTGATTGGTTAAGGCCTAGATTAAAAGCATTGTTATCATATTTGAAATTTTTATTCAAATTTATTATATATTTTCTGATTGATTTTATTCTTCTGTCTTCCCTTCTGGGTATTAAATATTATCACTATTGTATTTATTTCCTTTCAAAGATTAAAACAATACCTCATAAGGTCATGTTGTATTAGATATTAATTTTTGTCTAATTATGCTGACATTTGATAATTACATATTTCTTTTAATTTAAACTCTTATTGTAACATTTTTTTTTTAAATGATTTAAATATAATTTTGGGCTAATTACTTGCCTTAGATTTGTTAATTTCCTGGTGGATTTTATACAATTTGTAATTATTGGTTTTGACAGTTAGGCATTTCCTAGGCCTAAGTAGCCATTGATTATTTTTACTTATTATATTCTAATTATATTTCATTTTATTACAAAGCGTTTTGTCCTGTTGTTACAATTGATTTGTTTAGTGGTTGTTGTGTCTTGAATTGGTTTGTGTTCTGATTACATGTCAAGATTACTTTCTATATCTTAATACCTAAAATATAACAATTAGGCCTATGGACTCTAAGCTTCCTTCAGCCATATCCTATCCATAAAATTAAAACGAACAATTCTTTACAAGTTATTAGTTACTGTTGGTTTAACATACAGTTCATTCTTTTACTATTATTTTGAGTGAGAAACATATCACTTCCTTCAAACTTATTTAATTTATTTTCACTTATAACATAGGGTATTTATTAATTATATTCTTAATTCTTTACTAATCCTTTTCTCCATTCCATGTTAACACAAACTGTTCATCTTATATGGGCTTTCTCCCCTGAATAACATCATATCCTTTATCTATCTCTACTTTAAATACTATTTCTAATTATCCTTAACTATATAATTTTTTTTTATAAGCTCACTCTTAAATCATTTATTGGTTCATTATTGATTTACTAAGTGTTTTCTTATCTATTACTATCTTTTTATTATTTAATCATACTATCATTTACAATATCTTTTTTCACTTATCACTTTCACCTTTAATTAATTGGTGTTTATCACTGATACACTCACTATTTTGGGGTATTTACACCTACACTATTGCACTTTTTAACTGTTTACATTAAGTGTTTCTTAGTGGGTAATCCCTATAATTATTTCTCTTTGTCGCTTTCTCACTATTTCTTTCATTACAAATTATACACAGTATTAATGATATTTTTCTATAGATTTTACTATATCTAACTCTAATTTTTGGGTTAGTGTTCTTTTTCTTTATTAGATTACTTTACGTGTTTGTTTAAAACAGTTATATTAATTATTTCATTTACAATAATATTTATTTCTAGTATTGGATAATTATTGGTTTTATTCACAATATTTTATATTTGAGTGTACAATTTCTCCCTTTTATATGTGTTGTTTCTTATCCCTTGGTTTCACTTGGTTTCCTCTTCATTTTTCTGCTTTTTCTCCTTCTTCTTCATTTTTAATTGGCTTCATTTTAATTCGGTTCTCTCCTTCTCGTCTGGTTTAATTTTATTTAGTTGTAGGAATTCGTTCACTTCCTTCAATTGTCTTTATTCTCCTTTGGCTTTGGTTTTTTCCCTTCTTTGTTGGTTTCCTGTTTGTTTGGTCAGTCACTTGGGTTGGGTAATGTCGTCGTTTGTCGTGTCACCGTCTTTATATTTTATTTATATTTAATCATTTTATTTAATATGAAGTATATTTATATTTATTATCATCTTTTTTATCCCTGGTACTGGGGTGGTTTATTTGTGTTGTAACAATATGTAAGTAGTTACTTCATGTCACTAAAATCTGTGTCTTCTCATAAACGAACAACATGATTTCTTTATGCAACAGTTAACATTATTTGTAAAGCACACAAAATCATACGACCTAACAGTTAATTAATACACTACAATTGCGTGACGTATTAACACGGAAACGTGCTCAGATAATTTGTAATGTATTAACAAATAATCGATGTGTATGTGGATTTAAAATTGTCTGTTTGTATTTAAATATTTCTATTGTTGTAATGTTTGTTATATAAGAAAGGTGTTTTTGTCGATTACATTGAAACCATTTAATGTAAATATATTTGTATTAGTTTAAGAAATTAAAAATTTTATGCAAATTATGTTTTTGTTTTTATTTGAATCTGTTCCTTAATTGACGAATTATTGTTAATGTGTTTGTGTGTAGGCCTACTGAGATTTTCCCATATATTGATTTTGTGTATGTTTATCATATATTTCCTTTTTTTATTAGTTTAAGATTATATAAGTTTATATAGTAATTTTTATTAGTTTAAGATTTTGAATCTCTGGAAATTGATGATCAAAGTTTAGTCAGTGTGTATGTGTGATTAAATTAGATTTTTAATTAAGAAAGTTGTGTTAGTGGTTATAATCACAAACAGAATTAACAGTGTTAATTCTGTTTGTAAATTAGATTTGTAGATATTCGATTTTATAAACGCGTTGCGGTGTTGAAAGTACTTATCTTGTAGCTTTTCCTTCGTTTGTCCTACGTAACGTTTATTGAAATCTGGCCATTATATTGTGTATATTCCAAATACAAAATATCAGTGGACCTACATGAACTGAAAAAATTATACATAGGCCTATAAAATAAAAAAATATGTGTATTCATAAAGTACTTCTGTAAGGTATAAACAAATGGGATACATAATTGTATATGACCAGAACGTAGCACGATTCCACAAAAACGCAAGTAACATTATTCAGGGAACAATCAACCCGCTTAATTGTAGACAGCTGATTAAGGGAATTCACGTTTTGAAATTGAGTAGAGACAAAAATAAAATACAGTTATCACTTAATACTATCTACATTGTTCCATTCCATACACTGGGTGCTACTTAACTGAGTTAAGTAAATAAAGTATTGAAAACCGTGACTCAACACGATCTGGCTGGTGTAACCAAGTTACGTCACCGTTGACTTCTTAGTGTAACTTACTGTCAGAATTCAATAAACAGAGAAATCGTTGTCTTTAGCGCTTTGTTAAAGTGTCTCAGTTAATCATTTTCAGATTTACACTGTGTAAACTATAGGTTATTGCACGTAGCCTACTAATATGGTGATAAGAGAAAACGAATAAATAGTCGAAGCGGAAGAAACTACTCAGTCGTATTTCTTTGTCACCGTTCGTTGGATCCTGTTTATAAATTGGATTTGTTTCTTCTTTAATCGTCGTAAAAGTTTTCGAAGTACGGTAACAGGCTATTGAGAAGCATGCTCATTAGTAACAATACAAAATTGAAAATATATAAAATACATATTAGACCGGTTGTTGTTTATGAAGGTGAGACGCTGACATTAAAAAAAAGGAGCAAGAAAGACTGAAAAGGTTTGAAAGAAAGATTGTACGACGGAAATGAAAATGATGAATAGAGAATAAGAAGTAACCAAGAGATAGATGAGCTATTGAAGCATGAAGACATAGTAAGATTCGTAAGGCTCAGCGAATACAATGGCTGGATCACCTATTGGATGATCAGCGTGTGCCAAAGAAATTTCTGAGGTCGCAAGTCTGTAAAAGCAGAAAGAGGGGCCGACCTGTGATAAGATGGTTGGATGATGTGCTAGAAGATCTCAGAAGAATGGACGTGAAGGGTTCCTCTGAGATGGGAATGGGTAAGAGACAATGGAGAAGATTGGTATTGGTAGCCAGGACTTACTTTGGGCTGTAGTTCTGTAAAAGAAGAAGAAGAAGGGAGATTTTCGAAGTGAATCAACTGTACGTCTATGACAGTCTACTGGGTTATTTTAAATAATAAAATATTATAATTAGGCTAATTATACGGCGTTCCAAGTCGCATGGAACCTGAAGGTTTAGGAGACCCTTATTAACACACACACACACACACACACGCGCGCGCGCAGCTGGCCCGCATGCAAACGAGCTTAGCATATTTGTAATATCTATAAAATTTTAAAGAAAATGACACCAAACATGACGTGGTTGTGATATATTTTAGATGTACAACTAAGTCTAATTTAATGTTCATTTTGGCTTTAGAAATTAGTATTTTTCAAATGTTATTTAATTTTCGTTGATAATCACGCACAACTGGACTTATCTTTATTGTAACAAAGTAACGTAAAAATAAATTAGGCTGTATGTAATTGTAAACAATTAAAAATATGTAATTTGCACGTCTAACGTATGTGTAACTAACATAACACTGTTGCACACCACTATAGAACATTTTTTCCGATTAGCGCTTTCAAGCTTCACAGCTCATCATCAGATCGGAAATATCTGAAGCTATATCGGACCGGGCCGAGCTGTAAAGCTTGAAAGCGCTAATACAACAAATCTTTCTATAGTGGTGTGCAACAGTGTTATTTCTGTCTGCGATTGTAACCAGTAACACTTCTTCTTCTTCTTCTGCACCTCACGGAGTAGGCACTTTGCCTGTTCCGTCTACGCAGAGTATCTCTCCATCTCACTCTCGGTCTTCCTCTATCGATTGTACCAAAGGGTGTATATCGAAACGCAACCTTAAGTAGTCGGCCATCCTCCATTCTGTTCAGATGCTGTAACTATTCCCTGAGATAAGTCTAGATTTTATCATTTATGTGGAATAGCTGTAGATGTTTTCTAATATCCTCATTGCACAAACCTGTCTCGATCAACTCTTTGTTCATCTCAGAAACTTAATTTCCGAAGTTTGAATCTGGTTTTTAATCATCTTTGTAGGAACCCACGTTTGACATCCATATAGTAAAATAGGCACTGCTGTTGTTTTATAAAATTTAAGCCCTTGTCTTTTCCTCAACGTTCTATGTATGACGCCACACACCATCTGAAACCTCAATATTTTTGTAGTGACATCTCGGCCTGTGTCCCAATACTGACAGTGCAACCTGGGTAATTGAAAATACTTGTTTCAATCCTGTTCCCTCAAGAACAATTTTTGATCACTGGAAACATTCCCCCAAAAGGCTTGATTTTTGTTTTCTGCTTAGATATTTGAAAATCATATTGTTTATAAATATGACTGAAATTTTGTAAAGACATTGTTTTAACCACTAAAATAGTTTTATTAATTAAATATATATAACATTATCATATTTTTAAGTCAACATAATATCAAGATATAATAAAGACATAAACATTGTATATTTACATGTTGTATGGCTTTCCAAGGGAACTACTTTGAATGGGATAACATTGTTTTGTACTTACAAGTTTAATACAAAAAAATTTTTACAATAAGTCTTACTAGTTTTTTAACACACCATTTAAATCAAATGAACTGGAAAACTTTGTGACACTCAGGTGCCTATGATAACCGGTCTAAGCTGTCATCAATTAATGATAATAAATTTTATGTTAAACACAGCGCAGGCTGATTCAGCGATAATGAAGTTATGATGGAAGATAGCTGACAAAATAGAAGTGAGCAAAGGTCTGAAGGGGGAGGGAAGCGAGGATGGAGGCAAGAGGTGTTACAATGTATACGTGGCAGCAGAATATCACAGGATTCATCGTAAAGTTATAGCGTTCAACCCCTCTATAGTGTTTATTGCATATGTGATCCAGAAATACATTTGAACAAAAGGGGATTCTCTGAGCCAAATTTAGGGGTATTAAAAGCTTAAAATCCTGTGAAACTGTAAATATAATAAAATTTTGAGTTTACGAAAATTCTATTTTTATTATTTTAATATCAATATTTTTTCATTATTTTCATATAAATGAATTTATCCACAGAGTTATTTTTAGATATAACATTTTTAGTGTTTCATAAAAAAATTGTAAATTTTTACTTTAATCGTAAATTTGTAATTTTTACTGCTTTATAATTAACTTTCAATCAAGTAAAGTACTGTGCTTAACATATGTACAACATACTTATTACTTTATAATAAAATCTTTATTACGTACTCCAGTTCTGCGTTTGCTTTAGAAATCCCTGAAATACTCATATTTATGGCAATTATGTGTTGTTTGGACTCATTTTTCTCACAACTTCATGGAAATTACAAAAATTATAGTTTAATTTGGATTATAAGCTAAATTAAAAATTTATGAATTGGACCGTATAATTAACCACCCGGGTCGTGCTTGGCCTGTTGTGAGTGTGCGTGCGAGAGTATAAGGGTCTTCTAATCCCTTAGGTGTCATCCGGTTTGGTACACCGTATAAGTATAATGTCGTACAAGTTCATTTTAACTGATGACAATCTTATGGTGAGACCTGCTACCGTTCTCAAAAATGTAGACGCCTTTTACATGTCTTTCAGCGACTTTGTTTCCGCAGAGCGTAGACTAAATATATGCAAATCTTTCTGGGCAGTCCGTGCGCAATATGTCTCCTATTGTGTGCAAACCGGTCAACTCCACCGATGTTCTCAGTCGATACTATTCTGGCATGCATTATACGGCAATGATGACTGGAACTGACTCCAATTCGTGATTCAGCGTTGATTTACACCCACCAGATTTGGAAAAAAAGTGATGCAAAACTCTCGTATTACTCTGTAGCTGCTGTAGCATAATAAACACTTAGTTTTACAGTTGATTCGAGGGATATTGCTAGTCATCGTTTATTGACACCGGTACCGAAGGCTGTCAGCGTTTCGTGTCTGTTCCAGTTTGTCGGTCGTATAAGTAAGCCACAGTTTTTGAACATTTATCTTTAGAGTTATTCTGTGTGTGTGTTTAGCGAGCGCGAGCGCATTGTTGTCGGTATAAAGAACATTTCAACGCTTTAACAGGGTAATACATGTGTTAGCCGTATTACGATCGCCCCAGTTATATTCACAACGCAGTTAATCGGACACAAAACATGTGGGAAGGGGTGATTTAAAACGTCTTCCAAGTGTTTTTTTTATTTCCTTCAGAAAGAAGACGCCCAACACGGAAACGCGCACGCGAGTGACAGCTGTGGGAAACGTGTTAGCTGTTAGACGGCCCATTCTACAGATAGGTAATTAGTTTTGTAACCGCCTTGTCTGTCTGCTTGTCACTGTATCTCTTTCCCTGGCTCACCGTTCCGGAACCGACAAACGTGTTGCTACCGGTTATTACATTGTTAGAGGCAATTTCTAGCTGTCGGTAGCCGAAATAATTTAAACTCTGTCGTAGTAAATGAATCTCGTTAAAATACGTATTTCCAAGTGTGATTATTGGTAAATAAAAATTACTAGTGTGTAATTGTTGTAATTGTTTCCGTCAAAAATCTTCAGAATTTTGGAATTAAATTTTTGTGTATTTTAAGTTCATACAGTCGATCAATAAGACTCATCATAAAGAGTATTAAAAAATCTATAATGTGATTATTAGAATTCCGGCTGTAGCGGTTTCGCGTTGTTTCCTTCAACGCAAACGTTGATTACAAACGTAGTGCTTTCGCTGTTTAGGATGCGAATCTGTCCTAGAGAATAACCTGGATCTCTACCCATTCATCTGGCTTTCAAACGTTCGTACTTGGTAGAATGAGGACTTCTTATTCTTGGAATCACTCGGTCGCCAGAGCGAGTTTGTCAAAATAGTGTACGCAGAGTCGACATTTGGCTAAGAGAAGAAGCTGTGTTTGTTGTCGACACGACCCGATGTGTACGTCACGCAGAAGTGATGGAAAGAGGAAAACAGAATTTCCAGATCACGCCTTTAGACATTGTGTATTTATTTTCAACATTTTTTGAAGTAAAATTGTCGAGGAATTTGGATGAGGAGGAAATATTTAAGCAAAGTGCAGATAATGATGGGAGCCGGTACGTATGGTCCGCTTAAAACAGTGGGGTCAAGGAACGACAAGGTTTGGCTTTCGAAAAAAAGTGAAGAACATCTATGTAGAAAGGGTGACAGCGTTTCTTGGGCCTTTCTTGGTTGCCGAACAGCGTAGACCCGGCGAACGAATTAACCCCACTTTCGTTGTCTCGAGAGGAGCGAGGGTAGATAACGCGATGACAATTCACTGTCTCACTTTACTTATTAATTCTCTCTCTGTCACACACATCCTTCCAGTGTTCTCGCCAGCCTTGTTGCAGACGATGTTCACACTATGAGACACTGCACAAGACTGTTGTGCGAAATGACTGAACATTTTGTTAGCCTGGAAACGGGGTGTTTGTCTACTGCGCATCTCGAAGCCAGTGTTCAATTTCTATCATCAGGTTTCTATACACGGTACGTTTACTACGTCTTCAAATTCTTAAACTTATATACGACAGTCAGTTGTGAATTTTGAGTTTTATTTAGGCTATGTAATAACAGTCTACATATACATAGTTACACTACCCTATATATACAGGGTGGCGCAGGGAAACGGGAAAATTTGAAGTCGATGTTGGCAGCCCTGTAGATGTAGCAGAAGTGAAACTGTCTGTCTAGCAGTAACGGACATTTAGTTACCATGGAGCAGTGGAGCGGTGCAGAGCGTGCGGTCGCCGTAAGGGCGTTTTACCGACATGGTGACAGTTTGACAGCTGCACAACGAGAGTTTCGACGCCACTATCAGATCCCGTCCCGCGGTCAAGTTCCTTCGTTACACGCAATCGAAACGTGGGTTCGTAATTTTGAAGAGACTTGTTCAGCTTTGAAGAAAAAGCCTAGTGGGGGTGTACGGTCTGTACGTACCCCAGAAAACATTGATGCCGTGCGAGCTGCCATCTTAAGGAGTCCTCGTCGTTCGGTGCGAAAAATTGCCTCGTCATTGACAGCTCGGACGTCGGAGCGTTCAAAGAATACTCCACGAACTTCAATTTCATCCGTACAAACTTCAGATTGAGCAACAACTGAATCCTAACGATTGTGTATTGCGCCTGCAAATTTGTGAACAATTGTTGGCTAAAATCAATGAGGATGCTAACTTCATTCAAAATCTTTGGATGTCCGATGAAGCCCATTTTCACTTAAGTGGATACGTGAATGAGGAGAACTTCCGTTACTGGGCTCAAGGAAACCCTGCTCAGCTTCACCAGCGTCCATTACACAGTACAGCTGCCGCCACTAGCCTGTGCGCGCGGCCACAATCGTACTACTCACTCTGAAAACATAAATCGTGGCGAGTCACTCCAGCGTTCGCGACCATTTCTCGCACAATCGACATTTCATTTTACTGTAATGTGTCAGTTAAAAAAACCTAATGACAAACACAAGGAAGTCGAGTCTTCTCGGAAACGCTGGTGTGGTCGGGAGAGCCGCATGAGTCATCCAATGTTTGTAGAAAAGGCGCCCCTCTCCCCCCCCCCCCGTCCGTTGCAGGCGCCTAAGCTCCGCGCGCACAGGCTAGTGGCGGCAGCTGTACCAAAGTTACCGTATGGTGTGCAGTGTCGTGTCATGGGGTGATAGGCCCTTACTTTTTTGAAGATGAACGAGGCACTGCTGTCACCGTGACGTCTGAACGTTATGTCAACATGCTAGAGACATTTTTGGCTCCAAGACTCCATACTTTTCCAAATCTTGACATTCAGCACACCTGGTATCAACAGGATGGAGCCACCTCACTCACTGCCAGACAGTCTATGGCACCAATGAAACGTTTGTTTAGGGATCGCATAATTTCAAGGAATGCTAACATCGCTTGGCCGCCCCGATCTCCAGACCTTTTAGTCTGTGACTTCTTTTTATGGGGACATCTGAAGAGCATCGTGTACCAGACTAGACCAAGAACCCTTGCTCAGCTCAAGACACAGATTGAAGATTAAATCGCCAAAATCCCAGGTGACACATTGCGCCGCGCTATGCAAAACCTACAGAAACGACTTACTGAATGTGTACGCCAAAATGGTCAGCATTTAACTGATGTAATTTTTAAAAAGTGATGCCTAATGTGATTTCCAGTCTTGTAGAACATATTTTGAGCCTCAAATAAAGTTTTGTAACGTTCCTTCATTTTTTTCTAATTATTTCAAATTCTCCCGTTTTCCTGCGCCACCCTGTAGAAATAATTTTATCCGTGTTTTATCCTCGTGTTTTTGTCTGTCTGGACTCCAAACCGAAGAAGAAAAAAGGGATGGAAATAAGTTGTGGTTTAAGTCTATGCTGTTTCTTTTCTCATGGCTAACGTCTATAACCATTAACAGAAACATGTAACTAAACGTACTTCGTAGGATTACACGGCCGGAGTCGATGTTGTTAAAATTCCTTCCCGGGCTGTTTGGCCGTGGTCAATTTGTTTTCTACAAAAACAGACGTTTCGACAGTGTCTTCTACAAAAACGGGACTTCTCCAGCCTTAACCACAGTACTATGGTTACTAACGTATACCATCTCACGTAAGCGTAACTCGATTTTACACTGACGATGGTAGTCGATGGCACTGGCGAAACGTCTGTTTTTGTACAATGACCACGGCCAAACAGCCCGGGAAGGAATTTTAATAAGTAACTACTCTGTTCGTTTGGGACAGACTGATAGCTTCCCTTGAAATGACAAAACTTTTGTTTCCAAATTAACGTTCCAAGTTTGTATTATTAGCTATTTTTTCGTTATTTATATGCTGCTGTGTGTATGCTATCTACACTGTCACGTATAGGCTAAATCGTGTGCGTACAGCTGCGATTTCTTTGGCTGACTTTTACTTCCAAGTTTTAACTTCCGTCTTTCGAGGTTAAACTTTGCGGGCATCGAGTATTTGTAAGTCTACATACCTTTTAGTTTAGTGTAATTACTATTCGCGTAAACGGAAGGTCTGCCGTTTGTATTTGTCGACGATCTGCGAGTGTGATACGGGACATATAAGTCACGCAGAATCCATGGTAAATTGAAAATAACTGAACGGAACAAAATCGTAACAAGTAGATATATTACGATTCATGTGCTGGTTTCAATTTTCTGTTTGCCACAGTTGTAAACAGTATTTATGTTCTGACACGTGGTGTGTGTGTGTGTGTTGCATTGTACTAATATATCTGTCTGTACTAGCGTATTTGATTGTCCAAGTGCGAAGCTCTATGGCAACGGGGAATCTATTTGAACAGCTGTTTGAGAATGACAGTTTCAACCGTTTGTATTATTATACAGCTGATGTCCATATGTGCGAGTGTGTTTAATTTAATGTTTACAGTTATAGATTTGAGAGAAAGGGGCACAGGGACAGAATGAGAGATTGTTCCGTTCATTGCAGTACATCCCCCATGTAAAAATACATCGTATTTATAATTCTAAATAGACAGGAATTCTTTATATGGCTAGATAATTTCATGCAAGTGTGCATTATTTGTCACAACCAGGAAACGCTTCTAATCAGAAAGTCCCAATACGGCAGGAACATTAGACATTTGTGAAAATAATGTCCATGACTATTATTGACTTGATACTGGCTTCAAATAAAAATATTTACATTAACAGGAGGTTTAATTTGTATTTAATTTAAGTTTAATATCAATTTAATGTAATTTATCATTCCTGAGCTGCAGAACTTTCGTTCACTGTTTTGATCGAAGTACTTTTTTTTCGTATGAGCCACTGTGGACTACGTTTGGTTCAACTGGTTCCTGCCTTCTTCACCTCTCTCTTCCTCCTCTCCCATATCTCCTTCATTCTTGATCCATGTCTCTCCCTCCTTTCGTCAGTCCAGATGGCACCTATTCTCTCCTTCGGTTTTCCTGAAATTCTTGGGCATTTTTTAAATTTCTTTTTGAGTGGCAAGCATTCTTCAATGTATTCTTGAGTAATCTGGAGTTCTTCTATATCTTTTTCTGTTTCTTTGGACTACGTATTAGACATTTTGAGCTTTCTGAAATAGTTAAAAAGCTTCCCTGTTAGTCTGTCAGGACTCATTTTTTGAACATGTCCGTAGAAAGTAATTCTTGTTTTTCTAATTACGTCTCTGATTTTCTCAACATGTGAGTACAGCTCATTATTGCGGTGTCTTCTGAACTGTTCTCCATCTTTCATTGATCCGAAGTACATTTTATTGTTATTAGGTAAATTTGGATATTAAATAATTTTTTAATTATCAGAAAAATTACGAAAACACCGATTAGGCCTACACTTTTTTTAAAAGTAAAATAATTGTAGAGCAGGGAATCATACAATAGACATTAAAAATTACAAACATTTGGATTTGTGTTAAAATTCCACTTGTCAAAATTATAATGTTAAACTTGTATATTTTTTCCAATTTTCTATCCTTTTCTGGGCCGCCTGTGTCCTAAGATTTTGAAATTTCCTGAACTGTACTCTACAGTCATATTATGTTTGAAATTCTCTTTAATTTAGTATGCCACATGGATTTTTTCGATTTTACCTACATTTTGGGGCCCGGCTTCCCAAAATTTTGAAATTTTCAAAACGGGACACTAAATTCAGATTTTGCTTAGAATTTCCTTTAAATTGATATCCCACATGGATTTTGCGATTTTGTCACTATTTAGACCCTCTCACATTTTTGCCTCAGAAAGCGTGAACAAAACCGACGGGGAACTTTGGCCGCTAAACGGAAGACCCCTGTCGAGGACGCTTTGCAATCTTTTTATGCACTGCGGCGAGGTCTCCCCAGACCGGGCAAGCGTAAGTAATGACCGGCAGCAGATACGCGCCGACGATCATTTTGCCCAATTTTCTTGTCATAGCCGGGCTGACCATGGAGTGACGGACGCTCGCTTATGAACTGTCTGTGCGTGGGTACGCCAGGTTAGCCGACGATCTGTGTGTACACCGAGGTACTTCACTTCGTTGGATCAGCTCAATTACCTTCTACGTTTCCGGCAAGACGGCAGGATATTTCCGGATGTTAGAGAATAGGACGGTTACACTCTTGGTCGCGTTTAAAGCCACATTCCAGCTATCAGTCCAATCCCCGAGCTAATCGTGCTGGCGCTGTAGTCGTAGGACCGTCCGTTCTGCGTGACGATCGGCGGTAAATACGGCCGTGTCGTCAGCAAATAGAGAGCTATCTGGACGCCAGGTCGTCTCTGTACGTCGTTAACGTAGACTAAGAACAGGAGGCGGCCGAGACTAGGGACGCCGGCAGTCATTCGTCTCTCGGAAGACCCAGAATCATCTACTCTCACGCAGAAGCCAGACTGTCCGGGATAAAAACCGGGTGTACAGTAGCGGAAACGTACTGTGTATAGAAATTTGTCAGTTACATATTGTGTAACTGGCAGGAATTTATGGATCGTTTCAACGTGTAAATGTAAGCGTATATACGTATAAAGTAAACATTAATTAACGTACACTTGGGGTTTTGTGTGTGTTGTGTTTGTACAGGTTAAAATAAGTGCACTTTAGATAAGTGGCTGTACGTATGCAGTAAACACTGGAGAGCGCGTGTTATTAAAAATATTACTGAAGTGGACTTATAAAAAACAATGAGCGTAATAGAATGTTTTAGTGGACGCAAAATATAGTAGTGCTGTATGTGCTGTATATTATGGTAAGTGCTCCTGCGGTAGTGAGCGAGAGGGAGAAGGCAGGGAATTTATGTTGTAATTACAGATATTGCTTCTCGCTGCATCCTTGCAACTGACCGACCACCAACACGGCGTAGCTGTTAAACATGCTTCGTTTGTATATACGGCTACACGGTAAGTTGTCTGGCTTTTGTCAAACGCACTGAGCGTGGCGTAGATTACGTTTATTGTACGCTGTAAAATTGACTTTTTGCCGTAAGTAAATTAACAGCTTCGAAGGTTAACTCGTGCGCTTTGGACGTTTACATGCGAAACACGCAGATGTGATAATATGTTCTTGGAACAGTGATATTCTAAACCAATCAGATTGTCCCATTAGTACGTTGAAAGGAAGATGTCCTGTCCACGAGGACTCCTCACTACCACAATTCATTCAACAACTGCAGCTTATCACTTTGAATGAAGCCGACTGGTCGTGCCGTCGTCATTCTGTTGTTAGTGTAGGCTTTGTTTAAGGTTCTCCACGCTAGGTCCAAAATTACTTTATCGATACTAGCGCACTCACCGTAGTGGAAGCAGGGGGAACTACGCGATGTAAAAATTTGTATATTAATTTTTTGTTATGCAATTTAATTACGGCTGGCGCCGCCTTTCGTATCCTAGCTTTCACTGGCGCCGGTCTAAACAGTCCTGTTCTGTAAGTCCTCTTGAATTCATTGCATCTTCGATGTCCATTTCCATGAATGTTTAGGTTTTCCTTTTTTTCTTCTAGGGGGTGGAGTCCACTGCCATACCTTCCTTGGCCATCTCTCATACGACATTCTTTTTAGGTGTCGAACCAATTCAGTCTTCTTGCTTCTATTATTTCTATAATGTCAAGGTCGCTTCCCATCGCTTGTCTTATCTCTACATTTCTCACTCTATCTAGTCTTGTTAGTCTACAGCACCTCCGCCAGTAATCCATCTCCATACCTCTTATTATGGATTTATTTCTTTTATGAATTCCCACAGTTCTGCTCCATATAGGCCTATATGCCTATATTTAATTATTACAATTTATTTTAATAATTTAATTTAATTAATAAAATTAAATTATTAATCTACGCCAGTCAGACTGTCCCATTAGTAGGCCTGTTGTTACGACGGTCTCACGGAGTGTCGTATTATACAGTGGAAACCGAATGCAGACACCAATGAAGTCACTAATTACCAGTTTTAATTAGTCAAAAATAACAATTTGAAATCGACAAGGTACTCTCATACAATAATTCAAGTTAAATTTGTCCACACGCAATAATAATGTCACCTTATTATAGTACCTCACTAATTAAGACAATAATCACTTTTTACACTAATCCCAGCAATCACTTGATCTGCACTCTACAATATCGCCAGGTGTAACTGACTGACTAAGCCGGCCGCTGTTGCTTATGTAGATGCTGCAGGGGTTCCAGAATAATTTTCCATATTCCTGGCGGCGTCCCCGACATAATTTGTATAGGCACAAGTACTCGAATAATCTGGAGGGTAAGGTTGTGCACGATCTTGGTACAGACGCTGCACGCTGGGCTAGTCCAGAAACGTGTGGAATTGTCGAGAGGGTTACGTAATTGTCGTAAGGAAGGCGTCTTGTCCACGAGGGCTCCGCACTGCCACAATTAGCATCCAGCAACTAATTAGACTTATCGCCTTCAGTGAACCCGACCCGACGTGCCGTCTTCATTCTATTGTCAATATTCTATCGTATACGATTATTGTGTCGTAATTGTCATTCTGTTGTCGTATTCTAGCCTTTGTTTAAGTGATAGAGAAACGTGTTAACAGCGCGATTAGGCTATGGATGAAGCTAAAACATTAGTTTTATAATGGAACATGAAGTTTATAATGGAACGACACATTAAACGGTTGGCAGAAAGTAGAAATGACCAAGTGGCCTAAAAAAGAAACCGAACAAGGAGCACGTCTCCTGCTATCATGCTCAACCAGTGAATATGAAGGGTTTAATTGAAATCGATTGGGCAGAACGAGATATATGCAAGAATAGAACACTCACTTCTAAAGGGAAACGTCAATGGAACCGTGGAAGAAAAAGGAGAAAGTTATGAAACGCGGAAAGGTTTTGATAAAGGGCGTCTATTAAAGTGCTGGGCTACAATTAAAGTGCATAAATGCACCAACAACTTAATGATTGGGAGATGAATAAGACAAGAGACAAATTAAATTATTTAATGGAGGTAGGATAACACGTTTAAGGTATGCTGATGACGTCATTTAGATTGATGACAACGAAGTGGATCATCAGATCGTGATTTAAAAAAATTTACAGATATCGTACAAATGCAATGCACACAGAAGGGCATTGAAAATGCTTCAATAAATCTAAAAAATATATATATTTATGTTCATTCACCAATCAATGAATTCATTCTTCATTCACCAATCAATGAATTCATTCTTCATTTACCAATGTACAGATTATAAGTTAAATGTAGTCGCATTCATAAGCGAAGTTTTATATGTGTACTACGTTATTGACAACAAAGAAGTAGTTTCTATGGAAACTCACCGGTTCCCATTTTCGATCACGCACCAGCGATCGGCCGCAAATGTGCGACACGTCCTTATAAACATTTTCCATGTTAAAAATATCTAAAATCAACTCGAGTAAACTACATGGGATGTACAGGTTGTAACGTATTGCCACGTTACAAATCCAGGGAACCCATCTTAACTGACACTTGTCAATTACATGGGCTGCCTACGTTGTAACGAACTGTTATTAAACTCAAATTAATAGAACAAAATACATAAGATAATTATAAGGAAACAAGGGAAGGTATTTCACTGATTTATGGACTCATTTTCATGTGTAACAAGATGACTTCTCTTTATTAACAACTGTTACTCAAAGATCCCATGATATCATTAATTAGATTAAAATATTTAAATGCTTTTCATAAAAACTTAGGGATCAAACTGATTATGTATTCTTTTACCTCGGATCCGAGTTTACTTTAAGTATATTTATAGCAAAGACTTCTAAGTATTTTGAGTTAATCTAGACGCTTGCAAGACTTGTCTTACCATTTGAAGAATGGTATTATTACTTAAAGTGATTATAAATTATATTTACATTTAAGGCGTTACAACGTACGATATTGAATCTTACAGTAAACTCTTAGCTTGTCTCATTTTAATTTTAAACAAATTTTATAGTCTTTGAAAAGTCTCTTTTTAACGTGAGTTGTGTATCAAATATGATTAACTCTCGATAGGCAAGCTATCGAGTCACCTTTACAATTGGTCGTAGTAACCTCGTCCTGGGGTGTCTCTCTTTGGAATTCTTGAAGTCGGCATCATCATCTGGGTCGTGTCTTCGGCAAGTACTAGATAGGATGTTCACTGCGGAGATTGAAGTTTCTTTTGTGAAAGTAAGTGTAGATCCACGGAGGTCCTCGTCAGCGTCTTATGCATCGTATACGTGTATTTATGAAGTTTATGCAGATCACATCTTCATGTATAAGGTTGTACTTGTATCCACCTCTTGAGGGGAGACGTCATCTTGTTTACTACTAGTTAAGTTTTTGTTTTACTTATTACATTTTTCTTCTTAATACATCTTTATATCATTCACACATTACACAACGCTCGCCACGTTTAGCAGTGGTAGCTAACATTTTAAAATTAAATTAAAAAAACAAATGCATTTTCGTGGAGCTCTCGCTCATACGTCTGTACGGTCTGACGGCAGCATAGTGACTCTCTACTAGATTCGACTGGCACATAACAACGGAGAGGGGCAAGTACTCCGCGACAATATAGTTCCTATTTTTATTTAAATTGACATTCTTATTACCAAAAACAATACATTAATTATACATATATAATTTAAGTGAATTATTTTAACTACTACTTGTGCCTTAAAATTTCTAATTACAAACATTATGCTTTTTATATCTTCCTAAATTACAGACGACTCTATAAACACGTTGAGTCCGGAACTAACAGGTCACCGCATGATGACTAGCAAAGGGTTAATGGTGATATTAATAAGTTTTTTACAATTCGACTTTTTATTAGTGCTTCTGTTGATTTTCATTCACTTCTCATTCTCATTTTGATTTAGTACAGGGGCTTTAGGTTTAATAGTGCGATTTAAAAAAACTTAATCGCTCGCAAATTTAATTTTTATTTATTTAAGATTACAGTTTCAATTAAATCGTCACAAGGTCACTTTGGTTACGCTACAAGAATACAACAGGTCGTCTCAAAGGTCACCCGTGTATGGCGACAATTGACAAAATTTTCTTTACTGAACTAAAATTTAACTGAAATATGTCTTCTTACACAAATTAATAATTCAAATTTAGAATAACTTATTATTCTATAATGTATTTTAAGTTTTTTTTAACGAAGTCTGTAAATATAGTCTTAAAAGAATTATTTCTTGTATAAAAACTTTTGATACTGCAGCGTTTACTTTGTTCTGTTCTCTGGTGCTATAGATAGAGATTCCTATATAAAAGTCGTGACGCGGTATCTAGAGGATCTTCCTGGACTAAACTTCTTCTAGTCCTGTCGTCTCGGCCTATGCATGTACGGTCTCGGTTATGAGTATCCTGATTTCGATATAGGAGATCGTTTCTACATTAGTTTCCGCCGTCAACTTTTAACGGCTCTCAGGGAGTCGTTTGAGGTATCCTGAGGTGGATTTAGCTCCGGAATAGTACTCGAGATTAATGAAAGGAGGGGTTATTTAATTTTTAGGAAACTTACTTTTTAGGGGAACGAAGATTCATTTAATTTTTCTGATCCCCATTGTGGACTAAAAAGAAAATAATTCAGTTCTACTGACTTTTCGTGTCTCGCCGCGCTAGTCTGCTTCCGAACATTATTCTCAGGCGGACTTACATCCAAGACTGACTTTTACTAATGTCACGTGACACGCAAATACTGCGAAAAATTCTTTAGGCTGAGTAACATTATATAGTTATTCCACGTTAAATCGGTACCGTGTACTTCCGGTGAGAATATTCTAATACAGTGGAAAAGGGTTACAATAATATCGGTTAAAACTTATTATGGATCAGGTCCCGATGGTTGCTTCTATTTTACAGTACAGTTTGTACGGTTAACACGAAAGTTTTACCTACAAAATATCGGTTAAAACGTATTATGGATCAGGTCCCGATCGTTGCTTCTATTTTACAGTACAGTTTGTACGGTTAACGCGAAAGTTTTACCTACAAAATATCGGTTAAAACGTATTATGGATCAGGTCCCGATCGTTGCTTCTATTTTACAGTACAGTTTGTACGGTTAACGCGAAAGTTTTACCTACAAAATATCGGTTAACACGAAAAATTTGTTATAATAATTTTGTTTCTGGCTTTCAATAGCTGTATGTATAATAAATACATCCATAATACATGCACGCCCCGAAACAGTGCAAGTTAAAAACTGTGAAAGTGATAATGGTGCCGTCGAATTTGACACGGAAAATAAAAGTGAAAATTTACGAGTTCTTATCGCCACCGATACGCTTTCGTTGCTGAGCCGCTATCGTCGATATTTAGAAGCCAACTCAGAAGGTGAAGTGTTTGACCACACTGATAAATGAGAACAATTTGTCGAAAATAAAGTGGTGCAGAATTGTGTGCAAAAGAAAATAACGGAATATTTTAGAAAGAATTGAACATTGTCACTATAGGAACTTTAAAAGACATACTACATCACTCTACAAGAAAGCTTAAATCGTAAGTCTAAGTGAAGAACAGCTACAGTGCGTGTATAGTCTACTAAATTTTAAGAGAAATTAACAATATTTTTTTCCAAACATAAACCAGAAATTATTCAGGAGCATAAATGAATTGTTTATGTGTAAATACCTTCTGTATATTCTTTATTGCCGTATTTTACTGCACATTACAGTAAGTAATCTGTACAGTATTTGTTCATTTATCTCATTTTGTTTCACTTTTTTGTCCGTCCAACACGAAATTCGGTTAACACGAAAAAACAGGTGGGCGCTGTCATTTCACGTTAAACGTTTTCCACTGTATTGCAACCATTCTTTCTCAATTTTTCTGTACATTTAAGCAATTGTGTACCATTTCGGTCACTTGAAACGTTTTAATTACACTTCACAGAATACAAAAATATAGGTTTAAAACAAAATAGTGATAACCTTCTTTGCACTAAAACACTTTTTATACATTTAGGCCTATATAAAAATAAATATGTCAACAGTTTCAATATTTTAGAATATCTAACCTACGTAGATTTAACTCGTTATATGTGTAAGTAAAATCCGTCTTAATTCTGCCTGTTTAGGGTATGGTTTGTGTTACTATGTAACTATTGTTTTGTTATCTTTCAATATTTGTATTTATACGTAAACAATATATATTAATGTTTCAGGAATGTGGTTAACGCGTTCTTTTTCTGTTTGTTCCAGGTAAGCAGGAGTGTGTGTCACGATGTTCGATGCTTTTGCAGCATTATGTCAACAAGTTATGTTGAACTAAACCAGGTGAAATCCTTTAAACTTAAAGCTTATAAGTCCTGTTCTATGTTTTCGCCATGTGCATTCTGGACGGGGTAAGTTTTATTTCAACAACCTGATGGGAAAATTGTGCACGGCAAGCTAGAGGAAGTCGAAGAAAGAAGAGGTGTGTGGGTAATATTTTTAAAGACATTAATGACTATACTATGCGTCTTCATACATAACTAGAGCTATAGGCCTATATAGAGTAGGCTTACGTATCACAAATATACAAAACTAAAATATCGGTATGGAGAACCATACATGACTTCCATATTCTAAGATTTATATTTAAATCTTAATATCGCCTGCCAAGCGCGATATATTTTCTCTTATACATGATTTACATTAAAATGAAAAAATTTTAATTTTATTGCCTGGCAACAAAATTATTTTATTTTCAACAATTACCATTGTTTCAAAACGTTTAAATAAATTTTCAAGTACTTTACTCTTGTTAAAACGTAAAAGGTTGCAGGTAAACTACCCCTTACCCTTAACCGATCTTCACCAAAATCGAAAGTCATTGAGACCTCTACAATTCAGGGACGTATGCATAAAATTATTTGATTCTGTTTGAATTTGCGGCTGTTATCGTTTGCCATAGAAAATACGCTTGATAAAAAAACGTTGCAGGTAAACTACCCCTTCCCCTTAACCGATCTTCACCAAAAACGACAGGTCTTGAGTACACTACAAATCAGGGTAGTATGCAAAACATTATTTGATTCTGTTTGAATTTGCGGCTGTTATCGTTTGCCATAGAAAATACCCTTGTTAAAAAAACGTTGCAGGTAAACTACCCCTTTCCCTCAACCGATCTTCACCAAAAACAATAGGTCTTGAGAACTCTACAATGTAGGGCTGTATGCAAATAATCTTTTGATTCTGTTTGAATTTGCGGCTGTTATCGTTTGCCATAGGAAATACCCTTGTTAAAACATAAAACGTTACAGGTAAACTACCCCTTTTCCTTAACCGATCTTCACCAAAATCAACAGATCTTGAGAACTCTACAATTCAGGGCTGTATGCGAAACATCATTTGATTCTGTTTGAATTTGCGGCTGTTATCGTTTGCCATAGGAAATACCCTTGTTAAAACATAAAACGTTACAGGCAAACTACCCCTTTCCCTTAACCGATCTTCACCAAAAACAATAGGTCTTGAGTACTCTACAAATCAGGGCTGTATGCAAAACATTATTTGATTCTGTTTGAATTTGCGGCTGTTATCGTTTGCCATAGAAAATACCCTTGTTAAAAAAACGTTGCAGGTAAACTACCCCTTTCCCTCAACCGAACTTCACCAAAAACAATAGGTCTTGAGAAATCTACAATTTAGGGCTGTATGCAAATAATCTTTTGATTCTGTTTGAATTTGCGGCTGTTATCGTTTGCCATATGAAATACCCTTGTTAAAACATAAAACGTTACAGGTAAACTACCCCTTTCCCTTAACCGATCTTCACCAAAATCAGCAGATCTTGAGAACTCTACAATTCAGGGCTGTATGCGAAACATTATTTGATTCTGTTTGAATTTGCGGCTGTTATCGTTTGCCAAACAAACAAAATTACCCTTGCTAAAAAAAAACCGTTGCAGGTAAACTACCCCTTTCCCTCAACCGATCTTCACCAAAAACAATAGGTCGCGAGTACTCTGCAAATCAGGGCTGTATGCAAAAAATTATTTGATTCTGTTTGAATTTGCGGCAGTTATCGTTTGCCATAGAAAAAAAATCTACAGACAGACAGACAGACAGACAGACACACAGACACACACACAGACACTTTTCGGAAAACGACTTTTTTTCATGTTTTGAGTGTAGTAGAATCAGAATCTGCAATAATCTCGAACACGATTTTTTTTGCCATCACCATACTTCCATTCCTTATGGAATATGGAAGTAAAACAATCTGATAAAGTTTTCCTGAAAAGAATCTGATATCATAAATGAGTTTTACTTCCATATTCCTTAAGGAATGGAAGTATGGTGATGGCAAAAAAAATCGTGTTCGAGATTATTGCAGATTCTGATTCTACTATACTCAAAACATGAAAAAAAGTCGTTTTCCGAAAAGTGTCTGTGTGTGTGTCTGTCTGTCTGTGTGTCTGTCTGTCTGTCTGTCTGTCTGTCTGTCTGTCTGTCTGTCTGTAGATTTTTTTTCTATGGCAAACGATAACTGCCGCAAATTCAAACAGAATCAAATATTTTTTTGCATACAGTCCGGTTTTGCAGAGTTCTCGCGACCTATTGTTTTTGGTGAAGATCGGTTGAGGGAAAGGGGTAGTTTACCTGCAACGGTTTTTTTTTTAGCAAGGGTAATTTTGTTTGTTTGGCAAACGATAACAGCCGCAAATTCAAACAGAATCAAATAATGTTTCGCATACAGCACTGAATTGTAGAGTTCTCAAGACCTGTTGTTTTTGGAGAAGATCGGTTAAGGGAAAGGGGTAGTTTACCTGTAACGTTTTATGTTTTAACAAGGGTATTTCCTATGGCAAACGATAACAGCCGCAAATTCAAACAGAATGAAAAGATTATTTGCATACAGCCCTAAATTGTAGAGTTCTCAAGACCTTTTGTTTTTGGTGAAGATCGGTTAAGGGAAAGGGGTAGTTTACCTACAACGTTTTTTTAACAAGGGTTTTTTTTATGGCAAACGATAACAGCCGCAAATTCAAACAGAATCAAATAATTTTCTGCATACAGCCCTGATTTGTAGAGTACTCAAGACCTGTTGTTTTTGGTGAAGATCGGTTGAGGGGAAGGGGTAGTTTACCAGCAACGTTTTTTATCATGCGTATTTTCTATGGCAAACGACAACTGCCGCAAATTCAAACAGAATCAAATACTTTTTTGCATACAGTCCTGATTTGTAGAGTACTCGCGACCTGTTGTTTTTGGTGAAGATCGGTTGAGGGGAAGGGGTAGTTTACCAGCAACGGTTTTTTTTATCAAGGGAAATTTTTTTTTTTGGCAAACGATAACAGCCGCAAATTCAAACAGAATCAAATAATGTTTCGCATACAGCCCTGAATTGTAGATTTCTCAAGACCTATTGTTTTTGGTGAAGATCGGTTGTGGGAAAGGGGTAGTTTAAGATCGGTTGTGGGAAAGGGGTAGTTTACCTGCAACGTTTTTTTAACAAGGGTATTTTCTATGGCAAACGATAACAGCCGCAAATTCAAACAGAATCAAATAATGTTTTGCATACAGTCCTGATTTGTAGAGTACTCAAGACCTATTGTTTTTGGTGAAGATCGGTTAAGGGGAAGGGGTAGTTTACCAGCAACGTTTTTTTATCAAGCGTATTTTCTATGGCAAACGATAACAGCCGCAAATTCAAACAGAATCAAATAATTTTTTGCATACGTCCCTGAATTCTAGAGGTCTCAATGACTTTCGATTTTGGTGAAGATCGGTTAAGGGGAAGGGGTAGTTTACCTGCAACCTTATACGTTTTAACAAGAGTAAAGTACTTGAAAATTTATTTAAACTTTTTGAAACAATGGTAATTGTTAAAAATAAAATAATTTTGTTGCCAGGCAATAAAATTATAATTTTTTCATTGTAATGTAATATAATATTTATCATTTAATACAGCAATAAAAAGGCAGGTAAGACACAGCCTGGCTGTTTGGCTGAAAATGATTTTAAATATAAATCTTAGAATATGGAAGTCATGTATGGTTCTCCATACCGATATTTTATTTTGTAAACATAGCTTACAAACGTTTTGAAGGGAATCCAAAATTTGCAAGGAGTGATGAGAGATTAATTATGCCAAATTATTAAAGATAGCCAATTTGTATTTTGAATAAAATTTCTCATAATTTGAACCCCCCAAAATTTTTACATTTTTAAAATTATGAGTTCGTTTTTTTGACCCGAGGTGCTTCTAAACAATTTTCGTAGTCAATTACACTACATTCGGATTCGGGTTAAAATACCCTTTGTCTGATACTCGGCCGGATTTTTATTTTTTCAAACATTTCCTACTTCTTTGGGCCTTGACGTCCTAAAATTCCTAAATTCCCAAAACTGAACACTATATCCAGACTTTGTTTAAATTCTCTTTAACTTTGAATCTCCACATGGATTTTTGGCATTTTGTAAAACTTGTGCCCCACTTTCTGTGTCCCAAAGTTTGGAAATTTTCGAAAACCGAATACTATGTTCAGATCCTGGTTATAAAAATTCCTTTAATTTGATAACCAACGTGGATTTTTTCACAATTTTGACCCTCACACATTTTTGCCTCCCGTCTCCCTATTTTTTTCTCGGGGGGGGGGGGGATTATAAATGTCGAAAATTTTAGGCATCTTCAGGGTAAAAGTTTGCACGTGATGGCAAATTGTACCGAAAATGGTTTGTTACATTCGAAAGCTATAGTGAGCATACCCTGACAGATAGCAGACAGACTAATGCTAAACAGTAAATTATTATAAATAAATCACCTTATATCCGTCGTGTGACTTCGTTACGTCGATTAAAATGACGCGTTTCGGAACATCTGCTCTATCATCAGATTAAATCGCTCTATTGAAGTCGTTAAACGTTAAAAACACATGTTACACATAATTGTCCACTATGTAATTCACTCTCCTTCTAAATGGTGCGCACCACGACGAAGCCAATCGGACACTGAACTATTATCTGAGTGTTTACGCCTAAGCAGGTTCAAAGCTGTATCGTATAGCGGGTTGTATTTAAAATTTAAGTGGTCATTCAATATGAAGTCTCCGGATGTTTATGTTATTATATGCTTTGTATTGCATTGTATTGTATTGAACTCTTCTATTGAGTCCATGTAACGGCCTTTGTTGCACACATGTAGGGGTATTAAATTAGATTTAAAATCAGTATAATTATGATTATGTAAGATTAAGTGGCGGGCAAAGTTGGACTTGATATTATTTAACAAAGTGAGATTATTTAGGTGACGTTTTGGTGTGTGCTCTTTAAATCGTTTGAGGAAACCTCTCCCCGTTTGACCAATGTAAAAACTGTTGCAGTCGTTACATGATAATTTATATAGGCCGGATTTCTTTTCTAAAGGTATGGGTTTTCTATGACGTAGTATTTTTAATAGACTATTGTTTGTTTTGAAGGTAGCAGTAATATTCAATTTAGTTTATTAAATGTGGAGGTTAGAATCTTTGGCATAATATTTGTGTAATAAAATAAGGTGATTTATTTATAATAACTTACTGTTCATACGTGACTTGGATACCAAGAACTAACATGCATTTTTAATGCTTAACGGTCGAGTTTAAACTGAGAACTCTTTTCATTTGTTCAGTTATCGTATAATGTATGTATTAGTCTACTGTAGTATTCTTTATTCATGCAGTAATGAGAGTTTTCATACAATTGGGAAACTGCCTTCAAGGGCACTGAGTGAAATTTTTTTTTTTTTTCAAAGCGGAGCTTGTAGGGAAACACAACCACGTGAAGCGTATGTTCAGGAAAGCGGGGGGGGGGGGCATACAACAAGCACTTTCCAAATTCACTTCATTCAGTGCAGGGTATCAAAGCACACGACTTCCCTCCCACACACACATACCGTGTCATCTTTGTGCACGCTTTAGAAAGAGAGAGAGGGTTGGTTTCTCTGTTCACGGCATAGCAGGCTTGTTTGATAAAACGTAGCCCCAAGCTACAACCAATGAAAAGTCCTTTCAGAGAAAACAAGTTGTTTACGGAACACACACACACACACTTACCCTACACACCCGTCCGCAGTGCAGGTAGATTGCGTTTAGTAGGGCTGTCACAAATCAAGGCTTCCTAAACTGTTTGCATGCCGTCAGAAAATGCAAACAGGAAGCATTAAAATTGTACTGAATACCAGTCAGACAATAAAAGTTGGCAGAATTGAGACAGTTTTGTTACGATTTCGAACACCAGATGACATAAGACTTATGTAATATCACCAACGGACTCATTTTAAACATTACTGCTTACAAAACGTTTCTCGTTTACGTGAGCGTCGTAACATGACTTATCGGTTACAATGTCGGATACTCAAAGAGAAATGAAAACGTCAGCAGACTTGTCTGGGCCAAAAGTCTATCAGCTGGAAGCCTTTGATGTAATAATATGTTCTTAAAAGTGCGACACTGTGACTTTGCACCAATCAAACTCAACCGTTAACAAGATGAGAGTACAGTTTTGAGTCCACATTGAGTAGTGGTGTACCTAGAATTTGGCCTGGGGAGGGGGGTGTCCGGTCGAGTTGGCTTCATACAAAAGAAAAAACAAGTTAAGCCTAATCAATATTACAACCTTTAAAGTGACTGAAAAACGTTGATGACATCCTGAAATCAATCTCATTAAAGTAAACGGTAATAACAGAGTAAAAATACCTGTTATTTTAACATTGTTTACATGGTACTTATTGACTGAATTGAATTACTGAATTTTCCTATTTTACATATTTCAAGTGTATATCCAAATGCTGTGTAATAAACCTGTTTCTATATTAAAAAAAGTTACTACTATATTACATACACAGCTAAAGATATAATAGATCAGTCTACAGATGAAGAGATTAACTAATTTGTCAAATTTTTTCGACCCTGTGGGGGATCCAGTCCCGTTGTTCATTTCGTAAATACGCCCCTGACGTTCACGCGTGGTTGTTACAATTAGCATTCCTCGTATTCATCAACTGCAGCTTATCACCTTCAATAGAGCCGATCCTTCCTGTCGTCGTCATTCTGCTGTCGGTGTCGGTGCTATTGTTTGATGGCGTGCAGAATCGTGTCAATAACGTAAGCACACCGATGCCGAGATAAAACAATTCAGTTAATTAAGACTGATAATAGTTGCGTTGATGCCGGTGAGTAATGGTTTAATGACGGAGGTTTAAATTAGGCTGTAGGCCCTACATCACTGTGAATTTCTCGCATAGCCAGTTGGTGTTTTCACAATCCAGCAAATCTCAGAAAAAACGTCGTGAGTAAATTTACCAATTTAAACCGTTTTCATAGATATCACAAAAGTTTTCGACAGGCCAATCAAACCGAAATTTTGGCGAATTTCCGAAGAAAGAGGGTTTCCCTTACCACTTATTAAAGTAATTAAATTCCTGTGAAGACGTGTCACAACGGATAACTGTCAAATTACAAGAACAAATATCAGTCTAATAATTATAAACCTTTTTAGTTCGATAAGACTGCAATCCTATCACCATTATTATTTATCGCTCTTTGCGCCATCAGTCACTATATACTGCGAATCTTGGGCTTGGTACGCATGTGAACGAATTATATTTCTTATTAGCTGTGTGTGTGTGTGTGTGTGTGTGTGTGTGTGTGTGTGTGTGTGTGTGTGTGTGTGTGTGTGTGTGTGTGTGTGTGTGTGTGTGTGTGTGTGTGTGTGTGTGTGTGTGTGTGTGTGTGTGTGTGTGTAGGTATGCAGACACAGACGTTAACTATTTTTAGATACGTGTTATTAACACTTTACAATACTTAAAAAAGTCTCAGTGTGAAATTTGAATGTATTTTAGTATTTTTACCTGAAAATTTTTAAAAATGTTTTCTACTTCAATTCTCGCTTTTCGAAGGCCACGGGGATATTGTAATTGAGTTCTGGAGAAGCCATGAAATGACAGTGTTTACATTCATGACCTTAGTATAACTTACGCTACTTAGTATCGTATCATACTTTAAAAAAGAAATTATTTTTAGTTGTAAAAATTATTTAGTAGGCCTACGTATAACATATCTTCTAACGAATATTTTTTTCTAAAATGCATACTCACGATATACGGGATAAATACGGGATTTTGTTTTCTCTTTTCACTTAGATCTACCCTGTAGGAGTTGCTGTGTTTCTACATTTTCTGCTAAGTACAGAACGAAATGGTGGGACCGTGCGTACTGAGGGGGAATAAAATAAATTAAACTTTCGCCTGTACAATTTGTATCGGCTATAGTTGTTGCTGATAAGTTTTGTTTCCCCTCGGTACGTGCGTTCGACAGCCGTGACAATTACGGCAATAGAGGACGAGCGTAAACTATTGTCTATGGCGAGAGGACAAACGTAAATTTACCTTATTTAACTTTAGTAAAACAGCGCCCGTGAAGTCTCGCTGTTCAGGCGATTTGTTCTTATTTCTTCACGCTCTTTATTTTTTATTTCGTACTGTCCAGTGAGACACACGGGTGGCCTTTTCGTTATCCTTTCCGAAAAATGTACGTAACCCTGTTTGTAGGCATGACGATAAGTTTTGAACAGTCGCTTAGAGGTGCGCAGTGGACAAACTCCTGGTTGCTAGGCTAACAGAAGTTATGTTCATTTCGCGCATGCGCACAACAGTGTACAGTATAGTGTTTCGTAGCGTGAACATCGACTGGAACAAAGCTGACGGAAACATAGTAGGATATGTGTGAATGGTGGATGAAAATGGTATGTGAATGAAATCTGGTTTATGAATGAACAGACAAATGGACAGCAGTTGACGATTAAATGAAGCAAAGTAATAATAATACCGCACAGATGGAATGTGTTTACATTTTTGTGTGTGGTCGTCAGGAAACTCATCAATAGTTTAGCTCTTCTCTTCGTAGAAAACAAAATTTCACAAAAAATTAATTTCTGTTATCTAATTAAAGGCTTTACTACAGTTAAAATTAGAAAACTTGTACAGTATAATACCGAATCATTGTAATCTATTTCTGTTTGTTTTTACATTCAAACCATTTTAATAATAATCGGTGCCAGTATCAAAATTACTATAGGCTATACATTGATTAGCTTGTGATAATAATATAATGTTTTAGTGTAATATATATTATACGACATTGTCGGATACGTTAGTCATGCATATTTTTAGTAATCATTTTAAGGGAGGGTCGTCGGGTATGGGGAGGGGGTTGAGAGGGGCCCCAAAATTTTAAGTTTACTGGGCCTTACAGTTTTTGTCGTCGGTTCTGGCTAGGCAATCAATAATTTGCTCGAAGCTATATGTACGAGGGTCATCTCAAAAGTAAGTTTTCGTAATTTTTCTTTCAAAGGGAAATGGCGCAAGCAGGCTGAGGAAGGTTGGAGAACTTTTATTTGTGTGTAGTGGCAGTAGTGCCGAAACCTCATCCGTTCCGTAGCAACGTAACAACAACACGAAATTTAAAATCATGGACGTTCCATTACCAGCGTGTCCGATTGCGAAGTGCGTCGTGTGGTTCATTTTTTTGCTACAGAAAAGGTAATCAGCGGCTGAAATTCATCGTCACTTAGTTTCTGTGTACGGACCTGAGTGCACGAGCTTTCAAACGGTCCGCTGGTGGCATACATCGTACTTGAAAGGGAAAGTTGAGTTGACTACGTGCGTTCTTCTGCTCTACGACAACGCACGACCTCATTCCTCGCGAGTCACGCAGGATTTGTTGCAGTCCTTTCGAAGGGAGATTTTTGACCATCCCTCATGCTCACCCGATTTGGCCCCGAGTGATTTCCATGTTTTCCCCCATCTCAAAGGACACCTGGGAGGACAACGTTTCGAAACGAATACGGATGTGAAACAGGCGGTTGAAAGCTGGCTTCGAACTCAGGGCATACAGTGATTCAAAGTAGGAATTGAAAAACTGTTTTTACGCTACAGAAACTGTATTGACAAGGCTGGAGTTCATATTGAAAAATAAGTAGGCCTACGTATTTTTGAATAAAAGTAGTCTATAGCCTAGTTTTCTTTTTAATTTTTACATGTGTTTCTGATTTTTCCGAAACCAGGGAAACTTACTTTTGAGACGATCCAAAAGACTTTTTTTTTTCTGCGCCAAGACAGTACATCGATCAGGACACGTTTTTAGGCAAACGTTTCGTACACGTGAGCCGCGGAGCAGTGTTCTCAGAGACTTGAAACGGAGACGTCGATAAGCGTGTCTCACTAGTTGCATGCGGGGCTTGTGTGTGAGATCTCATTAGAGAGGTATCCAGGATATTAAAGTTCTACACCGTGTTTTAGAGCGTTTGAAAGGTGTGTAAATTATGACGAGCACTCAAATTCGTGTTTTAACTACGTACGAACTAGTACCGCCTACGACACATACTGTAGCTTTGACGCGGTGTCGCATGTAATTAGAGAAGTCGTCTCGAGCTGACTGGAGCAGAAGTCAGTCAGTCAGTCAGACGGCGCACGTACGGTATGTCTAATTATGTAAAGTATAATATGGTGTCACAGCTCGCTGCCTGCCCTGCCCGCTGTTCACTTCCCTTCCCCCTCCCACTAACACCAAGACGATATTACGTACCTTACACGAAATCCCGCGCTAACGATCATCCAAATCAAGACAGTGTGAGATTATTCCCGCGTGCAGAAGTCAATTTATGTGCTGTGTATACGTCTGCATACGATATTAACACAATAATATTGCATTAATTCCACAAGTGTATAGCAAGTATTATTTCGCTTTCGTATGTTTTTAAGATTTAAGATTTAGATTTCACTGACCGTACATAAGAAAATTAGTCAGGTTGCTTGCTTGTGTAAAAAAAAAAAAGACTCCTATCGGTGATGATACAGATAACGGTAGCAGAACGTTGTTGATTAAGCTCTTACTGCTTACACTTTATATATACAGGAATTATTTGAACAGACCACGTGAACTAATCGATGGAGATAAAGTCCAGAAATTCTATACGCCATAAGCCATAAAGAAAAAATGAATAAATACATCAAAAGCATAAGCAAGGATACAGATGAAAGAAATCAATATCCATTAATGACAAACGTAGGCATTATTCAACAGTAATTCGCCCTGAAGCACTTTATGCAGCTGAATGTTTGACTCTGAACAAGAAAATGGTGATGGAAGAATTGAAAGAAAATCTTGGGATCAATAAAAGATGAAGAACAGTACAGAAGACGCAACAATAATGAACTGTACACACGTGTCGAGAAAATCACAGAGGTAATTAGAAAAAGAAGAATTACTTTCTATGGACATGTTCAAAGAATGAATCCTGACAGACTAACAGGGAAAATGTTTTAACTATTTCAGGAAGCTCAAAACTCCAGATTGCTCAAGAAGGCATTGAAGAATGCTTGCCACTCAAAAAGAAATTAAAAAATGCCTAAGGTTTTCAGGAAAACCCAAAGAAGAGGAGAGGTGCCATCTGGGAGAGACATCGATCAAGAATGAAGGAGATATGGAGAGGAGGAAGCGAGAGGAGAAGAAGGGAGGTACCAGTTGACCAAACGTAGTCCACAGTGGCTCATATGAAAAAAATAAAAATAAAAAGCAGTAAAATGTTAGTAAAGTTTGTTCACTCTTAGAGTGGATCTTAATGTAAACAAAACCAAGCACATGTAATTGAACCGGATTGGTTAGGTGGGCGGCCGGATCACTGAAATCTCCGCTAGAAATAAAGTAGTTCGCAATTGATTACTAGTAATTATTTGATTGTTAATTTATAGTAATATAATGGGATTAATTCAACAAAAAATAAGGTAAATAATTTTATAATTCTTCTAGTCTGTTTTAAATTCTTCAAGAGTGTTAACTCTGTACTATACATGACTCTGTGTTGTATCACTCCGCTTTGGTTACATCAGGACTCACCAAAGTTTAGAAATGTTAATCTTCTTGATTCAGAGACTGCCGCACGGAATCAGGTTGTGGAAAAATGAGAGAACATCCATGGGATTAGATGATATGTGTGGTCTGTGCTACTGCAAGGATACGAAGTATGGAATCGCTTGCAGGCATTCGAGACGTGGGTACAGAGAGGAATGCTCAGAATGCGTACCGTCTACTGTGCAAACCAACGAGGCGGTCTTAAGTAGGACAAACGCAGTTCCAGGCATACTGAAAACTGTGAAATGTCGGAAGCTATGCTGTGCTCTCATACCTTGGCCAAGCACATACATATTGTTACAAAGGTCTCACAGATCGTCATGTTATACAGTGGAGACAGAATAACTGACACCAATGAAGTCGCTAATTACAAACTTTAATTAAAGACAAACAACGGTTAGAAATCAACAAAGACGCTCTAATTCAATAATTCTAATTTGTCCAACACACTAAAATAAATGTCACCTTATTATAGTTTTGCATAACGCAATAATCATTTTCCACTGAACGTCAACAATAACCCCGAACTGCACTCTTAATATCGTGTGGTCTAACTGAAGTATCTAAGCCGGCCGCTGACGCTTATATATGCCCCGCAGCGGTTCCAGAGAAATATACCATTTTTCGAATAAGCGCCTTGTTTTCTGGTGACACAGCGGGCTCGGATGTCGGTAGGGCGGTCGAGTGACGTCAGGAAGGGGAGCCTCGAATAGTTTAGACCGTTACGTGATTAAGCCGCGTAGTACACTATACGTGTAGAGTGTCACGCAGCGACGCGGTATTATCTTTTTCCTCGACGTAGCAATACTGAGAGGTGATCGATAACGTATGGTCTGGCTTTTAATGAAGGGTAAAAATAGAAGGACGTACAGAAACAGATGTCATCGTAAAAAAAAAATCAGCTACATGATCTGAGTTTACAGCCTTGAAGAAATATTCAGAGTAGATGAAGAAAAGATCAACTCGCCAGTGTCAGGGGGGGGCTGAAATGCTACAAGAAGAAGAAGAAGAAGAAGAAGATAGGCTGCAGTATATATAAGACACCTGTATTGCAAAGACTATAGAGGCTACAGTGTGTATGTGTGTGTGTGTGTGTGTGCGTGTGTGTGTACGCTTATGATCAAGTAAAATAATTCTCTGAAGTGTATTGATAGTGAACACACACACTCGCGCGCAGATATATGTTTTCCATGAAAACTCACAATTGTTTTATCGCGTATTACCCCGCGTCCTACATGGTTGTCTGTTGGGTTATAAAATAACAATTCAATTGTTTTTTTGTCTTGTCAGTATTCATAAACCAGTTCTTTTTTATTTGTCTTTCATGTAGGCCTACATTAATATTGGATAATGTCGTTACCTTGTCTGATTAGGGGTATCGTTGTAACGTCCCCCTTGTTAAGACATTACAAAAGTCGGGAACCAGTTCAATTTGTTACCTGTTAATTAAACTAGCTGCCGTTGTTAGTAAACCTTACTCACTAACAAATTATAACACATTATTAATTAGGAATTAGTCAAGGATTGCATAAATTTATTCACTCGCTGGGTGTTAGCAAAAACATCTCTTTATTATTATATTTATATCTCATAGTTTACTGTACTTTTAAAGAAATACTCTAATCAATTCTGCATTTAATATTTTGAAAATTTTTACTTCTTATTCTTTTTATCTCTAAAGCATTCAGCTAGATATTGTTTTAAGTACCACGGATCCGGGTTTCAACTTTGTTATGTTTTAATTTATCACAACTTTAACCAAATTATTTGAAGAATAATTTTGGGTGTAAATTTTAGAATTATCTTACATCTAAACATCGTAATGTTATTACTACTTCCTTACAGAGATTACAAATATATATATATATATATATATATATATATATATAAATCTTTAAATTGTCAAAAGCTCTTTACTGTTCTTTTGTTACTTCTCTTGTTGAAACAAATTTTTACAAATGTTATGGTTTGATATCACCTGACTATAACATGAGTTTGCTGTGGGGTCCGTGATGGTCATCTCCAGTCGTCTTCTAGGGTGTGATACACTGTTCCTCTTGATGCTCCATTAGGTTGATTGCTTCCGAAAGGTAGTCTCGTTCTAGACGATTGGATTTTGGTACTAGAAGTTCATACGGTTGTTGTTTGTGTTTTCTTCTTCTGGAGTCGGTTGTTCACATTTTACATTTTAATTACAGTTCTTATTTTAGCAGCACTAAAATCTGGTAAGGAACATATCTTACCACTTACAGTTTTTTAAGAGATGTGTTGGCTAAGTTTCCTTTTTTTTTTAATTACATATTTCTTCACGTACTACATTATATTTATTATTATTATTATTATAATTATTTCCACGCTACATTGGGCCAAATCGAAATCACTACAAACTTGATTGAATAGTTTTTTAACGGTATACACCTACGTGTATACTGACAACACAGTAGCGACATCCTTACATGTCGAAGTTTCTCCGGCGAATGTGGGCATAGTTTAGCGGCGAGGGGGTCTGTAAGCTGGCGCGGTTGTACGCGCTGAGAAAATAGTTCGTTCTTTTAAGTAGTATTAATTATTCATTAATTAAATCGTAATACTTTATGTTACCTTTTGGTTATGAATTAGGAATTTCTTTATTTATTTAGCACGTATTTTATTTAATTAACGGAATTATTATTTTTAGCTAAATAACACCGTGCTTTGCGTGTTGGTACGGGACAATTTTGACGTTGATGCAGGAATCTAGGTACAGGTAAGGGGTGGATAATACTCTTACTTGTTATAAAAGCAAAAATTTCATTTGTGCTATTTAAACATTTTTTTTAAATCGTCACATCGTAGATAAGACTTTAACTCCGTTCGGCTCTTACTTTATTTATTTTTAAAAATTTTAAGCACGTTAATTTCCCAATTATAGGGTAGGGCCTACCATCCTGTACATGTGGAGGGCCTGCCTCCTTACGGACCATGACTTCAGGTAATTTTTATTCAGCGTGGTCTTCCCCTAGCCCAACATCCAACTGCAAGACTGCAGCAAAATATGATTCTATAACAATAGGACGCAGTATTGCTGCCGACTAAATCCAACTAGATTCATGCCTTTAATATTTCAAAGATTACAGAAACCCTTACGCCTTAACTTGGTACTGGTGGCTACAGCTGGCCTTAACCAGGAATATTTATCGACCTTCCAGTCTAGTTCCGTACTGTTTTGCATCAACAGGGAGGATATGGCACTTCACCACGCAGTACTGTCTTGGCCTATGGAAACTAACATCACTTCATCCAACCTTTGGAACTTGTGAGGTCCAGTGCCCAATCAACCCGGCGCAAAGGTACTACCTCTCCAAATTCCCTCGACTCTTTTACCTATCGTATACAGAATGGACTTATAAGAGAAGGATTACAAGTTTTCAACTTGAGAGAAAGATTAAAAGATTATAAAGAACGATTATAAATGTATAGAACACTTATAAAGAATGTCAGATTCAAGACTGGCCAAATCAGTGTGGAAATATAAACCTATGGGATGTAGGTAGAGCTAGGAACAAAGGCCTGGAGGATCTTGGAAGGCGGAACAGGCAGCACCTTGCCTATACCGTGATGTGAAGATGATGATTATGATGATGATGATGAGATAAGGTCATAAGGTACCGTGCGAAGGGATGGACCAACGGAAGCGTCTTAGACCACCAAATGACCCCAGGATTTATGCAGCTGTTCACGGACCGATAGTGGGTATTCCGTTACAAAATAAATCCGTGTATCTTAGGAACATTATTTTGTAGACTTGAATAACGCGTGCGTGTTGTGTTCATGTTTGTCCGGTCTCTGTTCTGTGTTGATTTCGGGCCACTTAGCTAGTTAGTTTTAAATCATTCGAAAAACTCTTTTATCGGAACTCGTTTCCTTCTGTAACGGTCGTTACTGGCGGGGGAGGGAGTAAACAAAGATTAAAAGAAATTGAAACCAAAGTAGATATAGAAAATAAGAAAAGTCCGGGTACGTCATTAACCTAGCCAGTGTGTTCCTCGTAAAACTGGTTTTGCGCACAAATTTACGAGCCTGCGTTGCACAGATCTGATAAACCACATTTAGCGACATGCCAGATATAATTTTGTTGCTGTTTAATTATGTAAATGGGGCTACCGGTTTGCAGTATTTAATGGGCCTTGATTAAAGGTTATTTGTATTGAACGCCGATTGGCGTGGTTGGTTGGTTGTGTTACACTCGACAAAACAGATGGTCTTATATTTTGTATTGTGTTTTATAAGCAACACTGTTTTCGGATAAAAACATGTTATTTTATCTAAGATCTAACGTTTCGTCGTACGATGTGGTATCTTCAATGGTACACCTGGGGACTGTCTCGTCGCCTTCGAGTGTACTCTAATTTGCCGTTTCGGTTACAGAGTAAATGTAACATATTGTTACGTAATGGGGAAAAAGTGTTACGTAATACGAAACGTTCTAAAAGTTTCTCGAATACTCCAACTGTAGTGTGTGTGTGTGTGTACATAATGCTGCTACTTTGCGGTGAAAGGCAATTACGCGTCAACTGTCGGGTCTATACCAGACAATACCGGTCCGCACGTGCTGTGTTCAAGGGCGCAATGAATTAGGTTCTAGTGTTTTCTAGTAGGCGCCTGTTAACGAATATTCTGGAACCTCAGCGGGGTATAAATACAAGTACTCAGCGACGCTCAGTTCAGTTATTGTCGAGCGACGATTACACAGTGAGTTGAGTGGCGATTTGTACAGTGCGGTTCCAAGTATTGTGGTGAAGTGTTATGTGTTTTATAACCGTGCGGGACAATTGTAATACAATTGTGTTTTATATTAGTTGACATTTTATTGCGTGTGAACAATTTTTATTTGATTTTTTGTAAGAGACTATCTTGTTGATTACAAATTGATTAATTGTGATAATTAAAGCTGGTGGTTAGTGTCTTAATTGGAGTCTTGTATTTGTTTTCCACTGTACCATACGACGATCACTAGACCGCCGTAACAATACTATCTGTTTGCATGTATTGGTGTCGAGTTGAATCGGTGCCCAATAGGTTCGCTGCTAAATAATTTGGACGTTTACAAGGAAGAAGTTCCTGATACTTTGTGCTGGTGTGTTGAATGTCTTTTTTTTCTTTTCAAGGTCGAAGAGCATAAAATTGTTCCAGATGGGCTGGAATATTACCAACAGGTCTCGAATGTTTTGCACTGAAATCGTTCGAGTACATGTTGTAACATTTACAGTGCCCACATAGTTGTATTTCACAATTAAAACAAAGTTTACGATTGTTGTCTGTAGTTGTATTGTTCCTTTACTTGAAGTTCGTCACCCCCCCCCCCCGATACGCACACACACACACTTATCGCTGGCGTATGGTATGACACTCCACCAACATCCAGCAACAGATGTGTGTTTGAGTGTGTACGAGTGCCGGTTGTTCAGTGAAGCGTGTGTTGTCACTACAGTATATTGTCCCCAACTTGACGCGAAGTTAGTCACCGCGGTACATACACATCTCACTTCATTATTGTTACTATATATGTGTTGTAGTTTGGCGCTACGTTGCCGAGATATATATATCCATCTTTATTGGATACAGTGACGTAATACGGGGGAGAGGGGGGAGAGGATCACGCGATTCCCGGGATCCCCCCCCCCCCCCAAAGCTGTTAAACATTTCAACGAAATTCCATAATCACTTAACGGAGATCTAAGCCATTTGCTTGTGTTAAAGGAGGCTTATAAATACTTGTGGAAATAAAGGGAATTACAATAGTTGTAAATTAATAAAATAAACTAGATTTTTTATTAATAATGACAATCACTCAACATTTGATAAATAACTTACCAGTTACCATCTTAAAATACAATTACGCACAAGCCAGAAAACAAAGGCAGGGCCTATTTATCTATCTTTATCTTTTACGCCCACATTGCCTTTACAGGGTTGTCTATAACATGTCTGTTCTAGGTCTAATGTCTCTATGGTTTGGACCATCGTCTTTACACAGGTAAACTAACAGTTTCCTGACTCTAATTCGGCAAAATGAGAAGCTTCTATTGCAGGGTTTACATAAATAATAACGTAGTTTACCACCAGCTGTAAGTTGTTTAAAACATTCTTGGGACAACATCCTTTAAGTGCGAGAGGTAATAAAACCGGGTTTTTTAAAAATAGAAAGGTTCATTTTCACGAGGCTTAACAAGAATACAAATTTGGAATTAAAGTGGATCCTAACGACTTGAGAGTTAGGCCTAATTCCTATAATTTTAATAAAAATAAAGATAGTATATTTTGTAATCAGCACTTTTCCATATTTTTTTCAAAGATTATACCTCACTTTGTTTATTTAAAAACTTTTAGACGCGTAGAATGTATAAAATTATATGGGAAGAACCCGGAATTTCTCATTTGTGCTGAGGAACATAAGTCTTGAGCTAACCTCATCTAGGAGCAGCTGCTAGTTCATCTACTGAGTGAATATATGTCCAATAAATACGAGGTATACATGTAGTTTTCTCGCGTTGTCGTCCGAGTTTTTGTTGATAACTACCTCCAAGAAGAATCCCTCCGTTTTAACAGAATACAGTGTGAAATATTGTGGCTGAGCATGCAACGCGATGTGATTTCACATATCGCCTACAGAAATGAAACAAGAGGTGAGTGAACTGAAATCTACAATAGCCGGTGATTACGCGGCAGACGTATCCCGTGAGTTTCAGTGTCGCGCGAACCCGATGACTGCCTGTCGCGTATTGACATCTTAAGTCACGTTCATACACCGTGTTTGAGGTGGCATCTTTCCTTTTTTTTAGCGGAGGGAGGTATGAGCGATAGAATAGTGTGTTTTATTCTATATATTCTATTGTGTGTACCGCGGAGCGTTTCGCAAGGCTGTGGGGGCTGCGTGTCTAGAGGGTTAGATTTTCACGTAGGTCGCTGCCACTATCATCTGTGAATTACAGAAACGACTGCACCTTTTTATACGTGTCGTTTGATGCATGTGGCACTTCTAGAAAGTTGTAAAACGTTCTGTTTATAGCTGATGATGTGGAACATCCGTCCGGCTAATCCTTATTTGAGACAATTTAGTAGTGAATATGCCCCCTCATATGTTACTAGCATATCGCAGGGTAAGGCGTATGGTGGGACTGCCAGGCTTAACGCCCACCCCGATTTTCTGTCTGGGTGTCCTCCCACAAACTGGCTTTCTTACCAGACTAAAGACCAGTTTTCCCTGTTGAGATATCCATAAGGATCTTTGATGTGGTGGTTTCTTTAAAACCTTTAAAATTGTTATAGATGGTACTGTCTTGGAACAAGTTAGTAATTTTGAATACCTGGGCTACAGTATGTCTTATAATGCATGCAACGACGTTGTGAATAAGTTGCATATGTTCAACCTTATGTGCGGGACCATTAGGCGAACTCTTAAGTCAGTAAGTAAAGGGACACGGCTAAAATTCTACAAGATGATGGCTCTTCCCACACTTCTTTATGGGTCTGAGAAGTGTGGCATACTGGTATGCCAGTCGCATCCAAGCGGCAGAAATGAGATTCCTCAGGCACGTGGCAGGGTATACTCTCCATGATCATAGAAGAAACACAGATATACAGCAGGAACTGAATATTATGAGTATACTCGACAGGATCGCCCAGTATCGGCTGAATTGGTGGATATGTCGCCCAGTCACACATCTTTGCTGAATGGATGACTGCCGCATCGCCAAACAACTCTGGAACTATAAGCCGAGGAAACGGAGAGGTGTGGGACGTCCGAGGAAGTGCTGGAGTGACCAGCTCTAATCGTTGGCTATTTCAGACCGGAACAAACCATCCTTGGTTTGATCGTGAAGATGATGATGATGATGAATGTGGAACATGATTTGATTAGTTACCACGTCGTGCTATCAACAATACCATCTATGTTACTAGTTCTTCTGTTTCGTTTTCTGACAAAAACTTTTATACAGATTTTGTTTTCAATTTACGAGCGCATTCAGTAAGAGCAGATTACCTCCCCCGTATGTATAGTAACTCGTGTAAGTATTGATCGGCCGACAACAACACAGGAAAGAAAGTAGGTGGTTGGTGTATAGTCTAGTATTGTCTTCACGTTGGGATTTTCATAAATCGTTTTTAGGTCACCAGGTCGAAACGTGGATGGCTCACATCTTATATCAGTTTACGACCGTGTCTACCTCATAATACAGATCTGTTCAATTCCCTTTAGAAACTTTTGTATTACTCACTCTCCTGCTCTTGTTCCTGTTTCTAACATTCTTTGTGTTGATGTGTTGTACAGACAGTCAGAGGTTTATTTCTCTTATGATATATTTACTTCATATTTGATTCCTTTATCTGTTTTAAAGTTTGGAGTCTTCTCAGTGCAGAGATAGATAGGTAGGTAGATAGACAGACAGGCTCGTAGATAATAGATAGATATATAGGTAAGGGAGAGGGGTAGAGAGAGAGAGAGAGAGAGAAAGAGAGAGAGTATTTATAAGTTACAGCAGGCAGGCGTAGGCTATACATATGCCGTCACGTACAAAGTGTATGTAATTGCACGTGCAGCCAAACTGGTATCATATTTAATCCAGTAATAATAAACATGACATAAATAATACACTTGAATAATAAACATAGACGTCTATATAAACAACAAATGGCCAATTCAGAAACAACGTACCGAATTTACATGTGAACAAATCAGTGGGTTCGCGTACATGTGTGTAGTCTATTGAACTGCAATCGACATTCATAAAAGCATTAAGCGCCTGTGATTGTTTAAAATATTTAGAATCAATTTATCAAGCGCCCGGCTGGCTCAATGGTCAGTGTACAACTTATCAAAGCGGGTCATTGACGGGTTCGAATCCGATTCATAGCGGATAGTTCCCCACGAAGCGCCCTGTGGTCTTCCCATTAGGTGGGGAAATTAGAGACGAACATAGCGCTAGCTACATCCCCGTACGGGTAAACTAATGTGATCTGTAATGGACGTAACCCAATAATGTGACGCTGCTATTGGGAGAAAAAGGGTAGTCTGAAATGAAAGCCGATTTAAATAATTGTGGTAGAATCGAAAGAGACTGACAGCACAGAATTCAGACGGCGAGGAAAACAGTGTACGGAGTGGCATTTAAGTAAAATATTGTATTCTAGTACCATAACTTTCGAATTCTGAATTTCGTAAAATTATACGACGGAATAATTATGGAAACTTTCGCACCTAGGTAAGTCTTACACATAGTCTTGCTGATGTAAACCTTATACGGATTAGTGGAGTTGAGTACTTTATTTCTTTTCCATATTGTTTTTTGAATTTCCCCTTGTTCTGTCTGCTGTGGCTACGATTATCAGTTTTTATCATTTTTTCTTAAGAGATTATCATAGTTTACGAAGGCCATGTTTATCTAAGCCTAGTTCTGCTTACCATCTTTACAAGTCTTGCCTCAGACACTCTTCGATTTATCCTTTCCACAGACATTCCTTCCGGGCTTGATATAACCGGCCATTTCAGTCGGTTTTCTCCTATTGCATAGTTTACAAGTTTTGTTTTCATCTTTCTTTAAATGTGTCGTTTTTTATTTCGTCTATGTGTTTTATTATCTATTTTTCGTAAGAATCTAATTTCAGTTGCTTTCTATTTTCTTAATTGTTTTATGTGATTGTTCAGGGCTCTGACCTATACCTAATTAGGTATACGGGGACAATTAAGTCTCTCTATATTTCTGCCCTTCATTCTGTCGCGATTTTATTCGGCGGCGAGGTCCTAAGTCACTCGGCATCAAACGAGCAAGGGTCTGTTAGGAAATCAACTAAACAAGCATACAAACTGATCGATACGATTACGGAGAACAATCGTTGAGCAAAATTCTGCCAGCCAGGAAAAGACAGAAAAGGTCGTGACTGTTTATTAGACCGGAAAAGGGTTAGGAAACAGTGAAGAGGCAACGACGACGGCCCTTTGCAATACGGAGGATGTCGTTGTTGAGTACGGTACCACGGAACCGGAACCGAGATGATACAACTGATTACGTAATGACCTAGAAGGCTTTCGCTTAGTACTGAGTACACAGCTGAAAATAACAACAACGATGATGATGACTAAGGCGGTGACGATGGCGGCGGCAACGACGACGACGAAAAAGAAGAAGAAGAAGAAAAAGAAAAAGAAGATGATGATGATGGAGTCATTTAATCTCAACGATGCCGCGTGACGTTATTTCAGTACTGCAAAATCGCATGATCAATTAAACCGTAAACAGATGAAGAGAAAAATAAATTTTTGAACTCGTGATATGTTCTCGTTTATGACCCGATTGACAAGCGGTATAATATTTGTTTAACGACTGTTGAACTGTGAAAACGGTGCATTGACGCGACACAAGAGTTATAGTCGTCGTCGTCGGCTTTATTGAATTACAACAGTGACGAATTGAATTAGTCCCACGGTCGGTTTGCAATTACGATGGCAGTATAAATAACCCGTTTGCAGCGCCCGCCATAAAAGAATAATTTACATGAGCCAACGGAAGCGGAAACGCCGGACCCGGACGTGGCACGCTACTGCTACTGACACGTTTTGTGTTTAAATAATATATACTGTATCTGTGAAATGTAGGTTACGTCGAGTGACTACGTAAAATAATTAGTAACTCCTGATATATAGCTTTTGTGGTTTCTCATTGAAGGAGGGGGGACTTATTATAATGGAGACTTGATTGTCCAGAACAGTTAGTGTCAGCTGTTTTCCGGATAAGCGAATTTTGCAGATAATCGATGAACCACATCATAGTTGTTCTTCCTGTGCCACGACAGTTGTCTTTTACTGGCCCTAGCCTCCTAGATCGTGTAGCTAAACATTTCCAATGCAAAATAGCTAACTTTCTAGCTCAACGTCTTAATGATTGGGGGATCATTTCTCCCGCTCTCGTTTGCACAGTCTGTAACTGCCTTTTTTGGAGGAGTTAGTCGTAATAGATGCTGAGAGATAAGAGATGCTAGCTGACTATAACTTCTTAGCCTATAGAGTTGTAAGTTCCCCATCCATTACCCTGTTTGAAACCCGATTACAGGGTCATTCAGAGCAATTTTTCAGAAAAAGTTCGTACGTAACTAAAATGATAATTAAAAATGATGTGTAATTCGAAAGTCAAAATTACACTTGCGCATGTTGTAAGACAAAAATTGACGTAAACTTATAAATGTGCAGTGAGTGTGTTACAAAGAATCGTTCAAAACGAGTAATCTGTCAGCGTGAGATTATTTTATAGCCACTTATTCTGTGCAGATAAACCTTTAAATATTGAAGTTGAAACTGGATACAACAGGGTGTAAATCACTGGCGTTTTTTCGCGGAATATCGAAATTTTCGGGGAAGTTTATCTAAATTTCAAGTAACGTGTCTACTGTGCGCACACAACAGATAAAAGAATCTTTGAAAAGAGGGTCTGAAAAAGAAGAACCCCGCACCACCTTTTTTTTTTTAAGCGCCCACCCCTACTTTATCGCTAGACAACAACGCCACCCAAGCGTTTATAATAAGAATTGTAATATTAATATTCCTTTTCTTATTTCGATTATTTCGTTACTTAACTAAATATACTTAATTTAGAGTGTGTAATAGTTTATTTCGGTAGATTGGTTTTTGGTTTATAATAAATACGCTTTGTACGGTGGCGTGTGCAACTCGCTAAGGCTGGAAAATAATCCTCACCGCCGCTCCTCTCTGCGCAGACCGTGTACGTATACACTTTGTGAGCATTTGTAGGGTCTTTTAAAATAGTTTGGCTATAAGCATTACTGTGGAACTTATTTTCCGTCGGCGCCAGAAACCCAATCACTTGGCGATCGTGAATTATTTTACGAATTGGCAAAACAAGTATGTGGTGTTTTCTAGCTTTAGTAGTACTCCTTCCCGTCTTCCTTACTCCTCTTCACCCAGCCCTCTCGCTTCCCTACCAGTAAGTGATAAAATATCGGATTGAACGACGCCCCGAAAGAATCAGTTGTACTGACCGTGAAATGTAACGTATTTAGTTAAAAGTAGGTGTAATGTTTGTAGTGTTACCGACACCAGCCACCTCACCGCGACCATCTTCTTCATCATTTCATGTGTGGCCAGCAGGCCCACCCAGAGCCCCCACTCTGGAACAAGGGGGCATTGCCCAGGGCTCCGGTCTCTGGAGGGGGCCCGGGACGGGAGGTTCGGATATTTTTTAAAACGATTTACATAATGATTTTCTGTAGATTTTGAAAACTACTTTTCTTAATTTTTGTATATAAATATAAACAAAAAAGATAAGTAGAGCAGTGACACCTTTTTATAGTTAAGGTATTTTCTTTTGGTTATCTTATCAATGTTTTCTTTATTAAATCTGTTTATTACTTCGCTAATTGCTTTGAAAACAGATATTCCGAACCGAAGCACTAGGCCGCGCGGTGCCGCTGTCGCTGTCCGTCACCGTTCGCATCTACTTCTTCTTTACTGACTAAAACTGCATAGATAGGTTATATTCAAATTATTCAACCAAGTCTATATCTGGAGGTAGGAAATTTTTATTAAATTAAAACATTAAAATTTACTATTGTCTTATTACTTTATAATGTAAAATTGTTTGTTAACGAATTGTCTTTCAATAAATGAATCTATTGGTTTCTTTTACAAATGTTACTTGTGAGTTGAATTCCAACAGTTTGCGTAGATTTCAGGCGCTCCCCACGCTGCTGCTGCTCTGCACGTCGACCGATGACAACTACGCTGACATTTCACGTCTTTGCACACACGCACACTGCGATATGAAAATGTTATTGTTTATAATTTAAATAATCTTAATCTCAAGGATTAAAACTGGGTAAAAATAGATCGTGTATTGAGCTTACGCAAATGAAGTGTTCTCGCATTAACTCAAAATATCACGGCAGATATTTTTGCCCCTACCGGAAAATCTTCCACTGTACGCGAAAAACTGTACGCGAAAAAGCACTAGAATGATCTATTTATTATTTGAGTTCTATAAGTGGTAATGGTTACGAAGAACTCGAACCGTGAACCAACTCCTAAGTCTTAACGACATCGACTTGTCTTGTCACGAAAAACTCGTGACAGCGAGTGCGTGTTTCTATGGCAAGTCCTCGGAAGAAACTGGGCGATGTGCACTCGACAACGAACCATCTCAAAAAATTGTTAGACCTTCTGATTGGTGGAAACTGTAGCAACGTCACAGATGAGAACACAGATTGACTGAAATCAGGCAGAAACTATGTCCGATTCTGCAAAGGCCTGTCTAGATTTAATCTACAAATTTTATTACTTTCTTGGAGATAACGAGAATAAAAGAAGAGTGCTTTCATTAAAAAAACCATATTAAAATTATAGTTGTGAATAATTGAGTATATGGAAAATGTAGCTTATAACCATGAGAACACTCTGTCCAAGTTTCAGAACGAAATGTTAATTTTCAACGAAGTTATTAAATAAAATGTAAATCACACCCGCACCCGCGCACTTAAACACAAATATTTCACATGACATAAAAGAGTATAAAATTGTGAACATCTTGACATAGCATACGTTTTTAAACATAGCTTGGTTCAAAACTTGCGTCTACTTTACAAAGAAAAGAACAAAATCAATTTAAAACATGTCTATGGCCGTCAGAAAATGTGTTATATTCCACTTATATGAACGTAGATCCTGTGTACTGTTGCAATATATATAATCGTGTATATAAAACCACATATACACGCATTTTCGGGAACAGAGGGTTGACTCGTTTGGCAGTGGGGTCTTAATCTAGTTTGTCTAGGGACCCGGAATTCCTCTGGGTGGGCCTGCGTGGCAGACTCCTCCGTCGTCTTCATTCGTGTACATTTTAGCCTTGAGTTGTCATCTCTTCATGGTGTTTCTTCCTTACCAGACGTACTAAAGAATATCATGTTTTTTATTTGGTTATTTAAGCGGAAGAAGGGTTATGGAAATCGTGACTGAGGTTACACGCCATCGAATCGTTAGTTTGAGGTCTAAACTGACCGCCAAAATTATCAATCTACGTACACATGTTTTACTAAAGATTAATGTACGTGTACAAATTGCACGTAGGGTTGCTTCAACAATAAGACCGTCGTGTAGTCCCGTAACAATCTGTCATTGTCGTGTTATTGAATGTGTGCGTTATGCTAACTAGCCAGCTGCATTGTTGCATGGTAATTGTGGTTACGGTCAGGAAGGAACCGTGTGGCCGGCATTAATCTCCATCGTCGGCGCTGAATATTCAGTGCGCCTACGACAAACCGTCCCTGTCACAAGTTGAGGAAGATTTTGTCTAATCATTAAAACTCTGTACTTTCGCTCATTTAAATTTAGTAGAGACGAGGAATTGAGGGATCTAGAATAGAATTTTATTTATTTATTTTTTATTGAATTCAACATATTAAAACTGGTCTGTAAGACCAACCATCAACTTATCTCTAATACCTCTTAATACTAAATACATATCAGCCAAATTAAGTCCAGTGACATCCTTTAGTTAGTTCTGCTGTTCTTAACTAAACACTCTCACCTGCGCACAATGCTCTGCTTTTATAACACAAAACACTACACAAGTTCAAATGGCTTTGTTCTCTTCAGTCTTCGGAACAGTTGTTGACTGTCCAGCAGCTGAACAACTTCCGGATTTTCGTGGAGGTGAAGCCTTTCTTCATGCACTTCGCAAACCTTTTAATCTCTTCTTTAATTGTTGCAATACGTAGATCTCTGTGGATATCGGCGTTTCTGACATACCATGGTGCATTCACCATGGTCCGCGAAACATTGTTTTGGAATGTTTGTATTATCCTGATGTTACTGTCTTTAAAAGAGATTATAAACAAGCAAAAGATATAAGTTGTGGGGGTTACACATTCGATTGCAGAGGACATTAGATATAATCAGACCAATCAGATATCTGAAGAGATTTGATAAGTGTACGTTTGGTGGCCAACACAGACTTCAGTAGTATGTATAAAGGAAAGTTGGGCGAGAGAGACAGCACAGATAGGATCCGCGACCATCTAGAAAGACTAGACGTGCTGATCCCCGAACAGTTCGGCTTTCGTGAGCTGCACTCCTCGACTCATCAGCTGATGAGACTCGTGGAATGCATTACCGAGGCTGGCTGCCAGGGCAAACAGACGACTGCGATCTTCGTAGACGTAGAGAAAGCCTTTGACCGGGTGTGGCACGAGGGTGTCCTTTACAAGCTCACGGAAGTCCTTCTTCCAGATTGCTACGTTCACTTGATCGGCAGCTTTCTGCGAGACCGTAGCTTCCGAGGGAGAATAAACCACGCTCTCTCTTCGGAGAGGCGTATTACCGCTGGTGTCCTTCAGGGAAGTGTCCTTGGGCCTCTCCTGTTCTCGCTGTTTGTCAACGACACCCCCCGAGTTCCTGGAGTTAAATTGTCGCTGTTCGCGGACGACACTGCGGCTTTTGCCTCAGAGCCGAACGCAAGTTATGCGGCAATTAAGCTCCAGCGTCAACTCGACGCGTATGTCGGGTGGACCGATGACTGGAGAGTTGCCGTTAACGCTTCCAAGAGTGCCGGGGTAATATTCTCGCGCAAACGCAAGCGGCCTCGGCCGCATAAAGTAGGCCCCGTCGAGGTACCCTGGACCAACAGCGTCAAGTACCTCGGGCTCCACGTGGACTCCCGACTCACCTGGCGAACCCATACTCAATACATCCGTCAACGCGCTTCGGCGCAACTCAGTAGACTCTGGCCCGTGCTATCTAATCCGGCAATGAGCCCCCGGCTACGTAAGCTCATAGTCAACTCCTACGTGTTGCCCGTGATTACGTACGCCTGTCCTGTTTTGGGATACCTGGCTCGTGGTCATAGAACAACGCTCCAGCGCGTACTCGACCGGGGACTGAAGCTTGCGTGCAAAGTCCCCCGGAGGTACTCTTCTCGTCTTTTGAGGAGAGGACTCGGTGTCCGCTCTCTTGATGACACCGTGAGACGCCTGGCGCGTAGATTCTATGTTCGTTCCGACAGAGTGACCCACAATTCCCTCATTGCCGGACTTGGTAAATACACCCCGAGACCAGGTGAGTCCTGGAAGCGACCTCGTTTGTTAGTCCCGGTGGTATAATCCACCAATCGCAGGTCGCTTCAGACCCCCCCACAATTAGGTAAAAAGATATAAAATGAACTCCAATAGACCCAGTGGCAGGAGTCCTTTCTGAGACTCGGGACACTGCACTACTCGCGACCCGCGTTTCGCGCGGGCCGCGCAACCCCCAGTCGTGTGAGACAGCACAGAAAGAACGTGTGAGACAGAGGCACCATACGATTGGTCTACGGCAGTGGTTCCCAACCTTTCCGGACCCGCGTACCGCTTTGGTCTTACGCGTTTATGTCGCGTACCACCGGAGCTTAGAGAAATGTTATTAGGGTTTTCCCAATAAAAAACTTGATACAATATGTATATTAGTTATGTATAATTATTTAAATCTAATAAATAGATTTTATAAATGGTTAATACATAGAATTTCAGGTTGGTTCTATGCTAAAGTAAAGTGTAAAGTTTTTCAAAAGACAGTTAATTCTTTCATTATAGATTGTTTTGTTAGTAGGCCTACTGAAAAATAACATATTAAAAAGAAAATAATTAATGTGACACTTGTTACTGTTATTTTGTTTTAAGTTAAATCATGTCCGATGGAAACTTATTGTTGTTTTGAACACAAAATTTTTATTTATTTATTTTTTTAAGTAAATACTTTTTTGTAGCTGTCTTCTTGCGTACCACCTTGGATCCCTCCCCTTACCACTAGTGGCACGCGTACCACCGGTTTACAAAATGATCGATAACGATGTGGTAGAGCGTAACACGGGCCTGCGCGCGCGAAAGAGGAGAGAGAGAGAGAGAGAGAGAGAGAGAGAGAGAGAGAGAGAGAGAGAGAGTGAGCGAGAGAAAAGAGAGTGTGTTTGAGGAGGAGAGAGGGGAGGAACATGTGTATACGAAGGCACGAAAACACGTCTGTCATGTAGTTTACACGTCCTAAAATAAACTTCACTTTGTATAGACAAAGATATCGTAAAAAAAACTCGTATATATGACGTCGGCCGTAAGGGTCGGTATAGATTTCCTGCGCGTGTGTCCGTGAGTTGTTTTCAATGCCTATATACAAAGCTCAGAGAAAAACGCTTAGTACAAAAAAATCAAAGCAAACTGGAAGAATAAAAAAAAGTGGAACGTACCAAAGGCAACCACTAAATAAGTTTTCACTATTCAGCTTCTTGGTACACAAATATACATGCGTCATTTTGTGTATTTATATATTGAATATTGGTGGGACTGTTTCTTGTATTGTATATTTTTTATTTTGTGTTAGAATATATTACCAAATTCGAGTATTTATTTTAGTTTTTGCTTATATCCACGTTCCGTTGGATCATTCGCTGGCCGTCCAAACTCTTTGGTTCCGGCCTCATCGGAGATATTTTTGTTGTATAACATTCACCGTCCACAAGACATGTTGATGGATAATGATTCACCAGTATACGTTTTTTATTCCTTATCATTTTATTATTACCATTATTTTTATTTTATTAATTTAACATCTTATTACAGGTACATATTTTTTAATTTAACTTTTACTATAAAGACAACACCACACAGCATCTGTTAAACTTGAAATGTTGATCAGACTTCCAGAAACAACAGGAGTATATCTTTTTTTCTTCAACTCTTCCCTGGAACTGTCTTCTTAATTAACTATTCTGTAACCTGTATTTCCCTCACCTTTTAGCCTTTCCCTCCATTTGCATTTCAGTATGGACACAACATACTGTATAAGTGTCCTGAATTTGTAAAGTTAGTTTTCAGTTTCTGCTGCTTCGAAGGTAAAATATTCACTTGGCGCGCTTAATACGGACCCCCACCAACAGACAACATCACAACCACAACCACAAACCACACAAACACTCTTAGAGTTCGTAGAGTACACAGGCTTCTCGGTAAACGCAACGTTTGCCCGCCTTCATTATACGCTTTCGTTCGTTCGTTTAAATAACAACACTTAACGACCGCGTCCCTCGTATCTTAGTATCAAACTTGTCGATTGAAAATTATATTTCGCAGTTCGTTACTGATGTTCTTTGCAAACTTTTCAGCGCTATTTTCTTGCCTCCTTGATCTTGTTTTCGTTTCCTATGCAAGAGGTCGCGGATTCAAGTCGCGTTAGACGTGTGTACGGCATCGTTGGACCGACGGAATAACACTGCCTCCTGACACAGAAGTATAAAGTTATGACACCAGTTAATGTTGTAATGTTGTTTGTGTATATTAACAGTCTCCGTACCTTATTTGCGAGCAAAACTCTGTTATCGAAATAAATGGGGAGGGGGGAATACACGGTTTCGAATAAGATACATTTACAATAAGGAAGTGAAAATTTTCAATGTCAAAAAGTAGCAAAGGTCTCTTAACATATTTTACACTTAAACAGACGTTACGAAGATGTAATCGTAATCCTTTTTAACATGAACAGATTACTAGTCGCAAAACCCACACAATCAAGAGGATTATGCAATACCTAATTCTTTGATAAATATCAATCAAGCTGTATGTGGAGTACTAGGAAAGACGTGTAGAAACAAGACTAGGTTAGACACACCCAAGTCCGCTGTAGAATACTTCGACTCTCCCTGTATTTTTGTTGTTGTTCTTCTTCATTACAGACCAACGTGAGCCCTGGCTTCCAACACCAATCTTCTCCAAAGTCTCCTGTCCATTGCCATCTCAGTGTAACCCCTCACATACATTCTTCTGAGATCTTCTAGGACATCATCCAACCATCTTATCCTAGGTCGACCCCTCTTTCTGCTTTTCATAGAGCTGCGCCCTCAGAATTTTCTTTTGGCATACGCTGATCATCCATCCGCTCTAGATGACCTAACGATTGTATTCTTTGAGACTTTATGAATGTTAATATGTCCTCGTGATTGAATAGCTTATCTATCTCCTGGCTGTTTCTTATTCTCCATTCGTCATCTTCCTTAACCGAGCCATAAACATGTCTTGTGATCTTTCTTTCAAACCTTCTTAGTGTTTCTTGTTCTTTTTTATCAGTGTCAATATCTCGCCTCCATAAGTAAAAAGCAGTCTGATAAGTGTCTTATTTTTATTTTGTATTAAGACTAACGAGTTTGCTTCTCAATAGTCTACTGTTGGCAATAATATGGCCTATTTCCTATTTGTATGGGGCCTATTTTCCACTTCCAAAACAACTGTATGAGGCAAGAATTTCTGGGAGAAGACCCAGGGGTCGGAGAAGAGTGACTTGGGAGGACAATGTGAGATGCTCGGAGTGCAGTCGAATGAAGCCAAGGCCAATGAATGCAGAGACCACGATGGCGAGACCTTTGCTCAATCTTTACACCTTGCGGTAGAAAAGGACTGGAATAATAATAAGTATCGAGCGGTTGACGATACTGTTTTATTTGTTTCGTGTATTTGGCTTTTCAGTTTTGGTTATTCGCTAGTAGCCTATGTACTTCTGTTTGAAATTCGTGTTTTAGTTTCACTTTAAAATCGATGTACTTGCTTGTAATTTGATGGAGAAAATACTTTGGCGTTTGGGGTGATCGAACATATTGTAGAATTAAGTCGTGAAACGGTAACATGCGAAAGTCCGGTTTAGCCATAGGCTACTGTGTTAGAAAAATTAGCACCGAAGTCATTAATTCATATCATCACCACCACCACCACCATCATCGTTGTCACGTGGTGGTGGTCATCATCATCATCATCATCATCATCATCTTCTTCTTCTTCTTCTTCTTCTTCTTCTTCTTCTTCTTCTTCTTCTTCTTCTTCTTCTTCTTCTTCTTCTCTTAATTTTTCTTCTTTTGCGTCATTTTCTTCCTCATCTGTTCTCGTCTTATTTTCTTCTTCGTTAATCCTTATCCGTCTTTGTAGTCTTTTCTTCATTTCAAGATACTTCATTTCTCATCACTGTTCTTCTCTTCCTTTCACTGTCCACATCTTTAGCCATTAAACAGTATTGATTCTAGTATACTTGTTCTATCCGTTTTTTATTGCATTTCCGCCATAGCGACTTTTCATATTTTATTACTTCTCGATTTCGGTATATTCTCTCTTTTATTTCTGTTTTTGGCAAAGTATTCTTGATAACATATGCCTCGAGGTGTATAGATTTTCCGATTTATCGAATCTCGACATGATCATCGAATAAATCTGCAATTACGTCTCAAAGAGTGTAATTAAATAAATATATTTGAAACATGGGATCAATGGAATTTCACGTGCTAATTCCATTTGTATATTTCAATTCAGTGATTGAATTACAAATTAATAACTTTACGGATATTCCGCTGGTTATTCCAGCACCTCAGATTTGATATGCAATAAATCGGATAAAATTAGACTGTAGCGTCCTCCTCAAGCGAATTTAATTGTGACAGTTTTTAATATTACTTCAAATTTCAGACAAAAATGTTTTAGAACATCCGAGTAACAGTTAAATGCCTTGTCAGTATTCCCACGAATCAGGGCTTTTAGATATGCCTTTAATGATTTTACGTGTTTTATTCCCCATGCTAAAAAACGACAGTTTCAGTATTCATTTTTCACTGTAGAAAGCGGTAGCCTATCCTATCAAGGTCAGTCAATTTGGTCTAGCGGTATTTCTGTCCTTTCAAAGAACGCTAGTTCCCAGTGACCGACTATTATGAGGTTTACGTTTTCATTAAACTCTCTACCGTGCACAGTACAAACAATTCGGAGTATCGTCCTGTCCTCCATGGACATCAGTCTGAGTAGTTAGGAGGGTCCGACAGCACAGCGGTAGGGTGTAAGTTCTGCAACGGGAGAAATCTGCATTTTGTTGCGCTGAAAATTGCAAATTTCTCAACAGCTTGGTATTCCGCGTCGTTTGATCTGAACTTTGGCAATCCCAAGTTTGTGTAGACTGTGTTAAGTCAGTCATGCGCACGTACACGAAGTGCGACAAAAACTGCGGAGAAAAGAAGTAAAACGGGGTCAAAGAATGTCTCGTGAAAAGTTTTCACATATTTCACTTCCTAAACAAAGGACCATTTGTTTTTCAAATCATTTACGCCAGCTCGTCCTTCCGAGATAGGGCGACTACGTTTTCTGCACATTGTTTAACATTGCAGCTGATAGTACACTTCACCCACCACCTCAAGCGAGAACACGACAGACTTGTCAACTTATTCATTTCTGTTGTGTCTTGTATGTTTGTGTAAGAAAATATTACCTTTCAAGTGTAAATTGGAAAAGTAAGTGTCGCAAATCATAAACAACGACACGCTACACAAGTTCACCTTCCCGAAAAATAAAACGTTTTCCGAAAGGAAGGACACATATCGATAATTTATTAATTATCATAAATACCATTATAATCATCATTTTCGTCGTCATCGTCTTCATAGTCATCATCATCATCGTCATCATTTCCAATCCGTAATATAAATACAATAGCATCATTTCCGTCTTCAAATCTCCAGTAATATTTTCCACGGCTTACCCACACATCTTCCCGTCTTCCGCTTATCAGTTTACGTTTAAAGATTAATACAAACCTTCGGGACTCGGGTGTTCTTTCCGTATTCTCTGCACATTTGTTCTGGTAATCTCTTACCCTGCCTATCATAATATAGACTTTTTTCTTTTTAATTATCTCGTGAAGTTTCTTGCTTGATTGTGAATTTTTTATTTTTATATACAGGGTGTCCCGGGAGGAGAGGGAAATAATTTGAGAAATGGTTCTATAGTGTAAAAGAAGAAAAAAAGTTCATATAAACATATGTCCGGAAACGCTTTGTAAGCGAGTTACGGCTAGCGAAAGATTTCGCCCGGGTTTCGGTTCCCCCGGGAAAATGAAGACTTTCTGAAATTCTGGGAAGGTAAATTAAGGGGCGAATTCTGTTGTTTCTTATGGTTTTTGACCTGAAAAATCGAAAAAAAAACGTGTTTTTAGATTAGAAGTACAATAACTTTGTTAAATGATTAATAAATGCATAAAAGTTAAAAACAAAACTTGTAAAGAATTTAATTCTGAGAAAAAAGAAAAAGGTGTAAATAAAGTCAATACAAATCAACAAGAAATTCCAATTTTGGTTAAAAACAATACAATACGTTTTCAGGCTGAGTTTTCTGTTTTACGTCGGATATCATGAAAGTTATGGGAGATACAGTTCTGCGACCTGTTTTATTCGATTTTTCAGGTCAAAAACCATAAGAAACAACAGAATTCGCCCCTTAATTTACCTTCCCAGAATTTCAGAAGGTCTTCATTTACCCGGGGGAAGCGAAACCCGGGCGAAATCTTTCGCTAGCCGTAACTCGCTTACAAAGCGTTTCCGGACATATGTTTATATGAACTTTTTTTCTTCTTTTACACTATAGAACCATTTCTCAAATTATTTCCCTCTCCTCCCGGGACACTCTGTATAATAAATATAATATATAATTATAATGTATAAGTATATAATATACAAGTTTTATATTTTATAAGTATAATAGAGTGTGTGGTGTGTGTGTGTGTGTGCGTGTGCTCGCGCGCGCGTGCTCGTGCGAAGGCTTTCATGGTGAATATCTCTTGTATGTTGTAGCAGGTTTTCGGATACATCCGTGCAATTTTCGTATTGCTGACGTTTAGTTCCGTAATCCCGGAACATTTACCTAGTTATTTAACAAAAACACAAAAATCTTGGCACGAACAAACAATAAGAAAATCAGACAGTACAGAGAAGGAATTGAGATACTCCGGAAAGGGCAGGCAGCGGTCAACGACAGAAACGAATATATTAAATTAGCGACAGGTTGGATATTCCTGACAGTTATCAGAATAACGCACAACAATTGACCACAGAACTTTGACCCCCCACGCCCCCCCCGCGGTAACAACACCAAGGAAAGTAAGGTATAGGCCTATAATGCGCTACGTAGCTAAACCAAGTTAAGGAAGCCTTGATAATGTTGCGAAATTACTGAACGAAACGTCGGCGGTATGAAAATCTCATATACGGATAAATCAAAAACGTATGTGTAGGCCTATATGTGTTGTAGTTCATCCCTTATAGTGAGAGAGAGAGAGGGGAATATAGATAATTAAATTCATAAACATATTAAATCGTGTGTACAACTGACAAAAAATAACGCATCACAAAAAAGTACGACCAGACACTGAAATTAAATTTTACAAAAGTGTTAGCTGTCCCTGTTTTTGTTGTGTGGTAGTAAAACATAGGTTATGTCCACGAAAGTTTAAAACAGATTAAGACCTTCCTAGATGGATTTTCTACAAGCCGTGAAAGGATACTTGACAGGTGAAATGCTATCAAATACAAACTTAAGGAAGACGTTTTTCTGACTGAAAATTGCCGTTGACATGTGCTTCAGTTCCTTACACTTCCATAACGGGGGTTTGCACACTTCTATCTTACCAATGTTAGCTTTTTCATTTCAACACTTCTATCATTTTCTCAAGACCAGTAAGAGCTACAGAGCTGAAATTTTGCAGGTACAGTACTTTTACTTGATCATAGTACAACTTTAACGAAGGTAAACAAAAAAAGTTTTGATTAGTCAACACAAAAAAGATTTTTTCTGTATACAAAATTTTTACATCTTTTCTGAAACATTAAATTTTTTGTTTCAGAAAGTAATCAGTAAATCTTAAAATCCTCTCGTTAAGACATAAAGTATATACTGTAGAAGCTACAGGAAAATTTGCAGTCTTCTCTGTTTTATAGTTCCTGAGTAAAAGGAACATAGATTTAAAAAAAAAAAACAGTTTTCGGTAAACGGCACTTAAAATTTATTATATCTTTTTAATAAGCACCAGTAGAATATGAAGGTCCTGTTTCTTGATCAGCTTCTTCCCAGTCTTCCTTCAACTTTTTTTTTGCTGTCTGCACTTTTCTATTTGCTTTGTTAACAAATCTAGTTCTTTTTCTGCTTGACCAATCCTAACACGATCAAAGTTCATCATTTCTGCTACACAATTTTTTCTTGGTTTGATCCCTAAGGCTTCAAGCACATGGCATTTAACTGTTGTCCCTTCATTAAAACTTGCTACAGCTTCAGCAACACCAAATATTAACTTTTTTTGCCCAAAAAATACTGTTCTTGGGAGGCGACCCCATATAATTCCATTCACAGACTCGTTCGGATTTTGTGTCTTCCCATGAAGACATTTTCTTAAAACCTCTGGGTTTACCAAAACTTTGAAAATTGGCTCCATTTCCTGGGTTAACTCAAAAGGGAGATGAAAATGTTCACTGTGGTTATATGTCGTTTTATTTTCTTCAGCTTGCCTGAACTTACACCAGCTGTCTTTACCAATGGGGCACATGCCATGATTGGGCTGATCGTCGCTGGAAGAAATGTGAAGAATTCTGCCTACACTGCACGCTGCTCAGCCGTACATGTCATCACAAAACATTTTAAAAATCCATTTCCTGTTACAGAACCCTATCTTATTATATACCAAATTAAACAGGAAGAAACAAGAAATTTATTTTAGCAAAACAACAAAAATTGAAGAAATTTTGTTTCTGTGCAAACCCCTTTAAATAGAACAGGAAAAGTGTCCATAGCTTTCTACGTCCGTGTCCCAGAAGTTGTTAGCGAGTAGCAGATTCAAAGATAAATGAATTTGTTTTTGTGAACGTTTAGAAAGTTACTACGATATGATGTGGAAATGAAATTAAAACGGTGCGTACGGTTTCAAATCTTACTGGAAATTTAATTGCGAAACCCTAGCGAGCGGCTGTAGTTTCGTTCCGTCTCCACGTGGCTCTGTTTATTTGAATGAACTCGAGATATTTTCAATTAATGTAATAAATCGTCTAGTGACAGAAGAACACACACTTCTCTCTCTGTATTTCTCTTTCTCCCCCCCTTCCTTCTCTACCAAACGTGTGCATGCGGGAACACACACACATGCAAGGCTGTGGAATATAATCAATGCTGTTACTGTAATATAATACTGCAAAAACAATAAAATACATATCATCATCATCATCGATTAAGGGCTACAATTCGATTTTCCGCTATCGTAAAACTCTGATTATAAACAGACCGTTTTGTCCGCAAGCATCGGTGACCGTAATAAAATAAAATGGAGTGAGGAACATAAATAAACGTAATTTACCAGTAATGTGTGTTAACGTGTTTGGCGGAACGTGCGATTTTGCAGGTAGAAGGCGCCACAGACGACCTTTTTGTTGTATCATTATATGTCCAAAGAAGAGCGCTGAACCTGAACTGTTGAAATCGTTTGTTTGTAAACAGCTTTACAATGACGAGTGTAATATGTAGTAGTAAAACAGTATCGAATTTAGCTTTAAAAAAATTGCTGTAATTTCTGTTTAGAGCAAATTTTGTTTCGTTCTGACTGATCACAGTATTTAACCACGTTGTACCTAAATACTGCAAAAAATAGTCTTTACATCACCGCTAAAATGTGTAAACATTCATGGGTAGTAAAACCTCGTTAAAACGCTCCTCCATATTACGCTGGTCTGTATAATACGCGCTTTCTGTCTGATCCCTGCAGGTCTCATACCTGTAGTCTTCAGACAGAAATATACAGTCTTTATAAAATACATTCTTTATATACAGTCTTTATATTTACAGTCTTTATAAATACAGTCTTTATATACAGTCTTTATAAAATACCCGTTAATACCCGTTAGTCATAGTCCGCGTAATACTTTCTTCGTTAAAAATTTGGATTTATTTTCATCTGTGTTCGAAACACATTGGACTACTATGGAAGTGTCTTAGCCTGGCCTATCTCAGAAGCATTGATTGGGGTTTAAGCTTATGTCAGACAAATAATATGTTTTCAAAAGCAAAACGTGTCATGAAGGAAAATTAAGCGAGGAAATTGTTGTAGCGTCTGTTTCTGCGAATTCTGATGCTGTTGAAAAACTGTCTGCGACCGTAATGACAAAATTCAGCTGCATTGCAATACATCGTATGGACAAAGAAGTAACTGGTCAAACATTTACATCCCAAAACAAATTTCTTTCTTAGGGAGTAAGTGTATGCGATACAATGCGGTAATAAGTGAAATTTGCTTGCAGTATAGTGATTAAAATTGTCAATAATGTTAATGTATATTGAAAAGTAAGGGTCTAGATTGTGTATACGATAATGTATAGACCTATATGTGATTTTTTCTCGTCTGCCGGCCCGCTTAGTATGCGATTTCACACGTTCCCGTGTTGAGCGTTTTAACGTGGTTATATGTGTATAGGTCTACTTTTCTTCGCTTTACGGGATTTAGTTTTTCTTTCTTGTTGTAAGTCTTTATTTATTTATTATTATTTTTGCGAATTTTGTAAGTAATATTCGATCGCTTTACGTCCTCACAGCAAAGCTGAACGTTGTCTGTTGCACTTTCAAATTTAGCTTTGAGATTGCAACGCAGGTGAAAAAGTCTTCCGAAACACGTAAGCTGTAATAAATAAACACATTTTGTCAAATAGAAGAATAGAAATAACACCTTCTAAATAAAATAAGGAATAAAGAAATTTTAAAAAAGTCATTTAAAAAAAAGAATCATTTTATAAGTGCTCATTTACGTGTGCTCATTCATACTTCTTTTCCTTTAGTTTGTTAAGATAGGTTATTTACTCCTCGTGCATCCTTTCGTGTCCGCAGAAACTTTGTCTCGGAAGAAGTCTTTATTTTGTTTTCAGTTTTCATAGTCACAACCTCCTTTTTACTACCACACAATAAAAACAGAGACAAGTTTTTACCAACGTTTTTAAAATTTTACTTCAGTATTTGGTCGCGATTTCTTCTGATTGTTCTTTTCAATGGTTTCACGTATTATTTAACATCATGTATTCCACTTTCTTCTGAACTTGTCATCATCATCATCATCATCATCATCATCATCATCATCATCATCACAACACGGCGAAGGCAAGATGCTGCCTGTTCCGCCTTCAAAGATCTCTTCCTGGGTCTACCCATACACAGTGTCCTATATTTCTAGATTTGTTTGGCCTACTACCTTTCACAGTTGTTTGTAATTTTTTAAATTTTCATTCATGTTAAAAACTTACAATTGTTCTCTTATGGGCTCATTCTTTATAAGGTCAAGTTTAGAACGCCTTTTAACTCCTATTAAGAATTCTATTTCCGAGGTCTGTATTTTACCTTCTTGCTTCTTGGTTGTCCATAATTCACACCTATAGGACAGTACAGGAACCTCCATAACTTTGTAAACATTTAATTTTGTATCTGGACGTACCTTGTTTCTAAAAATACGGTTGACTGGTCCCATAGATCGCCTGGAACTTAACGTCAATATCATAATTTCTATGACAGCCAATGTCATTTCCCAAATAGTTAAAATGACTCACATGTTCTACAATTTGATCATTAACGATTATTTTTTATCTTAATTGGTTCCTTGCCTCGAAATGCGATTCCCTTTCTTTTTGTAGTGGAGATTTTCATATTGTATTGTTTGCAAATCTGACGAAGCTTTAAATAGATTTTTGTAAAGCAGATTCTGTATTTTGAATTACAAGGAATTCAAATATCTGCCTCGTGATATCATGACACGAGGATTCACTAGATGTTTCCATTTCCTTACCAGATCGTCAGTGTAAGTGTTAAAAAGAGTAGGTGATATACTGCACCCTTGTCTAACACATATATTGTTGAGATAATCTACAATTATTTTTAACAGCTACTATAGTTTCGTTATATAGGTCTGGTATAGTTCTTATAAATTGTTGCGGGTATCCCCGTTCTTCTAATACTTGCCACTTCTCCGTTCTTCAGAACTTGTATTGTCACTAAATAGTTGAACTGATTTACCTCCTCCAAAGTCTGGCTGTTTATAATTACTTGTGATCAAAACGGATCGTCTCAGCTTTCAACCTCATCATAGTATCTTTTATGTGTAGATATTATTGCAATATAGGCTTACAATTCTAATGTTTTCTTCGGTTTATAAATTAAGCGTTGCACCTTATCTTCATTGTGTGTAAAAGGGTGCACACGGATTACATAAGAGCGTCTTCTGCCTATCTGGTATTAGTGTTTGTCCTCCCTTGGCATCTCACACTCTCTGTCTCGTTCTCCCCGTGTTGCCCTTCCCTCCAAACCATAGTTTCTTAGTTCAGAAATTCAGAACACGCACGCACTCACACACACAGACAAAGACGTGGTGCCTAACTAGGCTTGCAGCAGCACAAAGAGGGGGAGTCGCTGGCGGCACTGTTGGAGTTTAAGGCATTCAAGCGCACGTCTGAGGAGACGACATAGAAGCTACGATGGCAGTAGGCTATACTGTAGTTAGTTAGCACGGAATGCGGTTGTTGATGCTCGGCCGTGCGGGCGTACCCGCGCGCTGCTGCCGAATTCCGTAACAACGTTTGTTTGAATCCAGCTATATTCGTTACTTACAGAATGCGAGTGTAATGGTACTGTGTACTGTTACGTGAACTGCGATATCAATGGGGTAGATTTAAATGAATACCAGAGACAGTAGTAGAATTAAGTTTTCTTGAACAGTTTCACCTCGATCACACATAAATGCAATTCAGTAATCCTCGTACACGAACACAATAATAATTAGGAATCTCTCAAAATAAACCATAAGAATCACTAAAGTCAACAAGTGTACTAATTCGAAGTTAAAAACAAGTGAACGTTTAAACACTTCGCACTAGTTACAATACTTAAATACTTTGTACGTAAACAGTAATGAGACTGACTGTATATTATTATTGACATGTTAGGTACCAAAACGATTGTATCTCCTTCACAGTACCTATCAAAAGGGAACCATACACTCATAAACAGTACTGAAAATCGTATACTTCCAAAGCTTTTAGCTGGTTCATTACAGTTTGTAGATGTATTCTACACTTACAGAACAGCGGCCCAAGAGTTGCCTTTTATTGGAGACAGAAAATAATCGTGTTGAAGACAATCAGGGATTGGCCCTACCACACAATGCCGTTATGGCGGAACAGTTGTGTCACATTGAGCGAGAGTTATCGTGTTGAAGCATTCAGCAGCCAGCAGTCTCGGATCAGATTAAAATCTTGTTTCAAAATTTTTATGATCAGTGTGACGATTCAGATTTATTTCATAACCAATAATTGTTATCAATCAAACTATAACCAGGTCTCTGATTTCTGATACACTTGCATCACTTCGTGGTAACCTTGGTCGTTTAGTTTTCAAGATTTCAAGACTATTCAAAAATGGTTTGTATTTAAAACGTGAGGCCAGATCATGGCTTCGTTATCGAAAGCCTACTTTAATTTGTTAAACGTTTCTGTTGCACTGACTTGAAGTTTGACAAATATTTTATTTCATAAAATATTGATGCAATATTATTATACTGTATTGCTATTATTATTAATATTGTTACGACGATCTCACTTATCGTCGTATGGTACAGTGGAAAAACAAAATACAGACACCAATGAAGTCACTAATCACTAGCTTTAATTAATCACAATTAACAATTTGTAAACAACTCGTACAATTATTCAAGTTAAATTTGTCCACACGTAATAAGAATATCAACTATAAAGTATTCCGCACTAATATCACTTGATATATCGCCCAATCGCCTAACTGGCAAAGCCAGCTGCTGTTATTTAAATAGGTAGCACAAGTGGTCCAGAATAATCCATAATAAGCATCAACAGGCACTCGAAAAGTCTAGAGCGTATTTGCGCGCGGCCTTGAAGAAATACGCAACCTGCTGGGCTAGCCGAGAGCGTTCCGTTATTGCGTAACAATATTATTTCATATTACTGATTGGTAATAATATTGAGCTTCATTTCTGTGACTTGAGTCAAAAACCAAACACTTACAAAATGATAGCGCACTCAAGTCTAGTAAAGTTGAGAAGTTTCAATATTTTTGTGAATTTAAATAAACGTTATACGTATCAGCGGTTGGAATTTTTGGCCTCACAGTCTTGCCAATGTGAGGAGAAAAAAATCGGTATCATTACTTTTTGGACAGGCTTCGTAAATGTGAAAAGTAACATCTAGCTGATTTGCTATACTGTGACATGCCCCTCTTTCAGATATCTTTAGGATGGGATCATAGACCGCAGCCGTTATGCGCACTTGTTGGGTTGATGTTCATTCCGCTATCTCCCTGTGCTATTTCGTCGGTATTATTAACTACAAATGATGTGAGGCACGCACACGCTCCTCGCGTCATAAATAACCAATTGCCCGCCAGCACTAAATTGAAACGTAATATTGCGACCCTCCGTGTCCATTGTAACGTAACGATTTCTGTTCGGCAGAGCGTACTCAAACTGAGGGCGGCACACGTGATGTTCGTGAAAGGGGAGCTGGATCACCACGCACACGCACGTCTGGAAGTAACACCTCCTCTGTCGCTTTCCGTCATTCCGGAGGTTTTGGTTGTAAATTCTTTAAATCTTCCACAATATGAAGGAAACGGGAAACCATTGCGTTCAAAATCATTAATACAGCTGCTTGACCTGCTGAGGGCGTAATCGTACTCCCCCTGATGTGTATCATTTCAAAAGACGATGTAATAAAAACAGTAATAGAAAGAGGAGGAGCTATCGTAAACTGTGTTACGAAAAGGCATAACTAATTGATGTACCTTCCACATTCTGGAGACAAACTAATTCCAGAAATTAATCACTGGAGCGTACATTTAAGAGTAAAGAAGTACAAACAAAAGAAGTTGCGAAATGCTGACACATCTGAACTAGAGAAAGGTGCTGAAGATTGTTCACACGACAGGCCTGGCCGTGGTATGAAGGGCCTGGCCGGTTAGACATTCCTCTTGCTAATCAAAAATTATACTCCTTGACTAAGGAAAAAGCACTATTTTCCATTTTAAAAAGCTTTTTGATAGATTTGTTAGCTTCGTCTAGTATATAAGGGACACACAAACAGCAAGTTTACCTTGCATGTGTGAACATTTATTGAATACAGGTTTTTGGGCAAATAATTTTTGTTGACAATATGTGAAGGAGAGTATTGTAATAGTGGGAAAAGGGTTCGTAATAAAGGCAAATGTTGGAAAACTAATGTGATGAGAATTTGCAAGAATGAAGGCTTTGTTAACTTATTGTTACGTAATACAGAACGTTCTACAAGTGTCTCGGCTACCCCAGCAGGGCCCAGCTGTAATGTGTGTGCGTACATATTGCTGCTACTTTGAGATAAAAGACAATTAAGTGTCACGTACTTGTCAACATCAACATCAACAAGCATGGGTGTCATGCGTCAACAATCGAGGCCATTCCAGACCGTACAGGCCGGCGCACTGTGTTCAAGGCCAGACAGTTGCACGGTTTATAGTGGATTCTGGTAGAGCGCCTGTAATACGCAGTTTGCTCGACACATCATCCACAAAGTGACCGATTATTCTGGCATCTCAGTGGGGTATAAATATAAGGTTCCAGCGACGGACAGTTGAGTTTACGTCAGCGATTGCTTAGTGTTTTTAAGTGGCGATTTCTTCAAGTGAGGTTCGAAGTATTGTGGCGAAGTGTTATTGTGTTATAATTGTGCGGGACTCTATTAGTGCTCGGGTTATTGTACAAGTTGTATATAAACTGTATTTGTGATTAATTAAATCTGGTGGTTAGTAACTTAATGGGTGTCTTTATTTTGTTGTTACACTGTACCATACGACGACGATCAGTGATACCGTCGTAATAATATCTTTGGAAGGAAACTGTAGAGCGATTGGACTCATTGAACCATTTGGGGAGTTCAGTGAGATGGAATGGAAGCTGTACAGAGGAAATCAGAAGCAGGCTGTCTGTCGGTTAGAGAGCATTTGAAAAGGTGAAGACATTGCTGAGAAAGAGATCTGCTATATGCTTTACTTAGAAGTATACATATATGTGGTAGCGAAACATAGAACATCAAAAGAAAATATAAAGGTACGTTAAGAAATGTGGTTGTGGCGAAGAACGATTAATGTGAAATACACTCATCGAGCGACTCGAAGGAAAACCAGGAAACCCGAACAGTTTGAAATCGAACCACTAAACCTGAAAATAGTTAATTGGTTTAAATATATTGGATGTTGGATGGCAGAAGATAATGAAGAAATAAATGAAATAAGGAAAATGATGCAGGCCGCAAATAGAGCATATGCTTAGTTAACAACTGAAATACTTTATTGAATACAAGGAATATTCGTCAGTTCAAGGTCACATTATATAAAGTTATGATTAGATCGATGGTAACATATGGCAGCGAGACTTTGACTCTGAACAAACAAGCCGCTAACGTAGTCATACCTTTGAAAGGAGAATTTTTAGGAGAATATATGGACCAATCCAAGACAATTTGATATGGAGAGTGCGTCACAATAAGGATCTGTACAAGCTATATAAAGACAATGATCTGGCCGCCATCATCCGACTGCATAGATTGCAATGGGCAGGACAAATCGTGAGGATGGAAGGCAACCGAATACCTAGGAAGGTGCTGTTTAGTCAAATCGAGGGTATATGGCCTGTCGGAAGACCCAAGCATCGCTGGATTGACGCAGTGGCGGGGATGCTGATACTTTACTTAAAATAAAACGATTGACATCGATCACCAAGGACAGGGGAAAATGGAGGTGGATGATTGTGGAGGCTAAGGTTCGACTCGGACCTGTGACACCATAGAAGAAGAAAAAGAAGATACTGATAGAGTGAGAATCGGAGAAGTATTAACACGAATAGGAGAGAACAGAAAACTATTGATAGTAATGAGATAGGGAAAAACATCTGTGTGCGTATGCGTATATTATGTAGAAACTGTGTGCAACTAAGAATCATAGAGAGAAAGGTGGAAGGAAAGAGAAGACGAAAAAGAAGAATGGTTGGAATGCTTGATGTCGTCAGAAACGGAAGGAGATGTAGTCAGATGAAGACAGGTGCGCAGTACCGAGAAAAACGAAGAGCGTCCAAGTGAAACCTGTGGTAAGACTCTTATACTAAAGAAGAAAAGAAGAATTTTTGTTCATTAGTTTTCTATTGAAATTGTCGTGTAATTAATCGTTAATATGTCACAGAGTAAACAGTATCTCTCTCTTAATATATCCGATTAGAGTCTAGTCGTCAAGTAGTTGGACAGCCCTTACATTAAGCCTTGATTCGAACGAGTGCGTGATTAGGAAAGGTAATTTTTTCATTAGCCACCGAGGTTCAAGATCTTGGTGGAGTTTCCTATTACGTAAAGTACTGATAAAGTTCTTAAGAACTTTGTTGTTATTTATTATTACTTTGTGTGTACTTTAGAACTTTGTGTATATTGTAACGAGAATCCGGTCGACAGCCCAGAACATTCTCCACCCGCCCCCCGTCCAGTGTGGCAGGTGTTGCCTCAGTCAAGTAGGTTCCAGTGTATTCAAGAACACTTGAGATACGCGTTAAGTGAAGTGAGGATGGAAAATTTCTAAAAGGGGTACGGTACCTATAAAAGCCATAGCAGCCGGCAAGTGAGTTCAATTGTGTTGAGCGATTTCTTTAGTGCGGATCGAGTGCTTGTAGAAGTATTTCAGCGAAGTGTTTTTGTGTTATAATTAGTGCGGAATTCTTTATAGTTGACATTATTATCGCGTGTGGACAAATTTTACTTGAATTATTGTAAGAGACTATCTTGTTGAGTACAAATTATTAATCGTGATAATTAAAGCTGGTTATCAGTGACTTAATTTTTGTCTTGTATTTTGTTTTCCACTGTACCATACGGCGATCAGTTAGACCGTCGTAACAATACATCAGTGCTTGTTTTCAGGTTTATCCATAATGAGGATCTGCCGTTCTCTCTTTACATTGCGCCATTCTTCTGCTCTATGCATTTTTGGGTCGTTACGTCTAGTTACTAGTCTATTTTCCGTGTTTCGTCTCTACTTGCTGTTCCGTATTTGATCGTCTTGTTTCGATCATTTTGTTCCATCGTTCTGTTTACACCTCCAGACCTTGTAAAGGCTATGTTAAATGGACCAGATTATTCGTTTCGATAAACGTATGTTTCGAGCGGAGAAAATAAAGTCTTGAATTTCAATAAAGAATAAATATACGTGAAGGCAGAGCCAAGGAGGATGCAGTGAGGACACGTGAAGTAGACGCGTCACGGTAAAGGCCTGATGAACGAAGTGAACAGGTGCGCTCATGTCCTTGGGGCGTGTGCGTGTGACCCGTGTAACGACTGTCGGTACGTCGCAACAGATGTACTGAGTAATAACAATACATCAGATAACGCATGTCGTTTCCTGTGGCCGCCAAAAAGTGAAACCAAAAGGAAATTACAGAATCGTGTAAAGGAAGAAGCGCGGTGCATGCACAGTGTCATGTCGTATATACCGCTCGGTCGGGCTTCCGCTGGCCTCAGGCGTTCTTCACTTGTCATGTTGACGTAATTATTTAAAAGTGTAATTTATTACGATGTAACGAGGTGTATTTTTTCCTTTCTAATAAATAGTCATTGTTTTGTAATATTTATTACGGGACGAGGTTATATAGCGACTACTCCGCTGGACTATCCCACTCCGTAAAAAACATTGCTTCATCCTCTTCGGCGACCACCACTGCAGCCAAAAAACAATACTTCTTCATCGGAGCCACCCAGTCGTCAAGTCAGCAGATTCCTTGGCACTGCAAAATGTCACTGCCCCGTGCAAAATGAGGACCAAAATATCAGAGTAAAAACCATGAGCGCCGGGCTGCATACGGACAAACGTCCTGTCACTACCTGCTCGCTGCCCTAACTAAAAAAATTAGGTTATATAGACATAGTGACATAGACACTGGCTACTATATCCGCAACAGTACAAGTATAAGTAAAATTAAACAGACATGAAACAGCGCACAGATTTAGTGGGGAGAAGTCGGGGGCAGTGGAAGCCACGAGAGAGGAAAATGTCTACTAACGCAATTGAAAATATTGGTCTACTCTCTGAATTGTGAATAAGACGCACATATGACATGAGTAATCTATTTTGGCACGGATTAACTTTTTATACCTAATGTGCCGAAGTTACTTAATTAAAAATGAAAGTAAATCGTAAAATTTACGTTTCTCCTAACGTAAAAATACTAAAATTTAAAAACTGATGTCGCTTATAATCGCTGAAATAAAGCAGTTACACTGCCTTGTCGATTCACAATTATTTTCGTTTTATTATATTTATACCTTTATTTATTTAGTTTTCTGTTGTTCTATGATTCTTGTCTGTGTTTTCTATTGTTTATTTTTAATTTTTAACGTTTTTTATGTGTTTATTGTTTTTTACATTTCATTGGCTATATTTTTAATTATATTACTAAATACTTTACCAAACTAAATTTTACAGCCCTACCCCCCCCCCCCACACACACACACAAGCGCGCACGCATAGATATATGTAACTTACTTTTTACTAACTTACCTAACTTTTTACTAACCAATTATTCTTATAATTTTAAAATTCTGTTGCTATTCTTTTAATTGTTTTTAAGGTTTTTACAGTTTAGTGCGTTTTATATTTAATTCTCTACTTTTTTACTAAGTTACTTAATAGCCTACTAAACATTTGGTTGTAGGTAAGTTTTGATTTCGATTACGACAGTAAACGTGGACATTTTGTAAGACGAAACAAGCGTCAGACACAAGAGAAAGAGACAATGTAATAAAGATTTCATACAGTTATAAAATGTTTAATACTGCCATTATTTTGTAAACAGTGACTTGGCGTGTTGTGTCTGTTGCAATGTTTCTCGAATCGAAAGTCGAGCCTAGACATCAACAATTGTTGTATATTTTGGAATGTGTACACTTTGTGTTAACGATTCACGAAAAAACGTAGTAATATATGATCCAGATTGCTCTGGCATCTTAATTTGTTTGAATAAATAACATTAATAACAGCCTCGTACGTGAAAAGAGTGTGTGTGTGTGTGTGTGTGTGTGTGTGTGTGTGTGTGTGTGTGTGTGTGTGTGTGTGTTTAAAAAACAAGCATATGTAAACTATCCGTAAAGAACAGGAGAGACAATATTAATGCAAAAATTACACTGAAACTATTTAAGTACCATAGAGCACATTTACTTACATGCAATTACAATAATTATTTAGGTCAGTTCTTCACCCTATTCATATTTCCGTCACTGTTAACACCACTGTTAGTTGTCTCGTCTTACATTACTTTCTAAACGATCTGTTACAGTATCCCTTATTTGGTCCGATCTAAAGTACTTATTTTCAATTTTCATGACGTCACGCCTTGATCTCTAGTCTGCAGGAGAAATACAATAAAATTCCTTTGACACTGTCTACAGAAAAATGAACGTTTTTTCTTTCAACACGCTTCTTCACGGTTGCCCAAGTCAGTTCCATAGGATTAAAATCCGGCTGATAGAGTGGAAGTCGTAAAACAGAATGTCCATGGTTTGCCAAAATAGCATCTATTTGAAAAGTTTTTTTAGTTGGTTTGTTTTGTTTAATTAGTGCATAAAGCTCAGGCTTTAACATAGATGGACTACAAGGAATGTAGTGGTTTTTTAACCAGTTACTCGTGTCTGCCTTTTTTGTTAATGATGTTGGAGGTGGATTTATTTGTACATTGTGGTAGAAGGCATTATCTATTAGTATTACGCTGTTCTTATTCAAATGAAATGAAACTAAACGCTTCACGTTTGATGAATACTGATGTTTTTTGAAAAGTACTCGCACAATAACCTCCACAGCGTCTCAGAGAAAACTAAGCTGTTTCTCTGTTGACGCATGGGGATTACATAACCTGCGCCGTTAGCACGAAAACGGTTGATTCATGTCTAGTGAATTTTACTTTTTTTTATACCAAGCAAATTTGAAAAATCACTGCCAGCTACTGAATACTCTTATAGAGGTGTATCTCTCTTTGATCTGTTCACAAAAACATGTCCATTTATTCTTACGTTGTCTTACGTATATTCAATTAACAACGTATTACGAAATAGTCTACATCTTGTTGACATTATTTGTATATACTTGTCTTTCCTTCTTCTCCATCAGGAAAGAGGCGAATCTCCTGTTCCGGTCCCAAAGGAATACATCCACTTCACCAACGCTTCCTAGGTCTTTCTATACTTCTTTGTACAATAGGTTTTTGTATTTTCCAACTTCCGTAGCCAAAGTGCCATCTAGTATCCTATTCAGGTGAGCAGCCTGTCTCTCTTTGTTTTCTGTAATATGATCTTGAATCTTAAAAATCTTCAACTATTTGGGAATGGATTCATTATCTTTTCGTGTGCAGTCTTTAAGAGATTGGAAAATCTCATCCCCGATGCCTGTGCCCTAGTCGGATGTTTCTTCGCCGGAACCCAAGTTTCAGAACCATACAACAACACGTTGTATGTAATTAGAATATAGTAAAGTCAATCAAGGGCATCAGTAAAAAAAACATATCTAAATTACAAATATGATTGATTATAAAAAATTGTCAATTGTTTAACGACCCAAAAAATTATAAATACACACATGTGTCGAATATTGTGATGTTTAGCCACAAAACTAAGTAGAATTACTCTGCCTCATAAAATAATCTGCCATATATTATCAGTATTCAGTAGGTAGTTGTTTAGCTTCTTTACGTGCGTTAATATTAGATAATCTTCAGTCTATTCCCTTTGCTGCTGTGGGTGTTGTAGGTGGAAGGTGCACATGTAAAGAAGGAAGGCATAAAAGAAATGCTTCGGTTTTTATGTTTGAAGGGACTCGCTATATCAAAAATTGTGAATTCCCACAGACGCAGATGACTCGATTTGTTATTATTTGGCTGTACGGAGAGTATTTCCAAACATTTGTGCAGTACTGTATAAAATTAATGCACTAATACAGTATGTATCAGTGACTCAATAAATTAAATTAATGTAATTTGAGAAAACATTTCAATCCAACTGTGTAACAGTTATTAAAATTATTAAAAATTTTCCACAAGCGAACGAGTAATTTTCGTTCCAAAACAAATATTTGGGATTACAGTTTTATAAAGTCTATTAATTCGTTTAATTAATTCTACATTATTTCAGTATTTAATCGGAAAGAATTGGATAACTAAAACCATTTAGCTTGGTTCACAAACAGTTCATTCTCTCTCTCTCTCTCTCTCTCTCTCTCTCTCTCTCTCTCTCTCTCTCTCTCTCTCTCTCTCTCTCTCTCTCTCTCTCTCTCTCTCTCTCTCTCTCTCTCTCTCTATTCCCCCCTATCCACACACACGCGCGCGCACACACACACACACACACACACACATGTATATAATGTAACGGTACATATAACCAACCCAGTACCAACGTAAAACAAACTGAATTTAAACAATCCAAAACAAAATAAACAACAAAATGAGAACATTAAAAAGGAACATAGGAAGAATAGTGACTAATGGAAGGGAATAAAAGAAGTTATTATTCACAAGTAATGTGTTACAGAAGGAATGAAGACACACGACTAAAGACAAGACAACGTTTACCCAAATACCCACTAGATCAGACAATGAGAAGAAGACAACAGCACCCATAACAAGAAGAGATTTATTAAGGATGATAAAAGAATCAGTGCGAATAGGGAAAATAAAAGGAAATCAACTACAAGAAGGAACAAATAATGACAAGAATAAAATAAATCATGAGAAGATAAATTATTGTTAACGATAGGGAAAATAGAAGTAATTTAAAAGCTGATTTAAAACCCTATGCTAAGACTTGACACTGACATCAAACTATTAATAAACTAACTTTAATGACTTGACAATATAACCAGAACTCAAAGGTAAAACAATAATGATAGAAAAGCAAAGGGGACAGTGAATATAAGAGTTGTAAATGTATAAATTAAGAATGTATAAAAATAACAGCTAAAGGAGGTTCAAAAGACTAAGTCAATATGTAAGGTAGATATAAAATTATAAGAGAAAACTATTAATCAACAATAAGGTTGAGATAGTCACAAAAAAGATAAATATAACTATAAATAATAAAACTTAGCATTAGTAAATGTAAAGAATTCAATGCCATATGTAAAAAATAAAATCTGAGGTTCAACCATTGTTGGGAATCCAGGTGAGGACACATAACCTAAACTGACCAACAAGTTTCCATTAGAATTGCAAGGAACAATAACTGGAATGCTATTAAACTAGAGTGTATTATAGTATAAGCAAACTAGAGACAATAAGGAGCATTCCATTTACAAAAAAAAAAAAAATATTATAAAGGAACTTGTGTACATTATAAGTGTAAATTAACATGCTCAAGAGGTACAGGATAGTATTGGCACCTTGAACAATTAAAATCACACATAAAATGATTATAAAAGAAAAGGGACTCAGTTCATGATATTAACTGAGATATAATACTACTAATGTAAGGCAAAACAATGGTTATTGCCATAAAATTAATACTAATGATGTATATTGTATGTAACCCTATAGCTGAAACTAGATGCACGAAGCATTAGATAGGTACCAACAAATGTCAAAATACCAGAGCAGAACAAAACACTGCCAAACATTAGCATTACTATAATAACCATAATACAAATTAAATATGATCAAAAGATGAAGGTGTAATGTCAAATAAGAAAAAAGGGTATTACCCAAGAATACTGAATGATAGTCTGATGAAAAAGGTAAATATAGTAAAATAAGACAATACTAGCTAATACTGAGATAATCAGAAGTTGTGATGATTAGTTCAATATAAATAGGCCACAGCAAATATGGTTTAGAAACCCATAATAATATAAAATGAATAATAAACAATTAACAATGCCATAGACCAGGTGTCTAGCCAAAAGAAATAGAATTGTAATGGATAAGGATTAATTAATTATGTAAAATACTACGGTGCAATAATTATAAGATAACACAGAGAACAAAAGTGAGTAATGATAATACATTAGATATAAGAATCCTTAATATAAGAAAAGGATAAAGACATAGTACAAAATATTGAAGTAGGCCTAAACTACTAGAGACAATTTTTAACTAATTACGACTTGAAACTTTAATGAGAGGGTGTGATAATTAATAAATTAATAAAAATGATAAGAATGTATCAGAGAATCAACATAATAAATAGAATAAGGTAGAAAATAATAGACGTAAATAGATCATAAGAAATAGTAATAAATTTATTTTGTTAATCCTTATCAAAGTTATATGGTGTGGGTAACCGAAATACTCGTGGTAAAAAGACAAAAACGATGGGAGTAATGAAAAAATGTTTAGTGTATTTATAAATGAACAATTTAAATTATAAAGAAATAATTAATTACAAGCCCGTGGGCGTACAATGGGGAACCAGATTTCCGTACTTTCGAACCCAGCGAGATGACGCCAAGAAAGCGTCTATTTTGCCGAACAATACCGAAAGTACACGGAAATTACAACAATTGACCAATCAGAGGCCGTTATTAATTACTAGGTACGAGATTTTGACACAGGTAAGTTCATCAGTTCATCTCGAGACTTCGACGAGGAATCCACGCAGGTCATCGTAAGCAACAATACCGAATTGATACCCAACAGGTGACCAAAGCGTTCTAACCTCGAAACACGAAGTTGAGGTTAGGTCGGATGTAAACAGAGTGAAAGTTTTATTTTACCAGTGTTCTAATCCGGAGTATGTGCGCATAGGCAGTGAGCGATAAAGAATTATTAAAATGATTTAATTCAAATAAAAAAATTGTTCAATAGTGATACTCCAAGAACGACTTAGAACGCAAGTATAAGTAACAATGACTAAATATTTAAAATAGTAATAAAATATTAGAGGAACGCTATATTAGCGAAATCAGTTAACATAATTAGATCAATTTTAACCCAACCAAGATTGGAAAAGTACTTTAATCATTAAATCAGACAATTAATAGTGAACGATTTAATCGTAACTAAACTTTAATTGTAGAATTAACTCGATGGACTTACCGAGATAGGAGGCATTAAACAGTTAATGATGAACTTAAAAGAAACCTTTGACCTATTGTAGACTAAGCATTATGTTGTGTTTAACATTAAGATTATTACTAAATGTGTAATACATCTCAACCGTATTAGTGGGGAGTATCCAAATACCTGTTAACTTTGTTTTATCCAATCTAAGAGGGTAGATAATGAAGTTTATCACTAGATTACATTCATAACCGTATTGTACGAAGATGTTAGAATCGTTAAAGAAATATTAGTTATTTAAAGGTGATTAAGTTATGTTCCAAGGAAACCATTTTAACCTCAAATATCAATAATATTCACATGTTCACCTTTTATGTTATTCGTTAAGGAATTTTAATAATTTTATCACTCTCCTACTACTAAACCATGATAGTAGTACATTGTTTTAGTTTGTTTGTATCTTGCAGTCTCAAAGAACCTGCTTTATTTATTAAATAATGTAACGAAGTTATTAGCGTCCAATGCGACGAACAATTTGAGTCAGACTTGTAACCCTGGGATATAATAAATTTAAAGAGTCCATCAGTAACATTAAATTAAAGAAAGTTAAACAATATTATTGTATGTTAATGATAATTAAAAAATGAATTCGGAGAATAAAATTAATTAATAATCCATACAAGAGTTTTGACTGATTATTTTACTAGATTAAGACGTTGCAGCTTAGGTGAACGGCATCCGTGATTGGCAGCAGTGGTGGCGGCAACGAGTGAGTTTGAATAATTTTAACTTTATGACTAGCAATACCCATCCGCATTACTAGTACAACACCATCACAAGTAAGTAACTGTATAACCAAATACTTATTTTTCAGTGAGAAGGCACACAAATCGGTTCATCTTAGCAACGAGTGAAGGTCAAAATTCAAATACGAACTCAGCGAACCCGAGCAATACAATAAACAAATTATTTTATTTAACCAACATTCAACCGAATTAATAATAAAAATAACATTTTAACCGAAGAATACCCCGTCTAGTTACAACAAATATTATCAAATTATATTACTGCTGCAAGTTGTTGATATTATTAGATAATTATCCTGACGTACGTTTCACTGATACAATCAGTATCTTCAGAGGTTATAAGTGAATTAAGAATAATCGAAATGATTCGATTTCAATATAAAATTAACGAATAATGGAGATTGTTTCAGTTCAAACGAATAATCGTTTTAATTGGAATTTAACTATCGATTGTATAATGTTTATTTACTTAATCAGCTGTTTTGTTGGTTGTATTGGAAATATTTTAGGTTTATTTATATAGACCTATTTATTTTAATAAATTTTTAATTTTAAATAGATCATCTTGTTCTGTTTTTATTTGAGTTTGCTCTTTAATTAATAAATTATTGTTATTGTGTTTGTAAATATGAAGATTTCCCCAAATATTCATTTCTTGATCTTTTTGTATGTTTTTAATTAATTTCATTTTTTGAGTATCAGGAAATTGGTGATTATTATTTAAACAATGCGTGGCTAAGTTAGATTTTTAAATATTTGGTTTTAAAAATACACTGCGGTGCTGAAGGAATCTATCCTGTAGTTTTTTCTTCGTTTGGCCCACGTAAAATGTTTTGGAATCTGGACATTCTATATTGTGTATTCCATTTTTATTGTGAATATAGGATTTATTTTTAGTTTTTATTTTATTAAAACCTACATTATCTGTGTTATAAGATATTTTTAAATTTGTGTCTTTAAATATTTTACTTAGTCTTTGAATTATATTTCCGTAATAAGTAAATATTGTATATTTTATATTATAATCAATAGATGGATTTTTAGGTGTAGTATTATCGGGTATTTGTTTAGTAAGTTTTTGTTTTATTTTATTTTCTAATTTAGTGATAGTTTTTATTTTGTATCTGTTTTGTATCTTTCTTTGTCATTTAATGGGATCTTACGCATTCGGTATATCATGGAATTAAATATTGCCATTTTATTTTGGGGTGGATGGTTAGTTATTGGGTATTATTAAATTAGTTTGAGAAGGTTTTCTGTATATTGAGTACTCAAAATCTGTTTCATTTTTACTTCCATATTCCTTAAGGAATGGAAGTATGGTGATGGCAAAAAAAATCGTGTTCGAGGTTATTGCAGATTCTGATTCTACTACACTCAAAACATGAAAAAAAGTCGTTTTCCGAAAAGTGTCTGTGTGTGTGTCTGTGTGTCTGTCTGTCTGTGTGTCTGTCTGTAGATTTTTTTTCTATGGCAAACGATAACTGCCGCAAATTCAAACAGAATCAAATAATTTTTTGCATACAGCCCTGATTTGTAGAGTACTCGCGACCTATTGTTTTTGGTGAAGATCGGTTGAGGGAAAGGGGTAGTTTACCGGCAACGGTTTTTTTTTTATCAAGGGAAATTTTTTTTTTTTGGCAAACGATAACAGCCGCAAATTCAAACAGAATCAAATAATTTTTCGCATACAGCCCTGAATTGTAGAGTTCTCAAGACCTATTGTTTTTGGTGAAGATCGGTTAAGGGAAAGGGGTAGTTTACCTGTATCGTTTTATGTTTTAACAAGGGTATTTCCTATGGCAAACGATAACAGCCGCAAATTCAAACAGAATCAAAAGATTATTTGCATACAGCCCTAAATTGTAGAGTTCTCAATACCTATTGTTTTTGGTGAAGATCGGTTAAGGGAAAGGGGTAGTTTACCAACAACGTTTTTTTAACAAGGGTATTTTCTATGGCAAACGATAACAGCCGCAAGTTCAAACAGAATCAAATAATTTTCTGCATACAGCCCTGATTTGTAGAGTACTCAAGACCTATTGTTTTTGGTGAAGATCGGTTAAGGGGAAGGGGTAGTTTACCTGCAACGTTTTTTTTTCTATGGCAAACGATAACTGCCGCAAATTCAAACAGAATCAAATAATTTTTTGCATACATCCCTGAATTGTAGAGGTCTCAAGGACTTTCGATTTTGGTGAAGATCGGTTAAGGGGAAGGGGTAGTTTACCTGCAACCTTTTACATTTTAACAAGAGTAAAGTACTTGAAAATTTATTTAAACTTTTTGAAACAATGGTAATTGTTGAAAATAAAATAATTTTGTTGCCAGGTAACAAAAATAAAGTCATTTTGATTATAAAATATAAATATTTACAAGAAAAGAATTTTCAGTTTTCAAAATTTAAATATATTTTTATAAAACAATGGGTTCTTCATTGAGGTGGGGACTTGACGACAGTGACAGGGCTTTCCACCAAATTCAGCAGAGTGACAGGTAGGCCCAACTCTGATTGGCTCCTCAGATTTCCCCAGCGTTAGTAGGTTCTATGAAAATATTTTATTTCAAAAATGATTTTAAATATAAATCTTAGATATGTTTTATAAATCTCATGTTTTATGTTTTAACATGGGTAATTTTTTATATGATGAACCATAACTGCCGTAAATTCAAACAGAATCAAATAACTTTTTACATATGTGCCTGAGCTATAGAGAACTCAATGTCTGTTGATTTTGGTGAAAATCGGTTACGGGGAAAGGGCAGTTTACCAGAAACATTTTTTGTTGTAACATGAGTAAAGTACTTAATTTTGATAAAGTATCCTGATAAGATCTTAATAATCCACTGTAGAAACGTAGATGAAATATCTATAAATGAAGAGGCTAGTTGAACGGGCTGGGGGTAATTTTCTATAAATCAAAATTATAGTTGAAGGGGGAGGGGATAATTTTGTTTTTATATGTGTACTACGTTATTGGCAACAAAGAAGTATTTTTTTGTTAAAATTCCTTCCCTGGCTGTTTGGCTGAAAATGATTTTAAATATAAATCTTAGAATATGGAAGTCATGTATGGTTCTCCATACCGATATTTCTTTATCGTTACGTCCAAATAATTTAATTTATAATTAGATTCTTCTTGTAATTTGAATTTTATTTTGGAATGTAAATTATTTATTGAGTTGAATATATTAGTTTATCATATTTTTACATTCCAAAGTAAACGTACACGGGCGTATACGCACACATACATAGCAGCGACATTAAAAAGTTTTGTGGTACATTGAAATACAAAAGCAAAACTAAACTCGTAAATATACCATCAGCATCATCATCATTATCATTTTTATCATCTTAATCACAACATCATCATCATCATCATCAGCAGCAGCAGCAGCATTTGTTTTCCCACTTCCTCCCCAGACATTCTCCATTGATTTTTCACGTATTATCTCGGTTTTCCACCATCGTAAAACTCTGATTATTACAAACACGACGTTTCGACCACACAGAATCAACGATCGTCTCCAGGTATAAAATAACAACAACAAACGTTTACAAGACAGTCTACAAACGTGAAAGGGACGTATAAAACGCTCGCATTTTAATCTAAATAAGAGAATGAGAGACTCAAACTCAACTTACCAATCACTCGTACGTAGCGCGCAGATGGTCTGTGAAATCTGTTACGACGTTTGTGTTTGTAGCTGGGAATTCTCAGACTACCTCTTTGTATATTTGTCCAGTGATCGCGTCCACCATAGTGCGGTTTTAATGAGCTGCGCGGTTTTATAAAGACGTTGTATGTAATCGCGTAATTTAAAGGCTTATAAAACACCAAGACTTCCAATTATTTTTCCATAAAGATATTTAACTCGCCCCGAATCTCACCATTCCGCAATATACCTTTCACTCGTTTACACAGGCTGCAGCCCCATAACCCTTGCCGTGTGTTCAACACCAAGAAATCATTTCCATACATTAGTTAGTTATAGCGCAACTATTATCTTAAAAATTCCAGCGTAACATCTGGACAAGTTTAATTCATTAGGTACACATTAGCACAAAGGCTTTCTCTAATCATTTCGTTTTATACACTGTATGGTTTTCTCTCCCAGAAAAATTACTCTCACATCCTCGCTGGAACAACTTCCGTCAACTCCGACCAGTGACGTCGGGAACGCCGCGAGACAACGGGCAAAGCGCGATAATACCGTGTTCCGGACAAGGGCACTGTGATTGATGACCTTTGTGGGTATGAATCATCCACCATCCGGCCACATTCAGTGATATCTCTTAAAAGCTATAACAGCAGGTACGAGTATTACGTTATATTACGAATAATCTTTAAATCAATAATTATTTTGACGTTCGACTCATGCAGCTAACAGACAAAGCAGCCACGGTAAGAATATTCGAAGGAAAACTGTTTCAGTCAGTGGAAACTGTTGTAAAAAATTAAAGAACAGAATAAGAACATGCACTGGCTATGATAGAAACTATGACATTGATGTTAAGTTGGGTTTCCTCTCTGGTTAGGAGAGGAAAATGGCTGCTAGCTTGAGCCGCGGCCAGCACTACGCTTCATCGATGGACTTAACGTCGTACCAACACAGGCATGACAGTGGGGGAATTTAATTTGATACAGACGTTGTAGTTCACGTTTCTCACTCATTAAAATGCATAATACCGCTCTGTATAATAGAATTTGATCGAGTCGGTTCCTACTAAGGAAACAAGTTAAGACTAATCAATATTATTGTCTTTAAAGTGGATGAAAAACGTGTGATAACATTCTGAAATCAATCCCATTAAAGTAAACGGTAATAACACAATAAAAATACGCGCTATTGAAATATTGTTTACAAAAAAATTGAAAATATGATTGACATGGGCCGTGAAAGCCTACACAGTTATTTATGAAATAATTTAATCCCAGTTAGAAAATGTTTAATATAGTCCCAGGTGAAGGGACATACATTATTAGTTTGTTTTTAGGAACATGCAGAGTTGTTAGCCTTTGAACGAATCGACTGATATGATTTTCGTATGTCATATTTCGAACGTAGCTTTATACGCAAATGCTGTGTAATAAACTTGTTTGTATATTTAAAAAAGAGGTAAACTGCTATATTAGCGTACACAGCTAAAAAAATAATAGATATGTTAATAACCAGCCTTCCTCGTTAACTTTTTTCGATCCTCTGGGGGTTGGGATCCGATCCCGTTCGCTCCCCCCCCCGTAAATACGCCCTTGTATGTAAGCCGTCTCACGTGAGGTAGCGTCATTTTGACATGCTTGTTTCGTTTTCTACGAGAGTTGCAAAGGAAGCTCACATTCTCAAAAGAACCACTAAGTAATGTGTGTTCAGAAATCTTTCTCATTATAGTAAGAAATGTAATTTCGAAACATTTATCATTATAGTTAATAATTAAAATGGTACCAAAAAAATTAAAATGTAGAAATAGTCTGAATAGCAGTGTATAGGTAAGGGTTATGGTAGATGAATCGAAAGATACGGTGAAACGTTGTAGCGGTTGGTATCTCTGAGAAAATAAGAAGAAATAAAACTGAACGCTGCTAGAGAAGTGAGAATGGTTACTATTCCAGAGATACATCAAGATTAATCTGTCTGTGAACGAAACACAACGCATCAATCTTCACGTCTAACGCTGCAGTTTGATCCTACGTCAGTATCACGGTTTCCTCCTCTGTTCAATTTTGTCTACATTGTAAACAGTGTTTTTTTCCGATTGTAACCCACTTACTACATAAATGTATAAATAATCAGGTGCACACCTCACGAGCACGGACTCTAATGTAAGAGAGGTTTGAAAGAATTTTAAGGTTGTAGAACAACTTTGGAAATCACATTCGGAATTACGTTAATATTGTAACATAACAAGATTATGACCTAGAATAAATATAATTTAATCATCAAAATTCGTTGTGAATTATGCCTAAACGCAATCTTTCTTATAAATAAAATACAAAGAAGTATAAAATCAATTTAACAAATAAAGATATGAAAATAAAATGTAACTATTTAAAAGTACAATCAGAATGATCAATATTGCACACCACTATATAAAAATTATTCCGATTAGCGCTTTCAAGCTTCACAGCTCATCGTCAGATCAGGAATAGCTATTCCTGATCTGACGATGAGCTGTGAAGCTTGAAAGCGCTAATCGGAATAATTTTTATATGGTGGTGTGCAATATTGATCATTCTGATTGTGATTTCAACCACTAACACAAATTTCTTCATTAAACGTCTATTTAAAAGTAAATAATAATGTCAAGGAGTAAAAGGTAATAAAAAACAAAAGGGAAATATTACAATAAGTATATACAAGGGAAATAGGAAATGAAAACTTATTAATTAATTAGCTTAATGACAATGACAAGACTATCAGACGACATGACTATGACTACTACACCCAGGAGGAAAGATCGAATGATAATAAAAATGTACAGTGTATAAATGTTAACAAGTTAGGAAGTAAGCAAAAACACATTTGTTATTGTATAAGCCTAGCAAACTATATAGAGGTTTGCGAACCTCAAGCAGTTATTTTGTGTAATTGCACTACGAACTGTAAGTGATATTAAAACATAATTAAAATAATATTAAACAATAATCACAAACTACCTAACGTAAGAAAGTGGAAATAAAGAAAATAACGGTGATTAACGTTAAAAAACAGTGTATAGTGAAAGTGCATAGGAAATAGACCTGGTTATAATATAAACAGTGAATAACACATATAATTTATATAAAACAACTATATAGCTAATATAATAAAATTAAACAAGGTGTACAATAATTAAAACTAGTGGAATATATCCCTAGAAACTAATTATGTGCATCAGGGACGAGTAAAAATAAGATTCAAATGAATCATGTTAATTATAAGGTATAAAAACAAACCTGTGACCCATAAAAAATGTCGTAAAGTCAAGAGCTTTACTAAGTGAATCTAGAGATTAAAAGGAATCTTATTGTTGTTGAATTTGGAAAATAAGCCAGAACAGATATAATTTGAAGCTGAACATTTTATACAAAAAAATAATGTCACACAGTAAATTAATGAAGGAAAACTCCGGAAATAATGAGAAGTATAATGGCTTAATATAATACACGGAATACTGAAACCCAGAATAATACTAACAAGAAAATAATCTGTAAACTAAACTATATTTTGGCGAGATTGTTGTATTATGCTAAGACATACATTTGTTCAATCATTATTCAATTTAAAGCACTAGAACAGTGAGATGATATAACAAAAACACTATTCCATTATGATTGTTAATTTTATTTTCTCATTGTAAATTTTTTTATTAGTCGTTCAGATTTGATTAAGTTGTTTCTTTTGTATAATCCAAAGAACCCATGACCCAACACACATACACAGCCTCACATTACTGAAACCGATTTATAATTATTATATTTTCTATCATATGTATGACTTTGACTGTACATCGACTTTAATTTTTTTATTAACCCTGAGAAACAGTTTTTATGTTATCGAACCGAAAGGAGCTACTAACTGAAGAGAAGGGCATTTCATGTTAATAAATGTCAATATATGTTAAAAAGAAAAGAATAATAAAATTTATTGAAAATAAGACAGGACTGAATACGAGTTAGTTTTTTTATTTCACGTTACATATAAAATTGGCACCAACAACTTGGAGCTACAGGATATAATTACATTGAAGGGTAAGATTTATATTTAGATTTATATTATAATATACTAAGAAACAACCTCACATTACATAAATTTGGCTTACAACGTGAGGCGTATAAATAACCACATAATATCACATTACAATATGAAAACCAATATGAAGGCTTCATAGTTTTTTCGTATGAGCCACTGTGGACTACGTTCATCTGGTTCCCCCACTTCTCCTCGTCTCACATATCTCCTTTATTCTTGATCGATGTCTGTCCCCCCTTTTGTCAGTCCAGATGGCATCCGTCCTCTTCTTGCGTTTTTCCTAAAAACCTTGGGGTTTTTTCATTTCTTTTTGAGTCATTCTTTAATGTCTTCTTGAGTAATCTGGGCTTCTTCTGTGTTTTTTCTATTTCTTTGAACCACATATTGGGCATTTTGAGCTTTTTGAAGTAGTTAAAAAATTAAAAAAAAAATTACCCTTGATAAAAAAATCAATTGGTTGTCTGTAAAGTCGGTTTACGGACGATAGTTTTACGTGATAACGTCATAAAGAAACATTGATGAAAAATTGCATACTTTTATGAATTGAATTGAATTATTATCACTGAATTATCATTATTTTGTATAATACAAAGAAGGAGTTAATTGAAAATTACAATTTTTTCGATAAATTAACATTTATTTACATTCGTTAATTCAAATATTTTTTTACTTAAATTATACAGATTAATTACAAGTAACAATGTGCTATTAACAATTTATTTACAACTTATATACATGTGTTATATTTAAGATCCTCCAATCTGCGTTATTCTGTTAAGGATAGGACGATGATAGGAAAAGTACGAAATCAAGGGGAGTGTTTCAAGTGTAATGTGTCTTGAAAAAGTCAAATCGATGGTTGTTCCTCTCAGCGTTGTTGACTTATTAACATCTGATACGCATTCGAGATTGTACGTATCTTTCATGTATTTGAGGAATGCGTCATCATTTTTCACGTTTGTGTTGAAGTCGCCACAAAGAAGAATTGGTACATCGGCATCAATATCCATGAAGAACGGTGGCACATACTGGCTGTTGTGCACATATGGAACAAGTGCTTGGTACAGCAACATACCAATATTTTGGATACTTGCTCCAGGATGAATATACACGGCGCCAAGTACAAATTTAAACGTTGTATCAGCAGTGAAGCATGTAATTTCGGCCAAGCACACGTCACCTGTCTTTTTGATGACACGAGTTGTGTCCGACAATGCAACTTGGAGAACTTTGGCCGTGGATGTCGATGATAATTTGCGATAGATTGCTACTCCACCAGCAGCGTTTGTATCAGAATCCGATCGATTATTCTGCCGGGATACACACTCATAATTATTGACTGGAACTGGATCACAATTGTTACGCATCCACGTTTCAGTCAATACCAAATAATCAGACCTAGGTATCACTGTATCCGTTTCAATATCCATGGAATGAGCAGACAAACTCTGAGAATTAAGGTTTATCACTATAGTTTGTCCAGCGTTGTTAGCATCATCACAGAATTTTACTGCTTTCTTAGTGATTGTATGAAGTGCGTGTCCACGGAGTCGAACGTATTCGTTACGAATATCTCGCGTAGTCTGGGAGTCGTTACCATCTCGACCGTGTTTGAAGATGAAGGGAGCATCTTTGTCCGTGATGATGTGCAAGCCGTCTATATTCGTTACCCGACTCATCGCCACGTACACCAACTGTTGTGGTTGTTTCGGGGAGTACTTATAAACAATGACATCAAACGTCCCACCTTGTGACTTGTGAATGGTAATTATTTTAACAAAAAAAAGAGTCGCGGATCCGTTTGTAATCGTACGACGCACACGTTCGCCGCTGGAAATAATTTCCATACAGTCGAACTTGTTTACGTGCACGCATTCGATTAACGGTATTTAATAAACATCAACAGTTTCCCTATTCCTTCACATGACGGCTGTAAAACAAAATTTAAATAAATCATTAATTTGTGTGTTCGGTTTTTTTTAAGCCTCAGGCTTGTTGTGCAGTTGGCGTATTGACGCGGGTAAATGGCCGCAAACACACACTTTCCCTCTCGTACAGGAAGCGGAACTCGGTACACCGAAATGTCGTTAAAAGTCTCTGGCTGGAATCGAACACGAGCCCCCCTAAAACATATTATGTCATACGGAACGTGACACTTTTTCGTGCGTGCAGCCGGTGTTCATCAATTTATAAGACGTTATCACGTCAAAAGCTTCCCTGTTAGTCTGTCAGGATTCATTCTTTGAACATGTTCGTAGAAAGTAATTCTTCTTTTTCTAATTACGTATGTGATTTTCTCAACATGTGTGTACAGCTCATTATTGTGGCGTATTCTGTAGGCCTACTGTTCTCCGTCTTTTATTGGTCCCAAGATTTTCTTAATATTTTCCTTTCCGTTACTTCCAGTTCTTCCACCATAATTTTCTTGTTCAGAGTCAGACATTCAGCTGCATAAAGTGCTTCCGGGTGGGATTACTGTTGAGCAGTGCGTAAGTTTAACATTAATCGATATTGATTTCTTGTTATAGATATCCTTGGCTAAATGGTAAGCAACTTTCATCTTATTAACGTGTGCTTAAATGGCTTCTTTCACTGAGACATTTTGTTCAATAACTTCTCTGAGATACTTGAATTTGTCAGTTCCATAGATTTGCCCATAGTTTATGTATTCGTTTTAATATTTAAAAATACGTCCACGTGTCCCGGTCTTTATATGTATCATATTTGCTCCCAAAGTCTCGGACGTCGCCGTCGTGGGCGTCAAGTCTGCCACGACATCCACCCGAAATTTACCCAGTGGGAACTTCGTCTTAACAGGTGAAACGTCAGGATTAGTCCAGGCGTAATACTAGTTACATTCCACAAATTGTACGCTACACTGCTGAAGCAGTATCATTAGATGATACCGAAGGGAATCATTATAATCAAGCAGTGACCTTGAGCCTTGTCAAGGGGTATAAACGGAGAAAAGTTAATAGTTTTGCTATTAATCTGTGTGTGTGTGTGTGTGTGTGTGTGTGTGTGAGGGGAGAGGGAGAGAGAGAGAGAGAGAGAGAGAGAGAGAGAGAGAGATAGAGAGGGGGGGGTAGCCTATATAGGGGTGGATATCTGCTATTATTTTAAAGAACATTTTTCTTACGCAATGCGCCTCTTTTATTGCAATGGACTGTTGTTTTGCTTAACGCCCGAATGATTTCCTAGCAATCACAGCAACGATTGGCACAGTAATGATTCACGTATGGGGCAGTGCATTAAGGCGCCCTGGGGTAGGCCGTCGTTGCGTCCAGACGGCGGTTGATGCATTAATCCCGTGAGGAAACCAATCGTGCATCTCGCCGTCCCGTGAGTCATTGAATGGTCCAAGCCGTTTATTGATTTCCCTCCCCTCCCTCTCCACCTCAATGACCGTGTGCGGATACAGTTTGTTATATCGAATCGAAGCACATAATCATAGAAAATAAACTGATGCAATTAATATATTCGTTACTGTACAGAATTATATAATTGCTGTGATAAAGTATTTATGTATTTATTTTTGAATACGAATCCGTAGTCAAATATGATTATTTACAGCCAATTTTAACTATTGAGGTAGGTCTACTAATTCAACATAAAGTCACAATTTCTAAAAGCTTTTCAGAGTATCTCTTAGGTTTATTTATGTATACGAATATCAAATTAATGTTATATAAATATTAAATCGTATTAAATGGTATTGTATGATGTTCTTCATCATCATCATCATCCTACAACACGGCATAGGCCTATTCCGCTTTCAAAAATTCTCCAGCCATCTCTTCCTGGGTCTACCCACACACCTGTGTTCTATAGGTTTGTATTTCCAGACTTGTCTGGAATCCGTCATTCTTTCTAGTGTTATTTCCACCGTTGTTTGTACTATTTTAATTTTTCATTCGAGTTAAAAATTTGTAACTCTTCGAGTATGGTCTCATTTCTTGTACGGTTAAGTTTAGAACATCTTTAAACTCCTCTTAAGAAAGCCACTTGCGAGGCCTGTATTTTACTGTCTTGTTTTTTGGTTGTTGTCCATAATTCGCACCCATAGGACAGTACAAGGACCGCCATAATTTTGTGAAACTTTCATTTTGTATCTTGACGTAGTTTGTTTCCAATAATACGGTTGATTATTCCACAGATCGTTTGAAACTTACCCGACTTAACATCAATATCATAATTTCTGTCATAGCCAGTACGTGTTCTTCTTCAGTTCTTTAATTTTTGACAACAGTTTGCACTGCCTGAAACAGTTTTCTTCATTTATTTTTCTTACCGTGTCTGTTTTGTCTATTAGTTGCATGAGTCGAACGTCAAAATAATTATTGATTTAAAGATTCTTGGTGATATAACGTATACTCGTACCTGCTATTATAGCTTTTTAAGGGATATCACTGAATGTGGCCGGTTGGGGGCTGATTCATGCCACAAAGGTCATGAATCACAGTCCCCTATCCGGAACACGGTATTATCGCGCCCGTCGTCTCGCGGCGTCCCCGACGTTACTGGTCGGTGTTGACGGGAGTTGTTCTGCCGAGAATATGAGAGTAACTCTTCTGGGAGAGAAAACCATATAGTGTATAAAATCAAATGATTAGATAAAGGCTTTGTTCTAATGTGTAACTAATAAATTAAACTTATCCAGATGTTACGTTGGAATTTAGAGGTAATGGTGTTTTGGTGTCGAATACACGGCAGAGTATAATGTGGGGCTGCGGCCTGTGTAGACGAGTAAAGGGCACTGACGTACGTGTATATTGCGGAATAGTGACTTTCGGGGCGAGTTAAATATCTTTATGGAAAAATAATTGGAAGTAACACCGAGTTCAACATTTTGGCCCGAATGAATCGACCAATGACAGATCGTGTGGGAAAACTCATTATGGCCCTTTCAGTAGTTATTTTTGTTTTAGTTATCAAAAAATTATTGGTGAATATATAAACGTAATCAATCATATGAACATCCTTTAGTTTAAAAAATGTGTATTTTATTTATAGTTTTTGAAAAATTTAATTTTGTCAATAGACACCATTGTGATTCTACGGTTACAGTTCATGAGAAAGGAAAATTCATAGATTGTTTCACGCTACAGATGTAGCAAATATAAATGGCGTTATATACAATTTATTGCAAATAAATAGATTTTCTCAGTTAACATGAAATTTAACAAAACAGTTAGGCCTATTGTTTTTGCTCATACTATGTGTCACATTACATTTGTAGCATATGATTCTACGTCTCCCCTTGCATCTTTCCAACTTGTACCTCTGTTCCCTACCCTCAATGCAATTTGGCCAATAAAAGTGGCCGTCATATGCGAAACTGGACTAATTTCTTTCTCGTATCTTTTTGGGTTTTCTTGGTTTTTGGTTTCATCGTCTTCTTGGTTGGCTGACAGCCGACGCCCGCCCTCTTTTCTTGGGAGCGGAAGTGTTTTTCTTTTTCCATCAGAATCAGTGATTCAGCAGTGCTGTTCCTGAATTTCAATAGATCCACAATTTGTTTCTAGATAGTTATGTTTCTATGTAGTATAAGCCGAGTGAAAGTTACAATAATCTCTTTGTACCTCTACGATATGTCAGAAGATGTTTTTTGGATATTTATGCCTTGTTAGTACCCCATTAGTCATGGTGTCGTCAAATAACAAAGAAATGTTAAAATTTCTTGCTAGCGATCTACATAAATTATATCAAAACTATCGTATTTATGTGTTATTCACACCTTTTAAAACAGTTGTACTCATTATCTTATGTCATTTGTAGAGAGAATCAACCATAAAATATAAATAAAAGCACCGTAAATCTAAAGTAATTAACAACACGCTGAACAACATGGTAAACATAACCACACGTAACGGGGAATCAAAACTAATTGAAACGTTGCTTGTGGCAAGAGTTAGGACTACTGGTCGTCAAATACCACCAAAATGACGCAACGAATACCGACTAAACACAGTGGTGTCAACTGACTGCATGGGGAACGAAAAGGATAGTGCGTGGACCAGAATAAAGTTTGTAGCGTAGGGAATTTAGAATACTGTACAGTTCTTCTTTCTCGTTTCGACAGGTGTATAGGTGTCCGGAAATTGGACTATATTGATTACTTCTCACTTCGTGACATTGAACTCTTACAACGACTAGACTGGCGACTACAAAGCAGAAAAATACAGAAAATCACAGGATACAATACGTTACCCAGTGGTTCCCAAACTTTTAAGTCCGCGGACCCTCCCCCCATACTAAAAAATTTCACGGACCCCGTCTGAGCTATGAAATAAAACAAACAGTAAATATGTTACTCAATATTAAGTCACTCTCGACTTCAAGTATATTTCTTAACTTTGCCAGCTCTATCTTTCCAGCCACACATGTCGAAATCCAGCTACTTAAGCGTAAAATCAGCTACACGGAAAAACGTTTTGCTTAGATACATTGCTTATAAACAAGATACAGTGCTTATACATGGACTAAAACAGAGCGATCAGTTCTGCTTTGATGCGGTGCTCTAGTCAGTTCGGCTGACAAACAGATCTGCTACACGACATGATTTAAAGACATTATTAAAGCCATTAGTTTGAAATTACTTTTACAATTACAATTAGTTTGAACACAAATAATACTTGAATATTCTGCTAATTATTTTAAGATTCTAAAATTTAGATTTTAGACTGTAAAAAATCGGAGAAAATTACGGTATAATTTATATTCTTAGAAGTGTCCGCGGACCCCACTTTGCGAACCACTGCGTTACCCTATGTAGGTACACTATTGATGTGCATCACAGTGTTAACTCAATTTTGGTAATCTTGTTTGACGGGACGCTGTTTTTACCATCGGGGACCTGCAATATTCACTGCGTTACAGTATGTTCTTTCAGAACCGTTCAACACTATACAACTGCGTTCGAAAAAGTCGGAAATGACAGTCTCTTTTACGTGGTGCTTTTTTATAAAGAGACTAATGCACAAAGATATTGTTGAATCGAGGAACACACTGAAAACTCGAAAGGTCTGGAGCAGATCACAAGACATAGCGATGAAAATCCTGGAGCACAAGGCAATAACGAAAGAGCACGGGCAGGATCCAGGGGGTAAAAGCCGCTCTTCAGATGACAGTAACAGGTCTTCTTGATTCTTTCGCGGTTCGCCTCGGGGGACAAATTACTTTACTGGAGACTAAAAAAAAAACAATCGTAATAGAGAGTCTTATTGGGTGTAGACTATCGTAAGGAATTTAGATTGTAATACTGGAATTCATACCAGGAGTAGAATATGTTATCCTTGTATGGATAATCGTTGTACTGTGATTTCACTGTTACGATCGTCGACAGTTGAGTGACGGAGTACCGTCACTGCGTTTTACTTTAAGTGTAGAAAAAAAAACAGTTTAGGAATTGTTCAGGGCAAAATCTTTAAACGAAAAAAAACGTTACGTACATGAGGAATCCAGTTTAAGCAGCACGAGAGAGTGGGGTCAGGTACTGCGTGCGTTTGGCAAGCGGAAAGTTGGACCAGCATAAACGATACGTCACTGACAGGACTCCTAGATCGATACTACCAATCGTAGTTTAATTAAGCATCTGTCTCGCCTGCTTGTTCGTTGTATTACTTTAGTTTGTAGTAATTGAACTTGTAAATATAAAGTTTATGAACGTGAAGAAAAACTGGACTGAAAACAAAAACAAAGTATTTATTGTTGCACAAGAAAATGTGTCGTATATCGTCGCTGTTAAAAGATTTCACAAGGACGACCAAGGTCACGACATTAGACGGGAAGAATCGCATCAGAAGTAAAATAGTTATAAAAATTAAGACAGAAGAGGCTTCATGACTAATCATGGGGGACATGAATGCGAAAATTGGGAAAGAAGATGCATACCTTGGCACCATAGGTAGGCACAGTTTACACAATGAATCCAACAGAAATGGGGAACTGCTTATCGACTTCGCTACAAGCAGGAATATGGTTATCAGGGAACGTGGGTAGCCCCAGATGGGAAAACAGTCACCCAGATAGATCATGTGATCATAGATAAAAGAGCAGCTACAAGTATCATTGATGTCAAAACCCGGAGAGGAGCGTCAGTTGGCTCTGATCACTATATGGTGCAGATAAAGTTTAGATGCAGGGTGGCCGTATATAGGAAGGACAGACTAAGAAGACAAGAAAAGGTTAACACAGCGAGTTTAAAGGACCCAGAAAAGGTACAGGAATATGCTGGGAAAGTGAGGAATAAATTGAACGGGTCAGTCGCAGGAACAGTGGAAGAGAAATGGCAGAGCCTTAAGTGCGCACTACTGGAAACCGCCAGAGAGGTGCTAGGAATAGAGGAGAGACGGAGGCAGGAGGACTGGTTTGATGAGGAATGCAGGGAGAGTATTGCGCGGAGGAATGAGGCTCACAGGAAGTATTCTCAGTGTAGGACTAGAGAAAGGAAGCAAGAATATGAAGAGAATAGAGGACTGGCAAATAAAGTATGTAGAAAAAAGAAAAGAACTTTTGAAAACGGGCTGCTTCTCAAAATGGAGCAGGACTTTGCAGATGGAAGAATAAGAAATGCTTATAAATATCTTAAGCATCTCAGGGAAGGTTATAAACCATCTACAACACTATGTACAGACAGAGAGAATAGAATTGTCAGTGATCCAGAGAAAATTAAAAGTATCTGGCGAGAGTACTTCGATGGCCTCCTTGGTGGTATGCTACAGGGAGGAGAAATTGTTGCTCACACTCCGCGGAATGCAAGCATTGGGGAGATGGAATCTGACCCACCATCAGTTCAGGAAATAGAAGAAGCTATTAATGCCCTCAGGAACAACAAGGCACCAGGTACAGACTTAATTCCTGCAGAACTGCTTAAAGCTGGAGGACATGGGGATAAAAAACTGGAGGAGGGTTGCAGTGGATAGAGTGGATTGGAGGCGGAGATTGGTGGAGGCCAGGGCCCGATTTAGGCTGTAGCGCCATAGGATAGAGAGAGAGAGAGAGAGGTTTCATGTTTTCAGTATATAGGATGACATTTCAGTAATGGGAGAACTGACGACGTTAGAAATATAATAAATGGATTTCAAAGTCTCACAGAGTCAGTGTGGGAGAATCTGTGAGAGAAACTACGAAGGGACATGTTTAGCTATGGTGATTCTGGAGTTGCTTCGTAGGTCGAAAATAAGGGTGTTTTCGCGTCGAAATTCGTGTAGAGTCACTGCAGTTGACACGCGATGTCTACGAAATATGGATGCGGTGTTCCAAGGAGAGTTAAGTGAAGTATCATGATATAAGGGAACGTACTCGGAAATGGGGTTAATAGAGATGATCGAGAACAAGTGGAAGGAGGAGTATGCTGGGAGGATGGGGAGAGGCAGGTTTGGGAGGGAAGATTTGGCTTACAGACTCCCAGACAAGGTACGTAGTCTTCAGTAGGACCCGCAAACGGTAGGAATCGTTTGGAACCGTCGCAAGCGTATACCCTAATCGTGGAAGGTAGAAGAACAAGAAGATCGTGTAATGCAGATTTGTAATCCGTTGTGCGAGTGTGAAACTACTAGGAAGGGAAAATGGGATTGTTGCAAGCTTTTGACTTATAAAGGAAAATGCAGACGGACTAAGCTGGAGAAATCGGGTGAGCGATGGTGAAGCGTGTAAAAGGGTATCATCCTCGGTCAAAAGGATGACAGTCGGCATCAAAGCAGCTGTTACCAGCCGTAATTAATTTTTATCTCCATTAGTATACTTAATAACTAATAACTTAATGTGCATTGTTCGCATGTTTCTGCACATCATTTTAAAGAACGGCTATATCGATAATACAGAATGACGACGACATGACGGGTCGAATCCATTGAATGTGATAAGCTGAGGTTGATGAATATTGATCGCGTCAACGTGGACTCGAAACGGTAACCTCATCTCATTGACGATGCTACACAGAGACAGTGTCGGGAAGTGCCACGCAGTTAAGACCACTTTCTTACATCGAAGGCTTCCGACTGTCATATTTTTGTCCATGGGCGCTTTACATGTAACTTAAAATCATGGAAAAGCCTTAGCGGGAAGGAAACATCATTATGTAGTGAATTTAATTAGGCCGCTAATAACTGTGTGAATATTGTATTGGGAGGACAGGTTAACTTAATACATTAAAAATTTCCAATTCCTAATAGGTTCGTGAAATAAATAACGAAGGACTCTTTCGAATTCGCATAGTCTGCTATTAATCACTTACGCACAAATACATACATACATACGTGTGATAAAGATTTGTGATTCCTGAATGCGTTAGCGAGTGGGGGGGGGCTGTTTTTATTCTTTCTGTTTCGCTCCAACGCCTCACGTGATAGACATTCGGCGATAAAATTTTATTATACTTCACCCCTTTTCTTTAGTCCCCGTTGTTTTAAGTCTATTTACTACTACAGCAGTGCACTGTGTAATATTTTCCTCGTTGTTTTTGGCACGCTTTTTGGCCTTGGGTTTTGTCATTCTGCCACTTCAGCTGAAACAAAGCCCCCAGATAGTGAACTTGATACTGATGTCTTTTTCCTTTTTTCCGGAAAACACAAAAAGAAAACTGGAAAAATACGTACGAAATTCAAACAAAAGAATAGCTGTTGTATTAAATATAACATGTATATAAAACAAGAGCTGTGTAATAACCATAACATTAATATTGTGTTCTGTGTTTTATCTGGGGTTATAACAATAAATCTGAGAGTTTCTCCCCTCACGTTTGACGAGAACAAAAACCGGCTTTGTTACACTTTTCGTTCTTAGGTTTTTTAGTATGGAAATCAGTTTACCAAAACCGTATCCTTACTTATAGTAAACATAATAGGCCTATTTAATTTCTCTGTCAGTTATATTTTAATTATTATGAGCTCTATGTATTTGTCTGTGCATATCGAGTATTTGGTTCTCATGCACATATTGTTTGTTTTGGGTGATGTTCATGTTTGAGTTAGTAATCAAACGTATTTTATTTACAAATATAATAGTTATTCATCATCATCATCACATGAGGGCATAGGCAGTGTGCTCCCTGTTTCGCCTTCAAAGATCCTCTGGCCATTTCTTCCTGGGCCTACCCGCACACCTGTGTCCTGTAGGTTTATATTTCCAGACTTGTATGGCCACTCTTGAATCTGACATTTTGTCTAAATGTTCTTTCCACCGTTGTTTATAATCTTTTAGTCTTTCATTCTAGTTAAAAACTTGTATTGTTAATGGAATAAATCCGCTTATAGTCCAAGCCACGTATTTTATAATCAACTAAACGCTATGCAACTCACAGTCTGTGGCTTAAGTAAATGTCTTCACAATACAATTGACATGTTTCAGGACACTTGTGCCATCCTCAGAATTTTTAAAAATGTCTCTTCATACCATCATACGATGGCACAGTCATCAATATATTAAAAATATTAAAATCCACATAAACACAAAACACAATTACATTACACTCGCGCACAACTGTTTTACGGTGTACACCGCACGGCAACCGACAGCGCACTGGTTCATATTTGACTCGTGTCGCGACAATATCGCAACGCAGTATCATACAGGACATTAGATTTAAAGTTCAGCTGATCATTTAAAACATGTGGCCTGGTAACAGGATTATTATACGCTCTATATATTTCTAACTCTTCAAGGGCGTTCATGTAACGTCCTTTATTACAAAAGTGAAGGGGTATCAAGTTGGTATGAAAATTAACCGTCCTTGAAAAGAAAACAGGGATCTATAAATTAATATGTAATAGTTGTGATGCTTTTTATGTTGGCCAAACGGGCCGTTCTTTTCTCAAGAGGTTTGTTGAACATAAGCCACCCACTTATTTTCACAACACAAAATGTAAAATCTAACTTCGCTAAACATCTTACTGATGAAAATCACAACTATACTAATTTTCATACCAACTTGATACCCCTTCACTTTTGTAATAAAGAACGTTACACGAACACCCTTGAAGAGTTTGAAATATATAGAGCGTATAATAATCCTGTTACCAGGCCACATGTTTTAAATGATCAGCTGAACTTTAAATCTAATGTCCTGTATGATACTACGTTGCGATATTGTCGCGACACGAGTCAAATATGAACCAGTACGCTGTCGGTTGCCGTGCGGTGTACACCGTAAAACTGTTGCGCGCGTACTTTGTGTAATGTAATTGTGTTTTGTGTTTATGTGGATTTTAATATTTTTAATATATTGACGACTGTGCCATCGTATGATGGTATGAAGAGACATTTTTAAAATTCTGAGGATGGGACAAGTGTCCTGTAACATGTCAATTGTATTGTGAAGACATTTACTTAAGCCACAGACGGTGAGTTGCATAGCGTTTAGTTGATTATTAAAAACTTGTAACCCTTCTGTTATGGCATCATTCTTTATACGGTCAAGTTTATAACACCTTTTAACTCCACGTAAGAATGCCGTTTTTGATGCCTATATTTTGCTGTCTTGTTTCTTGGTTGTCGTCCATAATTCACACACATAGGGCAGTACAGGGAGGGACTGCCATAACTTTGTAAAACGTCAATATTATATCTCGACGTATCTTGTTTCCAAAAATACGATTGTTTGTCCCACAGATAATTAATAGTTGTTTTAAAATAAATTTAATAATAAACCTAAGGAATTGATAATATAAATATTATTATTGTTGTTGTGGTTACCACTACAACTAGTAGGGCCTATGTGTAGTAGGCTCATGTGAGTGCAACTTTTCGACACAGTATTTTTAACATATAGAAAACAAAACTACAACTATTGCATCATGAGGCGCCTCAAACGTTTTGACTTCTTAACACAGTATTTCCATTCGCATTAGTTACTTACTGTAAAAAACAGGACAAAGACGCATCATCAAACCTGCACAACGTTGATGATTCACATCTAGTTTCACGTAGTACACGAATCCTCTGCGCTGCCTGAATGGATTACAACTGGCTGCTACAACGCAAGACTCTTCTCGACGAAACGAATTAACTACTCTGGTTTTAGATTTTAAATTACGATAGAAGACAAATCAATTCTCACGATAAACGTAATGAAAACTACCCAACAGCAATGAGGTGCCATCCAAATTATATAACTTATATTTCTAGAACGGTTGTATGTACAAAAAGGGCGGAAACTGACGAAAATTCTTTATTAACATTAGCTGTATATTTAAGTAAAGCAATGCAGTAAAACCCCGTTTAGTCGCTCATCAAGGGACCTAGTAACAGTCGCGTATTAAGCGAGATATTACCAAGCAGCAATATAATATGGGCTACATATTGAAACTGTGTAACTAAAAATTACATATTCTGTGCGTTTAATGCTAATTCACACTAACTTACATCTCATCAGAAGAAATTGCACTGCTAAATTGTCTTATGTGTATCATCGGTGTATCATCTACATTGAGTAGGCCTATTTCTGAAGTTATATACGTAGCCTATATATGTACGAAAGTTGTGAAGGCCTATACAAAATCCTAGTGATCGTCTCCCACGTTTCCGTGCGCAAAAGGGATTAGATTCATGAATGAATCACCGCAAACGTATGAATAAAAAATTTCAGAAAAATACTGTAAAGGTAACCATTAAGTTAGTGGAACAGAAGCTTTATTGAGTTGAAGTTTATAAAAAATTCCGCGGGTTGCCGCGAACAATCCGCAACGCGGATAATCAGGAATTTACCGTACTCTGTGAAAAATCGCGCACACGCGTGTTTTTGCGTGCGCGGGTGTGTATGTATGTATGAGAGAGAGAGAGAGAGAGAGAGAGAGAGAGAGAGAGAGAGAGAGAGAGAGAGAGAGAGAGAGAGAGAGAGAGAGAGAGAGAAAACTAGACGATATAAAAATACATAATTAAATAATTTAGAATGTTGGTTACAGAGGCAAAATGAACTGTATAAATAAATTATTAATTAATTAAATATCATCGTGTAATAAGTATTCGCTGAATGTTCACAGCAAGCATCGAATTGCTCTCCTGTTCAGTAATTTAACTTCTGTGATAAGCATATTGGTTCCAACGAACGTAGCAACTTTACATATACTGCCGTATTAAAAGGGGATAATTAAACAAGAATAACAATGTTAACGATTTATTCTCGAACGAAGTGAAGTAAAAAATTTGTAAAACGTAAGGCAGAATTAATTGGCGAAAACGAGAGTGTTTCCTCTAAAAAATGTAATTAAGCCCGTCGATCACAAGGGTAGCGCGTGCACACGCGTTGGGAATCCACAGGTCCCTAGATTAAAATGTTTTTGCCGTTTGCTCACGTGGCGTGAAATAAACAGACCTGCGATCACCCCATGTTAGTCTGAGAGGTGTTGTGTACTACGGGTCGTGGAAGCGCGACCGTTTTCTAATTAAACCAAGTAAAATCTGTTGTAACCCAAAACCTTTAACGGCCGGCGAAATTAACGCGCGCGCAGGTGCGCGTATGGTATCAGTGAGTAGTGATGGGTCGTTGTCCGTTCGTATTTATGCTTTTAATTGAGAAAACAAAATAGGCGAGAGTGTTTAAGGCTTCAATTATACAGCTACAGTAGTTAACAATTACAGAATACATAACGATTATGATTTTGGAACGGCGCCTATTTGAGTACATATTAAACCCCTATTATTTATATGTTTACTGTAATAAATGATGTATCATCATCATCATCATCATCATCATCATCATCATCATCATCATCATCATCATCATCATCATCATCATCGTCGTCGTCGTCGTCGTCGCCGCCATAATAATAATAATAATAATAATAATAATAATAATAATCATCATCATCGTCTTGACAGATTTACATCCCTTTCATAGTTATGACCGCTCTTTCCAGCCCTCCTAACTCAACAGAAGCGGGTAGTGGTGACTTACTTTTCCCCCTCCCTACTCTACTTTCCAGTGGCAGCTTCTAATAAATATTATTTTTAACATCTTTAACCACATGTTTCCTCCTGTCTGTCTCTTACTCTATTATGATGTAATTGTTATATATTGCCTTTAGTCGACGAGAATTCATCGTTTGTTAATATTCAAGTCACTTTAAGGGAGAGAGTAAATTATCAGTTTTTGCGTCCTGTGATTTTGAATTTATCGTACGGACGCGTTCCAAGAGATGCGATGCGTGACAAAACGAAAATAAACGTTTTAAAAATAAACGAGAATAAATAAAGGAAAAATAAATATGATAATAAAGGAATAAACGATAATATTCCCCGTTAAAAAAATTATTTATTTGTTCTTCAAAATTAATATTGTCCCATTCAAAGCAGTCCCCATCAGATATAACATACTTATGTTAACGAGTTTCCAGTCCGTATAACATGTGTGAAATTCTTGTATTTATCATTGATATACAAAAGGAATTATCATTAGCCTTGAATTATCATTAGTTGAAAAATACAATTACATAAAAGAAAATACCACTAAAAATAAACCGAAATACGTAGAACTATCATTCTACAATGTTAAAGTACTTCTTCTGAGCAACACCAGCCCAGTGTTGCCAGCCAATGGAACCTCTTTTCCCCACACAGGTACTCAAAATTTCCCTACTTTGGCATAAAAATCCCCACTGTCACACAAATATGTGCGTTTTATGCAGAACGTGTTATTTTAAAGAATCAGAGTGTACTATAAATGTTTAAACACTATTATATGAACCACATAAATATTCAAAAACATTTTAAAATATGATAAGAAAAGTCCTCAGTTGCTGAGACCGAAATAAATACTTTTCTTGCTTTATTTCATTATAGCCTACTATATTTACACCACTCTCGAATTGCTTAATTGACAAAAACAATTTTACAATCACTTACACCTACTTTTAGTTTATATACTTACAGTAAGCTATGTTTGTCCATCAATGCACTGTTTACAGTGAAATCAAAGCAAGATTTATTTTGTTTGCTAAGGATATTTATTGTGTATATAGACCGGAAAGTGTTTCAGCACCTAATTTATTTATGACTTTGTTTTTATTACGGGTATTGACTTTAAAAAACCTCTCCACGTGCCCACTACTGTATGGTGAACTGAAAACGTAAGAGCCACAAAAGTTGTCAAGAGTAGGAAAAGCTTCAGTATCGGATCCCTTTTTTTTGTGTTTTTCACTTCCCTACAAAAGCTTAAGAAACTTACATCATCACCTGTGTACGTATTTGTATTCCTAAGGAGCCTCCATTCACTGGTTCACACTATTTATTACAACGTTTCCTCAACTGCTTCTGCTGTTAGGGGCGTATTTACGGGGAAAGACGAACGCCCCCCCCACATAAAAAGAAAGTTTTTAGGCTATTTTATTATTATTATTTTTACCTTTGCACGCTAATATAGTAGTAACTCTTTTCTAAATATACAAACAGGTTTATTACACAGCATTTGTGTACACTTGTGAAATATGAAATAGGGGGGAAATCAATTCAGTTATCGTGTAAACAATGTTTCAATAGAGCGTATTTTTTTTGTCATTACTTTAATGGGATTGGTTTCAGGATGTTATCACACGTTTTTCAACCACTTTAAAGAATGTAATGTAGATTAATCTTAACTTGTTTTTACTTTCGTATGAAGCCGACTCGACCGGACCTCCTCTGGCTGCCACTGGCTGCGCTCCTGCTGCTGAAGCTAATGACAGAATGTCTTTAATTTTCTTTCTTTCGAGAAACTGCAAATGTTTGAGGCTGTAAACATAGTTGCGTTAAAAGAAAATTCCCACCAAATTGCTAAATAATATTTTTTGAGCCTTTTCGTGTGTGTATGGAAAAGCTCCCTGGCATCCCTGTGCCCTAATATCTACGAATTCATCGTTGTATTAAACGCGCATGGATTTGGTGCTGACAACTTACAGCAAGATCTCCCACGCGTTCCACAGGAGTACGATGACTTCATTGACATCGTAACTGGAACAAAGTGTAAGTAGGACGCAAACTGCCGAGATGTTCTTGCATTAAGTGAAGTAACGACAGAATGAGTAACGACGAGGCCATACGCAGTTGACTAAAAATTTCCTCAATAAATTACACGATCGGGGAATATCAAAGCACAGATCACCGTCGTGAAAAGTGAATGGCTGATGTCAATATGCGCTCTTTTATTAGTCAGAAGAGTAGTTGGCTCCGGAAAGATATGGCTTAACGTAGTCTTCGGAATAGGTGATATCGACTAATTCTCAAGGGAAGGAGAAGAAGTAGCAGAAAGAAGAAAATTACACTCTTATAATTCGAACGCTTCCAGTCAGGTATTAATATACTGCTACAACAATTACGTAACGCTCTCGAAAATGCGAGAGCGTCATTCTACACGTTTCTCGACTAGCTCAGCGGCAGGAATATGAAATATTATTTTGGAACCTCTGCAGGATCTATATAAGCAACAGCGGCTGGTTTATTAAGTCGGTTATATTTGGCGATTTATTTAGTACCGATCAAATGACTGTTACAGATTAGTGGAAAGTGATTATTGTGTTAATTAGTACGATACTATAATAAGGTGACATTGTTTGCGTGTGGCCAAATTTAACTTGAATTATTGTATGAGAGTATCTCGTTGTTTTCAAATTGTTATTTGTGACTAATTAAAGGTGGTAATTAGTGACTCCTTTGGTGTCTGTTATTTTGTTTCCACCGTACAGTACGACGTTCCGTGTGTCCGTCGTAACAATACTATTCCGACATGGAGCACTAATATTTTAGACAAAAACTTCATAAAAAATTTACCGATCTAGCTTTAACAAGCTACTTTCGCACGTTGTGAACGTAGCCAGAAGGTTCCATTCCTTTGAGATTTGCCTGTTTCAACATCGAAGTTTCAGACATATTGAGAACGTCAAAGCCACCAGCGTTACTTTTGTCTCTGAAATGGCGTGACGTTCGCATTTTACTGTACAGAAGTCTCTACACAGAGCAAATGTCATTCCATGTATGAAATTGGATCAGGGATGTTGGTACGGCCAAATTTGACTGGTAATCAAGGCACCGGCGAGTAGTCAGTACCAGTAATTGGTTAACCTGAACAGCATCAATTGTCATTGTTTGATAGGTTAATGTATTAAACATAACAATGCTGCCCTCATGTGCGGCTGACAACCCCCCACACCCCCACAGTACAGTAGCCTATACCTCGGTATGTATGAGTGGCGGGCATTGTTTGATGGAATCCCGTTTCATGAATATGTAAATATACAGTACGGATGTGTTGTTCATTAATGTTTACGTTTCTCTCGTCCCCCCCCCCACTGTTTTATTGTGTTTCTGTCTATCTTGTGTACTATTCTACGTCTATGTCTCTGTCTGTATCACTCACTCACACACACATGTACGCTGCTGAATCTCTGAGTTATGTAGCCGTCTTCTGTAGCCTATGTCTAATTTCCTGATTGTCTCTCTAATTCAGTTTGACTTCACGATCCTTGATCACCAGTCGCTGTTAAAGCCTAACAGAAATTAAGCTGTTGTAGACCACTACATAGAAAATTCCCGATTAGCGCTTTCGAGCTTTCAGCTCAACCTCAGATTGGAATATAGCTCAACATCAGGTCATATATTTCCGATCTGATGATGTGCTGAAAGGCTCGGGAATTTTCTATATAATAATCTGCAACAGATTAATTTCTGTTTGCGCTTACAACCGCTAACAAACAAATTTATTATTTTAATTAATGGAACTTATTTAAAACGAAAGAATCATGTTAAGTATTAACCACAGAAACCAATCAATTATAATACAAATTTTTCCCCAGATCCAGAAAATATTAGGCCTACTCTATGACACATATCTCAAGAGAGTAAAAAACGAGCTTGTAGGAAGAATCTAGAAGTACATAAACATAATATAAATAATGAAGTATAATTAATTAAAGAACAAATTTATTTAAAAGCAAAAAAATAATATTTTTAAAATTGTAAATTTTTTTGAATAAATAATATGGATATACGTTAATAATAATAATGGATAATAAGTCCATCAGGATTTTGAAAGACGTGGAATTAGGGAAGACGCATTTGAAATCGTGAAGTATTCAGAAACAAAATTACTAGGTAATGGATCTGTTACGAACAGAAGCCAAGAAGAACCGAGAGGGTGTTATCGGACGAAGAAGAACAAGAATGAGTTATAAAATGATGGAATACTGGCGAAAGAGGAAAACTTCATAAAGTGAAGGAACCTGTGTCATCACAGGCCATCAACGATTGGAATGAAGAAGGAAAGAAGATAAAATAATTAAATCTAATAAACGTTTCTTGTAATGATATGTTTATGTTATTTTTGTAACGGAGTCGGCCGACGGCGGTCGCGGTAAGAGCCTCTATTGGCCATCAGCGCGTCTTCTTGCCGCAGCGTATCAGTCTAGAGGCAGTCGCCATTGAGATCCATGGAGCTCTTGGCGGCGTCCTCGTGGTATCAGTCTATAAGCCCCCCTCCGAAAGCTTAACTTCTTGTCGGTGACCTTGATGTCATCTTCGATGCTCACCGTAAGGTAATAATGGCTGGCGACCTGAACTGCAAGCATCGTGATTGGAATAGTCGCTTGACCACTGCGAAACAGAAGCGCTGCGCAGGAATGCGGCGACGGAGATTGGTCCAGTGCAACCCACGTTCTTTCCGTCTAGGCGTAACGCGATTCCCGACTTTCTGGATACTGCGGTGACCTAGGGTATTGCCTGCCCGGCCGAGGGTTTCTCGCTCACGCAGATAACATCCAGCCACAAATCCATCTTGGTCCACTCGCTACCCAGCACGGTATCGCACGAGACAAGAGGAAGGTCGTCGATTGGCCACGGTACTAAAAAGAACGTAACTTGTTTTGTTGGTACAAATGCAATAATGTACCAAAAATTCTCATTCAGTCTTATATATCTGTTTGTGATGACAATATTATACCTACGATTATAAAATGTTTCTAATTTTGTTAGTAGGAATTATAGCAGTATATTAACCATGTATTACATTTTTGTAAGAAATATGCAGTGGCGAAGTTACATGGAGGCAATTGAGGCAATGCCTACCCTAAAATTCTGTAGAATAAAAATTATAAATACGAATGAACTACGTAACGTAAAGATTATACATTGTTACTGTGACTGTCGAATTTATTAAGCCGAAATGTGCTGTACCGAGGACCGCTAGATGGTGACAGGTGAGATTCGGCATAAAGTGAATGAGGCAACGTGAACTTGCCTCAGCGTTTTTTGTATACATCGTATGTAAGCAATGTTCTGGCGCGATGGGAAGTGCGGGGGAGGGGGATTGTCCCGTGCTGTACACATAGAGCGTTGAGGCATGTCTCACTTCTATGGTGCAAACAGTTAAGTTAAAGCGCGCTGTGTTGTTTATAAGTGTGCTTATTTTATGCGGTTATTAAAAGTGTGCCGGTTATTCCGCTGAACTAACAGATGATCAAAATTGTTTTTTGAATTGTTTGTAACATTAAACATATAATATATAGACACTAATCAAGTTTAAAAATTTGAAGTTCAATCAGATGTATTATTGTGTATGACTTATACAAGGATTGTTCAATAGAAACACGTTTAGAGCTGTAAAGCATTTTTTATTCAACGATTTTAAAAGAAGTCTCCATTAACATTAAGACATGTGTCCCATTCTTGCACTAATCTGTAGATTCCCTGCTAGTAAAATTCTTACGGCTGTTTGCGGAACCATTCGCTAACAGCAAACTCTACCTCAGCGTCCGATTTGAACCACCGTCCTTTTAGTGATTCCTTAAAAAAAATTTAAGGTAAGATTTTGCCTACCCATTCATTAACTACTAGCTTCGCCACTGGTCAAATATGTAGTATTATAATAAAACAGACGTTCCATGTATAAAGTCGGTAGACAGGTTTAACAATTTTTAGGATGCTACTTTGTAAACGTGTACGTACGAGTTTTTTATAAACTTTTTTAGGAGACTTTTTCGAGACGGTTTTCTTTGTTTTGCGTCGTATTTTGTTGTGTAAACAACGGACATATGCATGGGCGACACAGACTCGCGATTGCCGAAGTTCTGAGACATGTGTCGCGCAGAGTTATGGAAACTTTATATTTATCACTGACGTATGAAGTTATTGCGTCTCAGACGGTGTGCACATGGGCAACTGCTGTTTGATAAAAATAAAATGCACAAGACTTTGTCACGATATCGTAACAAAACCTGACAGTCGACACAAAAATAGACAAAATATCAACACAAGGTATCTCTTTCATGGACCGAGGTGTGCCCTGCTGAGCATACAAAGCAAACTGTCTAACTTTCCCTTCTATGAACGCCTCCACACGGAGACTTTGTGGAAAGTTCTACCTCCACTGTACCCGTTCCCAAGGCATTTCATCTTTCCAGGACTTTCGAGGACTCTTGTTTTTCCCTGAGGTCCCCAGTTCGTATCACTCGATATGCTTCTATCACCTGCAGTACATCCTCGCGTTGTTTCATGTTTTCAACCCTTTAGGGATGGTTTTCAACCCTTTCAAGTTCAACCCTCGCGTCGGGTGTATCCCTTGGCGTCAAAATCGTAATCAGCACCCCCCCAAAACCTATAGGCACTCACTTTCTAGCCTTTGACCGGCATTCTCGCGAAGTTTAATACTTACACCCCCCCGATTATAGGGTGCTTCAACCCTTTAAAAACTACATTTTGCATCGAATATCATTTTGGACGTCATACCTATTATATTATATTAGTACTCCCCAAGAACCTATAAGTATCTAATTTCAAGGCTTCAAAATGCATCCTCGCGTCATTCCATATTTTCAACACTTTAGTAGTTTTCAACGATTTGTGAGAGCGGGCCAAAATTTTTCCTTGACTTTGTTCTAGAACCTTTTAGGAAGCGATAGCAAAAGGAATCAAAAAATTACATGGACACTGACTCAAAATCGGCAGATAGGCCCTTTGTCACGCCTCATGTTATAGACTACTATTTTTACGTGCCCATACCACACACATCAGTCTTCTCTCTCCAGTATAACTAAGTATATATATTTTGTCCGCCTTCGTTTTCTTTGTTATTTCATCGACGGTGATCCTATCCATTCTTGAGAGTGTACAGCTCCGCCTGTATAGGTAATCCATTTTCGTTGGTGTTATTTCTCTTGATACTTTCTTCCAACGACCCAGTTTTTCGTTCATTACGCACCGTTATACTACGCACCGTCTTACTAAATATCGATGCTTTAGTATGTATTGTAAGGAACTGAGTAATAAATTCCCGAGTAAGGAATTGAGGTGTAGGCTACAATGCACGTACAGTACTTATTTCTAACATTCTGTTAATGTTTTAATAACCCTGCATTTCAAAACCGTTGTGAGGGACAGAAAACGGAATTTCTTGTTGACAGTTTAGATGGTACAGTATAGAATAGATGAAGTAAGACATGAAACGGTCCGCGCAGATTGTAGTGCGGGCAGAGGTGGTAGTGCAGGAAGTGGGGTGTGAGGTGACCAACCATGACACATAACCATGTGATACACCATTCATGCCGCTGTTTATCATCATCTTCACAACACGGCATAGGCAAGGTGCTGCATGTTCCGCCTTCAAAAATCTTCCAGCCCTCTTCCTGTGTCTTCAAAGATCCTCCAGCCATTTCTTCCTGAGTCTACCCACACACCTGTATCCTATAGGTTTGTATTTCGAGACTTGTTTGGCCAGACTAGAATCTGACATTCTTTCCAAGTGTTCTTCCCACCGTTGTTTGTAATCGTTTAACTTTTCATTCAAGTTAAAAACTTGTAACTCTTCTGTTATTGCCTCATTTCTTATAGGCCTACGGTCCAGTTTAGAACACCTTTTAACTCCTCTTAAGAACGCCGTTTCCGAGGCCTGTATTTTACTGTCTTGTTTTTTTGGTTGTTGTCCACAATTCGCATCCATAGGTCAGTACAGGGACTCCCATACTTTTGTAAAACTTTATTTTTGTATCTTGACGTACCTTGTTTCAAAAAATACGGTTGATTGGTTAGAATGATCGTCTGGAACTTACGCGCCTCATTTAACATCAATGTCATAATTACTGTCGTAGGCAATATCATTTCCCAAATATTAAAAGTGGCTGACCTGTTCTAGAATTCGATCACTAATCATTATTTTTGTTCTTATTGGCTCTTATTGTACCATGCCGCTGTCCGGAAAACAATGCATCACAGCTACGCATGCGCAATGAGATCTTTTGACACAGCGCATCAGATACCCGATTCTTGTCTAATTACTTTAGCTGTAATACGTGAGTTGGTTAGCCGCTACAAGCAAGAAACAAGGACTGAGGCGTCCCAAATGTTATTTTTACAGAAGGTTTTTTTTTGTGGTACGGATGTAGGTATACGAGATGAATTGAATATCGATACTCCTGCAGAAGTCATCAGACACTACTGTCACAGATGAAAAGTAATATATCGTATTCCGTATGCAGCTCTCAGATAGGCCGCAAGGGGAAAGAATTGTGTTGGAATACACGAGAAAAAAGCGTTTGCATTGGCATTGGGAAGATGCATTACGCCTCTGAACGTGTAAAAAATGTGCTTACAACAAAGTTTGCGCCAAAATACAATTAAAAATGCGCCGAAATTCTTGCTATTGGTATTGGTCGAATAGAGAGGGTTAGAAAATTTTAGTACCTAGGGGAAATAATTCAAGAGAATGGTTCAGTAAAATCTGCTATAGAAGAAAGGATTCATAAAATGGAAAGAGCATATGTTATAACTAAAGATATTTACAATAAAAACGTACATATCTAAAAATGCGAAAATAAGGCATTATAGTACAGTAGTGAAGCCAGAATGCCTATATGCAAGTGAATGTTTAGCACTGAATTATAATTTAGACAAACTAGAAATATTAGAAAGACAGATTATTAGGAAAATATTAGGCCCACGAAAAACTTCAGAAAGTTGGAAGTTAAGAAGTAATGATGAAAATATAGAAAATATAACAGAAACAATGAGAAAAAGAAGACTATTATTTTTTTGGACATTTATGTAAAATGGACGACAATAGGTTAACAAAGCAGATCTTAAAATATCTGTGGGAGAAGAAGTCAACATCAAATTGGATAAAGAAGTCCAAAAGGATGTAGAAAAAAGTAATATAAACGCAGTAAAAGCAATTGAAAGAGACGTTTTTTCGAGCAAAAGTGTTAAAAATGGAAGGAGTCCAGGATAGGAGAGAGAAGAACGCAGGTTCAAAGTGGACTGAAGACAGGAAGAAGAAACACAGCGAAAAGATGAAAGAATATTGGAGAAAAGGGAAAGAATAAAGAATTGAAATTGGCATGTGGTCCTTAGATGGCCGATACATAAAAGTTTGTTTGTTCTATTTACTGGTTACGATTTGTCACTTCTAACACACTTTCGTAATAAACCAAAAAAGTAATAACTAGCGTGCGACTGCTGGTACACGCAACTTTTGTTGTTCGTAAACTGGATAATACGAAACTGTTATGTCGGCTGTAACGGAACCCGGCTGGCGCTCGTTATATCTTTTAACAATTATTATAATATTTATTATTTTTGTCGGTTCCGGTTAATTAGGAGATTTTTTTAAAGCAACGCGCGCCGAAACGTAATTATAAAACATGGCAGTAAATAATACAGTTCGTGACACACAAACTCGTCGTCCAGTTTGCTGTAATTTACGAGAACACGTATTGCTAATTGTTGTGTAACATTGTTACACGTAATAATTTTGGTACGTGTTTGCAGTTTGTTGTTTAACTCATTATGTGGCTTAACACTTTGTTTGTTATATATGTTTTATATACACATATGTGTGAATATGTATAAACAAGTGTGCGCTTGAGGGTATGCATGTAATGTTCGCGTGTGTGCGTTTGTACAATAACACACGTTATACTGTCATTAACGTGCGTATGACAATTTGTGTTTGTTGTGAGCAGAGGCAACCTTTTCAGCTTTGTGAATTAAGCGTCGTTTAGGCGGGCAACTAACATGGCGTACAGTATTTCTGTCAACACAAATTGTGTCCAAACTTTGGGCAATATTTCCGGCCAGTATTACTCGGCAATTGTTGCGCCAGTACATTGCGGATGATTTACTGTTTAGACGGTGAAAGCCTGATTCAGCCTCAATCTGAAGATGGACGAAAGTGAATCAGTAAAAGTAGCATTTATCCTGCTTCGTAATCGGATAAATAAAACTTAAAAGAAGAAAAATCTTGTATTGTGGATGCGTTCTTTTTTAAGCAAACACAGTACATCGGCACATTTAACCTCGGAATTACTACTCGACAGTTATCTTTTTAAAAATCTTCACAAGGATGTCGAAAAATGATTTCGAAAATTTGTTAAATATTATTGGCCCAAGAATTGAGAAAAGAGACACGAATATGAAAAACTCTACACCGATCACAACAAGGCTGGCGATCACACTCCGTTTTTTGTCGTAAGCGGCCAAACTCATAGCGTTGTAAGCAAACCATTTAACTGTTTCACCACCCGCACTTCCACTATTCTTATGCATTTTTTCTGTTCGTTTTTTGCATACGTCCTGAGACTCCTAAAGTGTTAGGAATTAGGAAGCTTCTTGTGTTGTAATCGCATACTCAGTGGCAATAGCTTTCATGATTTCGATCTTTATATGAATATGCTTCCACGTCCCATAAATCGAGTTTTTGAAGCTTAATATCTTTTCATTTGACCACGTACGCATTGTACCACAATCAAGTGACTACTAATCACCGATACAGCTTTGAAATCACTACGGGAACTTTAATGAAGTGAGCTGTGTAGCGAACGGAGGCAAAAAGGCATAGGCGAGAAGCGATAGTGGGGTAGAGGAGAGAGAGAGACAGAGACAGATGTGGCCCGTCCATACCATCGATGTATACTATATGGATCGCGTGCTGCCAGGCAAAGTGAACGACAGAAAACGGTCCGAAGCACGTACAGCTTCCCACAGAATGGGGGGCAATAAAGCGTTTGGCGCTAAGTTAACACGTGCATTAAACGAGTCTTTCAGTCAGTAATGCACTTGTTTTAACAGTTTACAATTATTACATTTGGGACAGTTCTACTGAAAATTTGTGCTTATGAAGATTTTATTATTATAACAGTTTGTTTTTACTTTTGCCTAACTGATAACAGATGACAATAACTTAAGCGTTTACACTCATTTTACTGATTTTGTATCAAGCGGAAAATTAATTAGGAGCGTCATTAGACGTTTTAAAGATGGTAAAATATAGGTATAATTTATTGATTATATCTGACAGTAAACTTAATACCAAAAAATGATTATATCAGCTTGCAAAAACTTTGCCGGCACAGCGTTTAGAAAACATATTTCAAACAATGATTTTTTTAAGACAGCCATGAAGTGAAACTTATCAAATTAATAGTGACATTATTTTATAAAATCTTGTGCTATAATACTGCTAAGGAAACAACCGCTGCAGCTACCTTCTCTAAGCTTTGTGTCTGCCAAAAGTTAAATAAATTTGTATTATTTAGTAATGTTTAATGTAAACAATTTTTATACAGTTAATGCGTAGCTAATTAAATAAAATAAATTAATGTAAATTAGCATTGCTTATTGAACACTTTAACGACCATGGCGAGCGTATACGCCAGCTTCTTTTACGCAATAAACATTTTAAAGTTTACGGCTGACGTCTTTTATTCTTTGTTTCCCTTATTCTTATCTTTATTCGTCTGGCTTCAATAATAAATGTTCATAAATAAGAACGCAACATAACTGTTTATGAACGCAACAGAACTTAGCGATAAACTTAAATAATGTGTCAGAATACTGAAATCTTACAGTGAAACAAATGAGTTTATTTTGGAAAAGAACTTATTAAAAACCTCCCACTTTGGAGTCATTAATTGTTAAAATGACACAGCTATACCAATTAACGCAAAATATGCTCCGCTAAAGCAACAAAAGCTATAACGAAGCAGAAATGTCAGACTTTGTACATGTACAGTATGTATAGGCTATAGCATACGCAGTGTTCTTGCCAACCACTGATGCAACGGTCGGACCGAATTCAGTGAATGCAGCACGCGATTCATATAGTATACATCGATGGTCCATACAAAACATTTTCCACTGCACGTGAACAACACCCCAGCAACTATCGGCTATATTGCCGAGCTACACGATGATATTTCGCTGGCTGCAACATTGACGGCCACACACCGGCTACATAATTGAAGCAACACATTACCGTAAAATATGGCCCGTCTAAACGTACCCATGTACAAATGGGCCCTCTATAAATCGACCATCGGTTTACCATTTAACCTAGGGTTACCATATGACCTAGGTGAAAAAGGAGGACAACCTGAAAATTTAACAGCATGATCGTTACTTTACGGATCAAAAAAAAAATTGACAGTAAAAACATACATTATGAATATGAAGGTATTCATGATTAAGTTAAGAATTTTTACAGACTTTATACAATGTACAATTTATTTTTGTGATATAACAAGAAAATGTTTACAAACAAAACTTAAAACTATTTGTTCGAAGCGGAACTTACATAGGAAAAGAATATCTGCTATATTTATTTTTAATCATAGCAAAAATTTATTTAATAGTAATCAGTCCAAATCGGATTCGCAGTCTAAACTTTTAATTTTGTCTGTGGTGCCATTGTTATTTTTCAGATTAACCAATTTCCATCAAAAGCTTTTTATTTTCTAATACATAATCATAGAACTGAGCACATGAAAGACTTTTAAAGTTGTACTGTACACAAATTATGCCTTTAATATTTTCTACCATTAACCTAGTTCTCTCTTTGGTCCACTGTGAACTGATCAGAGAAAATACCCGTTCTGTAATAGAGTTGTTACTCCGAATGGAATAAAAATACTCAACAATTTTCAAAAGTTCTGAATAACAAGATGATGTTGGCCTTTCCTTAAAATATTTACACCATAACTGACTGGAAAGGTGGTTATCATACAAATCAGGGTAATTCTTTAAAAACTTCTGAAAATTGGGCGTGACTACATTTTTCAGTTTTACGAAAAAAAAGAGGACATTCCGTTTTTTGCCTCCCGGACAGGTTTTTAACACTAAAAAAGAGGACGTGTCCGGGAAAAAGAGGACGTACGGTTACCCTGTTTAACCGAACCTCGTTTTTATGCGTGCAGCACATATTACACAAGAAGAGGTTAGAGGTAAAACTACCCAAGTCACAGTTTTAATGACGCCTCAAGTTGTTTCGAAAACGACATTTTTTATGCATTTCCCTTTTCCTTTTATTTTTTAACTGCTATGCAATCAGTTAAAACTCTATTAATAATAAACATTAACCTTGCAAATCAGTTTTATGATTTGTCATTGCACTTGAAAAGCTTTAAGTTTTTATTTTTCCGTAAATTCACATGAATGGACTTAGCCTAGGTAGGCATGAATGGACCACTAACCCCACGATTGCAGTACTGATAACCAGATAGGCTACCGGACAAAGTTCTATATCGAAAATTGGAGACCATCACTTAGAGAAGACGTTATCAGGAAGAAGAGTTTAGAATAGGGAAAGTAGTAACTTGGCCTAAAGGATGACAGTCGGAAGCTTTTGATGTAATAATGTGTTCTTAAAAGAGCGGCCAATCAGATTGTAATGTTACTAACATGAGATAACATTTATGGCTACACGTTGACTCGGCGTTGTCACAGTTATTATTCACCAACTGCATCTTATCACCTTAATCGAGCGGTCCCATCGTGTCGTCGTCATTCTGCTAGTGGTGTAGCACCGTACTTAAACGTTATGCAGAAAGATGTCAGCAACATAACTACAATGATGCGAAATAAAAAATAATTACGACTGATAACGGTAGCTTTGATACCGATGAGTAACTACGGGGGGGCCTATAAAATCAACTCGCCGTAAGAGTAATGGATTGAAGAAACAGGCAATAGAAAAATAAAAGAAATCCAAATTATCAGACTTAAAAACGACATTTTATATAATATTATTTCAAAGATTTTTGAGGATTGATGATGACCAAGGGCTGTGCGGGACGAAGGGCATGCCCGTCACCCGCTCGTATGCTGCGTCCCGAGCTTCAAGTAGAGCTCCTGCCGTAGAGACCATAGATAGGGCTGGATATTAGGGCGTGGCCTCCTACCGGCCGTGGGTGTTCAATTAATTAATTCATTAATTGAGGGTGAGTGTACGCCGAGGCCGGGTCCAAGATTCACCTGGCACAGATTGGTAGCGACCGAGGGCGGTAATGAGGTGGTTGCCCTAAAATCGGGTGGAACGTCGATAGAATTTTCGCGACAGTGTCCGTATAGGGGCGTCCTCGGAACCAACACGCAGGGATTCACGGGTAATCTTATTCGATGTCAGGTAGTGGGCTTTACACGCCCAGCGCAGTCCTCGGTCCAGGAGAGACTGAAGCTTTCGCTTGTGGGTCTTTGCCAAGTAGCCCCATACGGGGAGGTGAGGATTGGAGAACGTTCACTTCAACATTGCTCTAAAATGTACGTGAATTAGATTAAGAATTACGCATTCAGAATTTACTACTGCCCACAGTACTTTATTTTTGATATGTTTTTACATTTTAAATATTGTAACGTATATTGTCGTTACGTCTTATTTAAATGTTAATTCTCACTTCGGATTCGTCAATTTGTAACCAATTTATATTATATAGGGTTACAGTCTTATCTCTTTAAAGCCTCACTTCGGATTCGTCAATTTGTAACGAATATTGTGTTACCTAAATGTTACGTTGTGTACACTTAAATTACATACACCGCCCGTTGGAAGTGTCAATTTGTAACAAATAAATAATGTAGCGACTAACTCGTACTGGAGTCGTCAATCTGTAATTATTAATATGTTATGTTGAACGGCGAATGGTTTTGTAATTTGCCGCTCGCTCCCACTATACGTACCGTTACCGTGACGTCACTCACCGTTGCCAACCGTCGTGATGTCCTCTGTACTCGGTGAACTTATTTTCTAAATGGAACAGCAATAATAACGACGCAAATATAACATCAAACATATATCCTTATAGAAATCCTTTATTCGGAAAAGCACTGGTTAATTGTTTCTTAAATCTGATTATGATAATCACAATTGTGGCGCAAATTATACGTCTTCTTTTTACCAGTTGGTACAGTAGTAGCCAATATTCAGTATTTTGTCAGACCAAAAGAATGCTTGGTTAATGTTTCTATTAAAAATAAAGTATCTCAGGGCGTATCTGGTTCGGGGATTACATTTAAACAAAATATTATTCTATAAATCAAAATACAAGTTTTACAGTTAAGGATATTACAAGGTTAGAGTGTAATGTGCACACAAGCAGTCGTATAGTGATTACTAGTTATGATAGGTTATGTCCAGTTTAGGTGTTTAATAATTATTATCCAAATCAAAGGTTCTTGTGGTGTTTTAAAAGGTGTCAATCTCAAATCGTGTTATTAGTGAGTGTTCTTAGTGTTGGTGTGATATGGTGTCTGTAGTTTTAGTTGATTAATACTTAAAAAGTCGTGTATACAAAAGTGGGTGTTGATACACAATATAATAAGATGTCAAAGTCACCAAATCCTCTTCTTTGTATGGTTCGTGGTCGAAGATAGTGCCCACGTTCGCTTCAGTCCTTCTCCCTGGTTCTTGGGTCTTCTATTTCATATAATGGGTGTTCTTCACTTGGTGTAAAAAGTCCGTGTATATACTTTCATTATTTCAAAATCTAAATTTGTTCAAAACCTTCAAATTAGTATAATTTTTCTGTACTGATTGGGAATTTAAAACTATTATCAGCATTACTTTGATCTTTACATTTGTGACACATAGACACTAAACATGCCTACTTTTACTTAAGAACTACAGATGTTGCAATTTTGTTATTTGAATTTTTCTTAAATAACTTGAGATGTATTATTTTGTTTCTAAATTCGTTGTGTACACTATTGACTATAAATCTATTTATCCTTCCACATTTGTTTTACAAAATCCCTAACATTATTATCTAAAATTTACAAAAGTTGGTTTCACCTGGCCTATGTACTGGTGTTATTTTCATCACCATGTTTAAAACCTTTAACAGTTAAATTAACTTTTAACAACCATAAAAACTGTTTAACATATAACATTATTTTAACAAAACAAAAGATATACTATTCTATTAGTTTAATTTCATGCCCACATGGCTATGATTCTATTGAACCTTTGAACAAATAAACTACTTTTACCTAATCTATACAATTGTTTAACACTTAGCAATAACATCTTTTTTAGTCTACTTTGCTTTGCCAATCAATTGATCACTGTTTAACACCAGTTCTATGGTGATATATTTGTTAACATAAAAATGAAATTAACATCAGTTAATTGATATTCTCTTTAAACAACTACTTCACCTGCTACATACAAAAAACAACATAAATACCATGATAATAAAACAACGTGCTAAAACATAATAACATGCACATTTTTATAAAATAAACTATGCACTAATTAATTAGTCTTCTCTCAGTTAATTGATTAATTATTCTAAAACTGTCTATGTTATGTTTCACATTACTTGTCACTATGTTTATCGTTTACCCTTCTCACTGAACACTTAATAGTTTGTATTCATAAACATACTTATTGGTTTTTATAGGTTTTTACATTTTATTGTCATTAAAAGAACTTCACTCTTGTTATAAAAATGTTATTCTGAACAAGTTATTATTTATTGTTTTCTGGACAATCTTATGATCACTATTTGTTACAGTTAGTTGTATGGTTCATGTATCTATAATAAGGTGTGTTATATTTTCATTACATCATTTAAATTAATCATTTACTAATATTTCTTTTACATAGTATTACATGTTTGGGCCTATTATCCCTCAATTTGTATTTTGATTATCTTGATATTATGATACATTGAATGAAACCATTTGTTTTTTATAGTACTGGTTGATAAGCCGTCTGTCTTTATAATTATTTATTTTGTCATTATTGAAAGTTCATGTCATAATCGGGGTTGAATGTATTTTGCATCACTTTGCCTAAATCATTAATTTGGGTACGGTCAGTTGTGGTACTAGTCAGTCTAAAATGGTTAGTCGTTCCTCTTCACTATCATCTTGGAAGATATTGTTCTTCTTGTTTAGCTTCTTATCCAAAGTCTTCATTAAATCAAGTACGATATTAATTTGTTCCTAATGTAATGTTACAATATTTATACGCTAATCGAGTCCCATGAGATATTTCATACATCCATATATCCAAATAAGCGCTCAAGAGTGTTTTTAAAACTGTATTTTGTTTTCTGCTGTCTGCTCTGATTTTATAGGTAGAATCAAATAGTCTACATTTGTTGAAATTTTACTTCTAGTTGTTTACTTTTTCAATACTCTCCTCCTCCTCCCCTCCGTCACCTCCTTCTCTTCCTCCTACTTCTCTCCCTCCTACGTGAAGTCCGAATATGCATTATTCATTCTACACACGAATTTTACTAAAATTTCCAAAGACATGGATGTCAGACGATCTGTGGGACAATCACAACCGTATTGGTAGAAACAAAGTACATGGAGATATAAAATTAAAGTTCTGCAAACTTATAGCAGTCCCTGTACTGTCCTGTGGGTGTGAATTATGGACAACAATCAAGAAACAAGACAGTAAAATGCTGGCCTCGGAAATGGCGTTCTTAAGAGGAGTTAAAGGATGTTCTAAACTTGACCTATAAAGAATGAGACCATAAGATAAGAAATACCAGTTTTAACTTGAATGAAAAATTAAAAGATTACAAACAACGGTGGAAATGACACTTAAAAAGATTGTCGAATTCCAGACTCGGTAAACAAGTCTGGAAATACAATCCTATAGGACACAGGTGTCTGGGTAGACCCAGGAAGAGATGGCTGGAGGATCTTTGAAGGCGGAACAGGCAGAAGAAGATGGTGGTGATGATGATGGTGAAATGAATGTCAGGGGTAAAATTACTTGTGTATGTCATTATTAAATGATACTTGTATTTTTTCAAAATTATTTTTAGCGAACCACAACAATCCATTACATCACTGTGTATATGTTTAATGTAGTACAATAACGTTCGGTAGTCGGGGATTACAGTATTTTTAACCCATGGCTAGTGCAACACAGCACACGAGTAATGAGATTCCGGAGAAACACAGTCGCGTATTACGGTACCAATATTACCCGTGGTAATTATATTTGTTTGATGTACACACTCTATTGTATTGCATGCATTAGTTATCACTGCTAATAATACGCTACAATTTGTAACTGCAGCAGCTGAATTCCGAAAGTTTAAATTTTAGAAATCCTTCAAAAGCACAGAAAGGTTAGGCCTTGTTAATCAAGAAGGCTTGGATAGGCCTTTGAGTAATTTTTTAAGCGCAGTAGGTGCTTTTCTATTGACAGCTCTGGTTTCCCTCGTAGAATGGAAAAGGCCCTACATATATTGAAATCTCAGCATCTGATGTTTTCATTTAGAAAAAACCCAATTGTCTTTCGTCAACTTTGTATCGAAATGGATGCTCGAAGTATTTTACAATTTTTCCGTGTTGGATTTGAAAACGATAACGATCATAGATTATAATTGTCTGTTCTAATATGGTGTGTGTGTGTGTGTGTGCCGGTTATGATTAATACGTAGGGTGTTTGTGTTGTCTTCGTTGGTGTACATAGTATAATGTGTTTTTTTCTGTTTGTAGGTAAGGACATAGCACGTAGCAGTTAGAAATGATGTTTTGTGCACTCTCTTACTGATGTTTCTGCACAACAGGTAAGAACCTGTTCATTTTCGATACACATGATGTAACTTATGTGGTTATTAACACCTCAAATGTGTTTACAACGGTGTGTGTGTGTTTTCAACAACATAATTTGATTAAGAATGACATGCCAATGACAACACGTCATGTCTCGGATTATTTTGGGTGTACACGTTTATGTCAGGGGTTGTTTGAGTTTTGAACCTTATTGCCCTTCGAGTTCATTTCAGCAGCCGGAAATCGTACATTAATATTATTTAACGTGTAGAAATGTAATCTTATATGATTGCATGTAGTTTCCTGTGTAGCATTAATTTAGTCATTATTTTTTCTCATTAAATTTATAAGTGTATTGACAATATAGTAAAAGGTTTTAACTTTAAACACGAAAAGAAATGTTACTGACAGGTTCATTTATAAAAATTGCCTGGTAATAGGGGAGATTCAGAGGAGTTGTTTGGGACCCAATTTTTTAAAAGCCAACCATATAATTTGTACCAAAATTGGCATCCGTAGAAATGGTATATTGCCGTGGGGTATGCCTTGGTCCTTTACGGACTGTTGAGCAGAGGTTTATTTTTTATTTTATTAGAAATTCTGTATCGAATTAATTAAAATTTATGTAGAAAATAAAGCGAAATCTTCCCACAGATTTTAGCGAAGATTTGGTTTTCGAAGTTTCGTGAATATAAACTTATTTTAATGCTTGTGAGGCGGGCTATTGGGTCGTGGTCTTGTGTTGTAGAAACCAAACGCCAGAACTGAGGTATTTAGGAGAACATGTGCCACGTGCTTTTTGCAACTGGAGATGGCATCCGTTGGTGAGGTCGAAACGTTTGGTTTCTACAACACGAGACCACGGCCTCACGGCCTAATAGCCTGGCATAGACGTCGGCCGTGAAGCCTAAGAACTTTTTTATAAACTTGTTTGTTTATTTTACCATGAATAAATACTTTCCTGAAGTATGTCCGTTCCGTTTTGTTGTGGGCCCCTGTATATCTCTCTCATATACTAAATAGGAAATATGGCGGATTAAACCCGTATCGGATTTTTTGTTAAAATTTATTGTGGGCCCCCAGTATACCACCTCTCGTACACTAAAAAGGGCAAGGTGGCGGAATAAACCCGCATTGGATTCTTTGTTAAAATTTATTGTGGGCCCCAGTATACCCCGTCTCGTACACTAAAAAGGGCAACGTGGCGGAGTAAACCCGTATCGGATTCTTTGTTAAAATTTATTGTGGGCCCCAGTATACCCCCTCTCGTACACTAAAAAGGTTAAGGTGGCGGAGTAAACCCGCATTGGATTCTTTGTTAAAATTTATTGTGGGCCCCAGTATACCCCCTCTCGTACACTAAAAAGGGCAACGTGGCGGAGTAAACCCGTATCGGATTCTTTGTTAAAATTTATTGTGGGCCCCAGTATACCCCCTCTCGTACACTAAAAAGGTTAAGGTGGCGGAGTAAACCCGTATCGGATTCTTTGTTAAAATTTATTGTGGGCCCCAGTATACCCCCTCTCGTACACTAAAAATGACAAGGTGGTGGAGTAAACCCGTATCGGATTCTTTGTTAAAATTTCTTGTGACAGATATGACCTTTCCGTTCGTACAAGAACTCTTCATTACTAGCTGTTGGTTTTAACTTGAGCAATAAGTTTGGAAACTGCAGCGTGGACTTTACCATCGCCCAGCGATTATCGTTTGCAGCACGTGTTGCCTCGGGTTATGTATGTGACGATTTTAGCCAATATACTGCAGCGCCCGCTGTGAAATGTACGTTTCCGGCAAAACTGTCGGGCGGCAAAGCAATACCGTGGAAGTTATTAGAGTGCGAAAATATTTTAGTTTCTCTGCGCTAAGCAACTGAAAAGCGTTTGCCGTAAGCAACTGCGTACAGTAGTACGAGCTTTCCGTAAGTTGAAAAGTTGTTTCTCGTAAGTAAATGCTATGATGTTTGCTTATTGCTTCTTAGACACTCTGCACACTTTCGTTTGACTCACTTAACTTAATAAACATCAATTTGATTACGTTTCCGTGAATCGTACTGTTAATTGACTTTCGTTTAGTAATTAAAGTTCGCCTTTTCTAATAGAATCTGTGTACTCTGTGAATTTGTAAGCTAGTTATGTCGAGCTCAGATAGTTTCCGTACCGAACAACCAATCTTAACGTCGTTTTGTTGGCTGTACAAATAATTTAAATTAAATGAAAAGTTTATAATACTGTTGCGACTGTCACGGATTGTCGTATGGTACTGTGAAAACAAAATACAGACACCAATGAAATCATTAATTACCAGCTTTAATGAGTCTGAAACAACAATAATTGGAATCAACTAGATACTCTCGCACAGTAAGTTAAATTTGTCCACACGCAATAATAATTTCAACTATTAGAGTTCCACATTAATTATAACACAATAATCACTTCGCCACAATACTTCGATCCGCAATTGAATAAATCGCCCAACGTAACGAAGTAAATAAGCGGCCGTTGTTGGTTACATATAGCCTGAAGATGTTCCAGAAATTTTTCCATGCCAACATAATTTTGCGTAGTTAACAAGCACTCGGAAGGTCTAGAGCACTGGTTCCCAAAGTGGGGCCCGCAACATTGTTTAAAGGGGTCCGCAGACACTTGAAAGATTAGAATATACCGTAATTTTCTCCGGTATTTATGCTCTAAAATCTAAATTTTAGAATCTTAAAACAATTAGTAGAACATTCCAGTATTTTTTTGAGCTCAAACTAATTGTAATTGTAAAATTAATTTTAAACTAATGGCTTTAATAATGTCTTTGAATTATGTCGTTTAGCAGATCTGTTTGTCAGCCGAACTGACTAGACCGCTTACACTACAAAAAGAAGATTCATTGGTAGAACGTTTAATTGACAGTTCATTAAAATTAAAATTTTCGCAATTACAACTAGCTGACTCCTGGTTGTATGTAATGACTGACTATCCTGAACTCGCAAAAAAGGCTTTGAAGTGTTTAACTGTGTTTTCCTGTACTTATTTGTGTGAAACTGCATTCTCCCTGCTCACGTACTTGATATCAAAGTTAAGAAATAAACTTGATGTCGAAAGTGACTTAATATTGAAATTATCAGACATTAAACCCAATACTGCAGAGTTAATTGTTCAAAAGCAGCTCATTAATATTTTAATTTTGCAAGTTAAGAGAATTTTGATTTTAATACATTTCAATGAAGAGTTTCTATCATATTTATCGTTTGTTTTATTTCAGAACTCAGATGGGGTCCATGAATTTTTAAATTATTGAGGGGGTCCGCGAGCTGGAAAGCTTGGGAACCACTGGTCTAGAGGGTATAATTTGCGTAGTTAACACGGACTCAAAAGGTCTAGAGGGTACTTGGTACACGTCCTTGAGAGAGACACGCACCTGCTCGGCTAAACGAGAAACGCGTAGAACGACACTCCACTGTTCAAGATCGTTCCGTAATCGTCATTGTCGTAACAATACAGTATTACGCTGATACAGGATACAGTGTAATATCATTCCACACTGTATTCGTAATACGTCACAGAGTCGACTAAAAAATTTCTTTAAAGAAATAATCATAAATACATTCCTTAAAATCGTTTAAAGGCGGATTTTAAAATATCAAGTTCGTGATAAAATCCATCCGATAGGCTATATATTTCAGACAGAAATAAAAAAAGTCGAATGGTATACTCACTGTGCCCAATATTTTGGGTTCCCGATTCCAATTTTTACAACACTAACTTTAGATTCGAGACTTATCGTTAGCAACATGAACACTGTTAGGTTTTTATGGTGGGTGGGATCAGCAAGGAGAAGAATGAGCTAATTGAGAAAAAGAACATTGACAGAATAAAAGAAGACAGACTTAAAAAGAAAAACGAGAGCCAACAAATAATGGACTGTAGACTTCCAAGAATACCCAGGAAGAGAGGGAGGGAATGGGTGGAATAAACTGACTGTTAGCCTAACGCTGGAATAAACGGAATGTTAGCCTAACAATATGAAGAAGAAGAAGAACGTCAGGTTTTTAGTACGCGCCAGCAACAAACATTTTTTTCTAGTCTGAGATCCAGTTAACGCATTAAAAAAAAAAATTATTGGCTATCATTTGTAGTCTGTTTTTGAATGATGGGAACGTTTTGATATTTCAGGCGCGATAAAAATTGTGTGATGCGGAAAATTAAAAAAATGGCTCGAATCTTCGAAACACCTTTTCAACATTGAAAAGGTGTATTTGTCTTTCAATAAAGTTACTCCAACAAGCGTCTTCTTTTAACTATTAAACATTTCGATAAGTCTCATTAAAAAAAAAAGACATTTGTGATAGAAAGTTTATTTGGTGTTAAGCCAAGAGAAAAGATTAAGCAACTATTCAGGTCAATCAAAGTAACCAAATATGTAGTTAACAGATTGCTTAGTTTTAGTTTTTGAACACCGTGTGTAAGCGCACCTATAGACGGTGTAGTCGCGCTTAAACACGTGAGTCGTTGGCGATAATTTACATACCGAAAGAAGGCTGAGAAGGGAAATAAGAAGCACATGTTACCCGAGGGCGAGCAGCGAGGATTGGAAAGCAATTTAATGTTCGATATGTGTGTGATAACTGTAGTACTGTAATCACTTCCCAACTTTGTGTGTGTGTGTGTGTGTGTGTGTGTGTGTGTGTGTGTGTGTGTGTGTGTGTGTGTGTGTGTGTGTGTGTGTGTGTGTGTGTGTGTGTGTGTGTGTGTGTGTGTGTGTGTGTGTGTGTGTGTGTGTGTGTGTGTGTGTGTGTGTGTGTGTAAGCGTGCCGTATGATATTGTGAAAGTTTAATTTCTGAAGCGGATCAGAGCTGAGCAGTGTGCGCCAACAATTTACCACTGCTACTACTGCTGCTGCTGCGCCAACAATTTACTCCTGCTGCTGTACTTTGTAATAAGGAATCTGCTGTAAGCAGTAGCGAATCGCGTGCTTTTTATACCTCATGAATTTCCATTATCTTCTATTTCAATAAACACACTATTGCATGCTTCGTTCGGTTTAATATTATTCAGTCTTCTGCGTTCAGGGTTTTTTCCTTCGTTTCGTCGGCTTATTAATAATAAAAAGAAGAATCGTTTGATTGTATCTCGCTTCGCGTTGTACTCTCTTTATAAAATGAATTTTATATTGTACTCTCTTTATCAATAAATTACACCGTTCCGTGAACGGTTTTGCAATTTCAGCTAGATCTACGGGAAGATAAGAGTTTTGACTTGTTATAAGTGTACTGTAATATTGTTATATCAGTTTCAGGACACAGGCGATGTGAGCTGGTTTCTGAAATCCTATAGTTACAAAGAATTTTTTGACCGGTAGGAAAACGGTAAAATCGATTTTCAAATTTTTATTTATTATATTCTTATATAAATAAAAAAACTGTACACAATTAAACGTTCAGATATTTATTATATTCTTATAAGGATTTAGATACGACCGTTCCCCCTCGCAAGGCAAACCTGCGAGAAGTATCCTGCCTAGTATAACCCCTGCCCAACTATGCCGTCCGGATCCAGTGTTAAACTGTAAATAAATTACCTTATTTCAAATCCGTCCTGTGACTTCGTTGCGTTGTTTTTGTTGTTACGCGTTTCGGGAACTATGTCCCATCATCAGACGTATCACTCGGGAAGAGATCGTCAAATATTAAAATTCATAAAAGTGCATTATTTAAACACACGTGTCCGACTCGGTGCGCACCGTGTAACGTTCGGTTGGATACTGAATATTTGGAGTTCGAGTTATTGCCAGGTTGTTTACCTCAAGCAAATGCAACGCGGTGTCGTACAGTGGGATGGATTTAAAATTCAATTTATCATTCAGTATGCCATCATGGTTGTACGTGCTGTTATATCCAATGCGTCCATGTAGTGACCCTTGTTACAATAATGTAAAGGTATAAGATTATACCTTACATCCGTGTAAGTATGGTTGTTTGAAATCAAATGGCGTGCGTAATTTGACTTAATGTTTTCAAGTGAATATGTGTTATTTAAATGTTTGCGTGGTGTGTGTTCTTGAAATCTTTTGATGAAATGTCTCCCTGTCTGGCCAATATAGAAACTATCACAGTCGTTACATATTAGTTTATATATGCCCGTTTTTATCTCCAAGTGGGTCTGATGATGGGACATAGTTCCCGAAACGCGTAACAACAAAAACAACGCAACGGAGTCACAGGACGGATTTGAAATAAGGTAATTTATTATCAATAACGTGACTTGGACCATAATCAATAATGTTTAAAGTTAAACTGTAGGTCCCATACACTTGTGAGAGACTTCGTAACAGACGCACCACAAATATATGCGGGGAGGGTATAAACCAGTCGAAAGACTGAAGGAACAATCAAATATTCTTATATACGTATTTTTGTCTTGCGAAAAACGCGCATGTAGCTTTCATTGACTTTGGGAAGGCCTTTCATAGAGTAGATAAAAATATGCTGGTGGTAATTACTAGAAGAACAGGGATACCCACAACTTATAAGAACTATACACAGCGTATATGACGGAACAAAAATAGCTATTAAAAATAACTGTAGAATCTGTCAACAAATATCTGTCGACCAAGATGTTAGACAAGGGTGCAGTGTATCACCTACTCTTTGTAACATTTATATTGACGATCTGGTAAGGAAATGGAAACATCTAGTGAACCTTGGTATTAACATATCACGAGACAGATATTTGAATGTGCTGCTATTTGGTGGAGACTTCTTTGTAATTCAAAATAAAGAATCTACTTTACAAATATCAGTTTTTAAGCTTCATCAGATTTTCAGACAATACAATATGGAAATCTCAAAATCTCCACTACAAAAATAAGGGGAATGGCATTTAGAGGCAAGGAACCAGTATGAACGAATATAATAATTAACGATAAAATTATAGAGCAGTGAGCCATTTTAACTGTTTGGCAAACTATAGGCCTATTGGTCATGATAAGAATTGTGATATTGATGTTAACGATCTGTGGAAAAATAATTTGTACTTTTACAAACAAGGTACGTCGAGAGACAAAGTGAAACTTTTAAAAATGTATGGCGGCCCCTGTACTGTCCTGTGAGTGTGAATTAAGGACGGCAACCAAGGAACATATGGCGGCCCCTGTACTGACCTGTGAGTGTGAATTAAGGACGGCAACCAAGGAACATATGGCGGCCCCTGTACTGTCCTGTGAGTGTGAATTAAGGACGGCAACCAAGGAACATATGGCGGCCCCTGTACTGACCTGTGAGTGTGAATTAAGGACGGCAACCAAGGAACATATGACGGCCCCTGTACTGTCCTGTGAGTGTGAATTAAGGACGGCAACCAAGGAACATATGGCGGCCCCTGTACTGACCTGTGAGTGTGAATTAAGGACGGCAACCAAGGAACATATGACGGCCCCTGTACTGTCCTGTGAGTGTGAATTAAGGACGGCAACCAAGAAACATATGGCGGCCCCTGTACTGTCCTGTGAGTGTGAATTAAGGACGGCAACCAAGGAACATATGGCGGCCCCTGTACTGACCTGTGAGTGTGAATTAAGGACGGCAACCAAGGAACAAACAAGTAAAATAGGGGTTTCGGAAATGGCGTTATAAAAGATATTGGTAAATTGATATAGATTCCTAGTTCAGGGTACATGATATTACATATCATATGGCTTAGTGGTTTAAAGAGTTTTCCTAGTGTTAGAGCAAGCCCAGCACTTGATGAATTACGGTAACGTTTTAAACTAGTGCTGTATTGCAGGAACGTTATTGTAGAATATTGAAGAGCTCCGTTGTCATAGCCTATAGTGAAAGAAAGAGAGAGAGAGAGAGAGGGAGAGAGAGAGAGAGAGAGAGAGAGAGAGAGAGAGAGAGAGGGAGTGAGAGAGATGGGGCAGGGATGAGAGAGTACTGCACTCAAAAGTGATGAGATAATGTATAGCAAGTTGGTACATTGTTACTGAAGTATTGGGGGGAGGGGTTGTTATTGTGTTAGCGGGGCGTTACATTGTCTCCTCATCAAGTACTCGTGCCCTACTCTTTATTTGGGTCTATACAAAATGGGAACTGAACTATACAAGCTATCGGTAAACAGATTGATACCTCTGCATGTGTGTAACAAATGTTGTTGCATCTAAAGAGTTCAAACCGTGAGTAATCTACTTGAAGCATAAGCACTAAATGACATCAATACGGACACACTTCACATTACACTCTGTAAACACTTCGCACAACGTGTTTTGTTATAGTCATTTATCTAATAGGGCAGAGGTATACGTATTATTCATATACATCACATCCAGTGACGTAACTAGCATCTGCTCCGTGTGAGGGGGGGTTATGAGACTAGCTTTGACCGAAAAGTCCGTGCAAAATTGTAATTTCCAGCGGTACAAGTGTCCGATTAAAAAACTGTTTTTACGTGAGGTTGGTACATATGTTAGTGACAATCGTCTAAAATTTGAGCTCTATTTGATGCATACTTTAGAATTCACAGCTGATTGAGTAAGTCGTCCTTAGGTGTATTAGCTGATTTTTTATCATTATGCAATGGAAGATTGAAGAACATGGATAAAAATTTTGTGTAAACTGTGAGATAAACTTCTTTGTCCTGGTAAATGAGTTCATAAGGCTTCTGGCGAGATTGCTGTGCGTGAACAAGCGGTTTACAAGCTTCTAAGACTGGCCGTGAATGAGTTGTAGATCGTGGCTGTCGATGAAGATTATGTTTTTGTGTTCCACGAAATTTCATTGCTAGACACGGTGGTAAATAAAGAGTATTATTCGGAGATTTTACGCCATTTACATGAAGCTATTCATAGGAAACGACCAGATTTATGGAAGAATTATTATTATTATTGGGTCCTTCAGTCTTTCGACTGGTTTGTACCCTCCCCGCATATACCAGTGGTTCGTGTGTTATGGAATACACGCGGGTAATTATGGAAGAATAATTTATGAAAATTGCAGCCCGATAACGCGCCTGGACGTACGTCATTGCTTGTTAAGAATTTTGCCTCGCTAGGCAAAAGAAAACGTCATAATGATGCAACTGCCGTATTCACTAGATCTGTCCCAACGCCATGTTTCCTCCTCCCAATAGTGATAATTTCCACGAAAGACAACGTTTCGCGACCGTTGAAGACGTAAAACGAAAATCTGTAAGCGAGCTCGAGGCTGTACCAAAACGTTCATGATTGAAATATTTTAAAGACTGCAAAACGGCTGGCTTAATCGTGTTACATTCGACTGAGACTACGTTTTTGACGGGGCAGTAAAAGTGTCGATGAATGAAGGCATAATTTTTAAAATAAACAAGAACTGCGTGCAGGTTTTTTAATCAAACCTCGTACGATTTATGGGCCTTCTTTTACACACGCAACTTTTTAGATATACACATACTTTAAGTGATTATAGAATTTCACTGAACTTTTACTAGCTGTTAGAGAGGGGATAGTCCCCTGATCCCTCCTTGTAGTTACACCACTGATCACAGAATTAAATCTTTGTGTTATCTGTCTAATCTATGAACAATAAAAAGTCGTAAAAATATTCTGTTGTATTTATATTTATGAATTCGTACGTATGAGATATTATGTTCACGTATTTATTTTGTAACGTGACTGGACCAGTCGTCTACGCTTTGTAGGAAGAAACCCGATGATATCGTCTGACAGACGGGACGCGTGGGTTTTGAGAGCACAGTGTTGTACACATTATATTGTATGTAGTGAATCGTTTTAAAACGAATGTAAAAAACGAATTGAAATAGAAGTACTAACTTTATGTTTACTGGTTTTATAAGACGAACGGACGGAGTTACATAGTAAAGCACAGTTACATTATCTCTGTGACAACTGTACAGTATAAATAAATCCGCGGGCAGTAAAAACAAGAGGAGAGACAGTTTTATGTTGCACGCTGTAGTTACTGCTGCACAGCGCTGAGACCGGTTTATCATCGAGTGTATTCCACTCAGTGATAGTAAGTGCGACAACGTCCGGTAATGATGGTTATCGGTAGTGGTAATGCTTGATATTGGTAGCTGTAGCGGGGTCCAAACAATCGCAAGAGTATCAGTGTCGGGAGAAATTATATACACATATTTAACAATCCTTACTTTCTTTCGTACACGATTTCCGTGACTTTGTTTTGCTTTAGGTGCTAGTCAGTGTGCACCTGGTGACCCGCACTCTACAGCATCGCCAGGTGTAACCAACTAAGCCGGTCGTAGACGCTTACATAGATCCCGCAGATGTTCCAGAATAATTTTCAATACTCCTGGCCGCGTGACAACGTGATTTGCTTAGTTACAAGTGCTCGAAGAGTGTAGAGCAGTGGTCCCCAAACTTTTCAGTCAGCGGACCCCCCAAAATATTAAAAATTTCTCGGACCCCGTCTGAGTTATGAAATAAAACAAACAGTAAATATGATACAAACTCTTATTTTAATTAAAATGTATTAAAATCAAAATTCTCTTAACTTGAAAAATTATAATATTAATGGTATCAAATATGGTTTAATGTGAACAATGAAGCTGCTTTTGAGCAATTAGCTCTGCAATATTAGGTTTAGTATTTTATATAATTGCAGTCTGATAATTTTAATATTGTCACTCTCGACATCAAGTTGATTTCTCAACTTTGCCAACCTCGGCCCTACATTTCCAGCCACACGTGTCGAAATCCAACTACTTAGGCGTAAAATCAGCTACACGGAAAACGTTTTGCTTAGATACAGTGCTTATACGCAAGATACAGTGCTTATATGTGGACTAAAACAGGACGATCAGTTCTGCGTTGATAGGCGCTCTAGACATTTCGGCTGACAAACAGATCTGCCACACGACATGATTTAAAGATATTATTAGAGCCATTAGTTCGAAATTACTTTTACAATTACAATTAGTTTGAACAAAAAAAATACTGGTATCTTCTACTAATTGTTTTAAGATTCTAAAATTTAGATTGTAGACTATAAAAAAAATCGGAGAAAATTACGGTATATTCTATTTTTTCTTAAAAGCGTCCGCGTACCCCCTGAAATGTTGTCGCGGACCCCACTTTGGGAACCACTGGTGTAGAGGCTTCTTGACCGAGACGCTGCACTTGCTCGGGTAGCCTAGAATAGTGCAGAATGACGCTCTAGACTGTCGTTACGTAATTATCGTAGCATAGTTCCCCAAGTCTTATGACGTAAATTCCAACAAAACTAAAAGTCGTTTCTAGCTTCCAAACTTTACGATTTTCCAGTCATCATCTTTCAGATTTCTCTGTATCATTGCATTCATTATACCTTCTTGTACCCATACTTTCTATCCAAGACTCTCCTAGCCGCCCTCTTTTTACTTCCATGTTCCATAAGGAAATGGAAGTATGCTTCCGTGTTCCATAAGGAAATGGAAGTATGATGATGGCGAAAAAAATCGTGTTCGAGATAAGGGCTGATTCTGATTGTACTACCCTCAAAACATGAAGAAAAGTCAGTTTTTGAAACGTGTGTGTGTGTGTGTGTAGAATTTTTTCTATGGCAAACGATAACGCCCCAAAATCAAAAATAATAAAATAATTATTTTGCATACTTGCCTGAATCGTAGAGGACTCAAGGCCTATTGATTTTGGTGAATATCGGTTAAGGGGAAAAGGGTAGTTTACCTGCAACGTTTTATGTTTTAACAAGAGTAATTTTTTTCTATGACGAGCGATAACTGCCGTACATTCAAACAGAATCAAATAAAATTTTGCGTGTATGCCTGAGTTGTAGAGGACTCAAGGCCTGTTGATTTTGGTGAAGATCGGTTAAGGTAAAGGGGTAGTTTACCTGCACCTTTTTATGTTTTAACAAGAGTAAAGTACTTAATTTTGATAAATAAAGTATCCTGAAAAGAAAGTCATAATAATCCACTGTAGAAAGGTAGACGAAATATCTATAAATGAAAAGGGTAGTTGAAAGAGAAGGGGTAATTTTCTGTAAATGAAAATGATAGTTCAAGGGGGAGAGGATAATTTTTTATATCCTACATTAGCGGCAACAAAGAAGTAGTTTGTTGTTAAAATTCCTTCCCGGGCTATTTGGCCGTGGTCCAATGTTTTCTGCAAAACTAGACGTTTCGGCAGTGCCATCGACTGCCATCATCAGTGAAAATCGAGTGTGCTAATGTGAGGTGGTATACGTTAGTGACCACAGTACTGTAAGCAGTAAGTAGAAAGAAGTAGTTCCTATGGAAATATTTCATTTCGAAAATGATTTTAAATATAAATATAGCATGGAAGTCATGTATGGTTCTCCATACCAATGTTTCTTCTTTCAGGAGGGGTCCATTCTAGTAATTTCTTTGGCCGTCTATCATACGTCACACATGCCCGTACCATCGTCATCTTTTGGCGTCAATCGTGTCATTTATATTGGTACATGTATGTGTCTGGTCACTTTTTTTCTTATTTCTTCATGTTTAACTCTACCCAACAGTGTAGTCTACAGCACCTTCTCCAGTAGCCCATTTCTGTGGCTCATTATGCGCTCTGCAGTTTCCCGCTCTTCAGCCCAGTATATTACAATATTTTCCACTATTTTCTTATATACAGTGTTCGGATGTTTGTTTCGGGCGTTAGTCGATTGCTCCATAAAGTGGAATGTAACTGTCTCGTCACTTGCTCCCCTTGCCCTATGCGAATTCTCTTAATTTCTGTTACACTTGTGCCGTCTTTTGTAACCGCGACACCAAGGTAATTTGTATGAACTTACTCTCTCCACAAGGTAATTTATATGGAGCGGTCGTGGCGTAGTGGGTAGCGTGTGGCGCTACTACGCTGTCGGCGCGGGTTCGATTTCCGCCGGGGCCATCTGATTTATATACGACTGTTCCCCCTCGCAAGGCAGTGGCAAACCAGGAGAGGTATCCTGCCTAGTATAAACACTCCCCAACTATGCCGTCCGGATCCACCGTTAAACTGTAGGTCCCATGCACCTGTGAGAGACTCCGTAACAGACGCACCACAGGTATGTGCGGGGAGGGTACAAACCAGTCGAAAGACTGAAATAATAATAACTCTCTCCACAACTCCCCTTTCCAACAGTATATTTCTGCATGTATTTTCGACGACAGTATATTCAATCAGTACGACAGTATAATTGCCATTATATATTCAATCAGTTGTTATTGTAATTGTTGTTGTTAATATTATTATTATATTATTTCTGGCCAAGGCATCCCGAGGGTTGTGCAAAGTTCTCGCGCCACAACCTCAACCCTGACAGACAATGAGTTTGACCTCTATGGTGTCTAGCCCGAGTGGGGATTAGCAAATATTTTCTCAATATAGACAATGCTTTTTCATAAAACCGCATTTATGCCTCACTCGTTGGTTGTTAGTTTGTCGATAATGATCCAACAGCTACACTACCACCCCAACCCCCATAATGCTTAGGTGGATACACACCCGTAAGGCTTTGACCATATATTTACGATTTTCACACGATAATCGCTATCGTTGCAGACTATTACGGTGGCAGTATGTTCGGAACTGTCTCAGATTATTCTTGTCCAATCAGCCCTTAGAGAGAAAACACAGTAATTCAGCGTTGACCCAGTTCGCGATGCACTACTAAGTCGAGTTGTGCGCGTGCGCGCGCGTCCGCAACATGTGTCGTAGCGTAAACGGCGAAACTGCTATGTCGCGTCGTCGTGAGAGAATGTCTTTTTGCAAGCTTCATAAACTTCGCATAACTGTGTAATAATCAGAAGATCGATTTATTGCAGCGCGCATAAAGTTTATGGATTCGCAGCGGGAACACGTTTTGTTCGCTGGCGAAGCAAACTCCCGTAGTTATAACGTTGGTTCTCTTCCGTGTAAGTAAAGCGTAGTGACTGCGACGTAGTTTGCATGTGACTTGGTTAGAATCAGGAGTATGTTGAGGTACGTATAAATCTTTGTGAGAAATGTAATCTTTATAGTATTTCATAAATACTGTTACGGCGGTCTCCTTGATCGTCGTATTGTACAGTGGAAAACAAAATACTGACACCAATGAAGTCACTAATCACCAGCTTTAATTATCACAATAAAACAGTTTGTAATCAACAACATCGACTCTTACAACAACTCAAATAAAAATTGTTCACGCGCTATAATAATGTCACCGAGTCTCGCACAATTATAAAACACTCCGAACCGCACTGCAATAAATCGCCACTGAAACTGAACTAAGCGTCGCTGAAATCTTGTATTTATACCCCGCTGATATTCCAGAATATTCCGTAATAGGCGTCTACAAAAAGACACTAGAGCGTAAGCCTAATTGATTGCGGCCTTGAACACACCGCGCGCGGACCAATATGGTCTGCAAAAGTCTCATTGGGGACACGTGAGTAGTGTCACGTAATTGTCCTTCATCTCAGTGTAGCAAAACACACGTTACAGCCGGGCTCCGCTGGAATAGCCGAGAAACGCGTAGCCTGTTCTGTAATGTCGTAACATATGTTTCGGAAGGTTCAGATAAGTATGTTACGAAACATGGAACTGAACCGAGCTCCTCTGAACCGAGTCCAGTTTTTCTGGTGTCTTTGGTGCTCCTCTCTCATTAAGTGGAAAAATTCTCATCGTGTTTATGGCAATCGGTACAGTTGCTGACGACACAGCCATCTTTTCAACTAATGAAGATCCTACAGCCGTCTCATTAAATCTTCAAGATCACCTCATTCTCATTGGAGAATGACTACGAAAATGGAAAATCAAGGCCAATGTATCCAAGTCGTCACACATTACATTCACCTTACGGAGTGGCAACTGCCCCACAGTCCGTGTCAACCACGTCGAAATACCACAACAAACATCGATCATGAAGCATAAAAACTGATACTGAGAAGGTCTGAGCGTAAACGCTAGGTCTTCATTTGGACGCTAAACTGACTTAGAAACGCCACATAAAGCAGAAAAGAAAACAACTAGATTTAAGATTTAAGGATATTATCTGCCTGATAGACAGGAAATCTAATCTGTCTTTGTACAGCAAACGTCTTCTCTATAAAACTGACCTTAAGCCCATATGGACTTACGGAATCGAGCCACCAAATCTAACATAGCAATCGTACAACGATGCCAATCAAAGATCATACTACGAGCTATCGCTGATGCCCCGTGGTATGTGTCCGACCACATTTTGCAAAAAGGCCTCCATATCCCATACATCCGTGAAGTCATTCATAAGGTGGCACTAGACACCATACAAGACTTTACGACCGTCATAACCCGCTAACCATGCACTTATACAGCCTGCAATCAACAGAAGATTGAGAAGGCTTTGGCCATCCGTCCTTTAAGGACCACGAGGTGACATCCCTTCACGTTATCACCGCCTTGTGTAGCAAAATTTAAGAGAAACGTTTTTAAATTTTATGAGCTGTTAGTTATTCCTATCTAATCTGTTGTATGTATCAGTATTTTGTCTATAACAGTAAAATATTTAGCAGACTGCAAGCGATGGAAATTAATTTTCTTTGTTTTGTCAAGAGGTTGGTGCGAAGAGCGTAGGAATTTCAACGTCAATCATGCAACAACGATCGTGTAAAAAGCAAAGTATAGATCATGTAAACTGAGTCTCCAAGCGTACAGCCTACACTCAAGCAGAGAATGTTGGAACAGATGGACATTAAAACTCTTTAGCATTAACAGATGAATTCTTGAAGTCGAGAAAAGAGGACGGCCGATATTTCTGAAATACAGGCCTCGGAAATTAAATTGTTAAGAGCAGTTAAGGGATGTAGTTTGAGGGATCGTCTACGAAACGACGACATAAGGTAAGACCTGAAGTTACACTCGGTTCTGGGGAGAATAAAGGAATACAGGGAGAATTGGAAGTCCCATGTGAAACGTATGGTAGACACGCGTATTCCTAAAGAAGCGTTTGAATATAATCCAGTAGGGACGAGAGATCGTGGAAGACTCTGGAAAAATGGTCAGACTCTGTAAGGTTGGAACGGGCTATAGCCCAAGGCATGAAGAAGAAGAAGAAGAAGAAGAAGAAGAAGAAGAAGAAGAAGAAGAAGAAGAAGAAGAAGAAGAAGAAGAAGAAGAAGAAGAAGAAGAAGAAGAAGAAGAAGAAGAAGAAGAAGAAGAAGAAGAAGAATTAAGACAACGGTGCTCGATACGAGGGACAGGTGAGAAAGGATCTAATCTAATTTCACTGTTCGGATTTTATCATTTCATCGTTTACTAATAAATACAGGTTTCTCAAAGGCCGAATATATTGCAAAGTCTTCAACTGTACTGCCGAATTCTCATTTCGATTAATAAGTTTATTTCGGATCGATTCATGCATGCTTCTAACATTACTATTTCTGTGACCATTTTTGTGGCTTTGTTTTAATGATTCGTCGTAAAATTTCAACGTGTTTATGATAACCAGTCACCTCGAGATTGATTCCAGAGTTTCTTGTCGACAAAACAAAGTGCAAACGCGGTGTACAGAATTTTAATGCGCGATGAAAAAAGAAGTACGTCACAGTTGCTGCATTTAGCATTCAACGTTGCAGACTCGGTGCACGAGCAAAGTTGCGCGCAATCACAATTTCGCGCCATCTCCGAGGAAACGAGTACAGGAAGAACCGAGCATAAAAACTCCGAGACGGAGTACAGGAGATAGAATACATAAAGCTAACTGTTAGCACGCGAGAATAAACTCCATCACAAGCCACACACACACACACACACACACACACACACACAATCAGTGCTCTGGCGCATACTCTTTGTAGTGTTGTACTGTCTGCTATTTTATATTTTATGCTCCAACATACCTACTCTGTGTCGTTTGTCTCTTGTTAGCTAGCTGGATACAAAACCTGGCGTCCACTAAATTTGCTCCATGCTTTATGGGTTGATTTCTCCACACAGAAGAAGAAAATCCAGACTGAGAAAGCAGTAAAGATTGGCATACAAGCTAGGAGAATGAATGTACCGCAAATGGTGGAAGCTAAGACGCAAGAGGCGTCAAATGCCCTAAAGAAAGAAAAGAAGAAAAGCTCCCGCAAGACGGAAAGACAGAGTGTTGAAAGTCTATTCGGCATTGGCAGTAGTTGTGCTCGTTTATGACAATGTCACTTGGTTTACAGAAAAAGTAAAAGAAATAAGTATCCAAGCACCAGAAATTGGCGTAGCACTGATCGATTACACAGGTCGCTCGGCACTTGGTAGAATATTTTATTAATATTTGAATTTAATAAACACTTGGTATAGTTGTACAGATAACTTTTATTTTCATGATGTTTCCCCAAAGGTTAGATTTGAATTGAGAGATTTGAAAAGTACGATTGACGGGAGAAGGGTCAAGGTTATGTATGACCAAGGGCAATTGGAAAGTCCCAGGTAAATGGTTGAACAAAGGTGAGTGTTCCACTGTTTGGAACAAGATAAGATATCATTACTGGGTAATTATACCTGGATAACTATAATTATTATAGTCCCAAACCACGACCTCCATTTTCAAGTCCTAAACTTTGTCGTGGTTTAGGACTTGAAAGTGGTGGAAACACTGAAAGTCCTTGTCCGGAACATGACAAGTAGCAGTTCAGCAACTAAACACGACAAAGTTCAAATTATTTGGGGATTATAAAAGAATATAGTAAGCTTTAATGTCTAATTTACAGTAACCAATGTACAAGTAAAACAATATGTAATTCGCAGTATAATGTAAAATATATAAAATGTATGTAGACTATTATATATGATAATAAGCTAGTAGGCTATAAATAAAACATACGATGTAAATATTTATACGATTGACTGAATTAATGTCGGGACTGCCCTCTGTATAAAACTCTGTATAAATATTTGATTGAGAGATTTGTGTCTGCATTAAACTAATGTAAATATATCAAATGTGTGTAGTAGAATTAGTAGGTCATTACATGTAACATACAATAAGGTTTTGTCCACTAAGCAATTTACTTTTAAAACAATATGTAATTCCCAGTATGATCTAAAATATATAAAAAATATGTATAAAATTAAACGAGTAGGCTATAAATAAAACAGATTTAAATGATTGACTGGATTAATGTTGGTTCCGTCCTCCATTAAAACATGTATAAAAAATGTATAAATAAAAAAAAGGAGGTATGGTAAAGAATGAAGAGTTCCAAATATCAGTTTGAATGGGATTATTAAATCAAAACTATAAAGTGGAATGAACGGATGGAGAGGAATGATGAAACTGTGTAGTCACTGAAGGAAGTAGATACAAAAGAGAAGGAAAGAGAAAAGCCTATGTAGAGCGAGAAAAAAATGGAGAGCGTAATAGGGCTAGGTGCCTAATATTTGAAGGTCAGGGGAGATCATTTGTGTACGTCAAGGATGAGTTGATGAAGTCATTGTAAAAATTAAACGTTGGTTGGTACAGTCAGTGGCATAACTAGAAGCTGCTCCATTGGGGGGGGGGGGTGATACTGGCTTGAAAGGTTGAACTCCACTTTATTTTGTTAATTTATAAATATTGTAATTGTTTTTATTTTGTACAACAGCTGGGTTTATAAATAGGCCTACGCTAAGTGATTAAGCAACTTTGCTAAAATTTCTAATAGCTTTGGGAAGGAGGTGGATCTCCTGATCACTTCCCCGTAGCTACCCTAACTGTGTAGAGCAGAGATCTCCAAACTACGGCCCGCGAAGGGCCATTGTCCGCCCGCGGCAAGACGGCCAATGCTGCGTGTAGTTTTTAAATAGATCGATAAAATACTTCAAATATTATAACATTTTACTAAATAACTAAACAAGAAATAAGTGCAGTAAAATGTTATAATATTTTGACCCAAAATGGACAGACATATGTCAGAAGCAACTCCACAAATCCTATACGTACATAAGAAAGCCAAAAAATAATACATAAGAAATATCTTTGAATATTATTTTTTCCTTACTTTTATTTACATTATTTTCAATAAATGAATTTGTTTTCTTGGGATAAGTCTGCTTAATTTTTATTTAAATAGGCCTACCTATTTTATTGACTTGATTATTTCGTAAACTTAAAAAAAGTAACTTTACAATATTGTAACATTACATTTGGAACAACATAATATCTTACCTGATTTTATGAAGACTTTGGTTAAGAAGCTAACAAGAAGAACAATATTTTCAAAGATGATAGTGAAGAAGAACGACTAACAATTTTAGACTGACTAGTAAGACAACTGACCGTACCCAAATTAATGATTTAGGCTAAGTGATGCAGATATCTTCAAACCCCAACTATGACATGAATTTTCAGTATTGACCAAACAAAGAATTGTAAAGACAAACAGTTTATGAACCAGAACTATAAAGAAACAAATGGTTTCAGTTAATGTATCGGTATATCCAGATAATCGAAATACAAAGTGAGGGATAATAGGCCCAAACATATAATATTATGTAAGAGAAATATTAGTAAATAATTAAGTTAATTGATGTAACAAAAATATAGATACACATGATTATAGATACATGAACCATACAAATAATTGTCACATATAGAGTTCATAGGGTTGTCCAGTAAACAACAAATTATAACATGGTCACAATAACATTTATAACAAGAGTGAAACCCATATAAACAGTAAATGTAACAAGATTATTAGAACTGTGTGGTGAGGTAGAGCAACAGTGTTCATTTTATTGTAATTTTTGTAAGTCAAACATCAGTAAGTATACGGATGTTGAAACCCATATAAATAGTAAATATGACATAGACAGTGTCAGAATAATGAGTAAATTAGCTGACAAGGGACTAACCAATTAGTATAGAATTTGCTTTGTAAAATGTGCATGTTTTATGTTTTAGGCACAGTGTTATATCATAGTATTTGTGTTGTGTTTTTTATATGTAACTGATGATACAGTTAGTTTAAAGGAATGTCAATTTAATGATATTAATTCCATTTTTTTTTATGTTGTGTTAACAAATATAACAATGGAGCTGATGCTAAACCATGGAAAATGAATTAACCAAGCAGAATGGACTATACAAAGATGTTTTGTTAAGTGTCAAACACCCATACAGTATGAGTAGAAAACAGTTATTTGTGCAAGGAGTTGGTAAAATCATAGCCATGTAGGCATGAATTTAACTATTAGAATAATATATATTTTGTGTTGTTAAAATAACGTTATATGTTAAACCATTTTGATGAATGTTAGAAGTTAATTTAATTGTTAGAGATGTTAAAACATGATGATGAAAATAATACTATTACATAGGCCAGGTGAAACCAACTTTAGTAAATTTTGAACAATTATGTTAGAAATTTTGTAAAGCAAATGTGAAAGGGTTGATGTATTTATAGGTAATAATGTATACAAGGAATATAGGACCAAAATAACACATATCAAGTTATTTAAGAAAATTCCAAATAATAAAATTGTAACATCCATAGTTTTTAAGTAAAAATAGGCATGTTTGGTGTCTAAATATAACAAATGTGAAGATCAAAATAATGCTGATAATGGTTTTAAATTCCCATTCAGTATAGAAAAGTTATGTTAATTTAAAGATTTTGAACAAATTTTAGACTTTGAAATAACGAAAGTATGTGACAATGTAGGTCCGTATTAACCAACCAGATTCCAAGTTTACCCTTAGCAACCAGAAATTTCGGATAAACAAAATGAGACTTCTTTGACAACGATCTTAGCAGATAGACGCGTTTTTAAATCGTCGTACATTTTGTGTTATAAAGTGTGAAAAAACTATACAACCAGATAAATACAGTTAGATGTACACTACACGAACTTTTTTCAACTACAGAAGAATACCCATTACATGAAATAAAGGACATAATAACCAGGAAGAAGATTTGAAGTGGACGAGGGACGAGAAGGAAGATCTGACGTGTACGTGGGCCCTATTTTCAACCAAGAAGAGTACAAGAAGAGGATTTGGTGATCTGACATCTCATTATTTTGTATTTCAACACACACATTTGGATACACGAATTTTAAGTAATAATCAACTAAACTACAGACACCATATAACACAAACACTAAAAAAACAATCACTAATAACACCATATAAGACTAACACCTTTTTAAACACAACGAGAACTATTAATTTACACAATAACTATCAAAGCCTGATTTGAACATAACCTTTTTTAAAACTGGTAACCACTATACGATTTCTGTGTGCACCTATCACTCTAACGTTGTAATATCCCATAATTGTAAACTTGTATTTTGATTAATAGTGTAATATTTTGTTTAATTTATAATCCCCGAACCATATACGCCCTGAGATAATTGATATATTTTATTTAAAAACATTAACAAAAAGCATGGTTTTGGTCTCAAGAAATACTGAACGTTTGGCTACTACTGCTGCCAACTGGTAAAGAGAAGATTTATAATTTGTAATTCAATTGCGATTATTCTGTTTAAAATTATTAAACCATTAACCAGTGTTGTTTTCGAATAAAAGATTCCACCAGGATATATGTTTGATGGTAACTGTGTGTCGTTATTATTGCCGTTACATTTAGTAAATAGAATTCACAGGTTGTAGCTGACCCGATAGTTGGCATCGGTGAGTGACGTCACGGAAAAGAAGCAGCGTAGTGGGAGTAAGCGGCAATTTACAAAATTATTCGCCGTTCAACATAATACATTCACAATTACACATCGACGACTCCAGTGCGAGTTTGTCGATACATTATTTATATATATTACAAGTTCACACTTCCTACGGGTGGTGTAATACAAGTGCACACGAATAAATACAAGTAACCTGTCCATAATAACATTGTATGTAACGAAATATTATCTGGTTACAAATAGACGAACCCGAGGGGAGGCTACATCATACATTTTATAAGTAACCCTACGAGAATATAATTTGTTTACAAATTGGCGCACCAACGTGTGAGGCGTGTAATTTAATATAAATTAAATTATTATTAATAGACAAATAAACCAAAATAAACAAGATGAGGAAGCGAGAAACATCGCGAAAACGAGCGGTCGAAGACAAAAAGGTAGACGAGTTAAATATGGAAGACAAAGAAGCGACACCGGTTGAGGAAATAGAAATTATAACAAGAAAGGATCCGGAAAAACAACCAGAAGAAACCACACAAACGGAAGGCGAGAAGACGCTAGAAATGTTCAAACGTATGATGGAGTTGATGCAGGAAACCGGTAAGAAACTGACGGACGAAATGAAGGACAATAAACAGTCTATGGAAGAAAAGATGGAGGAATTAAAACAGGACAATAAACAATCTACGGAGGAGTTGAGCCGAAAATTGGGGGAGACTAATAAGAAAATTGAAGAGAAAATGGGAGAATTGAAAGAGAATAGCAAGAAAATGGAGAAGAAAATAGACGAAAATAATAGAGCATTGAGGGAAGAATTGAAGGGAAATTACCAGGAAACCATGAAAAAATTGGATGAACACAAAGAGTCATTAAAGGAAGATTGGAGTAACAAGATGGAAATTAATAACCGGCAATTGCAGGAAGAATGGGACAAGAAGCTGGAAGAACCGGTGACTGAGATTAAAAGGGTAGAATCCGAAACCAAGGAAAAGTGTGAGCGGATGAATCAAGAGATACTGAGCGTCCGGGAAGAAACGAATGGACGAGTTGAAAATATCAGAACCAACCAAGCAGTGATGGGAGAGAGGTTGGAAGATATGAGTAATAGTCTCAATCGAGTACAAGACCAAACAACTGCTCATAGAGATGAAATCAATTCCTTAAAGAACAGACAGTGTACCGGTGCCCATACAACATGCGAGGAAAATCGAGAAGTGATCGATTTTCAAAACTATAGAAGAAACCCCATGCTATTCTTAGAACGAGTCGAAGAGAAGATAGCCAAAACCGGAGAAGACAGATGGTTTGTGATAAGGAGTATGTTGGACGAGATGTTCCGAAAAGTATATGACAACTGGTGGACGGCGATGCGGCCGAGTATACAGAACTTCCAGGAATTTAAGAAACAGTTCAAATCCAAATATTGGTCCGATGCCACACAACACATGATAAGAAGTGACATAGGATTGGGCAGATATGACCTGCACGGCAAGCAAACTCCAACCGCATATTTCCTTGGCAAAATAAATATAGCCAGACATTTAGAGCCTGCAATCCCTACGGAATGTTTAGTGCGGCTATTGGCCTACCACTATGGTGGCGAAATTACAAAAGGCCGGATAAATGGACGCATACAAACCATCGAGGAGATGTCAACCTTATTGGCAGAGATGGAACAGGAGAAGAACTTCCTACAATATAGACGAAGGAACGATGAGATAAATAGAAATAATGGTCGCCGCGACGCCCCATACGAAAACAACGGGCAACGACCAAACAATAATAGTTATAACAACAACGGTAACCACTATCAGCGCGGTTACCAAAACCAGAATAACACCAATAACTATCCACGCAATAACGCAAATAATAATAACAATAACAACAACCACTATTACCGTAGCCCTCCTACAAATAATAACAATAATGGATACCAGCGTGCCAATGACAGAGACCACCAGTACCAGAACAACCGGGGTTATAACAACTACTATGATAACCGATACAGGCATAATAATAACGGCAATAATAACAGTCAAAATCAAACATATAGAAGACAAGTGAATTATATAAGCGTTGACGATAGGGATGTGGGAAGACGTTGGTACCAGGGACGAGCAAACTATAATGGAAATCGTGGAAGAAGTTTCCCGGAGGAGAGTAACCAGCACTACCGCGATGAACATCGGCGAAGTAGAAGCTGCGACGACAACAGAAATAATCGAAATTCAGTGACGTTCAATAATAACGCCATTGAGGTACAAGAGGCACAGAACAGAGACAGACCCAATCAATCAGACAACAGGACTGAGGAGATCAGCCCTGATTTAAACGAACTGCGGCAGTGAAAATCCACCAGGTCCCATCACTGAACCGGCAATTTGGGTACTTACTAGGACGAGACAAAACGACTGACGATACGTTGACAATAGTGCACCATCATTTCCTAAAAAATGTTAGAGAAGAGCTACTGAACGAAGACTCGATAACACAAAATAATTCAAATAATGAGATTGTTTATATCATCGCCCAAGTGAATGGACTAGAGACAAGATGTATGATAGATACGGGCGCAAACGTGTCGTTAATTGACAACAATGAATACATCAAAATTCAAAAATATAGTAAGGCCATCTTACCAACTTTACCAATTCAAAATATAATTTTAATCGGAGCCACTGGAAGGCAAAACAAGTCAATAAGAAAACAGGTATCATTAACAGTGACCAGCAGAAATGTAGCTATACCTATGATTTTTCTAATAGCTAGTAATCTACCATTCAATCTACTAATAGGCTGTGATATTTTGAGAAAATACTCAGCAATAATTGACATGAGACAAGCCATAGTGTCATTAAAGGTGGATAATATAGAATGGACAGCAAAATTGGTAGAAAACAAAAATGTACCTTCATGCAACAGTATAAGAAAATTCAATAATAACCAAGAGGAGTCATGGAATGTAAGAAGGGAATACTTTGGGTGTGAAGATAGTTTATGGTTGGAAAAATTAGAAGAGATCCGACAATTTCGGTCAGAACAAAATGAATGTAATTTAACCACACAACAAATAGAGAAGTTAATTTCAATATATAATAAATACCGCTATGTTTTTTCTGATGTACCTGGCAAAGTAAAGGATTATCAATTTACATTACAATTCAAGGAGCCTGTCAATTTTAATAAAAAATCATATCCCGTTGCTTATGCATTAAAGGAAGCAGTGAGGACTGAACTGGACAAAATGATAGCAGAAGATATTATTGAATATAGCTGTTCCCCATATACCAGTCCGTTAATAGCAGTTCCAAAGAAAGATGGCAAAGTACGACTCTGCTTAGATGCTAGAGAGATTAATAAGATCATAGTTAATGACAGAACATCTCCCGGAGAGATTGAGGAGATACTGAAAAAATTCAATGGCATACAATTTATTAGCACCTGGGATACGGTATGTGGGTATTGGCAGGTGGAGCTACACCCAGATAGTCGAAAGTACGTCGCCTTTATTTTCGAAGGAAGGAACTATCAGTTCAAGAGACTACCGTTTGGACTGGTAAATTCAGTAGCTGTATTCGTAAGATGTATGGACCAGGTGTTGGGTCCAGATACTATTCCATATACCACAGTCTATGTTGATGACTTGTTGATTACTTCAGTGAATTGGGAAGACCATTGTGACAGAGTAGGACAAGTATTACAAAAACTATCAGACAATAACGTTACACTAAAACTTCAAAAATGTAAGCTTATCGCCAGTGAAGTCCAATTCCTGGGTCTTAACCTAACAAGACAAGGAATAACACCATCCAATGAAAAAATTGAAGCTATCCAGAAGTTCCCAAGTCCTAAAAATAAAAAGCAACTTCAATCATTTCTGGGACTTTGCAATTATTATAGGAAGTTTCAGAGAAATTATTCTGAAATGACAGCAAAGTTTTCTCCGCAATTATCCTCTAAGAACAAATGGTCCTGGGGACAGGAACAAGACAATTTACTCCAAACGATCAAGCACAATTTCCTAAGTTCAGTTGCATTAAAACATCCTAATTTCAATCAACCTTTCTTCATGAACTGTGATGCCAGTGATATAAGTTTAGGATCTGTATTATATCAAGAAGATAGTGAGGGAGAACATCAGGTGGTGAGTTTTGCAAGCAGAATACTTAATGGATGTGAACGCAATTATAGTGTAACAGAAAAAGAGTTATTAAGCGTTGTATTCGCTTGTGGGAAATTCAGAACCTACATTCTTGGATACCCGATAACTCAATAGGAGCGATCATAAGTCAATATCTTTCCTAAAAAATTGCAAGATCAACCATGGGAGATTGACAAGGTGGATACTCGCACTACAGGAGTACCATATAAATTGGGAGTATGTTCCAGGAAAACAGAATATTGCTGCAGATATATTGTCCCGGATTAACATAGAACAACAAACTTTTGAAGGGGAAAAAGAAACAATCATCAAGGTATACACTATAATAAAAAACAAGTCAGATTTGGAAAACATCATGAAATCCATCGCACGACAACAAACCGAGGATACCAAAATCAACAATTTTAGACAAAGACTGATCCAACAGGATGAAAAAATCACTGCATATTACTGTCTACATGAAGACATATTATTTTACAAACCAAATAATAACCAAGGCTCATGGAAGGTGGTAATACCTAAAGCTTTAGAAACGGAATTAATATTGGACTACCATAGCCGATATGGGCATATGGGTGCATTAAAAGTAATGAAGGCACTTGAGGAACACACTTACATTAAGAATATCAACAGAAGAGTTAGAGAATGCATTCGACAGTGTCACATCTGTCAATTGGCAAAATGCAATAATGAAAAAACAGAAGGAATTATGCAACCTATTACATCAACTGGTAAATTAGAGAGAGTATTTTTAGATGTGTGTGGCCCGTTACCTCGTAGTGGAGGGAGAAAACAGTATAAATTCATTATAATCATGTTCGACCATTACTCCAAGTTTACAAAACTATACCCCATTAATCGGGCAACTACAAAAAAGATTTTGCAAATAGTGGTCCAACAATACATACCAGAGTTAGGAGCTCCACGATCAATTATTACCGATCACGGAACTCAGTTTCGAGGAAGGGTTTGGAAGGAGACTTTGTTAGATTTAGGTGTCAAGACATATAAAACATCTGTCTATCACCCAAATAGCAACCCGGCGGAAAGAGTACTGAGGGAGGTCGGCCGTATACTCAGGACATATTGTTTTGATAAACACCAGAAGTGGAGTGACTACATTACACAAACTGAGAGCTTTATCAACTTAGCTTACCATGAAGCAATACAAGATACTCCATATACCATAATGCATGAAAGATTACCACCCCGAGAAATTAGTGAAATAATCAACTTCCCAAATAACCCAGCTTACCAGTTCGACAACGTGAGATTCCACAGCAAACTGAATGAACAAGTGGAGAAAAGAAGGAAAAAATACAAAATAACTCAGCAGAAAGTGATCCAGTACAAGATTGGAGATAAGGTATTGCTAAAAAACCGCGAATTGCCAAGTTCTAAGGAAGGAATAGCAAAAAAGCTATTATTACTGTATAATGGACCATATGTTGTTATAAAAAACAATAACAATAATACTTATGTCATTAGTGATATGGAAACAAAAAAGATTAAGGGAACATACAACCAAGTTTCCTTAAAAATGTATTATGAACCTAATAAACAAAGTTGATGAAACCCCAAAATTCTAAAGAAATAGTAAGAACAACTTACAACTAATTATTTATGAGAATTAATTTGGAATTGAAGAATTTATTATTATAAAACCAACAAAATTCCAAACAAAGAGTAAGAACAACTTACAACTAATTATTTATGAGAATTAATATGAAACTGAAGAATTTATTATTACAATACCACGAAATTGGAAAAATATAGTAAGCTCATCTAACCAACTTTGATAATCCAGAATATGACTTTAAATTAAGCCAAATAAACAAATTTGAATATCTCAGAATTCCAATAAATAGTACAAATTACAGTACAGTTTGATAATGTTATGATGAATCAAGCAGATAAACAACTGGGAATAAATTTCCAAATTCTAAACAAAATAAGCACCTCTTATTAAACACAGTTATGAACTTATTATTGGAATATAAAAGAAAGATACAACATCCATAAATTAGAAGAAACTAAAGTGATATAAAATGAATAAGAAAGGACAAATGTAGACAGTCGACGATGAAAATGAGACAAGACTAGAAACGAATTTATTGCAAATAACCTATCATGATTGTGAGAGAATCAACAACAACTGAAGATGCAAATACTTGTTATGTTTTAATTTAAATGAAGATAGTGAATGAAAAATGAAGATTAAGCAGTACTGATAAAGAAGGAAGGAAGATAGTACCAATAGAAAATAAAAAATGTTATTAATATCGCCACAAGAAAATAAACATCTGAAAGAATCAATGGAAAGAAATATTTAGATCTGAGAAGTTAGACTGAGTGAACAATCCCAAGAATATATTATATTATTTTATTTATTTTAGTCGTGAATAGACTAGTGATTATTAAATGTGATTGACTGACGAGATAGCTCCAGCAATCGATATTATTTATGTATTATGTATTGTAAGGACAGCGGGGTATTAGGTCAAGAGAGCCACCCGACTGATTCCAGAATATATGGTGATTAATTTGTTAGGGAAGTAACATGTTCCAGGGATAGAACACTTATAATTAAAGACAAGTATACCAGATCATAATAAGAATAACAAATGATAATATGAAAAAGAAGGTAATTGATAATTTCAACAAAAACAATATTTTATTAAAATGATCAAATTTGGTGGCAGGGTAATATGTAACATTACATTTGGAACAACATAATATCTTACCTGATTTTATGAAGACTTTGGTTAAGAAGCTAACAAGAAGGACAATATTTTCAAAGATGATAGTGAAGAAGAACGACTAACAATTTTAGACTGACTAGTAAGACAACTGACCGTACCCAAATTAATGATTTAGGCTAAGTGATGCAGATATCTTCAAACCCCAACTATGACATGAATTTTCAGTATTGACCAAACAAAGAATTGTAAAGACAAACAGTTTATGAACCAGAACTATAAAGAAACAAATGGTTTCAGTTAATGTATCGGTATATCCAGATAATCAAAATACAAAGTGAGGGATAATAGGCCCAAACATGTAATATTATGTAAGAGAAATATTAGTAAATAATTAAGTTAATTGATGTAACAAAAATATAGATACACATGATTATAGATACATGAACCATACAAATAATTGTCACATATAGAGTTCATAGGGTTGTCCAGTAAACAACAAATTATAACATGGTCACAATAACATTTATAACAAGAGTGAAACCCATATAAACAGTAAATGTAACAAGATTATTAGAACTGTGTGGTGAGGTAGAGCAACAGTGTTCATTTTATTGTAATTTTTGTAAGTCAAACATCAGTAAGTATACGGATGTTGAAACCCATATAAATAGTAAATATGACATAGACAGTGTCAGAATAATGAGTAAATTAGCTGACAAGGGACTAACCAATTAGTATAGAATTTGCTTTGTAAAATGTGCATGTTTTATGTTTTAGGCACAGTGTTATATCATAGTATTTGTGTTGTGTTTTTTATATGTAACTGATGATACAGTTAGTTTAAAGGAATGTCAATTTAATGATATTAATTCCATTTTTTTTTATGTTGTGTTAACAAATATAACAATGGAGCTGATGCTAAACCATGGAAAATGAATTAACCAAGCAGAATGGACTATACAAAGATGTTTTGTTAAGTGTCAAACACCCATACAGTATGAGTAGAAAACAGTTATTTGTGCAAGGAGTTGGTAAAATCATAGCCATGTAGGCATGAATTTAACTATTAGAATAATATATATTTTGTGTTGTTAAAATAACGTTATATGTTAAACCATTTTGATGAATGTTAGAAGTTAATTTAATTGTTAGAGATGTTAAAACATGATGATGAAAATAATACTATTACATAGGCCAGGTGAAACCAACTTTAGTAAATTTTGAACAATTATGTTAGAAATTTTGTAAAGCAAATGTGAAAGGGTTGATGTATTTATAGGTAATAATGTATACAAGGAATATAGGACCAAAATAACACATATCAAGTTATTTAAGAAAATTCCAAATAATAAAATTGTAACATCCATAGTTTTTAAGTAAAAATAGGCATGTTTGGTGTCTAAATATAACAAATGTGAAGATCAAAATAATGCTGATAATGGTTTTAAATACCCATTCAGTATAGAAAAGTTATGTTAATTTAAAGATTTTGAACAAATTTTAGACTTTGAAATAACGAAAGTATGTGACAATGTAGGTCCGTATTAACCAACCAGATTCCAAGTTTACCCTTAGCAACCAGAAATTTCGGATAAATAAAATGAGACTTCTTTGACAACGATCTTAGCAGATAGACGCGTTTTTAAATCGTCTTACATTTTGTGTTATAAAGTGTGAAAAAACTATACAACCAGATAAATACAGTTAGATGTACACTACACGAACTTTTTTCAACTACAGAAGAATACCCATTACATGAAATAAAGGACATAATAACCAGGAAGAAGATTTGAAGTGGACGAGGGACGAGAAGGAAGATCTGACGTGTACGTGGGCCCTATTTTCAACCAAGAAGAGTACAAGAAGAGGATTTGGTGATCTGACATCTCATTATTTTGTATTTCAACACACACATTTGGATACACGAATTTTAAGTAATAATCAACTAAACTACAGACACCATATAACACAAACACTAAAAAAACAATCACTAATAACACCATATAAGACTAACACCTTTTTAAACACAACGAGAACTATTAATTTACACAATAACTATCAAAGCCTGATTTGAACATAACCTTTTTTAAAACTGGTAACCACTATACGATTTCTGTGTGCACCTATCACTCTAACGTTGTAATATCCCATAATTGTAAACTTGTATTTTGATTAATAGTGTAATATTTTGTTTAATTTATAATCCCCGAACCGTATACGCCCTGAGATAATTGATATATTTTATTTAAAAACATAACAAAAAGCATGGTTTTGGTCTCAAGAAATACTGAACGTTTGGCTACTACTGCTGCCAACTGGTAAAGAGAAGATTTATAATTTGTAATTCAATTGCGATTATTCTGTTTAAAATTATTAAACCATTAACCAGTGTTGTTTTCGAATAAAAGATTCCACCAGGATATATGTTTGATGGTAACTGTGTGTCGTTATTATTGCCGTTACATTTAGTAAATAGAATTCACAGGTTGTAGCTGACCCGATAGTTGGCATCGGTGAGTGACGTCACGGAAAAGAAGCAGCGTAGTGGGAGTAAGCGGCAATTTACAAAATTATTCGCCGTTCAACATAATACATTCACAATTACCCATCGACGACTCCAGTGCGAGTTTGTCGATACATTATTTATATATATTACAAGTTCACACTTCCTACGGGTGGTGTAATACAAGTGCACACGAATAAATACAAGTAACCTGTCCATAATAACATTGTATGTAACGAAATATTATCTGGTTACAAATAGACGAACCCGAGGGGAGGCTACATCATACATTTTATAAGTAACCCTACGAGAATATAATTTGGTTACAATATATGTGTCTGTGTGTTTGTTGTTGGCCCGCCTGACTTGCAAGATTTTTCAATTCGGCCCTCAAGTGAAAAAGTTTGGAGACCACTGGTGTAGAGTACAGAGATGGCTTAGAAAGTACGCAGTTAGCTTGGGCATAAGACATTCGATATTGGTACAGTGATTCAGTTTCGATATTTTTGACAGCATCAGCACAACCCGAAGCGGATATCGGTACGCGGTGAAATTATAATCCAACACATTGCTTTGAGTATCAGGTAGAATTGAAGCGTACATACTGATATAGTCAGGGAAGTTTGTTGTTGTGATGTTCTCGTTTACACTGACGCATCCGGCGCGCACACGACCAGAGGAAGGAAGACTCCCGAACGCTTCCGTGCACGGCGGGCGATGTTGTAGAGTACAGTTGTATTGAATGCAGATTTTATTTTGTTCAGTATGCAACAGAGACTTCGCCGTCGCGGCAGGAAACCCACTGACCGCGTTTTTTTAGCGCCATGGTTTTATGTTACGTTATGTCTTACCGGAGGAACGTTTTAAATTCGTATTTTTGTTGTCAGGTTTTACCAATTTGTAAGCTGGTATTTACCTCTTATAAGTGCTGTTCGTTTTCTGTAAATCACCGGCGAAGTTTATCAGTCCAAATGTTAATTTTAAAGTTTACACAAGGATCGCTTTCCTCAGACCCTAACTTGTCAATACTCGTCAATAAGTTGTGGGTTAGCCGGGTAATGTAAGAAGAATGAATGATCGGAAATCAGATAAGAGGTATAGACTGCAAACCAATGGAAAATATGATGTAGTAAAGTCGAATCTGATTTGATTTACCTACATTGGAATGAGACGGAAGAGAAAGTTACGTAACAAAGCGACTGAACGGAGGAGATTCAGTCCATCTACGACTTCTGATGGGTGGATTTAAGTATCTCATCAGGGTCGTACGGTTGAGAGCTAACGTCGCTTCATCCAACCCTGGGAACTTGTGAGGACCAGTGCTCAGTCAACCCGGGACAAAGGCACTAACTCTCCAGATTCCCTCGACTCCATTATGAACAGTGTTGGTTGTAATTTCAGCAGTCTTCAGTAAGACAACACAGATGTTCTTTAATAACACTTTTTGCAAGGTATTCAATCGAAAATGCAAGTTTTAAAAAATTTAGTTAAAAAATTCGTATTAGTTTGAAGGAAAATACTCGGTGCTTTTCTATTTACGCAGCGCATCGAAGATTGCAAACAGTAGTATTGGTGTGTTTTTATATGGAGAAGATGCAGTTGAAAATAAACACGTACTTTTTGTGACAGATATATACAAAGTAATTATCGAACAAACAAATTACTAATTATTCAAATTATAATCGGGGCTGTAAATATTATCCTTTGCCACAGTTCTGTGGTTTACTGACGCACTTCTTGTCAGTCGTTTCAGAAACCTTTCACTGAAGGTGACTCCCAGAGGTGAGGCCGAAAGTCTGATTATAACATCAGCATCGATCAGTATTAGAATGTTAGACCGCGGCCTTACAGCCCCCGGATAATGACGCCGGGCGGCCGTGGAAACCTAAGAAACTAATTACTATACCAACACTTGTATTAATGACAAAGTAGGCTACGCTTAGCGGATTTCAACGGATTTTCTTCATGTCATTGTGAATAACCGATTTTTAAGTCTAGTTTAGCAGGAATAAATTTTTGGAACTGGCAGCACTGATTCCAGTGTCGCTGTTTTACAGGAATGGCGTACTGTGGAGTCGCTGATTAGGCTCAACGCGTGTCTCGAATGTTGAATATCGAGGGTTTGTAGATTACGAAGGAGGCGCGGTGTATTTGTAATGTGACACTGCGCGGATGTAGGTTGATTGTGTTATCGTCGGCGCTGTCATCATTTTTACTGTCAGTTTTCAATTTCCCCGTCGTCTGTCTGTGATTGACGCCGTTGTCACCCCGCCAATGATGGATGGCTTTTCTGCGATCCTATTCACGTTATCTGTGTTTTAAACGCAACACAACGCATTCAATTATCGACGACACCCTTACCGGGGTAAAAACGTTTTTTTTATAATATGTAAATCCGCCTGCAGAATTATTATGTCAAAACTCCATTTAGTGTATAGAACCGCGCGTTCGGGCGTGATTCGAAGTTGACAGCTTCAGATTTGTGTGACACGTAGCTAAGAGCGCTGAAGAATGGTCCGATGGCAGTGAAGCGCTGCATAGAAGCGATGGTATGCTTTTTGGAGTCCCGGTTTCTATAATTTGGGTATTTTCTGCCTTCCTTCGTGTGCCTACCTAGAGACGTTAAATTGAGCTTAAGATGTAAAAATAAAAATCGATTGTGTTCGTTTGTTCAGATGTTGATGTATATACTTATTTCTGTATATTAAGTATTGTTATTTTATACTATAATAATTTCCTTACTTCTCCAGAGTATAAAATTCTGTTTGAATCCACATCTGGTAAACGTAGATTTGGAATCAGATTTCTAGCTCCGTTTCACTAAAAGCGTTTTACCATCAAACCGCAGGTGTATATAATTATTTTCACGAAGCCTACTTCCTCCATTCCGTTTCTTTTAGTCTCAGTCAGCTATTGCAAACAACCAGTGCAGTAGGTTGTGGCACTTCACCACTCGGTAGGGTCTTGGCTGTAGAGAGGTTGAGAGCTCCTTTTGCACCCGTTACAAAGGTACTACCTCTCCAAATTCCATTGTTGGTTGTAATCTCAATGCAGTGTTCAGTAACATGAGAAAACTGTTCTTTAATAACACTTTTTGTAAGTTCTTTCGTCAAGTTTTTCGTTGGATAAAAATTCGTATTAGTTAAAGAATAGGTGCTGTTCTATTTACGCAACGCATCGAAGTTGTTTATGTTTGTTTCTGTTTTAGTATTGTTATTTTATACCATAATAATTTCGATACTTCGCTGGAGTGTAAAATTCTGTAGATTTCAAATCTTTTACCACATCTGGTAGATTTTGAATCAGATTTCAAACTCCGTTTGCCTAAAAGCGTTTTACCACTGAAACTGTGGTCACGATTCCGACACCTTGCACACACACATTGTGCTTGGAGTCAACTACGTTTGCGTGCGTGACCCTCGTAATTTTCGTTTCAACAATTGAAATGTTTCGTGTTCTTGTAATTGGTAACAATGCCAACAGCTGCGTCCCGCTGGTAACAGCGATCGTTAAAAGCGGTAATAATAATAATTTTCGTTAAGTGTCGCGCTTGCCACTATCGTTCACAAAGGAAACACGAAATCGTTAAAAAAGATTAACAATTAGGGTACAGAACAGCAGCGGCACTTATTTTCATCGGTGGCTGCACTGCTTTTCTCAAAGTTTGTACGTTCACCAATTTGTTTGTTTACCGTTTTATTACTTAAACAATTCTACGTAATAAGTGTTTTTGTTTCGGTAATAAGTGGAATACATTCAAGCAGTTGCGTAACTAGTAGCTGCTCCTCGTGGGGGGGGGGGATATTTCTCGAAGTTCGACTCCCTTTTTCCCACGACTGATCGGTAATTCAGCATTTTTCACATATGATTGTATAAATCTTTGCGTCTCATAAGTTTTTCAGTAAACCGAGGGTTGAAAGAAACAGGAAGAACAAGGGTTGAAAACAATAGGAAACAAGACTGAATTCAAAATATTCTGTCTTGATTAATTGTTCAAATTAAAAGTAATAAATCTCTTGTTGTTAAGAATTAGTTTCATTCTAAGTCTGTATTCTTAATAAATCTTGTGAGAATGAATCTTTCTGAAGTTTGAAAAGCCCGGTTTTACTAGGCCCACCCCATCGCATTTTAATTTAAGGATGTTTTCCCAAGAAGAATGTCTTAACCAACTTATAGTTTGTGTTAAAATACGTTGTTTTTTTTATGTAAACTCCAGCAATAAAATCTTCCCATTTTTTCGTAGTGAAGTCAAAAACTGGTTGTTTATGCCTGTGCAAAGCCGATGGTTCAAATCACATAGAGACATCAGACTAGAGACACAGAGTCATGACATGACATAGGCAACCCTAGAAGTGTGTTTGGCCGATGAAGATGAAGGTTGATTAACAGACTCTGCCTTCTTTTTCTGGCGCGTGCATAATTGTTTTTTAAGGTCGCAAATATGTAGGCTGTGTTATGTAAAAAATATCGAGTCATTGTCATTTTTAAGAAAACTCCAACTTTACTTTATTAATTTACAAATACTGTAATTTCTTTTATTTCTAAAAATATTTATAGGCTAAGCCTTATTTTAACTCATGGAAGTGGCTTATAAATAGGTAAATAAATAAATATTATTTCTTTGCAAGTAATTCTTTGTTTTTCTTGCTGGATTCTTATACAATACATATATTATCAGATTATAATTATACTTCTGCAGGGGGAAGGTTATAAACCATCTACAACACTATGTAGAGACAGAGTATAGAATTGTCAGTGACCCAGAGAAAATTAAAACTATCTGGCGAGAATACTTCGATGGCCTCCTTGGTGGGAGGAGAAATTGTTGCTGACACCCCGTGGAATGCAAACGTTGGGGAGATGGAATTTGACCCACCATCAGTTCAGGAAATAGAAGAAGCTATTAGTGCCCTCAAGAACAACAAGGCACCAGGTACAGACTTAATTCCTGCAGAATTGCTTAAAGCTGGAGGTACTGATATGGCACTCGCACTGCACTCCTTAATTATGGATATATGGCAAACGGAACAAATGCCCATGGAATGGAATAAATGCATTATATGCCCTATTTATCAAAAAGGTGGCAAACTTCAATGTAAAAATTACAGAGGCATTTCGTTGCTGTGCACCTCCTACGAGGTTTTTACATATATCTTGAACTAAAAGCTGAGACTCCTCACAGAAAATATAATACGGGAATACCAAGCTGGATTCCGACCTGGAAGGTCTACAATCGACCAACTCTTCTCGGTAAAACAGATACTAAGATGCGGATGGGAACGTGATATTGATGTGTACCAAATTTTTGTAGACTTTAGGCAAGCGTATGATTCTATTAATACAGACAAAGTTTATACCATAATGCATTAGTTTGGAATACCAGGCAAGTTGGTAAGATTAACGCAAGTGACCATGAAGAAGACTGAAGCCCAAATAAAAGTGGATAGCCAACTAACTGAACCCATAAATTTCATACGACGACTAAACGAAGGAGATGGGTTAGCCCCAACACTATTTAATATTGCATTGGAATATTCAATTAGAGGCTTATCGATAAATAGCTCCAATCTGTTAACAAATAAAACTGTACAGATAGTCGCACGTGCAGATGACATTAACATCATGTCAAGACGGATCGCGGCAGCTAAAGAAATATTTCTGGAGCTTAAAGACAAAGCCAAGGAAGTTGGGCTAGCCATAAATATAGATAAAACAAAAATGCTTATCCAAACAAGAAGGGGCCAGGTTCATAACAACATTGAGATAGAGGAGGACACAATTGAAGTAGTGGGCAATTTCACGTATCTCGGAGTGAACCTAGCAAAGACTGGATCAGAGGAGTCGGAGATCCATAGACGGACCACCATGGCTAACAAGGCATACTTCGCATTGCTGCCATCATTTAGGTCTGGGGATGTGCTCAGGGAAACAAAAATGAAAATATGTAGGACTGTCATCAGACCGGTGTTATGCTACGGGTGCGAGGCATGGACAATCACACAGAAAACAGCCGACATTGTAGACACCTTTGTAAGGACAATCCTCAGACGCATTATAGGGCCAATACAAGAAAATGGCTCATGGAGACTGAGATACAACAATGAACTGTATCAAATATATAAAGAGATACCAGTCTCAAAATTTATAAGAATTCAAAGATTGCGTTGGGCTGGACATGTTATGAGAATGGAGGATGGCAGGAACCCCAAAAGGGCTCTGCTGGGTACATGGGAGGGAACGAGACCTAGAGGCAGACCGAGGAAGAGGTGGGAAGATGGCGTTGCGGAGGACGTGAGGGACATGGGGATAAGAAACTGGAGGAAGGCTGCAATGGATAGAGTAGATTGGAGCGGAGATTGGTGGAGGCCAGGGCCCGACTTGGGCTGTAGCGCCATAGGAGGAGGAGGAATTTACAAATACTGTAATTTCTTTTATTTCTAAAAATATTTATAGGCTAAGCTTTATTTTAACTCATGGAAGTGGCTTATAAATAGGTAAATAATTAAATATTATTTCTTTGCAAGTAACTCGTTGATTTTCTTACAAGATTCTTATATAATATATATATTTTAAGATTATAATTAATTATACTTCTGCAGGGGGAATGATCTTTTTTTATTGTTTATCGTTTTAATTTGACGCACGTTTCACAGAAAACATCTGTGTCCTCAGAAGTTTCTAAAGCATTTCTATATACAAATAAGTAGTATGTTGAATAAACATAATAAGTATGTAACGTAGTGGCCCGTTAAGTTATGTAATTTCGCCGAAAGTTTTAATACCTGGGGGGGATTGATCTTCCTGACCCCCCTCGTCGTTACGCCACTGCACTCAAGTCGCGTTATTCACGTTTTTCTTTTGTATAGTTCCACGTAGACGAGGGTTGAGTCAGGCATACACAAAAAATTGACACATGTGGAGCTTAAAATACGGTTTTGTTTTTTCAAATTAAAAATACAGTCTGTTAAATATTTTTTGGGGATCACATGGATAGTAATCTTAAAACAGTGAGATAAAGTGTTGAACACCAGAGAAATCGGTACTCACAATTTTTTAACAATTTTCTAAAACAGTGACGCTTGTATTACAATAATTGTCCTTATTATATTATTGTCCAGTATCCACTAACGTAAGAAGAAATAAAAGTACCAAGAAAGAGGAGGGGATGCCAAGACGATTCTGGAACGTTGACGTCCATGAAGCAACAGAAAACTGGGGAGGGGGGAGTTACAGTTACAGGAGTTACAGGACTGACATGACATTGGCACAAAGGGGGCGAGATGCGGCCAGCTTAGGCTGTAGACACCTCGCACGTATATGTAGGAAACGCTTCATTCTTGTGTGGAACCGAATAGTCGTTGCACTAAGGCAAATATTATAGTATATGTAAAATTTGTTTGGTTATTTTGTTAAGCAGTTTAGACCACGTGTGGACAAAGTGCATCGTTTAAGATTTTGAGCTTAAATGTCGGATCGGATCGTTCTAATCAGCGTCAAGAATAAGTATAAGGATACCTTCTGTCTACCCTTAAGTTTGTAGGTGTCTACGGCTTCCGAACCGCCGTGTGGTTATCCACCCAAGTTTTATTTTCATGCATGTGTCGCTTGACTTTACAAGTGGAGCCGCTATGCTTTAACCACATGATTGTATCGCCGGTAAATTTAGCCTAATATATCCAGTCAAAGTGATGGAAGTTGTTCACATTGAAATAATGGTAAACATTCACTGTGACAAATAGTTTTTAAATGTACCCAAGTCATTGCACGAGTTCATCTGTTTTGTATTTAGTTGTAGGCTTATTTGCTTTTCAATTTCTTTCAGAGGCTTAGCATCAGCTGGGCGTGAAACGGGACGAGAACAATTACTTTGTTCACTCCGTCTGTCTCTCTCTCTTTCCTCCCCCTCTCTCTTTATATTTCACTCAATCACTCGCTCCAGCGTCATTGCAAATTTGCGAGGCTGTGCGCCGTAAGGCACATGCACTTGAAAGGTCCTGTCAATCAATCTTCTGTCAGTTTTTTTAATGAAATTACTTACTGCTTTTTTAAGAACGTGTGTCATCAACGTTTTGACTCACCTTGTCAATTTGTTCAAAATGGAAACGTAGAAACAGCTTTCAACATTAATATGTTGTGTCATAGTTCAACAATTATATGACATATCATTTACGAAGCAACGACGTGTTTATGTGTACTGTTTTAACAATTGAGTAATGGTGTACAACGCAAAATATTGAACATGTTGATGAACTTATATTCAGCGTCTTGTATGAAGTATTTGTCGTACACTTTAGTGTTTTATCATACGGTGTTTAGATAAAACACTTCCGTTTTTAAACAGGACTTCTCTGTGTAACTCAACACCCGAGCAGCCATGCAGCGTTGCCTGCGTAAACGACCTTCACTGATTTTGTCGAATAAAAAAATTAAACAAAACATGGACAAAAACATAAACAATAATTATTTCATGTATAACAAGTTGCCTTAGCCTTAATAGAAAATGTTTTACTCCTACGTACCCTGCACCCCTTCAAAATTTGGTCGCCGCTGTTACAAAATTTACGCAAAACCACTGATAATGTTTTTTTTTCACGAGTTCCACACGTATCTTTTTTGTTCAAGTGCTTGTAGTCAGTCGGTTAATGTTTAAACGTCCTCTAATCTGTTGGTTGTAGATCGTGTTTTGTTTTTTCTGCCCGTCTTCGTATTCTTTTGTTCTCGCGATTGTTCTCTAAGTATCTTCTCGTATAATGCAGTTTCATAGTTGGTATCCCTTCTAACCTTGGAAAAACGCCACATTCTAACCTCGTTCTGCAGAATGTCTCTCCCTGTCTCCATCCAAGCGCTTCTGTTAGGCATGCCGCACAGTGGAGCGACATGTTGTTTCGCGACAGAACCGTTTTGACGCTTTGTGTTGCAAGGCGTCGCTTCGGTGGAGAGAGGCTTAAGTCATTGGCTCACGACAAAACAATTTCTCGTGAGCTGTTTCTGAGCTGTAAAAGTGTGTGCTTGTGGGCTCGTGACAGGCATTATTTTGCATGCATTTCAGATTTATCTACACATTTAGTTGTTTCATTTTATATTCAATAGCAGTTAATAATAATAAATACACAACATTATGCGAGAATCAGAACGAAAGGATATTGCACGCACTTTCCACGTAGGACTAAGTAAGTTAGTATAAACTCTCCGCCTTGTGTGGTTAGAATACAGCCCATGCCTAGTTCAAGTGTCGCAAGCTGTTTTTTGCTAGACATAAGTTGAAGGAGCTTCGTTTTTGGTCGCGAAGGGCCTCACGAAGCCTCTAGACAATGTCGTAGCCAGTGTGTGGCGCTTTATAGATCGTAATGGCAGTAGAGTCATCTTCGACGTTTGCGACACAATGAGTCAAAACGGTTCTGTCGTGAAACAAAATATCGCTCCAGACTTTACACATTTTCGAACGGTTGTTGATACAGAATGTTCGGAATACAGAAGGAACGATGTGACAAATGTTATGCTAACATAACAGGTATTAATGTTACCTGAGGGAAGCGGGTCATTTGTCATCCGTAAGTACGGCGCGGTGGCGGTAGCTCTGTACTTTAATTTAATTGGACCGGGGTAACGTTAGGGGACGGCTGGCACATGACCGCACGTACTTGGACCAGTGCTGCCAACGCGAACTGTGGAAAATTGAATTTCACAGGTAAACAAAGTCCGCAGACGACTTTTTGTTTACCGTCTTACAACAGCCCTAGTGTCAACTGCCCCCCCCCATCGACCTACACACACGCAGTGTGTTTAAATAAATATTTGTCCTAAAAAACAAATAAAATATTACAACAAAGCTTAAGTATTTAATGTTTGAACCCCACGTTCTTGGGAGCCATTTTATACAACAATACAACACATTAAAATCGTGTGTGTATATTATGGGTGTAATCGTAATAATAATAACACAACGTAATTAGTTTAAAATCATTTAAAAATTTATTAATCTAAAATTTCTTATTTGGTTGCGATTTAAAATATCATTATTATTTGCTTGTGTGTAATCGTAGCACACATCTAATTATTAGACTACATATAAGTGATAATCTCGTATTACACATAGACATAATATATAATCTTATACTATAATACACATTTATAATTATCTAATATTACTCTCGGCTTGCTCATTAGTGTGATAATTATTATATTATCTAATTTCTTTCTAATGATCTAATTTCTTTTGAATATACTGCATATGCATTGCTTTGTTTTCTAATAAAATTTACTAATTACTTTTATATCAATTTAAATATCAATGACTAAGTTATTGATTCAAAATTATAGTTTACACCATTTTTTTAAAACGTTACTGTAATTACTATACAAGAAATATTTACAGGTACTAAATTTATTAGTTCATCTTTGAATTTGATTGTCTCTCTTTTTGCATCGTTAATTATATTGTCTTTCTGTGAGTCTCTGTTTTACAAATACATGGTTGTTTTTCACCTTATTGTCGTGGTAAATCGGCAGCGTGTCCTCTTCGGTCCTAGGTCCGCGATCCTGGATGCTCCTTTGAAATCGTGTAGTCCTGGAGTCCTTGATCCTCGTCCCTCGCTGGATTCTATTACATGTAGGTGTTCAGGTGTTCTCACGAAAGTGATGAGTAGTCGTGAAGAACCTCCGGATGCTGCTGTGGTTGATATACAAACGTTGTTGCCTCTGGGCAGAACCTCCGGCTGCTACTATGGTTGTAGGAGAAAGAGTTGTAGTTGCTGGGCAGAGCTTCCGGCTGCTACTGTGGTTGAACGAGAAAGAGAATTAAGTTAGCGCGTCTCGTGTATTTATACCCTAGGGCGCTAAAATCATGTTTCGACAATATTCTGCATGTCAGAGTCTGTCGTTGGCGTCCTTTCTCACACACGATTATTATCGCACTTAATTCGCCTGTCTTCGCGAAATGAGAAGTCTTTTGCACATTACCCGATATTCATATTATCGGTAATTTTTATGTGTTCACTGTGTATAAACCGTTTTTCTTTATCTTAATTAAGGGGATACGCCACTATCTATCTTAATTTTTTTATTTATCATTTTTTTATGACCTAATTGATTATGTTTCAAGTATATGTGTGTAGTTAAAGTATTTATGACAAAAAATATGGTTAAATTATGAAATTTGGTATTTTTTTATTGTTTTAAATGTTTTTTAATGTTTTTGATGTATTTTTTTAATTTTTGAATAACTTTTTTGTTTATGAACCATATGTAAAAAACTAGTAATTGTTTGATTCCTAACATAAAAAGGAAACTTTTTGTGTATGGAAACCATGGTATCACAAAAAATAATAATCTGAGGGATTTATTTTCAATAAAATAAAAAATATTTCAAAAACTTTCAAAATATTTTTGTAAAACAGAAATTTATTGTTAAATATGCTTGAATTGTGTTACCTATACACACAAACCTTTACAATATTGTCAAGATGATCTGGTAAAAATTTTATTAGTCTAGGTGAAGTATTTACAGAGTTATTTAAACTTACGTATCATAAAAACAGTAAAAAATCAAATTTGAGAAAACTGCGATCAAAGTCTACAGAACTGTTTTTACACTTTTAAAACTCTCCTGATCCATATGAAACACCCTCTCTGTCCTTTTTCTGTTCTTCTTCTTTCAGCTGGGCAGTTTTCAACAATTTCCTATACTTCTTATATTTTTCTGTGTTTCTCTCTTTACGCAGCCTTAGACGGCGTGAGTCCTTCTTTTGGGCGAGATCTACCGTGTTATTGCCTGGCGAAATTCCAGCTTTTGTGTAGAGTTTAGTCATGGTGAGCAAATACCCCTCATTGTACATACACACACCCTCTGCCACTAAAGCTTCAACCTTCCTTTTGGCTGTAAAAATTGTTTTGGGACATTTACTCCATATAACTCCGTGTAGGGATTCATTCGCATTGTTAGTTTGCCCCGATGAACATCTGTTCAGTAGGTCATCAGTTGATAGACGTTCATAAAGAGGCAAAACATGTTCGTAAACAATCTGATTTATTGGTGTTTTTATGCAATCTGCATGTTTTCTTGGCGTAACGTGGTTTGCAATATCTCTTTGAAAAAAACACCAACTATTCTCTCCGACAGGGCAATTTTGATGTAGAGGATTAGCATCCGTTGAGCGACAATGATCCAAAGTAGCAAAAATGGCAGTTTTCATTGCCTTAGGTTCTGCTATATTGCTGGTTACAGCATTTCTATAGTACTGTGTTAGCTTATCAATTGTTGTGCCCTTCAGACTGCCATGGGTCTTACCACCTAAAGTAATTTTTTGCTACTAAAAACTTGTATCAACTTTCGCAAACCAGTGCCCATTCGTTTTGCAATATGGTTCACACATTCTTGTTTCTCAATCTTGACACTTTTTCCATAAACTTCTAGAGAAGCCAAGTGGTCATGCGTCTTTGAGTCACCATCGGATACAAAACTGGTATAGCGGAATCCGATGTCCTGTGAGCGCTTCCAGAGGCGTTCTGCACCTTCAGCCTCCATTGCCGGAGATGATCCATCGAAATTTGCTTGGCATGTAAGCCAGTGGTCCAATAGCCACTCTTCATATTCTTCGGAGTCTTCACTCAATTCAGTTTTCTTCTTCTCGCATACTCGGCAATATTTAGAAATAACTTTAAAATCTATGACTAAGCCTGTTATTAGTTCAATAACACAGCCTATACCATACTTTGAGGTAAATCCTCTTTTCTGCCAAGACTCGTCGTAGCTCACTGTAATGTCTAAAGGCTTTTTTATTTCTAAGGTTGGTTCTAATTCACAATATGCTTTTTTTACTTCAACTCGTGCATTTTTTAACACGCTATCCACGTGCTCTTTTGCTATGTCAACAATTATGTTCATTTGTTTATCATAAGCTGAGTGATTTATACATGGCATATTTAGGCCCATGCAAAATGTCTGTAGGCCGGTGTGTCCTTTTCCTAGAGATGAAAATGTTTTTACCATTCGTCTATTGATATCATAAGGAGGCCTTGTTTTCACTGTGTCATCGTGAATTTTTCTTGATGTTTCGAAACTAGTAATTTGATCAGAAGAAAGACAGTGAAAAGATATTTCTTGGGCGAAACCCTTTTGTTTGGTAGGGAGGAACTCTGAATTGATATCAAAGCAAAACTTGCATGGCAATCCTTTTACGAAGTTTGTAAGAACAGCTAAATCAACCAAACAGTAAGCAGGACTACCTTCACTGCAAGCGTCAACAGTAGGGTTGTATGACGATACAAGTTCAAATCCTTTTGGCCTTTTTCTTATAGGAGTGTTTTCATCAAAATCATCTTCAGTAGGCTCTGGTGGCAATTATACAGGCCTACTATTATCAAGAGGTATATCCTCATTACTTGGCCCTGGCCTAACATTTTCATAGTCGATTTGCCCAGGGTTACCAACATTTGATTGATTGTATGTACAATCTAGGGGTTTTCCTGTATTAGAGTTACCTAATTGATTATAACTGTCCCATCTTTTAGAAATAGATTTTCTGTTCAATTCAGATCTGTTTTTCTTACTAAATTTTACCCTTCCCATTTTTATAAACTGTACTTGCACAAAGTCACATAAAAACACAGGTTTGGAAATATATCATAAACACGCTGATATAAACACACGCTAAGACAAACACAGTTGTAAATCGCTTTACTAACATATAAACATAACCTCAAAGCAACTACTAACAACATCCAGTCAGCTGACAACAAATCTATAAACACAGAGCAGGACTCTTGATGACAGCTGATTGATGAAACTACCGCAGTTAGCCAACCTTATGTAATAATCTGACATTATAATTACCTTGGAAAATATTTTTTTTGCCAAGTAAGTACACTAATTATTACTTAGGTTGATATGTACTCATAAGTATAAATAGTTTGAGAAATAGTTGAGAAAAACTCAAGTAGTGGCGAAATTGCTCAAAATCGTAAAACGCAATGTTTTACATTTTTATGATAAAATCAATGAAAAAATCATCAGATTGGCATAAAATTTTACATACATGTTCAGAATTAAATGTACAATCATTAAATATGACTTTTAAAAAATGTAAAAAAATTTGAAAAAATGACCTATAGATAGTGGCGTATCCCCTCATAAGTTTTATTTATATTTATTTTCACTACAATCGCACTTTTTATTCTTCTCACACTATTTTTTATACACATGTGTCTTATTTTTATACACACTTTGGTGTATTTGGTTTTTGTGATATTATGTACACAGTCTTTACAAAATAAATAAAATCATATAATTAATAGCGTTCATTAAGGGTGACGCTTTTCAGAAATCGACAGGTCTCACACACACATGTAACATACGCGTGTTCACACAGACACAGCAAAGTGGCGTGACCTGTCCCAACATGAGAGTTTGGTCGTTCCTTTTACAGTTCAGATAGAAAGCTGAATTATTATTGCTAACAATATGAATCATTTATTTATTTTAATTAATTATTTTAATTACTTTATGCAATGCACAGTACCCTATACATTTGTACTGTTGCAATATGTTATTATTTGCGTATACAGAATTGGCGATAAGTTGCTTGACTCTAGTAGTTCTCAAGAAATACATTTTTGTTAAGCGACTTTTCTGTTTTTTGCGGTATCAGAGCTCATGATAGCGTGCGGCCAGCGCTCGGTGGACCGTGTGCGGTATCTGTGAAATCGGCGCTGATGGGGCACCGGCTCGTTTTCTGGGTGGGGGATGGGGGTTGGCTTCCCTCGTCCGCTTGTCTGAATAACGAAATGTCACGTCCACAAAGTACCCGCTGAACAACGTTGGGTCTTACATTAACATTTAACGTTTTTATATGCCATAGCGGCGGAATTCTGTAATATCATTTTATAAGGGGAGGTTCCATCGTGCTCGTTGAGTAGTCACAGGATGGAGAGCAGACACTTGTTTGCCCCTTCCGCGGAAGGTTTGCGTGGTTTGCAGCGAATAAAGTTAGAAAAGACAGGGGTAGCAGGGGTCTTGGGAGATGATGTAAGCTAGACGTCCGAGGAATAACGGAAACCGTTGTCACCGCTGACAATAGATGTGTGTGTGTGTGTGGAGCAGTGTATTAACAATATTTGTTTTAAAAGAATACAGGATGTAACGTTAAGATGTCCTCACAATACATATTCGGATTCCATGCATGAATATAAGGAAAATGTTCCTGTAAAGGTAGATCCGGAACGTCTCGTTTTCTGTCTGACCGCCATTTTGTGTTTTTTAATGAAAACTTTATATCTCAAGAAAAGATTGATATGTTAATCAATTTTTGTACACATTCTTTAATAAAAAAAAGTTAAAGTTAATAAATTCTTCATACGTGAAAGTTCTTTAATAAATAACAATATTACGGTTATTTTGCGGTCTCAAATTGCAAAATGGCGGTTACTTTAATTCTTTGATTACTATTACCTCTGTAAAATATAATTTTATCAAATTATGGTTTATTATGGTACACAACGACATCTCGTTTGTGAACCGATTTGTGGTTCACACCATAATTTGAATCACAAGAATTAAAATTATTTTGAATTAATAGAAGATAATAATGGCATGTTTCGTTTTATAAATAATCTGTTTGCTTTAATAAGAACAGTTATAACACAAGTAGTTCGAACTAAGTAGGTCTAATATAGTCAGTTATTTTTCTTAAAAATAGTTTTTACCCTTCTCATTGCTTGTGTTTCTGTACTCATTGTTTATATCGTGTAACTGTCGAGAATGGGTACTACAGTTTTGCTGAAATGTCTGCTATACGTCATGAACTTTGAAACTTACAAACTTTCTCGTATACCGATGCACAGATTCGGAATATGTATGGTGAGGACACCTTTTATGTTACACTCTGTAAATTTACCTGCAATTGCGTGTAAATTGTAATTAACCATATTTTGGTGATAATCACTTTAGATTGTTGAAATAAGTAAATTCTCTGCTTGAATATTTCTAAGTAAAGGGATTATTATAAAGTGATTATTCTTAAATTTTGTGTAAAACAGCCTTCTTGTGTGCGCGCGTGTGTGTGTGTGTGTGTGCAACTCTCACGCAAGCACGAGGGAGTTACGGCGAAACGATATTGTTTTCAGCACTGTTATTTAAAACACGACTGGGACTGGCGCATTACATTTATCAAAGCGTAGTGTGCAGTCATAGGGTATGCGTGATCACGTTCCCGTTATTTCTGTACAAGCCGTTTACTGCGAACGGCATCGTTCCTCATTCGCCTTTTCCTGCGGTCTGCTCAGCGATTCCCTTAGCTACATTATTTCATAATTGTTTTTCTTCCATAGTTTTCTAGCTTCTTCACTAGAAAATGTTTAGTGTTTTGGTGTTCATTGGTGTTTGCTACAGCCATATCTTTAATGGCCGATTGTACTTCTCAGAGGTGCCCATCCCACCCAAAGGCCATGGTGCAGTTCCCCCCCTCCAGTATTCTGAAATCCCCCAAAATTTGATTTCGTGGGTAGGGGAGGATGATAGTACGGGGTATGGAATAACCCCCAGTTAACGGTGGATCTTGAGGCTTTATCCAAACATTTTTGAAAAACTAAAGCTATTTAAGCAATTATTGGCATCAAAAACTAATGTTATTATTTTTATGAAGGCCAAAAGTTTTCTGGTATGCCTAATCAATAACTAAATTATGAGAAATGTAAAAGCCTGGTCAAACCCGGCCTAACATAATTAGTAGTACATTAGGCCTTATCAAGATAATCTAACTTGATTTTGTGATTGCATTATTTTTCTTCACTGATTTGTTTGATTTACGACGCTTGTAAGGGGGTAATTGGCCCTTGAAAAATCGCTCCCAAAAATTCCGGTGGTGTGACTTGCACCGTTACACCATGCTGTGTGCATCCCTGGTACTGGTTCAGACAAGGTAGTATTTTGCATTAATTTACTAGGCTTCTCTGTTTCGCTACCGTTCGCAGGAGAGTGGTTGTGCTAACCCCGTCCCCTGCTATTGAGCCGCGTATAGAGGTCCCGCCGCGGGGACCACGAAGACTGAGGGGTGTTCTAGATGTGGCCTGCTATTGGCCGTGAGTAATCAGTTAGACAGTGTTTAATTCCACGTGAAGGTTTGCCGAGGCCTGGGCCAAGATTTACCTGGCACAGATGCGGTTTGACTGAGAGCGCTTGTGAGCCGATTGCCTTGAAGATGGGCACAGCGGCGGTGGAATTTTCTAGGGAGTCCGTACAGTGGCGTTCAGGGAACGGACACGTAAGGATTCTCGGATAGTCTGGTTTGAAGTTAATGGGCTTTGCGTGTCCAGCGCAATCATCGGTACATGAGAGACTGACATTTTCGCTTATGTGTCTACCCAAGCAGCCCGACACGGGTATCGCGTAGGTAACCATCGGCGTCACATACGTGATGACGATAAGTTTCCTAGCGGCAGGTTATCGATTTGCTGTAAAGCAGGGGTCGAAGTTGATAAAGGCGATTGAAAGTTTTGTGGGACGCTTAGCCATCTCATTGTCTGTTGGCCGAAAAGTAGGAACACATAAAGAGGACAGAGGAATAGTTGAACAGGAAGAATAAACAGAATTTGGGGTCGCCTACGAAACATCAAAAGGAAGCGGGACAGTAGAGTTGGTTAGAGGTGCGAACAATAACAACTTGTTTCAATGAGAACAAAAGTGGGAGACATGTAGCCTGAAGACTGAAGCCTTGGGGCAATAAGTCTTCGAGACTTGTAAGCTCGAGGGGAGGTGGTTGTTTCCGTGGGGCTTCGGTCCCAACCAACTGTTGATAGTAATGTTTATGTTCATACATTGTTGTACGTATATTTATTAGACAATGTCTTAAGATATCATTGGCACGTCATGCTCTAATACGTTTTACTTTCGTACCCTATCTAGCCTTTCATGGTCACAGACGTTCGCCCAGTACGTCGCCGTCAAGACAGACTCTCTCACATCTATACGTCGTATACAGACTTTTCCCATGGTATTATTTAACTTTGCTCAATTTTCGTAGTGAGCAACGTTTAGAATTTTGTACCTGACCGACGACTGTATGAGTATTATTGATTTCTGTTATACCGGTGGATTATTCTAAGATAAATTACCAGCAAAATATACTACCTCCTTGAGTGGCAAAACAGATAGAAAGTGTAGGTACGTTTTCTTAGTTAAGAAATAGGAATTCGTAGATGCCGAGAACACAAAGTATATTTATTTCAACAAAAGTTTCAATGTAATTACTCTTTGATATTTCTAAAATAATCTTGAGTTACTAGTTAACTGTATCTTTCCCAGTTTATTAGTTTAATTAAAAAAACTATTATTCTTTAAATTATTATTAATACAAAATATTACAAATGTGTCCTTTTCTTCACACGCACAGGTATGTGCTACGCACTGCAACCCTCTGGAGTTGGGGACTATCTCGCTTTTCGCTTACTTTATATACATAGACTAATCTTGTTTATGAAAGTTGAAAGTGAAAGTTATTTACAAAAGCGTCTCTGTATTCCAGGCAATGACAAATTTACAAAATATAACTTTCTCTACCTTAGGAAACTAGTCTATTCTGAGTCTCAAACATACCCGTTAAACCAATTCTAAAGCATATTTAATTATATAAAACACAATATTTAAATTATACAACATTTCTCTGTATACTAATTTAACTCCTACGTTTTTACCGTTTATCCCAATACAACATAACACATCAAACATGACATTACAGATGACGGACTCACTGCTTTCGCGACCGTATTTTGTAGTCGTGAGGTACAAATACATGTATATACTAGCATTAATTTATTTTTTCATCAACCTTTCTTGCCACTGTGATAATTAAAACGCTACTGTGGCTAATTATGTGCCCCATCATCGGCATTTACTTATATAATTTTTGTTTTCTGCAAAATCACCTCGTAAATCACTCCAGCGTCTTCATGAGTTTTCGTGAGGAGAAGCGTGCCGTGGCAGGATCCTTTCCTTTTTCGTTGCGGAGTTTCACGGCTACTCTGGCTATAAACTGTACAGTGGTTCGGAATCGAAACGACAAGGTAGTAGTAGCAGATACTATTGAACACTTCATCATTGCTTGTTCTAACCCACTATGAATTCCTGTGAATGCCAGTTTCGCGCCATGTATCTGTGTCTCTTTAAAGATATACAAGACTTTTATGTACAGTGGCCGTACGAAGAATCAATGTTATGCAATGAATCAGTGTGCACCGTACACACTCACTGATGTGTGTAGTCGGGTATGGTTTGTTCTATCCGGATGAATTTCGCCACGTCTTTGCGACTAGTGATGCTGTTAACCTCAAACTGGGCATGCAAATTAACGTTGGTAGCGTGTTTAGTCAGTGGTTACGGTCCATTCAGTCCGTTTAGCCTACATTACCAAGTCGAGCAGTGGTAACAAATAAGCCAAGTAGTACTGAGAAACGGTTTGGGTTGATTCCGACCCACTAGGCCCCGCTTTAGCAGCTATGCGTTAACCAACTCACCACCCGGATTTTTCGTGACTTTATTTTGCGCAATCCCCAATTTCATATTGAACGTTTCCGAATATAAACCCTGACTGTGAACTGGTGCGATGCAACTCAGTATCACTAACGGAAACCACAAATATATTAACACGGCGATCGCATGAATCGTGGTCTGGCTTGTCTTCCTTAGGCAGCCTGCCATCTCACACCTTCTATTCAGATGAGCAATTCAGGACGTTACCAGTGTCCTGTAGAATAGCTAAGACCAGTGGTAGGAGTGCTATCTTTGAGCCTCTGGTTTTCTCTGGGTTTCATTCGGAGACCCACCTTGTAGGTTCTTCCGCCGCTAGTGCCGTTAGGAAACCTTCCCTCCCTAGGACCATTGGCCATTTGACACCTTTAACGCTTGCCGGGTAGTGCGAAATAACACAAGAAAACAATGAAAGACTCCTTAGCCCTCGAAAACCTAATAGACCAAGAGTTGATCAAGAATGACCAGACAGAAAATATTAAAGAAAGGAGTCCACACAAAAACAGGTTGAAGCAAAGTGAGTATCCAGCTAGGGTACATCTGGTGTGATAAACCCGTATCTACCAGCTGTGGATCCCTGATGATGCCAGTCTTCAAAATCTGAATTGTTACATCTTTCATTTACCGATGAAGTAGAGAAATCATATTGCCTTGAATCGGGTTCTTGATTACTATTTTATCTTTAATTTCTTTTAATAAAAATCTGATAAATTAGGATTATTAGAAACATTTTCGTGGTTAATTTATTTCCTTATTTATTAATTAGAAAGCATGGGAATATGCAGTACATTTTATCTGTAAGTTCCCGTAGCGGGTATATATTCTTGTATTACATAAACGCCTTTCTTTTCTGTCGGGAAAATGTTGTTATTCAGAATTGAAGCAAGTCACGAGATATTTCGCTCGACTGCGTGCGTGCTGTGTGTATGCGAGTATAATGTTGCCTGTCGAAACATAATCTAAAAAAAATAAAAATAAAACAGAAAAGGAAAAAGTAAATAAATGTGGCCTATTTGAGAACACATCAAAAGCAAACTGGATTGTGACAGTCGGTGTTCGGGGCAGGTCGACTTCTTTGTGTCCCGTCACATGCCCGCGACGTTTCCGTTACATGGGTGGGGGGGGGGCACGTATGCGTGCGTGGATCGAAGCCGCGGTCGAGGAAACAGCCAGCCAATATTATACATGTACTTTATCTATCAAGATAATAGCCGTGTCGTTTGCAGGAAAGTCCGTTTGTATAAAGGGAAAAGTATTGCCATCTGCTGTACCAGCTTTTGCCTTATAAGTTATAACCACAGATGTCTATTACAGATACATATTTTTTCTTTTCTTGTGACGGAAAACGTCACGTTAATATATCCAGTGTATTTGATAAGGGTTGGGTTTCGCCAGGCGATCCTGGAAAATACATTATCGGAATCATTGTTACTTGGTCTAAATCATTGTTATATGTACTGTCTAGAAAGTTAATAAATCTAATGCTGGCTAAAGCGTAAATGCGTCCAGCAGCCACATATTCTTTTAAGTCCTGGACATTGATGCAAGGATATAGCAAAACGATCGATATCGTTCCAGTTATGGTCTAAAGAGAGATTTTATCAGAGTGGTCCATATTACCTGGACGTGTCAATTAATATTACAACTGCAGATAAAAGGTAGATTATTAGTGGAGTTTTAATTATTAGATTATTAGTACGGAATATTTTAATATACACTGAAAATAAAACCAGATGGACAGGCGAAGTGGAAATGCTTGATATGTGCGCATCAAAATGGAAGCTATCAGACTTAGGATACTTTCCAACGAGACAGGCACTTAAGAAGAGCATAGTGTGCCAGTTTTCAGTTTGTTTAGCAATTTCAGTTTTTATGGTTTCATATTCCCGAACATTCCATTCATAAAAATGATATTTACTTCAATATTTAAAACGTCTGACGTAATTATGGGTTGTTTTTTTTTTAGAAACGGAACATCGAATGTGCGGTGCGATTTTATCCTATTTCGTACATTCTGTTTGCTTTTTGCATTTAGTATTATAGTCCTAATTGTAAATACACTACTGTTCGAAAATTGTGTCGTATAAGGGAGAACATTATGCAATTGACGATTTGTTACATTCCAGCCTGTTATAAAAGTGTGTTAATAGCTAAAAACCAAAACCTCTGCGAAAGCATGAACATAGAGGTTTCATCTACCAAAGCGTTATTGTATTTGTTGGTTAGAATTTGCATCGATGTTAGTATAGCTAACTTCAATAGATTATTTCAAAGTTAAGAAATCGATCTGATGTAAATAGTTTTTTAGTTTGGAAGGAAAGTGTTTGTTCTTAAAAGAGGAAAGAGGATTCTGAAAGTAACGTTGTCTTCTCCCAAACATTTAGTCCAGAGCCTGTTGCGCTCTCAAGAGATGTGAACGAATCATTTTGATCGAATCATTTAGTGACTGATTGATTGAATCGGTTTTTTTTTAAATGAGTCGGTCAATAACACCATCACTGACGAACTGTCTGGTAGTTTATACAATTTCTGCTAGGTGCCTTTGGACGGCTTTCTATTCAGTTTCGGTCATTCCGGTCGCGGTCTTGGTCAGTTTATGAGTCATTCAGTTGCTTTGTGTGTCAAATCTCCGTTATTTACCGATTCGATCAGTGAACGAGAAACACCAAGCAGACCCTGTTAGGTGCCTGTGGCTTTCATTTCGGTCAGTAAAAGATTCGATCAGCGAACGAGTTACCACAAGCAGACTCCGTTAGATGCCTCTGCTTTCATTTAATTCTCGGTCATTTCGGTCAGTAAAAGATTTGATCAGGGAACGAGTTACCGCAAGCAATCTACGTTAGATGCCTCTTGCATTTATTTCAATCCTGGTCATTTCATTCAATTACGAATTGAGTAGTCGTCATTTTTCGTAAACGTGATATTTAATAGAAAAGTAATAACTTCTGTAGTTAAAAAAAAGGGTATTAATTATTTTAATTATTTATGATTCAGGATCTTTATATTCTTCATAGTCTTTTTAAAAAACTAAAAACAAAATGGGACCAGACGAATGTCGCTCTCACTTTGTTTACAATATCAAAAATATTTGTTTGAGAGGTGTAAAATTGATCAGGAATTTATATAATGATGGAAATAATACAGAACTGTCAACGAATTTGATATAACTGAATTCGTATAAGACTGACGTAAAGAATACAACCAATAACAAGTTAAGTGAACCCGCAGAATTGTGATCGAACGGTTGAATGTTAAAGATCGAATCACTTCTGTGATGAGATGTACTGATATAACACTACTAAAGTGACTTAATTCGCCCATTTGTAGCACGTACTTACCACCACCAGTGGCATACGGTGTGCATTTAACCACTGACAACGATGAGCTGAATGTCGTGCGTTCTCCGCGTTGTTGCTGAGTAAGTCAGACTGCTGTATTTCCCCAACAGTACATAGACGGGGTTGGATTGACTCAATCTTGAACCGAACCCAAGTCATATGAATGAACTCTCTTCCTTTGAGCAATGAACAAATATGTATTACAATTTACTTATGTCACTAAATACTCATGGGATAGTAAACAGGCAGAAAATGAATGCCGCATCAATCAAAGTGGTGGTTTTTATCGAGTCGTACCTATGTTAGATGTCTTTGATTGACGGGAACGTGTGTCTTTGGCGTTAAATACATGCAGGAATCTGTCGGTTGCAACGTTAGACAGTAAATTATATACGGCTGGGGGTTGATGACTATTGTCAGGTGTTGAGGAGGGAGAGGGATGTAGGACGAGTGGCGATAATTACCTGGTGACAGCACACGTGGTTACAGCGTTGTAACTTTACACTTTAGTACTACCCCCCCACCCCCACCCATCTGTACCCCTTCATCGTCTCACTCAGTACGCCTTACGACCATCTGTTGCAGATAAACTTTAGCTGTAGTTAATTAAATTAATTATTAAAACCGTTCCCATCAACTTTATTTTAAGTACAGTACAGGCTGCTCATGATTTTGTTTTGTTCTGTTAGAATAGCGAGAGTTTGCAATTTTATTCTGTCTACTTCGCTTTAATACAATCATAATTTATTTTTGCTTACTTAGTAATTTTTATTTCAAACAATTATGTAGCATGTGGTGTATTTGAAGAAACGATATACTTTTATTTTTATAATTACACGTTTTTCGATGGTTAAAATTTAAATTCGTTAAAAATTTAAACTGAAAATTGAATGACAATTTATATTGTAGCCTACTTATTTGTTTATTTTTATGTTTTCAAAAAATAGCTAATACAGTTTTTAAATGGGAGTATTACATAATTAATATACATATTTTCGGTTTCTTTGATATTATTTAAAAAAAAATGAAATTTTGAGTTTTGAAGTATGGTCAATTTATTTTTAATTTTATCACATTCCTACTTACCTTTCTTAAAAATCATGTTTCTGTATGTCTAGGTTTTCCATAGGTCCATTATTGACCATTTCTTATTTGTTTTAAGAAAGTCAATACTTTGTTTCCATGTTTTATACAGTTAAAAATGAGCGATTATTATTCGAAGCACTGCTTAAATTGAATATGTATATTTCAGTTTTAAGTAAGACTACCTCTGTTGCGTAACTCTATCTATCAAATATTTTAATGTTTGCAGTTTGGCCAGTGGATTGCATATTCTTTACTTAGAAACATACTAAGATATTTATTACGTAATCTAACAGCCCGCAAGACTGTTCATCACGCTTATCGATTTTCAGCCTACGTCTTCAATACGGAGTGTGAGTCGTATTTAAGTAGTTGGACCACGTATGCTAAACGAGCCCTTCCTCTTCAATAATGTCCTTTCATTTTCCCTTCAGTTACTGTGTATGTAAATTCATTGTGCCGAAGTCAGGTACTGTACGGCGTTACTGCGTTACTGTGTAGAGCTCTGGCCACCTTCACAACGCACCTTCATCAATCTCTGTCATCTGCTTCTCTTCTTCACCTTCGGACCACCTCCCACCATTTCCTCAAATCATTCGCAACGTTGTATATGTATCTTTTCCTGTGTTTTCCTCTCTCTCCTCTCCCTTGATGTCGTCAATTATTTCACTCAACTTCCCTGTGGCGTTCGCTGCACGTGTCCTGTATATCGTATTCTTCGATGTTTAGTGATTGTAATTTCTTGTTCTCCGTAAGGTCCATTGGCTTCAGCACTTGTTCTAACGCGCCAAATTTGTTTCTCCCATACTCCCCTATATATTTTTCTTAAAATATTTCTCTTTCAACTTTTTAAACAATCCGCTTATTTTATCACTGTCCATTTTACAGAACGGTTTTTTAGATTCTTTCCTTGGAGGTTCTTCTTTAAATATTTGAAGATGGGCTATAGTGCAAAAGAGCAACGGTATTTTTTATCATGAACCCCTCAGCTATTTTTAATAGCGGAAAGGGAACCCGGATATTTAAAGTTACTCAAAAATGTTGATACCTTTTACTATTCATTTCTACTACCGGGGGCATTTCAACTGCTTCGCTGCTTTTCACCAACGTATATTTCACTTTGTATGTGTTTACTTCAGAACCCCGTCTTCTGGAGTGTTGTTTACAGAGAGGCGAATGCTGCTTTTTTCTAGGAAAAAATGCTTTCTAGACAGAATGCTTTGCAACGAAGCAGGAATGAATGCTTGCCTGCATCTTGACACCAAGGCATCGTCATCAGCGTTATGCTATGGATTGTAGTAGTGTGTTCGTAATTGTTCGTCCTTCATTACGGATCTATCGTTGGGACAAAAACTTGTCAAACTGGGTTGCAGATAGAAGGCGGAAACGGGATAAACTCCGGAGATTTTGGAAGGAAGACACACACACGACAGAAGCCTTTGGTGTGTAGGAAGCGAGAAACTGAATTAGCCTACAAGCAGTCACATATGGACAGACGGAAAAATGTAACTAGCAATTTGACACGTTACTCAGATTATTATTGTCGCCAGCTAGCAGTCTATATTCCGGTCAGTGACTTCTTGTAGACGCTAATGTTGCCACAATGTGAGAAACTAATTACTTACAACGTTTTAACCATATGACGGACATGTGAATCACCGTCACTTAATTACTGACGTTCTGTGCTTCGTTTTGCCTGCACAATTTTATGTTTGCGTTCTCATGGAAGCGGTTCGAGAAATTATGCCAGGCACATCTAATAGGCCTAAATATTTCCTGACCTAGGCCTAAAAAAAATCTGTCATTTTTAGATAGGATCCATTCAAAAGAATGAGATAAATAAATGGGGGGGGATACTGAAAATGTATGAATGGAGCATTTCAATTACGCGATGTGGTTGTAGTTGAATATGATGATATTATTTAAAGTGAAAAATCACGTATTTAAGTCATCTGACCACCTGAAAACGTAGAACTATTGAGAGCAGAGCTTTTATAAACAGATAGTTGGGCTAATTGTGTGACACGATATTCTTGAAATATAAACTTACCTTTTACTGTAAGAAAAATGTTTCGCAGATGAAATTATCTAGCAGATATAAACTTAAAATTAGTTATAAAAATTTAATGTGCATTATTAAGCCTAAAGAAATTTGCACGGTTTGTAATTTTATGGTCTCTGAAGGTTCACATCACCTTGTTGTACACTTATGCGTATTGCACCTTCTGAGACCACAATTTTACTTTGTGTTAGTGGGGAACTGTTGATAGGTTCCCTACTATATTGATTACTGTTAATACTCTTAATATATGAAATTTAATGTTCTATTTAATTACTTGTCTGAAAACGAAATCATTTTTAATGAACGAGTAAGTACTGTAATAATATTTTGCAGCATTTCAGCGATAGTAATATATAACCACAGTTATGAACAAAATTGAAATGCTAATGGTTTGCTGTATTTTGAGTTCATTATTATAAATTGATTTAGTTTTCTGAGTCGACAGTTTTCTGATAGTTGTTTTATTAGGCTGTTGTCATCGCTTTGGAGCTTGTATACTTGTGGTAGTATTTTTATATACTATTACATTACCTTTATAATTTATGCTATCATATTATCTATTATATACTATAGTGCACCAACTCTGTATGGAGGTTTTCCGAATGGTAACCCAAATGGTTATCCAATGGTAAATAAAATAAATAAATAAGTAAAAAAAGTAAATCGATAGATAGATAGATATTTTTATTTGCATATAAATGTATATGTTTGATCGCAATACTCATCGTCTCCAGTATATGAAGTTTGTTACTAAGCGCAGATATTCTCATACAGTATAATATTTAAGTCTCCATCAAAGAAAAAACAAAAAACTAAAGAATAGTTTCGGTAGGAAATGCGGTGGGTTACTTTTACTGCAATTAAGGTATGCACCGTAAACAACTAAGTAAACGAGACAGAAGTCTTATCAGATATAAACACAGCATTCATCAAAGTGTTTTAACCTTCTATTTTAATTTTTCAATTTAGTATACTATTAAAATTATGACACATAATTAAATAATTGACACAAAATTAAGATTCAAACATTAATTTATTTAAGGCAATTTAGTAGTGAATATGTCCCCTGGATATGTTACTAGCATATATCGCAGGGTAAGACGTGGAGCACGACAAGGGTGTCCGTTATCACCTTCTATTTTTAATTTATATATTGACGATGTTATACATAACTGGCAGATGTGTCTTCCAGAAAATTTTGTGATTGATCACTCTACAATTGACACTCTGTTGTTTGCGGAGGATCAGGCTATTCTGTCGGACTCTGAAAACAGATTACAGATGGGGATACATTTGTTAAATCGAATCTGCAAAGACTTTGGGATTGCAGATATCCACACGTAAGAACAAGGTGATGGCTTTTCGTGGAACTGATCCCGTACGGGCAAAAATTATTATAGATTTTACTGTCCTGGAACAAGTTAGCAATTTTGAATACCTGGGTTACAGTTTGTCTTATAATGAATCCAGCGACGTTGTGAATAAGTTGCATAAGTTCAACCTTATGTGCGGGACCATTAGGCGAACCCTTTAGTCAGCAAGTAAAGGAACGCGCCTAAAATTCTATAAGGTGACAAGGTGATGGCTCTTCCCACACTTCTTTATGGGTCTGAGAATTGGACTTTAACGAAAGGCCAGACCAGTCGCATCCAAGCGGCTGAAATGAGATTTCTCAGGCACGTGGCAGGGTATACTCTACATGATCATAGAAGAAATACAGATATACTGCAGGAACTGAATATTATGATCGCCCAGTATCGGCTGAATTGGTGGTAACATCTTTGCCGAATGGATGACTGCTGCATCCCCAAACAACTCTGGAACTATAAGCCGAAGGGGCGGAAACGTGTGCAACGTGCGAGGAAGCGCTGGAGTGACCAACTCTAATCTTTGCCTATTTGAGACCGGAACAAACCATCCTTGGTTTAATCCGTGAAGATGATGATGAACATTAATTTATCCAAAACCCTTATTACCGAATCTGTAAGTTTTGGCTTGCGTCACATGACTAGGCTACTAAACTTCTGCTTTCATCAAATCATCAATATTTTCTTTCTCCAACAACCAGATTTTATATATTTTTTTAAAAATAAGGTAAAATATAAATATTAATGTATAAAGAGGTTACTTTTATTAATGTATAAAGACACGGTTTTATTACAGTTTAGAAGATGTTGATGTCCTTGAATGTTGTATTAACTCGCTGTTTATCTTCACTCCAGACTTTTGTTCCCATAAGATTCCTTTAAATATTATACACTTTAATATTATATACTTGTCTAACGTCTCGCTGGTTTTTATATTCGTTCGTTATTCGAACGTATCTTGCTTGACTTAATTCCTTTGACTTTGTTGGGGAACACAAGGCATCGACGAAGACGGACCTGTTATCATAGGTACCCTTACTACCCTTCAAAGTCTTGTCTGCTCCTTCGTCTCCTTCTTTGCTATGCTACTTTGCTATGCTACGCTCTGTCTTCCTTGGCCCCTGCGGATTCCAGTCTGATACCTGCGTAAGTAGGCTGTTTTCTTCTTACGTTTATTGCCATAGAGCTTCATTAGATATTGTTACTGGCCTTGGATGTTTAATATGTAGCGAGACAGCTACTAACACAAAGTTGTGTTTTGTTTGGCACTGCCTTTGTCACCTTTCAAGCCTTACAAGAGATCTACCTTACAATTCAAGTATTCATATTTTATTGGCCTTGTTATGTTTCCGAACATCTGTGTGAGTAATACGGACCACGTCAAAAGTGTAAGTTCCAGACTGTCGCTCACAGTTTGCAATTCGGGAATTCAGGGAACTACTCACCCAAAGTCATGATCACTGACCACTGGAAAAGTAAAAGTTTGTACAAATATATTAAATTGATCAGAGTTTCTGCGCGTATACAAGGAACTAAGAAGTTATAATTTTGTGTAACCAATTCAAACTACTGTTGAAGTTTTCAGTAACAGTAGAGCGCACGGTGATTACGCCGCGAGCAGTGTCAGCTGTGAGAGACACGAGGTCGTTGGCTGCGTCCAACAGCTGACTGCATCGCTCAGCTGTATCGGTAACGTACATTGCACTGATTATATTGTTGGTATTTTCTTGTACCTGCTTGTACCTAGAATACACGACGAGTGATAATTAGTAACAGCTGGTAAACAGGACAGATGATACGACTACAGTATGGTGTTAATTTGTTCTTCAAGTTGTTTTGACTGGTAACAGTGTGTTGTGTTTTCGAGTACTAAAAAATATAGTGTTGTGTATTGTGTTTACACAACTTGTATACACATATTATATGACTCACAGTCATTTTAAATACATTGGTTTGACGCTCGCAAACTAGTGTATTTCCTGCACATATTTAAATTATATTTCATAATATACTGCAGTAATATTATGCAGTATTAAATTTTGATGACCAGAATTGTGTTTGTTTCACTAGTAGTATATTTCATTTCAATTTCTCCTTTGCATCTCAATTTCTTTGATTAGATTGAATATCTACGTGATTCATGTATGCTGTCCTCATTTCCTAAATGTCGAATACCATGTAGCCTGCTACAAACATAACATTTTTTTCTAAACATTATGTCCCTTTCAGTTGGTTTAACTGAACCTCCATCTGCACATCCATTTATGTTTAAAAGTGGACGCACCAACTATTTATAATATGTAAGCAGTGTCTCGTTTGCATCATCTTTTGAAATACCTCACACTTATTAAAATATGTGAATTTTTCTCGCATCTTTCTCATTTCCCATAAAAATCTTTCTCATTTCCCACTATGTACTAAATAAATGAATTTGTTAATTTGTTCTCTCATCTTATTCAGATTAATTTTCGACTGCGCATAATCTTTGCCTTCAAACGCCACTTTTTTGTTTTTATTTTGAAGACATGAAAGATTGTTGTGTTTATTTTCATTAATATCAAATATAATTTTGTAATGTTTGCTAATACGCTGGAATCGTGTTCAGTTTTTCGTAACACTGTTTGATCATCTATAAAGAACACTGTAATCTTATCTAAAGTAGTGTAATTGACGATAAAACGTTTCAGTAGAATATGCTACGTTGAGGAAATATACCGCAGCGTTGGGGAAAAAATCACTCAGCCACGCTGATTGACTACGACGCCTCGCATGTATATTTGCGCGCAGAATTACATAATGCTCTAGGTGAGTGGTTTCCAAAGTGGGGTCATCGGACCCCTGGGGGTCCGCGACAATGTTTCAGGGGGTCCGCAGACACTTTTAAGAATAAAATAGAATATATAGCAATTTTCTTCGATTTCTTATGCTCTAAAATATAAATCTAAATTTGAGAATCTTAAAACAATTAGTAGAAGAATCCAGTTTTTTTTTTGTTCAAACTATTTGTAATTGTAAAAGTAATTTAAAACTGATGGCTTTACTAATGTCTTTAAATCATGTCGTGTAGCAGATCTGTTTGTCCGCCGAACTGACTAGACGTCTCTCTTACACTACAGAAAAAAGATTAATTGGTAGAACTTTCAACTGACAGTTTATTAAAATTACAGTTTTCGCAATTACAGCTAGCTGACTTCTGGTTATATGTAATGACTGGATATCCTGAACTCGGAAAAAGAGCTTTGAAGTGTTTAACTGTGTTTTCTCTACTTATTTGTGTGAAACTGCAGTCTTACTGCTCACGTACTTAAAGTCAAAGTTAAGAAATATACTTGATATCGAGAGTTACTTAATATTGAAATTATCAGACATTAAACCCAATATTAAAGAGCTAATTGTGCAAAACCAGTTTCATTGTTCACATTAAACTATGTTTAATATCATTTATATTATAATTTCGCAAATTAAGAGAATTTTGATTTTATACATTTTAAAATACAATTTTTCGTACAATTAAAATATAAGAATTTCTATCATATTTACGGTTTGTTTTATTTCAGAATTTTTAAATTATTTGGGGGGGGTCCGCGGACTGAAAAGTTTAGGAACCACTGCTGTAGGTCATGCGAGATGCCCCTTCCAGACCTTACTCGTCTATTCGACTGGCATTGACATCCGGGCCGCTATGTCACTACAGTGCAAGGTGGCCGGAGTTTAAGTACTGAATTTTAAACAGCGTAGTCAGTTATAGGCCAGCGATATTAGATGAGGTTTAGGGTGTGTTTGTTATTGTGACTGGCGGAAAGTGATTAGTGTGTAAACTAGTAAGAAACTCTAGTAAGGTGGCATTTATTATTGTGTGTTGGATATATTTAATTTGAGTTAGTCAATAGGAGCGCCTTTGATGATTTCAAACTGTTTTTTGTGTCTAAAGTTTGTAATTTTGCCACTTTACTGGCGTCTGTTAATCTTTTTCCACTGTACAAGACGACGATCCGTGAGACCGTCGTAACAGTATATTGTTATTTGTTGTCAATGACGTCGCGTCGGCAGTATACAATTTGTAGATTGTGTACGATTCAAGTTGAAAAAAGAACGCCTTCTCTCATACTTGACCTGTGTTCCGCGATAAACTTGACCAGTTTTTTCGGGGATGGAGTTGTAATTTAAGTTGTTCTTTATCGGTTTTCTTCATATCTGTTAAGACTCTGTACGCTCTCTCCCTTGTGTTCCATACAGATCGCGTTGCGAGTTGTGTACGTAATTTCCCCAGCTTTCTCGTCCCATTTTCTTCACTCTGGTCTCACACTCATCATCTTTTTTCCTCAGTTCTGTCTTCAGATCAGATATTTTATGTTGTGTTCTAATTAGTTTTCTGGTATTACTTGTTTTGTCTGTATTAGGCACGCTTTTATTCTTTTATTGTGTTTGTTTTCTGGTCATTTCGTATATTTGTCTCTCTTCGTATATTTTCCTGCGTTTTCTGAATGCTTTTGACACGATGCTTATTTATATCAAACCTTTTGATATGCTGAATTTTATTGTCATTAATTCTTGATTTTTGTTAGTATTTTCAGGGATATCATTAAAATACTACCAAATTTTTGTCGGATCTTTGTTAATTACACTTTTTCCCTTCGGCAAGTTTATTTTAAGTGTTCTATAAATGTGATTGTTTTTTATTTATGTATTGTGTACTTGTAGTTTGTGTGTGTTACTAATGTAGTTGTTCGGTTGTTTCCAGGTAAGCATGCTGATTTCAGTGGATCTATTAATGGAGAAAACATACAGACAATTGTAAATGGTGCAAGGCATCCAAGGTAGGAAATTTATAACTCATACTCTAATATGGGTTCGTTTAAGCTGTGATTCATCGTTGTTCAGTAGCGTAGCTACGTATGTGAACTATGTATAAGAATAAAAGAAAAGTTACTAATTTTTCGTCCTGTAAATTCGTCTAAGTATCGATTGTATTCACACGCCATGAGACATATGCCTCGCTCTTCGAAAGCCATTAACAATTAAGACCTAAAAAATTGTTGTGTACCGTGAAGATTTAGTTTCAAGCCTCCGAACAAGTAAACACATTTTTGGTATATTAATTCGGTTTCTTTACATTCATTGTTTAAAATATTGTTACGACGGTCTACTCGTACGTCGTAGGTCCAGTGGAAACAAAATAAGTCACTTACAATACACCAGTTAAGTCACTAATTACCGGCTTACAATTTTTATTTAATTTGTCGTAGAGACTGTGTTATTAATTACGAGCTGTTTAACTGTGAAAATTAAAGCTGGTGATTAGTGACTTAATTGGTGTCTTGTATTTTGTTTTCCACCGTACCATACGACGATCGAGTAGACCGTCGTAACAATTAATTTTTTTACATTTATTTTAGACGCACATATTCGTTTAAAAATAAAATCGCTGTTAAAGTCTTACTACGCGACTTTAATTGTCTATCTAATTCTGTATAGGCCTAGAATACACTAACATAAACATATGAGATAAACGGTAACATAAATATTATATTCTGTAATCTGGTTGGTAATTTTACCATGTTAAAAGCAAAATGGTAATTTGTCTGTTATTTATGTGTGTACGTTATAAGTGGTAATAAATGTAAAAAATTAATATATTTTAAACAATAAATGTAAAAAAATATCGAATGAATATACCAAAAATTTGTTTACTTGTTCGGAGGCTTGAAACTAAATCTTTACGGTACACGAAAATTTTTTAATGTTTTAAGACACAAAACGTGAAGAGTCGTAATGTTTTAATTTCCGAAACAGTTATAAATTCTGAGACTAGACGTATGTCAAAACGTGTAAATGCCTTGCGTGTAAGTCACAAGATAGGCAGTAATTTAATTTTAAACTTTGGTCGAGGTATTTGGTGCTGACGTTTGTGGGAAGGGGAGTTACTGCCATCGGTGAGAGGGGGAGGAAACGACGGAGAGGAAATAAGATGTCAACTACCAGACAATCTAATTCGTCGTTGGCTGTTGTAATCCTCTTCTGTGGAAACCAGCCAGTGAAGGACAAACTTCAGGCACTCTATAACACCGTCTACAGAGCGAAAACAATATATTTGTTGTAACAGTCGTTTAGAGCCACCGTCCTCAACCATATAACCCCCATAGCCGCCATATAGCCCCCAGGGAGCCTGGAATGTCCCCACGGCAAGAGACTGGGGAGCCAAGAGGAATAGCAAAGTCCACTATTCGATATTATACAGATATTGCTTCACGGAAGCGGTAAGCGTATAGGTAGGCCTAAGTAGAAACGGCTTCTCGTTTTGTTGTTTTATGAAGCTCAATGGTGATAGATTTTAGAGCAACGAGAGGGAATAAAAGATGACCTCCGTTAAATGTAACACATTTTGCCTGTATAATGTCTTCGAAAATCTCATTTTGTTAATGATAACAAGATTTTGATTTCCGAATAATATATAGGCTAGGATTTCGAATAATGTATAGGATTTTCGAACAAGATGTTTGTTTGGTTAAAACTGTATATATTCCGGGCTGTCGGGCCATGGTCGATTACACCTATGTTCTCGTAGTCTAAACGTTTCGGTCACATCTTCGGTGGCCATATTCAGTAGAAAATGAAGAAACAAAGAAAAAGAAAACGTTCGCAGAGATGACAGCCTGAATGCACCTCACAGTTGAGAAGTAAGCAAGAAGATTATTTCTTGGCTAAATCAAGCTCACGTTTACAGTACTGGACGTCAAAAATTCACTTTCTTTTTGGTAACTATTAGTGATCAATTGAAAAACGATGAAATAAGAAGAATTAAATGTCATGGCAGTTCGTACCGCTACATCCTGGACGTGGATAGGTGGTTAATCCCCCCCCCCCACATGGGTGGTTAATTCATTTTCTGCTGACGTTGATGCTTTTTTGAGAGAAGGAGAACTGGTTTGTTGATGTTTCATAGCGCTGCAGTATGGGGTAGTCAATTGAGAGACTAATTTCGGTTAATGAGTACAGTATGAGTAGGTATCTATCGAGTACAATATTAATCAATGAATCACTAATAGCTGCCAAAGAGGAAGCGATTTTTGACGTCCAGTATTAGAAACGTGAGCTTGATTTTGCCAAGAAATAAACTCCTTGTTCTAAAAAAGGGGTGACACAATTCCTGCTCTGTAGTTTAGTTTAACAAAATGATACTGTATAACACATCCCAGAGGACAAATATGTGACGTTTAGCGGAGTCATCTCTTGTTCCTTCTTGTTGCTCTGAAAACTCACGACACCGAATTGAGCTTCATAAAACAACAAAACATTTCTACCTGTACTTATTGTTTCAGCTTACCCGAAACAACATCTGTACGTATAATGTCTTTGTATATCTAAAAAAATTCCACAACCTTGCATTAATGCAAAAAAATGTTTTTTCGTCGTATTTCTTACTACTTGTTTGGTAGAATAAGGTTTCAGTTGGGTTAGTCATTTACTCGGCCAAACGTGAAATCGTTTAACATAACGAACAGAGTGTTCTTTAGATATCCCTCACCATACTAGAACCGAATATAAAATTGTTTCTAGTCACATTAATTCTAAAGGATAAATTGTTCTGTAACTTTATTTTCTGTAAATATTTAAAATGAAAGATAACAAAGTTCTATTTTGGAAATAGAACGATTTAAAGCTACGTTTCTCGCTGTGGGTTGTTTACAGTCGGAAAACGTTTGAGAACTGTGGTTGAGCACAGAACTTATTCAACGTCAGCCCAGCACCACAGCTGATCCCCATTGGAACGAAGCTGTCGAGCGCAACATCTTCCCGACACTGCCGGCTACACCTGCACTTTACATTACGGTCTGGCTTTAACCGTTAACGTAGGCAATCAAAGTAACCGTTGTTAGTTGTAAATGATACTTGGCCCCACCTGTAATTGCATTTCTACTAGTAATTTTATACAAACCACTATGTTGTCTTTGGTATTGACGAGCGCTTTCGGCAGTCAAGCCATCTTCAGGTCATTTACCAACAGAAAAATATGAAACCGTTCACTTCTTATATACCGTTTTACCGGACCTATCTAGCCCCGCCCCCTGATGAAGTAACGTCTTACTTAGCCTACACACCGAAGTTGGCTTCTTTATTAAAGGAGATGAGTTGCATTACTAGTCTCATTAGTGCAGGGAGGCAGTAATAAGAAATGGCTTGGAGTCCCAGCCATAAGAAACTATTAATACATCAGAATGTTGCGAAAGTAAAATTTTGACTGCTGCAGTTAGCTTGTATCGAAATTGCGATATGACCGTCCTCAATGCTCCATCCCACTAGTTGTCAGCAACTAGTCGCCTGTAGAAGGCGATCAACATAATGACCTGACGACTTCAGAATATTATCAGACGTCAATTGTACATTTAGATTGCACGTAGAAGGAAAAAATGAATTAGTTTTGAAGTAATCATCGGCGATCTGATATTTCGTATCACCAAATAGCATTTTCTGTGCTTTCAGCTACATGAAGATTGGCACCACCGCTTTTGCGTGTGTCGTACATACATTGTACACGAGTATGCTGCTGAACTATTTCTGAAGGAACTGATAAGTACGAGTTTTTCCACCAGTAACGACAGCCTAAACAAATATTGATTTCTTATCGATTACAGTTCGTTGAAGGGTTTGGGACGAGAAAAGGTACGGAAATTTTATCATCAGTTGTTGGTCACGAGTTTCATATTCTCGGAGTATTCGTGTCAACATTAAGTGTTAATGTCAACCAGTATATGTGCCTTATGGGCCCAGTGTTTAACATTTGAACTTATTGTATCATGCCAGCAGCAAGTGGAAGTGATTTTTGTTGATTTCTTTACATGTTTTTGTCATTTAGTTTTGTAATGTGTGTATCTCTTTAATCTATTAACAAAAACAATAAGAGCTGTCAATCGTCTGCTCTTCAAAATCCTGTATGTGTGTTGTCAGCCAATTTGTTCAATGTTCGCTTAGTCGAACAGATTACAAATCTCCAATAAGTTGAACAAAAAAAATTCTCGGCGGCACTCTGTATATCGACCCGTCGCGATTGTCGATTTCGAACAAAGAAGAGATCGCGAATTGCTGCAGTAAATATACTTAGGCCTTAACCTTGGCCCTTCCTCTGGGTCGCATACGTGTGGGGAACAAACACGATATATTTGACAGATTTTGGCAAACGCAGAACGCGAATAGAGTTTTACTGCGGTTTTTCTTCTTACACTTTTTGTGGCGACGGAGAGAGGATAACGTAATATGAATAGGCTCGGCGCAGTGGTGTCACTCGATGGAAACAAAAGTGACGGGGATTTGATAAACGACATGAGGGTCGACTAGACGCTGCGGTTATCACCAGTCTACGACTATATTTTATTGACTGGGCGTGTGATTCTGTGCAGGACAGCTTCTAAACCAACATTTCCATATAAACTCGCGTGTACAAAGTAGGTAGTTATGAGATAGCATGAGTGAACATGAGTTTTTATCAGTGGCGTAGCGTCATTGCAAGCCTTGGAAGGCGCTGCTTTTCTCTTTAAAAATCCTCTATTGAAAATAATTTAAAACATTTAAATAATGGTTTGTCAGAGAATTTAACGATGAGATGACGAACCAGCGCTGGCATCTGTTTATACATACATACATATATATGTGTACGTATATCGTCATCTGTATAATTTGTCTGCCCATCCTTGCCTCATGTACAGCTTGTTTGCATATAGCGGACATCTCGACTTTTTCTTTCTGTGTGAATGTTAACGAAAAACGGTTCATGTCAAAGAATTACCTATCTCGAAATTTTCGAGAGGGCGGACTCCGCTACTTGGGCTAGTAGCGAAGTGATAATGCTGTTAAAGGTGACATGCTTCACCCATTCTGAAGAACAATTTTCGTGGTATAGGAACAAATGTTTCTGGTGTCAGTATAACTCCGTACGACAGCCTTAATGTGTATAATTTTTAATGGGAATAAAAGGCTCTTCAATTCCTCCTTCTCTCCGTAAACCGAAAATGGTTACGCCAAAGGAGTTTGTTCACTGATTGATGGCCGTGTAATTAATCATCGTGTCGTTGTCGTTAACGTGTACTTATCGTCAAGTGACGTCACCCATTACTACTAACTGTTTATGAAGCAAACGAAGCGAATGACAGCAGCGTTGTGTGAACGTGTTTCTCTTGTAGCACGAGATCAAACAGAGACCTCTGAATCAGTGTGTCGTCAGTATTTCCTGTCGAGAATTTTCTATTCACACCGAAGTGTCGGTATGAAAATAAACGATCTCAGAAGTGGGTCACACAGTCCATCGTCTCGATAGTAATTCAACCAATAACAGTGGTGGTAGAAAATCAGAAGCTACATGTCAAACGATGTTTACGCTTCGCGGATTGTACAGAGTCGTTTAAAAACACAGTAGAACCTTGGTTGTAACGCCAAAACGTGAAAAAATAATTTTTTTTTTGAAAGAAAGAAAGGGACCATCTGGCCGCGTGTGAAATGACATTGACGTATGGGAGAAACAATAAAAGGAGAAAATACAATTTATGTAACAGCCTTCAACGTCGACGTACAGATGTCTATAAGAATCATAAATCTAAACAAAAGCAGATGTTCGGCAGTGAGAAAATGTACCAGGAAAGACTACAGAGGCGTGTGAACAAAGTTAACGTGTGCAGCCAGAAGCATGTTGAAATTAAGGGATTGTTCTGAAAGAAAGGCAAACAATCGCCAGAACGAAGAACAATGAGAATTTACTAAGAAAATATACGACGAAGGCTAACGTAATAATCAACGGAACAACTGAATCTCACTGAAAGACATCCTGGTGAGTAGTACAATTAGAAATACAAAGAGAGCCACACATGAGAAACTTACGTATCATGCGCATCTGGACGAAGTAAGAAACACAAAGGGTACTCTTACTAAAAGGATAGAAAACGCCAGAGAGAAGCACTACCAGATATTCCAGGAAAAACGCAACGGGAGGACTAAACTAGTCGACAAGCAGGAGCACGCCAGTACACTTAAGTGGTGTCTTGCTAAGAGGCATGAAAAACTCCAGAAAGAATTATGACTATAACAAGCTGAAAAGACTACAGCAGGGGTGGAACTAATTAACATATGCAGCTGCAAGCTGGACAGAAGGTAAGGATGTCACTGTCAAAAGGCATAGAACAATACCAAAGAGATTTATGATAGTGGGATCGGACATACTGAAGCAAAGGGTAGCAGAACCCAGAGTAAGAAATTGGTGGGAACAGAAATCGCCTATCAGAAAACAGCTTGGAATATAGGCGGGTTTCCTGAACGGAAGTTCTTGGAAGACTAGAACGTAAAACCAATGAAAACGGAGCAGAGTAACTTGTGAGAGTACTAGGAGGGAATTTTCGTAGACAATATAGAGAAGAACCAATGGAAACGAAGCAGGAGGACGAAAAAGGACTTAAGTGGGGAAAATGTAAGAAAGTAGTGGGAAAAAGAAGGGTAGGTAATAAATACACAGAACGAAGGTGAGACCGGGAGTCTTTGCTAAAATCTCGGAAGTCGATGACTAAAGTTTCGGAAAGTCGGTAGAGTCCGTTATAATGGTTACGGAGTCGTGACTTAAACACTTAGGAGTCTTTACTTAAAATCGGTAGTAGTCGGTGGTGAAAGTTCAACAAAGTGATGTAAGACTTACGTAAAGTTAACGGGTGTAAATAATGTGAAGATTTATAAACTTATGCTATAATTTCGTAAAATCAATAATAACAATAATGTGTGTAATACAATTAACATAGAAGAGTAAGAACTAAGGTTTTAAATTTTATAACTTGTAAAACAATTAGGATCGGAGCATGTGTTCGGAATCAGTCGTGTGTAAACTATCTCTCGCCTAACACATGTAACGACATAACGCTATAAACTAGTGAACGGTACAAATGTCATATCAGAAAATGCCGAATAGTATGAACTAAAGTGGAGTGATATAATAGTGAAACCATTATTCACTACGCTGGTAGACCTCGATTGATTCAGCAAAATGAAAATTCATGAAAATAGTGAGCAGGGGATCACCATGGACAACGCAGATATAAAGAGCCGGAGATAATTCAACCCAGATCAACGCACCGTAGATTATGGATAACGTACCAATAGTAAATTTTATGTATTATTTGATATTTGCTCAAACACCTGTCTGTCCTACTGAAAGAACCCATACATAAAACAATTAATACTAAAGAAGTTACGCATGAAGTAACAATAAAACGTACAGTAGTATGCTTACAACAATTTAAATAAGGATTAAAATTCATATCTTAAACATGAATCCATTGAGATGTTAAATATGTGTTAATATGAAAATTCACTAAGTTTTATTCATGCTTGATAAATTTAATTTGAACATTGAGATATAGAGATCTTAGAAGAAATGTTTACTGATAGAAATCGTATTCTAAAATAATGAATGATTATAATATGTTAAAATATAAGATAATTGACAGTAATGCCAACGAACGTAAATTAATAAATGCAGTCATTAAACTTATAAATGTGTATGTGTCTCTTTATTTAATTAACAACCCGAGGATAATACGACAAAATTACTTAATTAGTAGTCTTGAACACAACAAAATATAATTTGTACTCATCACTCTTAAGTAAACTCAACTAACATCAACAGACGTCTCCATAGACAATAATAAACAATTGTTACATGGTAATTGTAAGGAATCGGTTCGCGGAGGGGGGGGGATTCGTAGCGTCAAACACGTAAGATTCCTGCAGCTGAATAATGGGAAATAAATACTTGGATTTCGTTGTCCATGATGTGTCCGTTAATTTACCTACTTAAATATAATTAAATCACTACCGACTCGGAACACAAAGTTTTTTATGGGTAAAAACGTAAAGGTTTTCCCTTATAGCCTGAACTAGTTTTCGCTTTTAAAAAGCTTTCTCAGAGGCTACCGCTGGGAGCACTGTCCGTCTTCTTCTTGGCGACGGTATCGACTTTTGAAGGATCGATGTTGTGTGTGTGTGTGGGCTGTGATATGTTCGAATAATGCGTGTGATTTGAATTGTGTCTGTTCGTTTAGGATGTCGTTTTTATGTGTTTTCGTGTGTTTCCAGTTGTTCAAGAGTGTCTAGTTTTTGCCATTTTGTGTGTACGTGTAGAATATCCATGTTATTGTCGATGTTTTGTATGTTTGGTTTGCTTTAATGAGGTGGTTTGGAAAGCTGGATTTGGTAGTGGATTCATATCACACCCCACACACACAACATCGATCTTTTAAAAGTCGATACCGTCGCCAAGAACAAGACGGATAGTGTTCCCAGCGGCAGCCTCTGAAGAAGCTTTTTAAAAGCGAAAACTGGTTCAAGCTATAAGGTAAAACTTTTACGTTTTTACCCATAAAAAACTTTGTGTTCCGAGTCGGTAGTGATTTAATTATATTTAGGAAAATAAATACTAATAGTATTATCGTGTAGAAAATTATAATAATGAAGCTGTAACGTTTAATAACCCGGAAACAATTGAAAGGTCAATAATGAAATTTTTCAGAACATTAAGTTTGAGTAATGGGTGATTGCGCATACAGCTGTCTTTTATACGAATTGTGCATTTTAGAGCAATGGTAATCATACAAGCAAACAAGATATCACGATATGTGAATGATGGTTATCTGGAACAGTACAGTGGAAACAAGAATATATAAAAGAACAGTGGTGTCTATACAAACGTATGGAACAGAAGATATAGCCATATTGACGTGTGAAGATCAGAAACCTCAACAGACAGGAGGTAAAGACAACTCGTTAAAGTGTAGACGTTAAGCAGCGTAATAGACAAAAAACAAGACAGAGTAATGATGGTAATGTAAATATTCAAGAAATTTGCAAAATAACAGATAAGTGGATTGGATGAAGGAAAGGCGACAACTCGTTACAGAAAACGTTGACAGGATAAACGATGAGAGATTAGTCGAGAAGACACGAGATAATCGTCCAGAAGGTAAAAGGACATTTGGAAGATTATGTCGATTCGTAAAGTTGGTTAAGAAGAAGAGAAGGTACATTAAAAAGACATAGCGATCTCAGACAGATTGTTCATATAATAAAGAAAACAATGAGTACCTTCAGCTGCTACAAAAAACTCGTGTTTTTAAAAAAAAAAAAAGTTACATAGCCTATACCCTTCATCTACGACTCTTCACATTCCTGTAATTCATCCAAGCTATGTGTAGGGCCTATATATTGTACATAGTAGTGGTATATATTTTTTTAAATACCCGCTTTTTAATTTTCCAATTTACAATATACTAAATTTGACAATATGGTAAAAATTATGAGACATTTTTCAGTGTGTCATATGAAATAACTTGCTTTCATATGGTGTATGGAACGGTTTGTAAGTTGTCAACGTTACAGTGACTAAGCCTATTCCCGTGTTTACAACTCTTTGGCGTACGACGCATTATTACGATATGAAACTTGCGCCTCGTGTCTCGTCCAAATAAATGACTTATGCCTTACTACATTATTAAGACGGAATATTTGGCGTAACGACGTAACCTATAGGGCCGTCAAAAGGTCATTTATCACATTCACACCTCTCCGTTCTTGTTCAATTTATAATCCCATCAAGTCACATCGGACAGAACCGAACGACGCACCACGTCCATTTTTCATAAGAAATAACGTTAAGCGTGAAAGGTCACAGGGGTCTCGGGTTTTTACGTATTTTGCATCTATTACGTTTTCCAACGGAATTGGGCGTCGCTCTTATTTTCGCATTACCCTTTCTTCCCTATTCATCTAAGTTTAGTCTCCCTCTTTCTGTTTTCTACTGGAATAGCATCATTTTAATCTGTTTGCGAATTGAAAGGAGGTATGCTGATGAGATGCCTTCGCGCTTACTGCTGCGATGAATAAAAAAATTCGTTGAAATCATGCTATCTTTTTTGAAACAAGACCACCGAAGAATATGGATATTTTTCCTAAATTATATATCTTATGTGTTAACTACTAATGTGCACACTCATCATTGTGCATCATTCGGAAATGCACAATTTATCTCGTGTTTTCTCATTTATCTCCGTTTCCAACCTCTAGACTGTACAAGTTCTGTTTGCTGGATAACAGTATATTTCGTATCTGTCACGTAACGGAAATGTAATTTATGAATATCATTATATTTAATAACATTTTGTTCTCTCCGCTCCCCCCCCCCCCCCCACCATACGTACACAAAACAGATAAAAATACATTTTAAAAAGTTGCATAATATTATACATTTTTTTGTTCAGTGTTTTAAGTTTACTTTTTATGACAATAAATAGAATTTTTTTTTTAATATTCATAAGAACTAAGTATCCATAGGAAGAGTTTAAGATCGCGAAAGAGAAGTAACAATAAAGAATGCAGTAAGGCAAAAGGGCGTCTTTGTCACTGTCGTATAACGTAGGCTACATAAAAAAGAGGCAATGTAAGATGAAGAGAAACATTTAAGACTGGAATTTATTTAAGGAGAAGGAAGTAAGAATTTGAAGACTTTATGATAATATGTACTCATTTAGGAAAGAAGAGAGGGCAATTTAGAAAACTGTACTGATATGGAAGAGAATTACGTAACGTTATAGATAATTCCAAATTGCTTTTCCACACGTTTCTCTACTAGTCGTCGTCGCGTTGCGTTCAAGGTCGGACGTAGTTTCCAGATTGTAGGTAATTATTCTGGCCCCCGCCGGGAAAATGGAAGATAAATATAAACATCCATTGGTCAGCAGTTTAGTTACACACTTGATGATTTTACAGTGCGGTCCGCAGTTATTGTTGCGGTTATTGTGTTAATTAGTGCAAAACTGTAATAAGGTGAATTTTTATTTTTGGACAAATTTAACTTAAATTATTGTATAAGAGTGCTTTGTTTATTTATAACTGCTGTTTGTGTCTAATTAAAGTTTATAATTAACGACTTCATTGGTGTCAGTTATTCTGTTTCCCCTGTACAACACGACGATCTGTGAGACCGTCGTAACAGTATTTTATAGTATGGACGAACTGTTACTAGGGAATTTGGCTTACAAGCCAACAAAAACAAAAGAAAATTATGAAGAGCTGTATGAACGAAAGTAGAGCTTCAAATATTAAAATTAGTAAGGACAGCATAGAGGAGGTGAACGAATTCTCCTACTTGGGTAACAGTATCACAAGGAATGACGAAGCAGAGAGAAAGAAATACATCAAAACAGATTAGTGCAAGACAAACGAGATTTGATCCAGGTGAATATTAATTTAATATCAAATTCTGATTACAATTAGGAAGAAATTCTTGAAGTTCAAAACTTTTGTTGCGTCACACTATATAGATGAAAGTAGAAACATTTAAAATGTAGTGTTGCAGTATAGAATGGAAAACAATAAATGGGTGGAGAAATGAGTGATTCTGGAAGTAACAGAAGAAAGAAAATATTTTTGGAAAACTACCACAAGTAGACGAGAAAGGTTGGTGCAAAGTTGGTTAAGGATTAGTGAGGAAGACTGCAGGAGAAGACGGCGACCGGAATCCCTGTGGCAGATTGCTATGGATACCAGATGTTGTAGGTGAAGAGTTTGCCTTATGTTACTTGTTAGAGATCTATATAAAATCCCGTTTTCTTGATAGTGGTTTGAAGAAATTAAAGTAGACGGTACAGTATAAATCATATAAATTTTGCAGTTTAGAAAAAAGTTGAAGCTACCCTCTTAATATCCGTACACCACCTACTTCAAATTAGTCAGTTAGAGCGATGTTGCTCGCATAACGTCTTCAGCTGACTAGGATTAGTATCGGTTTGGATTAGTATCTACCGTCCTAGAAGCTCATGCTCTGATCACTGCGTCCACTTTCGGACTTCAGTTAAATTTAAATATTTCTTCTGCATATTGTTCAAATTTCAAGCTTGGATTCACCACGATTGGTATATGTATTGACGTTTCTCCTAAAGTTATTATTAATGCAGGGTCAGCTGCACCTCTCGCATTTTTAGCCGTTATTAAATATGAACTTAATTACAGATGCCTGATGAAAAATTATTTATTCACGTGTGTAGTGTTTTTTTCAATAACGGAAACTACGGTATTAAACATGAATGTGAACATTGATTTATTCTCGTCCTACCAGATTTTACGACTGGTAGAGTTTTTAATTTGGGCAAATATTGGAGGTTGAAACGCAATACCTACTGTTTGCATAATGAACACCGAAAATTGTGTGTATGTGTGTGTGTGAGAGAGAGAGAGAGAGCGCGCAGATATAGTATCAGAGTCCTGGCTTCGGATCGATATACTGTAGTTCACTGCCAGTAATTAGGGCATTACGTGAATAGGTATTAGCTTAATGTTGTACTGCCAATCCCCTCTGTGTTTGTCTCTCTTCCCCTCTCTTCATCCCTGTAACCATTGCTAATGACCAACAGCGACTGAATCGTCGTTAAATCTTAAACATACCCTACTCTTGTCTCTATTTGCGGTTTAAATTCAAATTTACAGTTTAATTTGCTTACTCTGTTTTCATCAGCCGCAAATAGAAATGTTATAAATTATTACTCTATTAGGTGGTAGCGATATTTAGTGTGGTAGAATTAACTTAGCACCAGACACAGTAAATGAATGACAACTTTTTTCGTTAATCACATTTATATAAAATAAGTTTAATTTGACAGATGGTTTTCAGAATACAGTAACAACAGATTATGCACTATTAAAAAGAAACCGCTAAAGTTATTGGTTTTACTTAACCGAAATTAAAAACAAACACTTGGAACTATAAACAATTGATTTCTCATGTGTCTTTCCCAGTTCGCAGACTGTTCGAATTAGTTCGCTGCCATTAACCTCTCCGAGGCTAATCTGCTCCCTCCCCACACCGAGGAACACATTGGTGTCAATATGTGCCATTCTGACAGACCTTCCTAGAGTTCCCTCACCCTACCACAGGAATTATCAATACCACCACATGGAAAATGTTGCTCGGCTGAAAAGACCTTACCGCGAATTAACTGCAAATTGAGGCAGCTACCGGAATTGAGGCAAATGCTTTGTAATTAGAGAAAGAATATATATTGAAAGCACCCTACCTCCTTAGGCACTCTTTATTTGTTTTAGCTTTCAGACATATCGGCTCATCTCTTCTTATGTCGTCCTAAACGACTTATGTAGTGGAGATTCATTTCTTTGTGGGTCTCTTAAAGTCACCATTGCTACTTTTCTAAATTTTTCTCCTATGGGATAACACCTGTGCTATTCCCTTTCGAGAATCAAATTCTTTCAGTCAGAAAGAGTTCTGTCCGTGAGCCTCTCCCTTTTTCTTCCCTCCACTAAACTTTCCTTTCCACTTTCACCTTTAAAAATTTAGAAATATACATTGTAGCGACGACGCGCTGTAAAGATACTGCGTACGCGCAGCCTACCTTATGCTGTCGATTCAACATAAGGCGGTGCTCAAACAACCAGACCTTGTCAGCGTTATCAACATGCGGTTCTGATATGGTCTAGAAAGATCGAGTAAACAAGTGTAGTTTTTCTCGGTTACCAAGAATTTGATTACACTGCCTCATTGCCAGTATCTTTTTTGTAATTTCAGAACGTCTCCGATGCAGTTTGCCAGTTATCAGTCAGTTCTAAGAATTGTTTCACAGCGATCACAGTGCGGCAAAAGTCCAAGCATTAATATTACAATTGCTCAGTTCTTTTGAGATATTGTTATTTGTAAATTTAGTTGCTGATATAACTTGTTCTATAGAGCTTCTGCCTACGTACATTCGTGAATTAACATGAAGCGGGTGTCATTGTTTTTTATATACGAGTGTGTTGATAAAATTGTTTCAATTTCTCTAGCGTGTTAATGAATTACTCCACTGTTCTAAGACCATACCCCACACTACTCTCTGAACAGAATACTTTTTGAGTACTCTGGAAAGAATTGTCAATCAATAATTTTGTAATAATCAAGGATTTTGTAATAATCATCCGTTTCTCTGTAGTAGGCTTTTGTAACTTCTTTGTAAAACGTTGAAAACAAAATCACGTAGTTGACACGTCTGATTTTTCGTTCAGAAACGTCTGACGAATGTAATAATGTATGTGTCATTTATAATATGTGCCTGCGTGAGTGCGCTGGCGTGTGCATGCGCGCGCGCGAGAGAGAGAGAGAGAGAGAGAGAGAGAAACAGTCAGAGAGAGTAGTGGTTGCACATGAGAACGTGTGCAGCCATCTCCTATGTGTTGTACATCGTGCCATTATTACAGCACAAACGCTTGTATTGTATCGATAAAGGTATGTAATCAAACATACAATTACAATATGAAATGCGAGAGGTCAATAAAAAGACGATTAATAACGTTTAAAACTTTTGATATCGTAAATAAATTCAGAATTTCGTCTATTTTCACTGAAGAAATATCCAGTATTTGTCAAGTATTCAACGAAAGGGCTTTAAAAGTCTGTTGCCCAAACTGGTAATTAATTCTTTCGTTATTTCAAAATTTCACTTTATTTTCTTAGTAGTCTGGGTGGTTTGTGGAGAACGTCGGTAAATGTGTAGCTCATTATAAATTCTCTATAAAAAACAGATTATTATTTATTTTAAAGAGAAGACTTCACGAAACCAAGAAACTGCCTACCTACGCTTCTGTTCGCCCGCCTTCAGGATTTCAGTGCGTTGGTTTTTAATGCCTTTATTATGGAAGCCGTTTTCATGTTTTCTATTCTTTTGCTTAATGCACGGTTTTTAGGTTGAATTTTTCGTGTTATTATTTTTAAAACGCTCTTTGTCGATTTTAACATTGACTTAACAACGTGCTTTTGTTATTTTTAATGCTCTTTAAAAACGAATATTTGTGAGAGATAATAAAGAAGAATGAAATCTGTAGGCAGCAAAGTAAGAAAAATTAATGTTTTTACATGCTGTAGGCTACACGATAAGTTTCTCTACGTCTGTCGTTCTGTTCCTTTTCTCCTCCATTGTTTCCACGTGGCTGTGCCTTCCCAACGTTCATTCGTAGTCCATAGTTGCATAGTTCCCAACGTTCCCCTTTTTCATAGTTGCATCTTCTTTGAACCTACATGAAGTCGACCTACATTGCTACATGCTTGGATCTTCGAAGTCTCTCCGTCTTTCCTGTCCACAGAAACGACAGTTCGTGATTCTTGACATCCATTTGTTTCTGTTTGATCGTGTGACATGTGCATACCACGTCAACATTTTCCTTCTATGCAATTTATTATGCTTTACCTATCCTCAGTCTTCTCTCAACTTTCTCATCGCTGACGTGTTTCGTCGTTCTTGAAACTCTAGAGCTCCATTTCGTGATTACTATCGTATTGTACGTATCGTATTGAACACACACGCGCGCGCGTCCTGAAGATAGGCAACACACACACACACACACACACACACACATATATATATATTTCTTTATAAGTAACTTTGAGTTTCTTGCAGGACCCTTACATTTTTATCAAATTGTAATTACTTCTGCGAGTAGCCTGTACTATTTTTTTTTTAATTAGCTTGATTCACGTTTAACAGTATCTTCAGAGGTTTCTAAATGAAATAATTTAGTGAAACGTGTGTCAGGTAAATTAAAACAATAAAAAATAGTACAATCTAGTCAAAGAAGTAGTCTAATTACTGTACAATATGATTAAACATATCGCTTGTCACCATAGTAGAAGCAATAATAAGGAGCTGACAGTTTGTTACCTGTTATGGAAGTAAACTTTGACATTCACAGGAAAGGCTTGAGGTAATGCTTGAAATTGTCGAAGAAATATTCTGAGATATAAGGGTGGGGTGGGGGAAGCGTTCGAAATGAAGATAAATGTCAGAAAAACTAAAGACAGGCTTCGTTAATGTATCTTGGAAGGGTATACGGCGGCGTAAATGAACTTATTTTACTATTTGACGAGTGGGTATACAGCTTCGAATTGTTGTTATGGCGAAGAATGATTACGGAGAAATGGACTGATAGAGTGAGAAACGATGAAGTATTGGCGAGAATAGGAGAGGAAAGAGAACTGTTGAGAGTAACAGGAAAGAGAAAAACATCTTGATCGAGGCATATATTGCGCAGAAACTGTCTGCAGCTAAGGATATTAGAGGGAAAGGTGGAAGGAAAGAGAGGACATGGAAGAAAACAGTCGGAATTCTTCATGACGTCAGAAACGAAAGGAAATATAGACAGGTGAAGACTTTTGAACACGACCGAGAAAAGTGGAGAGCATCCGGTGAGGTCTGTGTACGGCAGTTTGACTAGAAAAAAAAATACTTGGACCAGTGAAGGAAAATGCTATCAAAACGATACCCGGCGAATATACAAATTTAAGCAGTTGTACAATAACTACAGCATGTGAATTTTGTAACGTTGCAGAGACTTACGATCAAGTCTCATTACTTATGATCAGATAGAGATATAGATAATAAAGTGACGAATCTCACAAGACTGTGTGCAACGATTTGGATAACGTTAGAAAATAAATGTAGAAAAGAAACTCAAATAAAATTTATAAAATAATGGCAATACCTACACTACTGTACGGTTCTGAAACTTGGGTCATAAAAAAAAAAGATGAACAGAAGATACAAACAGCAGAAATGAAATTTCTGAGATCAGTTAAAAGGTGTAATAGACGAGATCATATAAGAAATGAGGAGATAAGAAGTGATTTAGATATTTTTGGATTTAATGAAAGGATTAAAGAATACAGAAGGAAACGGATTCAACACAGATAGAATGGAAGAAAGTAGAATACCGAAGATGGCGAAAGATTACAACCCAAGAGTCAGAAGAAAAGTTGGTAGACCTAAGAAAAGGTGGACTGTGGAATAGGAACAGGCCGCTAGAGCCTAAAACCGTTAAGAAGAAAGTGATGATGGTGATGATGATGATGCAGTGACTTAGAAGGGTAGGTGGAAACAGAAAGGATGGAAGAAGATAGAGTTTACCGAGGATAGTGGCACAGGGACAGTTTCTGGGAAGAAGGAATAAAGAAAATCCTTGGAGATGATAGCTTGATAATATAAGAAAGAATTGAAGAGATTTGCAGGGTGTCGCTGAATGATAATCAGTGTCATAGAATCGAGATGTTGGAGACAGAAATTGAAAGAAGCCAGGGTCCAGTAAAGTACAGTGACGCCTCAGGAGGAAAGTTCCATAGTATTCATTAATCGTTAATATTATTAATCGTTAATATAGGTCCAATCGTTAATATTGTTAATCTACGAGATTTGTTACAGACTATTTGCCTATAAATCTTCCTTTACAATATTGTGTTGCTTTACAAACTTTTCATTGAAAGTTTAAGTATCTGCTTCACTGTCATGTGATCCTCATGTCTCACGGTTGCTAAGTGTTTTCTTTCACGCTACACACATTAATGGTTCAAGGTTGTTTTCGTTCTATGTGCGCGCAAGGTTGTACGTGTGCCTGCTCAAATAATTTTCGTCGTGTTGTATGTTTGATATGTTTGATTTGAGAGACAGAGTGACGTGGACAGAGAAAGTGCGCGCATGCGCGTGTCTGCTGATTACCTGCAGAGAATGGGCTGTAAGTAGCCTACCGTGCCCTGACGGCTTAATTACGTACTCTGGAGTCGGCCGGATGGTCCGCACGCACATAAAGTTATTGGAAGCAGTTAATTAAGACGTTCCTTTGGTTAAATAGCCTATGACGCAAACATGATAGATCTGTTGACGTTTGGCCAAAACAGTTCTGCGTATTAATAGTATATTTTGAAAACGCGTGAGTGGAAGACACATTTGTAAAGACTCGTATATACATGATTTGCTGGCTATGATTTTCGATTCTCATTTTTTGGCAGATTTATGTTACATATGTTTTTTTTGTTTTGTTTTTTACGTTACAGTTCTTTTATATTTTCACGGGCTGACTTTCTGTTACCGAGAAGGTGTGAGTAAGGCATAATTTTTTTAATCACCTTATTAATATGGACCAGTGATTTTCATCATAAAAGCGACTGAGGGCCACAATGAAAGCCAGGAGTCTACCGGCGGGCCTCGTCATAAGCGATCAATTTTCGCCAAGTAATGTCAAAATAAAAAAGGCAGTTGTTGTCACGGTCGGCGTCGTAGTTGTTACTATTTCTGTTTACCGGGTTATCAGGCCGCGGCCCGATGTTATTACTGCTTGAAGGACTGATACACTGACAGTACGGTGGTTTATTGACTGTAGACCTGTGTCAGTGTGTCAGTCTTTCAAGCACTGAAGACGGCCACCGATGGAATGGCTGAAACGTTTGCGTGTAATAACGTCGGACCACGGCCTGATAGCCGTAAACAGAAATATTAACAAAAAAGGCAGTATTTAACTGTAAGTAAGAAGCAGAAATTTGCATACAGGCCTATAGTGATGTCAGAGTAGGCCTACTGTACATAGTAATGTAATGTACTATATGTCTTTAACGGTACATTCTTTTTTTAATGTCACTATATCAGTGACGATATAAGAGAGGTACTGAACACGGTATATTTACATAAAGTCTTGAACGTGAAAACTGAGGTCGATCTGCTGCAGCCACGTGTGCTGAATTGTTGCTAGTCTCGGTAGGTGAAGCAAACAAGAATCTGTGAGGCGACTTCTGCTGTAGTCACTGATGTCCGCGTGTGCTGGATTGTTGCTAGTCTCGGTAGGTGAAGCAAACAAGAATCTGTGAGGCGACTTCTGCTGTAGTCACTGATGTCCGCGTGTGCTGGATTGTTGCTAGTCTCGGTAGGTGAAGCAAACAAGAATCTGTGAGGCGACTTCTGCTGTAGTCACTGATGTCCGCGTGTGCTGGATTGTTGCTAGTCTCGGTAGGTGAAGCAAACAAGAATCTGTGAGGCGACTTCTGCTGTAGTCACTGATGTCCGCGTGTGCTGGATTGTTACTAGTCTCGGTAGGTGAAGCAAACAAGAATCTGTGAGGCGACTTCTGCTGCAGCCACTGATGTCCACGTGTGCTGGATTGTTGCTAGTCTCGGTAGGTGAAGCAAACAAGAATCTGTGAGGCGACTTCTGCTGCAGCCACTGATGTCCACGTGTGCTGAATTATTGCTAGTCTCGGTAGGTGAAGCAAACAAGAATCTGTGAGGTCGATCTGTTGGAGCCACTGATGTCCGCGTGTGCTGGATCGTTGCTAGTCTCGGTAGGTGAAGCAAACAACAACCTGTGAGGCGACTTCTGCTGTAGTCACTGATGTCCGCGTGTGCTGGATTGTTGCTAGTCTCGGTAGGTGAAGCAAACAAGAATCTGTGAGGCGACTTCTGCTGTAGTCACTGATGTCCGCGTGTGCTGGATTGTTGCTAGTCTCGGTAGGTGAAGCAAACAAGAATCTGTGAGGCGACTTCTGCTGTAGTCACTGATGTCCGCGTGTGCTGGATTGTTGCTAGTCTCGGTAGGTGAAGCAAACAAGAATCTGTGAGGCGACTTCTGCTGTAGTCACTGATGTCCGCGTGTGCTGGATTGTTGCTAGTCTCGGTAGGTGAAGCAAACAAGAATCTGTGAGGCGACTTCTGCTGTAGTCACTGATGTCCGCGTGCGCTGGATTGTTGCTAGTCTCGGTAGGTGAAGCAAACAAGAATCTGTGAGGCGACTTCTGCTGTAGTCACTGATGTCCGCGTGCGCTGAATTGTTGCTAGTCTCGGTAGGTGAAGCAAACAAGAATCTGTGAGGCGACTTCTGCTGTAGTTCTTGATTAACTTCATTGTGGAGAACACTCTTTCTCAGACGTATGTAGATCCAAAGACCGACGTCATTGACTGTCAAAAATGTTCGCGGATTTGGAAATCACGTACCAGGTTAATTAAATCCGACCCCTTTTCTTGTCTGGTCTGCAGGAAGGGATCAGCTTGTAAATGACAAAATTCTAGTTGAAAACTCTTAAACTTGACTTTAAATAACGTATGCGACTAACTGCGAATCATGGACGAAACATCGGACCAGTGTCGGTTTTGTTTAATTGAGGTATGGAGAAAACTACACTGGGTCTTGCACTGTGATGAAAATAAAAGAAGACTAGATTAAATATACTTTCCATTAAACAAGTACTGTACTGTACATTTATTAGTGAATCAGTGAAGCATTTTGGTAAAGACCATTCTATTTTATTATTCCTTTAATTATTCAAGTAAATGGAATAATTATGAAATTGATTCAAAATTACTTCAAAAAACCGGGCTGTTAGGCCGTCGTCGGTTGCTACTAAACGCCATCAAGTCGGCAATGTTTCTACTACCCGTCAGAAATCTTCCTCAGGCCACTAAGAACCAACAGAGACTAAAAACACAATAGCGGCATATGTACGCCGAACACTATCCGATACCTATATCAGGTAAATGCAACTATCAGGTTGCTTTTTTATCCTTACACTCTGTCGCTTCTTAGCGGCCTGAGGAAGATTCCCGACGGGTAACCGAAACGTTGCCGACGTTATGGCGTTTAATAGCAACTGATGACGGCCCAACAGCCCGGTTTTTTGAAGTAATTTTGAATTTATGTACACCGGCCGTGCGAGTTTCAGACAAAAATTATGAAATTGGTTTGCCAAAATAAGGTCGCGGGCCGCCATTTGGAAATCACCGGCATTGATCTTCCCCTTGAAACCGCGATTCGATGACCGATGTATAAAGTAGGCCTACTTCTCAATGCAAACCCAGTCCCACAAGGCTGTATACAGCTTATCATATCGTGATAATCGCCAATACAGTGGTCTTTTGTTTTTCTGATTTCTTTCCTATTAGCCAGCCAGCGGCCCGTCCGATTTTAGGAGCAGTTTCCCAACGCATGGGCAAGATTTTGATTTCCTTATCTCCTTCCGTTTGCTGTGGTTGCCGTTGGGACTGACAATATAGGAGTACTGTTTATTGCTTTTGGTCGCCAAAAACGTGTCTGCATATACACACTACATCCGTTATAAGTGGGATTATTGAGCGTGTGGGTGTGTGTGTGAGTTAAAATTAATATTTTTCGTGAAGACGGATGCAGATGTTTTCGCAGAAGTTCCTTTAGGACAAACGTAAGGTCCCTTAATATGAAAAAAATCAAGGTATTAAGGGAATTTTTCAATTTAATCTCACATAAAAACTACAATTAAGAACCGCATATTAAGCCTCATAACTAGAATCTTTCGAACGGAAGTCATTCGTTTATTCAAAATGTTCGAATCAGATTGAATGCTATACATCGAGGCATATACAAATCCTTGTAAATCACGGGTTCGGTGTAACGAATACAAACTGTCAATACGATGATAAGATACCGTCGGTGGAAGAAGATTAATGCGCCACGACGACTGCTCGGAGACGGGGAGATGGCGGAGAGCGTGTAAATACGTAGTATCGACGCGCGCCAAACTCAGCACAGAATCTATACTGTATTACTTGCTGGATTTTGTCGTCCGGTAGCCTACAAGTGCAATCCGGGTTTATTCGTCGGACGGAAGACCGCATTCTTCTTTCACAAATCGTTGCGGTAACACGGATTCTATGTGATTAGAATTGGTCGTGTCACCTTGTAATTTAATCGGTTTACACGCTGTGCACTTCGGTAGAGAAGTAAGGCTTTCTGCCTACATTGATGTTAACCTCCCTTTCTCATGTCGGGGCCACGCTGATTAGTTTTCTTAATGGTCTTTTGTATGTGTTTTAAGAAAGCTATAAATGAGAACTAGAAATTAAAAACCGACTGTAGTAGCCTATCTATCACAACTGCAGCCAGTTCTTTGGCTTCCTGTCTCTCTACCTCCGTTCTCTGTCTGTCTGTCTGTCTGTCTGTCTCTCTCTCTCTCTCTCTCTCTCTCTCTCTCTCTCTCTCTCTCTCTCTCTCTCTCTCTCTCTCTCTCTCTCTCTCTCTCTCTCTCTCTCGGTGTGTCCAGATTACACCGTACGGCTCGAGCTCGACGACTACCAGAGTATACTACTACTGGTCAGTGTGACAGGTGCCTATTACTGGGAAGTTGGCGCCAACGCAAGTATTGCTAGAAGACGAAGGATTGTGTCTCTGTCCTGTCATCGCCTCTGTTGCCGATTCGGGCGGCAGGTCCCTCTCGTCTGGGGTACACCTTGCGGGCAGTGACGCCGTACTCACTGTCAGTTGCTATAACATTCACTGCTACGTTTCTGCTACGAGTTAAATAACTGAAGTGAAATTGTCATCTCCTGTCGAATATCTTTCTTCTTCTTCCAGCCCAGTAAGTTGTACTAGCAGCAACGTAACCTAGCAATTTTGTACCCTCTGCTTTACTTTTCTTATGTCGATCGAGATATTTTTTTAATTGACAGTTTAAAATTTACAATCTACATCTGTAACAGAGTATTAAGCAAATGAGATGTAGGAATTAAGTTTGAAAGGGAAACATCCGCTGATGTTCCTACTTACGGTAGATTGTTTTTAAGGATGTAGCAGATCTTGAGGCCAAGTTCTGCGGAATCTTCTCTCATCGAGACCGTTGTTGTATAGCTGCTCTGTTTGCTGGTTTTCATTGTCGACTACTCGTTGGCTATATTTTGTTGCAATCCTCTTGATTCCGTGCGTTATGAAAGGTATTTTTAGGTCGATGTGAACTGTCTGATTGCTGACGTACCATGTGATATCCACTAAAGTTCGCAGCACTTTTGATTGAAATCTTTGGATAGTTTTTATTCTTGTAGGTTTGGCACATCCATATAGCTGAAGTAGGTAGGACCATATACATCGAGATATGAAATTATAGGCTATATTTAATATGATGCGTTTACTTGTACGCTGTCTTCAGTTCCATTTCGTTTCTTTTTATGGTATTTTGCTGACAATTACGTACATAAATAATCTACACCAATCAACTCCTCTCACTTGATCAAAACTGTATTATTGAAACGATAAATAATATTAACCAGTATATTGATAATCGCATTAATGACATTATATATTGCCATTATCCGCTCTCACGTATCTACATTGAACATTGAACGAACATAAATGTGTGTAAATTATCCACATAACCGAGTGTTTTTGTTTTTATTATATGTGTATGTGAACAGCCCAAACGGGCTCAGTGCACCATAACACTTGAGAGCTACTCCAGTTGTATTATTACCGGAATTGAAATGACTATTTTATTGTCGAACGGTCGGCCGCAGCTGCGTCTCCCTACTTATAGACTCGGAACTGAGCTGTATTGTAAATTAAACGGTAAATTGATGAGACCGCAGTAACATTAACGAAGCGCTGTGGGCAATGAAAATTATATTGTGAAAACGCAGCTATACCAGCGGGATAAATTATATTCATAATAAAATAATAAATATTGACGGAGTTTATGGGAAACGCGTAACTGCCGTAGAACGGGCGATACGCAGCTGCGTTTAGGACAGTGTAAAACGAATTACTAAAAACTAATCCCTTCGGCGGAGTGGATCGGTAAGCAAACGAGAGATGGGGGTTCTGGTATCCTGTGTCCTGGCCTGGCAGGATGGTGCACATCGGCAGCACGGTGTGCATCTAGTGTGGAGGCGGAGGAGCCTACAGTAGGCCAACGGCTGCACGCATGAGCTGAGTTAGTCTAGTGCGATCTGGCAGAGAGAGCTCGTCAGCTGAGGTGAAAACAACACTCTAGCGTAAGAGCAGCCCGAAATCAAAGTTCCTGGTCCCCCAGGTTGGGTGTTTTACAGCGGACTAGTAACCTGCTTAAGTAAAAAATATATGTAGTTACAGAAAAAAATAACATTAACTTGTTCGACAGAAAGATAAACGAATTTTTAGTTAAGAATCAAAGGAGCAAAGATAGTTACTAAAAAAAATCGAGTTTACGAATATTACGTTGGAGGACATATTATAACTATGGTACACCAAACTGAGCTCCGCAGCAAATTCTCAATAAAAGTGCTCCGTCTTTTATTTACTGTTTCTACAAAACTCGCCGTGGAACTTCTTCGTTTTTGACTTTCTGATCCACGATATCCGGAGCAATCGACTCCAACATCGAATTTTGAAAGCTTTCGAGTTTCCGACTTCTACCTTCCCACCTGGGACGTAACCAGGGGGAGGGTCCGAGAGGTCAAGACCCCCTCCTAAATATTGTAGAATGCTGAAAGCTATCGGATAGAAGCTACTTCTTCACAATGCAGACAAGGTTGCACATAAGACGCTACAATATAGAAAATCGCATTAAACAATACAAAATATGTAACAGGTGTAAACAGTCATTATTGTAATTATTAATGTAAACGAGGATCAGGATAACCACATATATTGTATGTTTTTTATGTATCAGTTCACAATCAGTTTACAGCTTAAGTAAACTTTCTTTTCGATAGATATAATTGCGAAACATTCGCACAGTTTAACGTTTTAAAGTTTTAAATAACAAAAAATAATGTTTGAACATTCTCATATAAGCCTACTTTATCAAACTTTTTAGGATTAAATTGTAATTGTAAGGACCGGCTTTCACAGTTTTAGACTTCAATTTTGATATTCGATAACTCAGTCTGATTGAAACAAACTGACAGTAAACACTCCTTTCGTTCCACATAATAATTCCAAGGCGCCCTGAAACTCGAGTTTAGGAATTTGAGTGTTCTACATTCTTCACTGGAAACCGCTAGACCCCCTCCTTTTTGGAAGGATTCTCTTGAAGTGACTATTCCCGGAGTGGACACAGAATTGGATGCAAGTAATGTTCTCTTCCTTTGAATCACGTCTTTTGGGTGTGAGAAATTGCCGTTGGTCTATCCATCATACGGAACGAGGCTCCCTTCAATACCATGATCATTGAGGGTAAGGTTCAGGCAGGAATTACAACAAGAGGAAGGACTGTAGCTCAGGTCAGTGATACCATTATAGGTGACTTACCCTTATCACCGAATTAAAGAGCCGATGTCGCAGAAGAGCGTATTCCAGATCACTTGATCGTCTTCCTGGCACCAACTTGAAGGTTAAGGAGAAAAGTAGGAGGGAGATTATATCACAGGACACGTGAGATTATCACTGAGATTCTCGGATACAAGAGCTTAGGAAGGAAAGGAAAAGAAAGATATAGAAAAACGTACTTAGAATATGAGGAGAATCTAAAGTTAGTGATGCCTCCAGATGAAGCGATAAATAGGAGTCGAAGCGCTTATTATACTGGAATGCATAACGTTAAACAATGATAGTGGTGATGGTGGCGATACTAATGATGTTAACGGCGATGACAATGGTGGTGGTGATGATGTTGATATTGACGAGCAGAGAACTGTCGTTGCAAGAGCGTAATACAATAAGTGATTAGAGCATAAACAAGATCGCTACAATCCTGTGTTGTTATGTGTACTGCATTCTGCGTTTTAATTAATTATTCTGTAAATAAAAACGCTTATGAACCCTTACTTGTGTGTGTATTAACGCTCATGGAAACCCTTACTTGTGTGTGTATTAACCTCGTGCGAACCCTTACTTGTGTGTGTATTAACGCTCATGCGAACCCTTACTTGTGTGTGTATTAACGCTCATGCGACCCTTACTTGTGTGTGTATTAACGCTCATGCGAACCCTTATTTGTGTGTGTATTAATATCACTTAACGCCGTGGTAATACGAGGTACAAAATGATTCGCGGATGCAAGAATTGTGAGTAAGAATCAGTATGCGCTTGTTGGTGTTTTCTTGTGTTGTTATTTGGCATGCTGCATTCAGAAACATTCTGCTTTAATGTACGCAGTACTTAAAAGTAGTGCAGTAGACTGCAGATGAAAAACAGAATAAGTATAAACAGCGTTTGTGGGTCGTGTTTCTTTTCCCTTTTGGGTCTATAACAAGAAACCGTATGTGATCTTTCGGGCGCGGATTTATAGGTAGAATGTTAGTTGCAGAACTGAATAAAACTGAATCCACTCGGTTGCAACTAAACCCCGTTTCTCGTTCTCTGTATGTGAAGGTGCGTTTGATCGCTTTCACGCAGGAAAACGGATCCACATGCGGAGTACGTAATTAACCACACTGATGCTTTGTAGACAACAGGCTTTTGGTCTGGCTGTGTAAGTTGCAACAGTGCGAAACAAAACGTACGCTGTCGCTTTAAACGTTTTCAGCTCGCGCGGTTACAAAGTCGCAAAGCGCAACAACGGGTTTTAGCGACAGTAACTTTTTTCCACAGCGACGCATAACCGATTGTCGTGAATAACGTTAATTAAGCGCGGGATCGAAAGCGCGGTTTACAAAAAGCGAGTTGCCAATGAAATAGCGTGTACAAAGGCACACAATGAAGTTGAGTATTACACGGTTTGACACAGAGTTATTACGATGAGGTATTACGCTGTGTGTGTGTGTGTGTGCGCGCGCGCGCGCGTGTGCGTGTAGACAATACAGATTACGACCCGTTAAATACGGACGGTATTGTATGGGGATTGTATTGTACACACAACTTAAACGGAGTTGAGTATATTATAATGAGATCGTGACAATGTCTTTGACTGCTTACTGCTCAGAACTGTGTACATGTATTGCTGTAGTCGTGTTTCTAATTGACACATTTTGAATATTGTAGCATTTTTAAATGTAATCTTTCTCTGCGTGTATGCGTTTGTTGCCTGTAATGAAGTATACTAGACTGTAAAAAAGTGGTTTGAAATCTTTTTGTAACAAACAGGAAAAATAAAGTAGGAATGGGGTTTTTGTTCTTTACAGGCGCATTAACGTTTCAAATTTTTTAACAGATATGGCAATAAAATGGGTTGTGCGGTGCGTGCACACGCGCGCGTACACACGTTTCTTTTTGAAAAATTGCATGTATAATTGCTGTGTTTTTGTGCTCTTTCATGCGTACACCGTGACAGAACGACAACTGTAACAAACAGAAATCAAGACAGAAAAGGGTTTGAAGATTCCTGTCCTGTACGTTCGGGGCCGTGTTTCTCTGCCTGTCTGTCTCTCACATACGTTCTGCACGTGTATAGCTACAGCACTTCTCTCCCTCTGTCTGTGTCATTCTCTTTGTTTTTATTTTTCCCTTCTATCCGCTTTGCGTACGAGTCCCTATTTCCGTCAGTCTACTTTTCGTGTGTGCTTGCGCGTCTTTGTTTACATAGTCATTGAGAGAAGATTTAGAATAGGGCGAGAGAGAGAGAGAGAGAGAGAGAGAGAGAGAGAGAGAGAGAGAGAGAGAGAGAGAGAGTCGAGAGGCAGGAGTAATGAGGTTGTTTGTCGCCGGTACAACAAGCAAGCACCGCCACGCCAAACCAGAAGTCTTTCCTTGTTTTCCAGTCTGCTGAATAACACGACGCGCATTGTTGTTGTAAAGTACCGAGCGATCTGTTTGCACTCCCCCTCCTCCCCTCACTGGTCCCGCACCCCGTTCTCGTTTAATAATTTGAATAATACTCGACGAAAATCTCGTATTTTTATTATTCGTCGTCGGGTCTTTTGTGCTTGTTGTAAACCGGTCCTCCTCGCTCTGTGACTACGTTTGTATTACGCACTGACTTGCTTCATTATACATTCATACACAGACCACCGAAAGAGGATTATTTCGTTGAAAAACAAAACATCTCTCGCCGCCACCACCACTCCAAATGAAGTGGCTAGTAGTCCACTAATTTTGCTTTCGTACGACTGTGTTAGAAATAGGACTTTTTCACTAGTACAAAAATAAATCGCTAATAGCGTGCGGTATATCATTTCAGATTACAAAAAGAATATTCAAAGACTAGACTAGAAATAAAGTTAGATAAAACGGAGTATGGTGCAACGACTGGAACGGAGGTACAGAGTCCGGAAGTGGCAGGTGGCCAAGAAGTTAAAGGGACAGGAAACTAAACTACAGATGAAATAGCCAGACATGAAACGGTTCGCGCAGATCGTAACGTGGGCAGGAAAGGCGATGCAGGATCTGGGGTGTGAGGTGAACGACCATGACACACAATCATTTGATACCCCATCCATGTCTCTGTTCTGAACACAAAATAATTGGTCAAATATCGGTATGGAGAACCGTACATGACTTCCATGTTCTAAGATTTATATTTAAAATCATTTTCGAAATGAAATATTTCCATAGAAACTACTTCTTTCTTTAGCCTTAACCACAGTACTGTGGTCACTAACGTATACCACATCACGTTAGCGCACTCTATTTTCACTGATGATGGCAGTCGATGGCACTGCCGAAACGTCTGGTTTTGCAGAAAACATTGGACCACGGCCAAACAGCCCGGGAAGGAACTTTAACAACAAACTACTTCTTTGTTGCCGATAACGTAGTACACTTGACATATAAATAAAAATCGGTATGGAGAACCATACATGACTTCCATGTTGTAAGATTTATGTTTAAAATAATTTAATTGAATTTGGTTCGGTAATTTCTAAAAAAATATCGTCCACCCTCAAACTAATTTCACTATTTATAGATATTTTTGTTATTATGGGGTAGTCGTTTAATATAATGTTATGTTCAGTCACTTTATCCATAAAAATTAGGTAGGCTTACTTTATTCGTATAAAGAAACCGAAATACGCAGATAATCATCCCTCCTCCGAAGCGCTCCGAAGTCACTCATGGACCCTGAGCATCTTACAGAGGGTTCATTCCCTAAAGACGAAAAGTCTGTCTATGAACCGTTCCTCTGTAAACACGTGGAGTTACACTGCCCAGCGATCCACAGGAAGCAGATCGATAACAAAAGCGTGCAAATGTAAGAAAATAAACATGAGTGAGACCAGAAATAACGTGAATTGTGTGTGTGTGTATGTGTGTCTTGCCTGCCTTTTTATTGCGGTAATCATATTCTAATAATAAAATGGAAATGTAAACATTAGATATTTGAGATATGCTTGCCTGCCACGAACGATATATTTTCTCTCATAGGCCTACATGATTTAAATAAAAATGAAAAAATATGGAATTCTGTTAAAGTGAAATAAAATGTTTCCATAGAAATTACTTCTTTGTTGTCAATAACGTAATACACATATAAAACTTATAAAATTAACTTTCTCCATCATCAACTACCATTTTAATTTATAGAAAATTACCCCTTCCCCGCCAACTACCCTTTTCATTTATAGGTATTTCATCTACCTTTCTACAGTGGATTATTATGACCTTCTTTTAAGGATAATTTATTTATCAAAATTAAGCACTTTACTCTTGTTAAAACGTAAAAGGTTGGAGGTAAACTACCCCTTCCCCTTAACCGATCTTCACCAAAATCAGTAGGCCTCGAGTCCCCTACAATTCAGAACTGTATACAAAAAATTATTTGATTCTGTTTGAATTTGCAGCAGTTATCGTTTGCCATAGAAAAATTCTACCACAGACACACACATACACTTTTCAAAAAATGACTTTTTTTCATGTTTTGAGCGTAGTAGAATCAGAATCTGCCATTATCTCGAACACGATTTTTTTCACCATGACCATACTTCCATTTCCTTATGGAACATGGAAGTAAAAATTACCCTTTCCCCCTTCAACTCTTATTTTCATTTATACAAAATTACCCTCTCCCCCTTCAACTAGCCTCTTCATTTATAGATATTTCGTCTACGTTTCTACAGTGGATTATTTTGACCTTCTTTTCAGGATACTTTATTTATCAAAATTAATTACTTTACTCTTGTTAAACATAAAATGTTTCAGGTAAATTACCCTTTCCTCTTAACCGATCTTCACCACAATCAACAGGCCTTGAGTCCTCTACAATTCAGGTATATATGCAAACATTTATTTGATTCTGTTTGAATTTGCGGCAGTTATCGTTCGCCATAGAAAAAATTCTACACACAGACAGACGCACACACACAGACACTTTTCAGAAAATTACTTTTCTTCATGTTTTGAGGGTAGTACAGTCATAATCAGTGGTTATCTCGAACACGATTTTTTCCGCCGTCACCATACTTCCATTTCCTTATGGAACATGGAAGTAAAACAACGCGTCAAAGTTACGCATGCGCAATGTGATCTTTTGACACCAGGCAGCCGTTTCATGTATAATTAGTTTAGCTGTCCTCAGGGTTTATGCTAACCGAACCGGCGTTTATACTGTACTACTAAGGGAACCGTAAACGGTGTCTCTATAACAGTAGTCAGATACCATCTCCATCCGTCTACCGTGCGTCATACGTGTACGCATACGAGCGTATGTTTATTCTCTTGGCGTGTAGCTTTTTCCCTAGTACTAAAATTCACTTCCATTAGGTGTGTTTAAAGCCAACACATTTTTACTTCAATGTTCCTTAAAGAAATGGAAGTACGGTGATCGCGAAAAATCGTGTTCGGGATAAGGACTGATTCTGATTTTACTACCCTCAAAACATGAAGAAAGTAATTTTCCAAAAAGTGTCTGTGTGTCAGTGTGTGTGTAGAATTTTTCTATAGCGAACGATAACTGCCGCAAATTCAAACAGAATCAAATGTGTGGCCGAGTTGAGGTGGACTCAAAGCCTATTGATTTTGGTGAAGATCGGTTAAGGGGAAGGGTAGTTTTCCTTCAACGTTTTACGTTTCAACAAGAGTAAAGTATTTAATTTTGATGAATAAAGTATCCTGAAAAGAAAGTCATAATAATCCATTGTAGAAACGTAGATGAAATATCTATAAATGAGAAGGGTAGTCGAAGTGGAGGGGGTACTATTCTATAAATAAAATATCGGTATGGAGAACCATACATGACTTCCATATTCTAAGATTTATATTTAAAATCATTTTCAGCCAAACAGCCAGGGAAGGAATTTTAACAAAAAAATACTTCTTTGTTGCCAATAACGTAGTACACATATAAAAAAAAATTATCCCCTCCCCCTTCAACTATAATTTTGATTTATAGAAAATTACCCCCAGCCCGTTCAACTAGCCTCTTCATTTATAGATATTTCATCTACGTTTCTACAGTGGATTATTAAGATCTTATCAGGATACTTTATCAAAATTAAGTACTTTACTCATGTTACAACAAAAAATGTTTCTGGTAAACTGCCCTTTCCCCGTAACCGATCTTCACCAAAATCAACAGACATTGAGTTCTCTATAGCTCAGGCACATATGTAAAAAATTATTTGATTCTGTTTGAATTTACGGCAGTTATGGTTCGTCATATAAAAAATTACCCATGTTAAAACATAAAACATGAGATTTATAAAACATATCTAAGATTTATATTTAAAATCATTTTTGAAATAAAATATTTTCATAGAACCTACTAACGCTGGGGAAATCTGAGGAGCCAATCAGAGTTGGGCCTACCTGTCACTCTGCTGAATTTGGTGGAAAGCCCTGTCACTGTCGTCAAAGTATCAGCCTTGACAGGGTCCTCTTTTTCTGCAAAATGGGAGAGGCTTGAGATGGAGTGAGTGACATGGTCCCCACCTCAATGAAGAACCCAATGTTTTATAAAAATATATTTAAATTTTGAAAACTGAAAATTCTTTTCTTGTTGTAAATATTTATATTTTATAATCAAAATGACTTTATTTTTGTTACCTGGCAACAAAATTATTTTATTTTCAGCAATTACCATTGTTTCAAAAAGTTTAAATAAATTTTCAAGTACTTTACTCTTGTTAAAACGTAAAAGGTTGCAGGTAAACTACCCCTTCCCCTTAACCGATCTTCACCAAAATCTAAAGGCCTTGAGTCCTCTACAATTCACTGACGTATGCAAAAAATTATTTGATTCTGTTTGAATTTGCGGCTGTTATCGTTTGCCATAGAAAATACGCTTGATAAAAAACGTTGCAGGTAAACTACCCCTTCCCCTCAACCGATCTTCACCAAAAATAATAGGTCTTGAGAACTCTACAATTCAGGGCTGTATGCGAAACATTATTTGATTCTGTTTGAATTTGCGGCTGTTATCGTTTGCAAAAAAAAAAAAATTTCCCTTGATAAAAAAAAACCGTTGCAGGTAAACTACCCCTTTCCCTCAACCGATCTTCACCAAAAACAATAGGTCGCGAGTACTCTACAAATCAGGGCTGTATGCAAAAAATTATTTGATTCTGTTTGAATTTGCGGCCGTTATCGTTTGCCATAGAAAAAAAATCTACAGATAGACACACAGACACACAGACAGACACACACACAGACACTTTTCGGAAAACGACTTTTTTCCATGTTTTGAGTGTAGTAGAATCAGAATCTGCAATAATCTCGAACACGATTTTTTTTGCCATCACCATACTTCCATTCCTTAAGGAATATGGAAGTAAAATTATCCCTTTCCCCTTCAACTATTATTTTACTTCCATATTCCTTAAGGAATGGAAGTATGGTGATGGCAAAAAAAATCGTGTTCGATATTATTGCAGATTCTGATTCTACTACACTCAAAACATGAAAAAAAGTCGTTTTCCGAAAAGTGTCTGTGTGTGTGTGTGTCTGTCTGTAGATTGTTTTTCTATGGAAAACGATAACTGCCGCAAATTCAAACAGAATCAAATAATTTTTTGCACACAGCCCTGATTTGTAGAGTACTCGCGACCTATTGTTTTTGGTGAAGATCGGTTGAGGGAAAGGGGTAGTTTACCTGCAACGGTTTTTTTTATAAAGGGAAATTTTTTTTTTTGGCAAACGATAACAGCCGCAAATTCAAACAGAATCAAATAATGTTTCGCATACAGCCCTGAATTGTAGAGTTCTCAAGACCTATTGTTTTTGGTGAAGATCGGTTAAGGGAAAGGGGTAGTTTACCTGTAACGTTTTATGTTTTAACAAGGGTATTTCCTATGGCAAACGATAACAGCCGCAAATTCAAACAGAATCAAATAATTTTCTGCATACAGCCCTGATTTGTAGAGTACTCAAGACCTATTGTTTTTGGTGAAGATCGGTTGAGGGGAAGGGGTAGTTTACCTGCAACGTTTTTTATCAAGCGTATTTTCTATGGCAAACGATAACAGCCGCAAATTCAAACAGAATCAAATAATTTTTTGGCATACGTCAGTGAATTGTAGAGGACTCAAGGCCTTTAGATTTTGGTGAAGATCGGTTAAGGGGAAGGGGTAGTTTACCTGCAACCTTTTACGTTTTAACAAGAGTAAAGTACTTGAAAATTTATTTAAACTTTTTGAAACAATGGTAATTGTTGAAAATAAAATAATTTTGTTGCCAGGTAACAAAAATAAAGTCATTTTGATTATAAAATATAAATATTTACAACAAGAAAAGAATTTTCAGTTTTCAAAATTTAAATATATTTTTATAAAACAATGGGTTCTTCATTGAGGTGGGGACCATGTCACTCACTCCATCTCAAGCCTCTCCCATTTTGCAGAAAAAGAGGACCCTGTCAAGGCTGATACTTTGACGACAGTGACAGGGCTTTCCACCAAATTCAGCAGAGTGACAGGTAGGCCCAACTCTGATTGGCTCCTCAGATTTCCCCAGCGTTAGTAGGTTCTATGAAAATATTTTATTTCAAAAATGATTTTAAATATAAATCTTAGATATGTTTTATAAATCTCATGTTTTATGTTTTAACATGGGTAATTTTTTATATGACGAACCATAACTGCCGTAAATTCAAACAGAATCAAATAATTTTTTACATATGTGCCTGAGCTATAGAGAACTCAATGTCTGTTGATTTTGGTGAAGATCGGTTACGGGGAAAGGGCAGTTTACCAGAAACATTTTTTGTTGTAACATGAGTAAAGTACTTAATTTTGATAAAGTATCCTGATAAGATCTTAATAATCCACTGTAGAAACGTAGATGAAATATCTATAAATGAAGAGGCTAGTTGAACGGGCTGGGGGTAATTTTCTATAAATCAAAATTATAGTTGAAGGGGGAGGGGATAATTTTTTTTTATATGTGTACTACGTTATTGGCAACAAAGAAGTATTTTTTTTGTTAAAATTCCTTCCCTGGCTGTTTGGCTGAAAATGATTTTAAATATAAATCTTAGAATATGGAAGTCATGTATGGTTCTCCATACCGATATTTTTATATGTGTACTACGTCATCGCCAACGAAGAAGTAGTTTCTATGGAAATATTTCATTTCAGTTTGTCATAAAACTCGATTTACAAGGTGGAGGAGCGGAGGATACTTTTTTAGAAATTATGGGGCCGAATTCAAGTAAACGATTTTAAATATAAATCTTACAACATGGAAGTTATGTATGGTTCTCCATACCGATTGTTTCTACTTACTTTACTGTGATACCAGTATTTCGAGAATGTTGAGAATGTTGGAATGTTGAGACGTATAGTAACTACGTTATAGGTGGCGTTCAAAGCTTGGGCATCAGTAAACTGAGTATTTTGTTGACGAACGTGTGTGTGATAGAGGTGGGATGGGGGGCTGGAGGAAGCGTGATTTTGCAGCCGTGTGTTTGCGAAGGGTCGGAGAAATGAAATTACCGGTACCGTGGAAATCAAGTAAAATGCGAGGCGGCGATATAGAAAGAGATTCGAGCTGAGAATTGTACGTTGACACGTCTTACCGGTGTACGAGGGCCGCCGGCATATTTTTAGGCTACACAATGAGAAGAGAGCTTTCCAATTTTTTCCTTTCGTTAGTTGTGTTTTTCACGCCGTTAAATCTGTATTCCTGCAAACGGAACGTGTATTTCTTTCGTTGGCAGGTGTATTTTCGAAGAACGTACCAAAAATAAATTGAAAATACGATTCTTCCTTTCACGTTCAGATAAGTACTGCTATCAATTAACTTTCATCATCATCTTCACAACACGGCACAAGGTGCTGCCTGTTCCGATCGCTTGTCCTCTCAGGGTTACAGTCGTGTACCATTATCTCCGTGCGGCTGTGTTCTCTGAAAGTTCTGAGTAAATTAAATTATACTGTGTATACATCTGGTTGACCGATGGGCCCGAGTCTACCTGCGGCCACGGTATAATCCCTTCCCGCCTCGGACTGGGCTGCAGCTGTCTCGGCAATGAGTCACCTACTGGTTATGTTCCTACGAGGCTACACTTTTTTTTACAAAGCATAATTTTATATTTTTTAATAAATATTTGGAACCTACTAAAAAAATAATGAAAAATGATACCAAACTCGACTATATTATGTTTTAAAATTAACCTCTAATATAGGCTAATTATGAAATCTATTTTTGTCCACTGACTTTGTCAAACATTTTAAATAATTACATACATAATTTTACGTTTGTTTATGAATATTTGGAATATGCTTGGAAAACTATTGGAAAAAGACACAAACATTGACTGTACAATGTTTTATTAAGCATTAGTGTAAATTTAAATAACAGCTGACTAATTAAACATTTTATAGGCAATCTTTGAAAAATAAAAACTGAGATAGAATTTTTAAAGTAACAATTACAGTAACAATCAAAAGAACAATTATACAATTAAAATACTATATGGGTCTTAATTAACAAATCTTCAGTGATGCAAAATAACTTCTGATCGATTCATTCTAATGATATCTGTGTCCCCTCTGCAAGAAAAAAATAAAGATTTTTAACTTTAGCATACACAAACTAACATAACAATAAATGTTAGTGAACCAATTTTCTAGCTTTTCTTAATACGTTTTACTGAATTAAAATAATACGTTTTATCAAATTAAAATAACTTAGTTATTCAAACTGAGATACTCCCAAGTCGTCTTCCTCCTCACTGTCCCAGTTGCTGGGGATCATCGTCCGAGTCCCCTGGGGCCAGATTTATTATGAGCTCCTGCACACTGCTGTCATTGAGGCCTTCACTTAGCCAATCAATCATTGTCCATTTCTTTCTTAATATGATCGACACATTTTTCCACGTATCGGGAGGATACGAGTTCACCGCCTCCAGGAACAGTTTTTGTACGTCTTTCAACTTGAATGTCGTGTTCCGATGTTACATGTCGCTTCAAGTGTCCCCATACCATTTCAATTGGGTTATAATGACAATGGTAGGGTGGGAGCCTTATAACCTTAAACCCCAGGTCAGAAGCTTTTTTATCAATGACATAAGATGTAAGTTGAGGCTTGTGTAGTTTGACTAGACTGTACAGCTCAGGCTTGCGCATATCTAGCGAAAATGTAATTCCACGTTCCGCCAACCAGTCAATGTATTCCCCTTTTCTTGAGGATGTTGTTGGGGCTGGATTTTCCACCCGAGAATGGTACGGTGCGTTATCCATCACTATTGTGGAGCCGGCTGGGATTGATTTTAATAAAATTTCAAAAAACCATCCTTCAAAAACCTCGTGGTTCATTTCCTCATGAAAATCTACAGTCTTTTTTGATTCAAATATCAAAGGTGGCGAGTTTATCCAACCACTGACACCTCCTGCGTGGCAAATGATCAGTCTCTTTCCTTTTCCTAATGGCGCATCTACATTACAATTTACATTATCGTCCGTCCAGCCCACTTCCTTTGATGTGTTGGCGTTAACCCAAGTTTCGTCAAGAAAAACTACAGATTTCATATCTATATTTGTAATTTTTCTTAAAAACCTACATCTCGCCAAAGCAATAGACGGTTTTTCCATTAATAGTTTCCTTTTGTTCATTGTTTTCCATCGGAAACCGAGGCTTTTCAACACTTTTGATAAAGTTCTGAGTTCTGATACAACCATTGAAGCGATTTGCCTCACGAAATGTGACCTGAAGCTTCCGGAGCGTTGGGACTTCTCGACGTTTGTAATAATTAACTACATGACGCCGAATCGCAGTCTTGTCAAAATCGTCAACCTGAGATATCAACGACTGTTTTTGTTTTTTCCTTTTAGGAGTATGAAGAACAGGAATGACAGATAAAGGTGTCAAAGGGCTATCATTAGCATTACCTACTGGTACTTCGGTTTCAGGCACAATTGTAGTCACTTCAGGAAGGTTACTGTCCAGTTCCTCGTCATTACGGTGCGATGTGTCACTCACACTTCTTAATTCCGCCTTTATTCTCCCCACTGTCCGTATTGACACTTGACATGCTTCACACACTCTTTCTAGCACTTTTTTCACATCTCTTAGTGGCCCTTTGTTATCACGTTCACGCTCAAAATACTGCACGACCATAATAGTTCGAGCTTGAGAGTGATACACTGTACCCCGTTTCTCTGAGGGAGGCATTATAAAAAGATCAACAAGTAAATCACACTAGTTGATAAAAAACACTAAAGCTTAATAAAATAAATCCCCACATTAGCACAGTCAACACATAACACAAGGTTAAGTACGCACGACGTTCCTCCATTGTCACTCACTCAACTCTGGCCACATTTTGTAGTTCACAAAAGAAATCTTACTTACTCATTCTTCTCAGAATTAGTATTAGTCACCAAAACAAGTTCCCAGTTTGAATCTTACATGTTGCCATAATCATATTAAATGTTATGATACCATAGTCGAGTTTGGTATAATTTTTCATTATTTTTTTAGTAGGTTCCAAATATTTATTCAAAAATATAAAATTATGCTTTGTAAAAAAAAGTGTAGCCTCGTAGGAACATAACCAGTAGGTGACTAATTGCCGAGACAGCTGCAGCCCAGTCCGCAGGTAGACCCGGGCCCATCGGTCAACCAGATGTATACACAGTTTTATAATTTCCCCATTACTATAGATGGGTAAGTCAGGTGGAGGCGCTGCCCCCTTACGGGCAATGACTACCGCTAATTTTTATTCAGGGTTGTCTTCCCCCTAGCCTTTGATGCCCCAATACCCAACTGCAAGGCATCAGCAAAATACAATCCTATAACGGTAGGACGCGGTGTTACTGCAGACTAAAGCCAACTAGATTCCCGCCTGTATTACTCCAAATATAAGCCGGTCCAGGATCATTTCCCTTACGACTTAACTTGGTACTGGAGGCTGCTTCTGTCCTCCATCAGGAATATTTATCGGCCTTCCGGTCTAGATCCCTACTGTTCTGCATCAACCAGAGTCGCCTCTTGTACGATGTGACACTTCACTACGCAGTACGGTCATGGATGGAGAGAGGCTGAGTTCTCTTTTGGGAGTAACATCACTTCATGCAACCCTGGGAACTTCTGAGGACCAGTGCCCAGTCAACCTGTCTGTTTGGGCTATGCCTCGCATTAGTTGTTGAATGCATCAACCGATTTTCGTTAAATTTGGCACGCGTATCCATACATTATGCTACAGAGCCCTATTGTTTTGATATCTCCCCTTCAAACTAGTGGGGCAGTCGTTTCTCTGTCACCTCTAACCTATTGTATTCTTCGTTCTCCACCCTTGCACATTCCCTGTACCCAAAATCGTTGTCGGTTTTCGATTTCAGTGTCAATCACCACCTTTGAATCCAGCCGTCTCTCTTCTTCTAGAACGATTAGCAATTTCCTGTTTTCCAAGTACTGAGGAGCTGTCAGGGTTTACAGTTTTTGGTGACCCAACACCACAGTGCACAACAGCAATAGACATTCTTCCTTGGTTTTATTTCGGAACACTCTTCTCCTAGTTCTCAAGGAAACCGTTCCCTCCCCGCGGAGAATAATACGTGGTAGTTCTCATTAATGACGGTACATAAGAGAACATTGGGACTGGACTCGTGTATCATTTCAAGAGATGTCTCGTGTACCCAGATAATGCTGTCGCGTAGGCCCTGGTCTGCTGATTTGATTTAGGTGTATTCGTAAATGTCCACCACATCTGCTCGAATTTCAACTATGCACCAAGTGCAGCCCGTTTGTAGCTTAGGTTTATCCTGAAATGGTAAAAAAAAACACACACCTAAAAATGTGCATGAGAAATTCGACTACTTCTTTTCTTTATGACATTATTAAGATCACGATCTATTTCAAGAGTACGGACTACTACTTCCTATAACTTGACTTATGAATCTTACACTTAATCGTACTTATTGACAATAATGTTATCTCAGTGTAATAAATACGTCTGTGGCGTTAAAGATTTATTACTCCAGAGTATGAGTGACTAAAAATGGATTAAGGGCAGCGTGAATCTGACAGAATAGAACACCTACAGGAACTGATAATATTACTTAATCGAGTGTGGTAGGATGAACAGTCATCATCTTCAGCAAGGATTAAACCAAAAGTAGTTTGTTCCGGTCCCAAGCAAACAGACTAGAGCTGGTCACTCCAACGCTTCCTCGGACGTCCCACACCTCTCCGTCCTTCGGTTTATAATTAAATACTTGTTTGAGGATGCGGCAGTCATCCGTTCGGTTAAGGTGTTCTAAAAATTTTAGCCCATATTGGGCAGTCCTATCGAGTATACGCATAATATTCGGTTCCTGCCGTACATCGACATTTCTTTTGTTGATCTTGAAGATTATATTCTGCCATGTGTCTGAGAGATGTCATTTCGGCTGCTTGAATACGATTGGCCTGGGATTTCGTTAAAGAAAAATTCCAAGTGTGTGGAGGGCCATCACATTGTAGAACTTCAGGCGTGTTTCTTTACTTATTGACTTTAAAGTCCTACTGATGGTCCCACAGATATTGTTGAACTTGTAAGTTGTAAGTTGAAAACCATAATTATCTATAGATTATGAGGTAGATAAGCTAGTTCTCAAATATGGGTGGGGGAGGTGAAACAATACCAGTCTAGTGTCCGATGGATTCGAATGCGCGTTGGAAGCGAGTGCGTTAACCAGGACGCCTTCTGTACTTTTGTAAACTGAAACAAACAAAAATTAAATACAAGGTAATTATAACAAATTGTAATAATTAATTATAGATCACTAATACAGTTAATTATAACCGATTATAAGCAGTAATTAATTACCTTCTGTACGTTTTTGCGTTTAATTACATTTATATATACGTTTTGAATTTTTAATGATTGTTTGTTAAAGTGTCTAGTTATGATAAGTTATTACACGTGTCCGTGATCGAAACCCCACATTTATTGTAGTCTTCTAATAGCTTAATACAACTGTGTTTAGTAATTCTTAACAAACAAACTGAGACTCTTTTCATATCATTTAATAAACCCCTACACTTCCTATTCTGTAGAGAATAACCGTTTTGTTACAATTCGAAGGTAAAGAGACAAAAAATAATGAAATCTCTTGTAAAAACTGATCTTGGCGGTCAATAGTTTCTAAACTATAACAACAGTTTCTAAAGTCTAGGAACAATACCCTCAGATTAAACAACCTAAAATTTGAATTTTTTATCTTAAAATATCATTAAATCGGGGATTTGTTCAAAAGATAAATACTCTTGGCCTCCATATTAGAAAATGGTCTTACGTTTATTTTAATTCGTTTTATGGAAACACAATAAGCTAAGAGAGGTCCTCCATTTAAAATGCTTTTATCAACTTAAAGTTCCATTTGAATTTCGCCCGCAATTTACATCATAATACCAATTGTGGCCTGCTTGGCATCAAAATTCTGCATAACTCTTGTGCACAAGTAGAAACATCTAACACTCGGTGGTAAATAGATTTATACGGTTTGGTAAACAATGTTATTGATATCAACAGTATAAAATTCGTATCGTCTGTACGGAATACGGGTTCAGCCAACGCGTGCCACACACCGCTGAGTGCGCCGCGACGGCTCTAGTCGTCTCCCCCGCCCCCACACATCATTTATCAAATTCACGTCACATTTGTTTCCAGCGAGTCACACCGCCGAGCCTACTGTGTTCATATTCCGTAACCTCCTCCACAAACTGGGTTACGCCCGCCGTATACCTCTTTTGTGGTTCCGCGCTGCGCCCAAAAACTGTCACTGTGATCCAACCGCATTGTCGTCGGTCCTCTGCGAGCTGTTTATCTGTCAGCATCCTCCCTTTCCTCTGTTTGACCCCACTCTCTGTCTGTCTGTCTGTCTGTCTCTCTCTCTCTCTCTCTCTCTCTCTCTCTCTCTCTCTCTCTCTCTCTCTCTCTCTCTCTCTCTCTCTCTCACACACACACACACACACACACACACACACACACACACACACACACACACACACACACACTTATTTGCTTAAATGTCTGACGACTGCTTAATTGTCTGTCAAATTACTGCGTCTTAATTCTCATCAACCTTTTATTAGCTAGTTGCATACTTCGTGGCCTGAATAACCCACGTAATGTGTCAGGATGACTAAGCCTTGGTTTTATCGGCCTTGGTTTTATCGGGTCAGTGACTAGGTGTAGCACAACTGCTCTACATACATTTAAACCGTAATTTAAGATCTTTTGGTCAGGCACTGTGTCAGCAAATTGGAACCCACCATTTTTGAGAAACTTTGCAGTTTTTCCACACCACCGCCCATGTAATCTCAGCCTGTCAACTAAGAACAGATTTCAGTTTAAATTTTAAATCATTTCAACAATAGAATCTTTTTTTTACATCGTCAGCCGTTTTTCAACCACAGTAAACCCTGGAAACTCTACATGGAGTTTAACAACATGCGTGCGCATATAAATTTCCAACATTAACATTTATTTAACGATGAAGGATTTACGAGGATCGGTCAAAAAAGTAAATATATAACACGAATTTTTAATTATTTGTGTCGACGTTTCGACAATATTTATTGTCATCATCAGGACCTGTGTGTGTATACAAGAGAATAAAATCAAACACAACAGATCAATTATTTGAGCAAACGTGTTTGTGTATGTGAGTGCGCGCGCGCTTGCGTATGTGCGTATCCGTGTATAGGCCTATGTGAAGGAATCGAAACAGTTTGTTTTACATTATCAAAATAATTGCGTTACTACATATTGTTTTCCTTAAATACAACGAGAAAATTGTAATATCCAAATGCAATATAAATATTGCATTATAAATATATAAATATTATGAAACATGTAATAACGCAGTTATTTTGCCGATGTAAAAGAAACTGTTTCAATTCCTTCACATATACACGGATACACATACGCAGACATACGCTTACATACACAAACACGTTCACTCAAATAATTTTGATCTGTTGTGTTTTATATTTTCTCTTGTATTCATACACAGGTTCTGATGACGATAATAAATATTGTCGAAACGTCGACACAAATATAATTTAAAATTTATGTTATACTTTTTTGACCGATCCTCGCAAAATCTTCATCGTTAAAGTTCATTGATTGACGGCCACTACGAATTTAAGGATTTATTAACATTTCTGTTATAAATTTTCTGTTCAGATAGGTTAGATTTTGGTCGCGTGTAATTAGTAGAACGCAATTGTGTTCTATGCACTTATACAATCTGTATGTTATAAATTACAGATATTAATTTACAGAATATAACTATCATCGAAAGTGATAACCTGTTTCTGCAAGCAGGGTAATGATTAAGCTGCATCTTTAGACAAATCAGATGATTATTTAACCGCGCATTTTTTAAATTAACATGGAGACGGTATAACACAATGTTATCAGAAGCGAGTAGTGTAGTGTATAAACACGTGCGTTATAAGAACAAGTGAAACAAAGAGAAACGGGTTATTTTTTTAACGACTTGATTGGTAGAGTTGCACTGTCGTCAGTGCAACGGTGGAGAGGAGAAGGAAAGGCTCACATTGACATTGTACTGTATGGTCTCTCTGTTGAAACATCGCGTCGTTCCTCGTATATCGTACTTTGATTACGATTTGCTCGTACTACCTAACGCCCTTGTTAAATTACTGTGCTGGAAAATTATATGATATTGTGTATTTTTGCAATTAGATCGTGTCAGACGCTCCCGTTGTGTTGTTGCTCGAGGTAACTGTAACGATTGTCGTCTTTGTAACATCATACCGTATCCTTTATTTGCACTAGTTTTTTCTTGATTATTGTGTTTATCTTCTGTTTCTCTTGCGCAAGGATTCTGCAGTCTAAACCAGAGTTTCAAAACCTATGAGGCGCAACCCACTGCTGGGTCCCGAGGGATGGGCGTTTGGTGGGTCGCGACGTCGGCTCGACAATTTATTTACTGTGTCTTAAAAACCTATTAACTTTAGTATTGAGTAGAATTAAGTATGCATAATTTGTTGAAGCGTGAAACAAGGCTTAAAGTGTTCGATGTTAGCAGAAATATGATTATAAGCTGGGTGCACAAGTAATTCTGCCGGCGCCCATGCTTATGGGTGCCATGAAGCTTCTACTCCAAGTTGTTTCCATTCGATTTCTCGTGACGGGTCTGTTAATTCTGTCTCTTGTAGCGCCCAGAAATCAAACCTTCAGCGACGCCAGAAGGGACGTTTCCATTATGGAAGATAAACTATAGTATGTTCCAAACCGAATGGCACCTAAGTGATTAGAAGCCCCTTACTCTCGCACGCGCACTCACAACCGGCGCGGCCCGGTCCGGCGAGGCGGGTCGGGTATAAGTATACGGTCCAATTCAAAACTATAAAATTTTTAATCTAGCTGATAATCCAAATTAAACTATAATTTTTGTAATCTCCGTGAAGTTGTAAGAAAATTGAGTCTAAACAACACATAATTGCGATAAATCCTAGGGATTTCTAAAGCAAACGCAGAATTGGAGTAATTAATTAACATTTTATTATAAAGTAGTATATTGGTGATATCATATGTCTCGATGTGAACTTATTTCTAATTATAAGAAACTAAACAGGCGACGATGCAAGGTATAGAAGAAGTGATTCCATTGTGTTCGGAGTGCATTTAAAGATGGATATAAAACGGTTGAGACATGATTTCAGTACAGACTTTGTCGAGAGTTTCATTGGCAACACCGGTAATACAAGGACTGCAGTTCCTTATCTGCTGCCTCTTATGAGACTTAATGCTAAGCGACTACAAAAGCATTCACGATTACGTTATTCGCTTTCTTATTGTTTTTTTCTGTTTATTTAGAATTGTATAGATTTGACAAAATAAGAAATATCATTATGTAAATAAAACAGTTACGATTGCAAATTTGTTTGGCTTATAAAGGACACTCTCGGTCAGAAGAACAACCGAGTAACTATTATCAGCCGTAATTAATTTTTTATCTCGCATCAATGTAGTTACGTTTGTGACTTGTTTCCGCACGTCACTAACGTCATTCTCTCGGGTATACCGACAGAAAAATGCCGACGACAGGACGGATCGGTTCCACCGATGGCGGTAAGCTGTGGTTGAATACTAATCGTGACAACGTGGACTCGAAACAGTAATCTCATCTTTCTAACGATGGAATCAGTTTGGTGCACAGACATGGTATCGGGACGTGCCGCGCAATTAAGAACACATAATTACATCAAAGGGTTCCGGATGTTATCCTTCTGGCCGAGGGAAGAGTGCAATTAAATGAGTTTCTTTCTGAGTGTACATTACGTATTAAGTGTGTGCATAATCTGTCGGCACTGGACCAGTCAAAGTGCCTGTAATTATAATAACCAGTAAAACTTTGACTCTGCAGCGTGGGTGAAGTTACATTTAGAGTGAAGTACCGTCAGTATACGCTACGATGAGGAAATAGTACCGCATCGCTGCTTGAGTACGTAATGCACTTTGCAAGTAATTGTTTTGTGTGGCAACACACGAACTTGTTCCGGGCGTTTGGAGATCATTCTGTGCGGCTCATTTAGGTAACGCTCTAGATAATTCGATGCCCTCTATGCCACTACAATGTAAGGCGGAGGTATAAATACTGAATTTCGAAGCGAGCAGTTGAGTTATGCCTGGCGATTTTAGAAGTACGGATCTACTAAGTGATTGTTGCGGTTTAGTGGGAAGCGACTATTCAGCTAGTCGTAACTGTAACAAGATGCCATTTATTGTTGTGTGTTGGACAAATTTAACTCGAATTATTGTATAATAGTGCCTTTATTGATTTCTAACTGTTGTTTGTCTCTAATTAAAGTTTGTAATTTCCGACTTCATTGGTGTCAGTTATTCGGTTTCCAGTGTACAACACGGCGATCCGTGAGACCGTAGTAACAATACGTTGTTTACTCTTTATTCATATCACGTCATTTTGTGATTACAAAAAAAAGAGAGAAGAGAAAAGCGGGAAAGTGATTTCGAGCCTTCGTTTAACATGTTTTTGTGACAAATAACGTTAAATAATTAAGAAACATTATCCTAATAAATTAGCGACACTTTACGGATTATTATTACAAAATCATTTTCCGAATTTATATTAAACTGAATAGGGATATCTTTCACTAGACCGTTAAGACGACGTTACATGGGTTGAGATGGATGTGTTTAGTGTCAGGGCGGGGATATAAGGGTGGGTTGAAGAGATCCCGCAGTTTGGTTCACAACCGCGCTCCGTGCCTGGTAAGGACGGCGGCTCTGAGTATAATTAGCACTAAATTTCTAAATTTTGTTGTTCTCTTCACTTAAGACGAGATTGTGCGCGTGTGTTGTTTATTTTGGGTTTGCGGTCCGTTTGCTATGATTAATGTTACGGCGGCCGTCTGACAGTCGTGCGCAATTGCGGTGTGGTCAACAGCTGGCCTTGACAGTGACAGGGCGTCACGCCGCTTTGACACTGCATGATGGATGCAAACGTAATACACCGTCGGCCCGCTGTGTCGCTTTTCTCTGGGAAATTAAATAAAATTTTATTCGAACACGGCCGCGCCAGTACGCTCATCTGGTTAATTTAAGCTAGATCATGCGGCCTGTATGTAGTAAACTGAAACTAAGACTATGATAATATCGGATGGAAGATTAATCTAAATAGACAAAGAATAGAGAAAGGGAAGTGCTTTAGATATTTTGCAAGCGATAATTGTGGACAATGGGAGGATCGAAAAGGAAGCAGGTGAGGAGATGCGAAACGAAAGAATACGACGACAAAGTATCAGGATATATGAAAACCGAAGTAATGTAGAAGGTAAGCAGGTCAACAATTACATAATAACATAAAACCTTTGATGATATTAGAAAAGCATAAACCAGAGATAAATTCCTTGAAAACTAGTGTCGTCAGTGACTAGACGGTCAGAACAACTGTAGGAGTGGGCCCAAACATACAAAAAAGGGAGACACCGCCTTTTTGTGAGGAGCATATATTTTCTGAGCAGGGCACGCGAGGGTTTAATAGACGGCAATTGGGAAGGTCAAAATTTATTCAGAGAAAGCTGAAAAATTAAAAAGAAGAAAACTTATCTTTTCCTTTGAGGTTTATGAGCCAGTTAGGTCAAACGATATTAAGAGTAGTCGAGTAAGAGTATTAGAGAAAGATGATGTGGGTAGTATTCCTCATTAACGTCGTCAATTAACATCTGTAATGACGCCGTGAGCGTGTCAGGTCCCAGAATCCGGATGTCAGTGTCGTCTTAAGTGATTCGTCCCGAGTTGGATTTGAACTCACATCTTGCCGAAATGGAAGCTGGGAGCTCCGATATCGGTCACTTTATTAGTATTTATAGTTGAATCAGTTTCGCATAATGTCACCGTTGTAACCGTTATCACATTTTCATAAAAAGGCCTAAAAGGTAGCCAATCGAACGTACAACACGATCGTCCTAAAAGCTAGTCTTTATTACAAACGTGTTACATTTAGCAGACTCGCACAAGTCGTGGGCAGCTGCAAGTGGCACACTTCCTCTCGCTGGAAACGTTTTTATTTCATTGTGAAGCAGCCAGTAACCTACTTTGGCATTGTTCTTCGGCCGGTGTGTTTTTAAAATTTCACAAGGGAGCGCTTTGCGTGTGGGCTTTCCTTTCCTGATACGGCGCAGTGGGAGCAAGTTCTATGCTCCAGGGACACTTGTCCGCGTTTCGCGTCAACTTTTATATTCCCGCACGTGAAAAGCATAGGCATGGTTTCTCCACAAAAAGTTTTAGTTATGGCGTCTAACAAAGTTCGTTTTGTTTCCGTTTAGTATTATTCTGTTTTCTTTGTTTTTTATTAACACATTTGTTTTTATGTTCCTTTTCTTTTTTCGTAATGTTTTGATTATGTCTTGTCGCTTCCGTTTATACCGCATAAGTTGGAATACAGGATCCAGTTATCAGTCTATTTGTTTAGAAATCCTTTTTTCAGTATGTTTCTGCAATGAAATTAACTTATTATAACCTTTGTGCGTCACAGCCTTGTTTAGCGTTTGTACGTCCGGACTGCGCCGGCAGAGTGTATATTTTATGAGAGAAAATTAGTCTCACTTTAACCATGAGGAACCATGTTCTACTAAATCCAAATTAAGACTATGTTTAAACAGAAAACAACCTTAGTGCGCGCTATTAAAAATATTATATACCGGGGTGTTGGGCCGTGGTCGATTTCTTGCTTAAGGTTCTGTCATTACACGTTTCGTCTACACCTTCGGAGGCCGCCTCTTCAGTAGAGAAACGTTCGAAAAGGTAATAGGTCCTCGCTGTTGATGAGAAAACGATGAACGCCTCATGACGATGGCCTCCAGAGCTGTAGCCGAAACGTCAAGTGACAGAAACTTAATAAATGTATACTTAATAATTAATAACTTATTATATTAAACTTATATTATATTATAACTTATTATATTATATTAACGCATAATTATATTAATACTTAATAAATAAATATATCCGGTATATAATATTTTTAATAATGTTTATTCCGGCCATGATAGCCGTGGTAATGTTTTTAACCATAGCATGGTTGTTTAAAGAGAAAACAACAATTGATGGTACGGGGAAGCGGAAATTGTGAAGGATACATAATATCCGTGATTTTTCTTGTTTGATTTTACATCAGTTTTGTAGACTTGATGTTAATGAATAGATGAGGTATAAGAGGAACAGGAACTTCCTACCATATTAACTTGTCTCTGGCGTCTTACTTACGTATGACACAGTCCTGTGTGTCAGCGAAATGTAATTTTACGGACTCGATCGATCCCCCCCCCCCCCAATGTCTGTAATTGGAAATAAATTGAAACCAATTCTGTAGTGATAAATACGCAATGAAAAATTGATATAGTAAGATTTTCAAGTTCATCTAGCCTAAATTTTTATCACATGAGGGATAACATTTATCCTCATTAATTGTCAAACATTTTCATATATGCTATGAAGAAAATTGATTTATTATTTTCTATTAGGATTTTTATCTTTTTGTGTGTTAACATAAAGAATAAAATTGTTTGGCTCATGACAGATATGTAAAGATGAAATATTGAGACATGAAACGGTTAGCGCAGATAGTAGCAGTTGCAGGGAAGCAGTGCAGGATGTAGGGTGTGACACACAACCATGTGACACATCAACGATGCAGCTGTTCTGAACACAAAATGAAAAAAAAACGCGTCAAAGTTAGGCATGCGCAAAGAGATCTATTGACACTGCGCAAACAGACACCCGTTTCGTATGATTATTTTATCTGTACGTCGTCAGTAAAACAGATAAGGTTTTTTTTTTTTTTATCAACATATAATGTAGCTAAATACGTACGTTTGTACACAGTTGATCGTAGAGAGAGCATTCAATCCATTATCATTGGTTTTCAATTGTATTGAAGCAACGTGTAGCCTACATGATGGGGACTCCACACCATGTTTCCTCAGAATACCTGGGCTATTCTTACGTTAATTCTGAGAATTAAAGTTTTCTGCAATCTACTACTCTAAATGATCGCCGTTAAGCTTTAAGTTTTGGTTTTGGTATCATTCTGTCCGATCAAAGTATGAGTACACTTATAAACGATTGTGCAGCACTATTTGGGATAATAAAATTTAACATCAAATTTTTTCTTTTGGTAACACTTTTACATCCACAAATAGAATGAATTTCACTTTTCATTATTAACTTATAATTATTATATTAGCACTAAATTGATTTATTTGTTACTTATTTATAAATGCTTCTGCGGTGTTCGCAGTGCATGGTCTATCTCGTTGGCCGACCTACTTTGTCCTAAGAAATATTTCAGGTTAATTAAATTGTAAATTTTCGCCGTAGAAAACTGATTACTTAATCGGATTCTGGAATATTGTGTTTCTTCATAATTAGATTATTAAAAATTTACGGCTTTTGTGAAACATTCTTGCTGAGTGGCCTTGTATTCGATACCGTGCTGAAGTGCCTATATAGGCCTATATATATTGCCAAAGCGCTGCTGGTGCTGTTATATTTGGTTTCGATTTTAAATTTTACACAGTGTACTTTCTACTTCAATAAACTCCAATATAATCACTATAATATAATATAAACTCCAATATAATACGATCGGTTGTCTTCTTTTATTTTGTTAATTAACAAAGTACGGCTTTCCTACAAAATATTATACAATATATTTATCACAGGAATTATTAATTAATATGCAAGTATAATTTATTTTATCAAAATATGTTCACTGTTCACGTATTCCAACTTGCACCATTGAAGACAAACTTGCCAACGAATAAGTTATTTATACATTGATTTAACTGATTTTCATTATTTGTTGTGTGTTTTTTTTTTAAATATCAAATGTTCTGATTGTTATATTGAAAATTTTATCGTTTTTGTGTATCAGAATTATTATTAATTATATATAAGGCTGTAAATAAACAATTTTGTTTATAATTTATCGTTAGTTAATGTGTTTTTGTTATCCTGTTTACACATTACGATTTTCTCTTATTTTCTACGATTTTATCTCTTATTTTCTCGTAATTTAACCTCTTTAGTACCGTGAAAATATTTTTCTTTGAGAAACAGTTTGTTGCTAAATTATGAATAGGCCTACGTGGCTTCACATAAGCCTATTTATGCTGATCGAATCTGTCGAGATAGTGTTGGTCTATTTTTTCTTTGTCTTTCGGATATAAAATTTGTTTCAATCGTGGCATTACATTTCATATATTATTACGTTTTTAAGTTAGAAAATGTAGATCTCACAAAAAATCTATGGCATCGTGAACTCGGTTGCTTCTATTAAAAAACTCTGTGACATTTGTTGGGACCAGCTAGTACGAGAAATTACTAGGGTAAGTAGTTCACCTAGCTCCAAGTCAGCCTGTGGCGGCTTGAAAAAATCTGGTAGCGTACAAACAAAAGAAATAACCATCAGTCAAGAAAAACGTTTCTTCTGTACAAAGAAAAAAGAAAAAGAAATTTGTATTTTCGTAAGAACGTGAGAAGGTAAGAGACGAAGAAAAACTTATTAGCTTAGATATCGATGATTCTTTTTATGTAGCTATGGAGTTTCAGAAGAAATTCTTTAAACGTAGACTAGTGGTCAACATTAATAAAACTGTTGGTATTGTTACGACGGTCTAACTGATCGTCGTATGGCACAGTGGAAAACAAAGTACAAGACACCAATGAAGTCACTAAAAACCAGGTTTAATTATCACAATTAACAATTCGTAATAAACTCGTACAATAATTCCAGTTATATTTGTCCATACGCAATAACAATGTAAATTAATAGAGTTCCACACAATTATTAACACAATAACACTTCACTTCGACAAACACTCGATCCACGCTAAAGAAAATCGCTCACGTAACTGAACTCACAAGCCGGCCGCTATTGCTTTATATAAGTCGCGCAGAAGTCCAGTATAGCTTTCTCTCCTTACTGCACGCTGGCTTAATGCGTATCTTAAGCGATCTTGAATACACTAGAACTTATTTGAGAGCGCCATTGACTGGGGCAACAATGGAGAATGTTCTGCGTTGTTCGTTGTTCGATAGCCTTCTCGTTACAATATTATGAAAGAAGAAGATGTAGAAGAGTTGGACTTTTGCATTGTAAATGTTGAAGGATGTACATTTTTCCAAGTATGACATTCTCCGAATAGACCAGAAGTGGCAAAAAAAAAAAAAAAAAAAAAAAAAAAACCGTTGCTGACAAATAGAAAAAATATGAAGAAACGATGAGTGAACCGTGTACAGAAGTACAGAAATTTGATAAATTCTTCGATTCTGTTACACATTTTTATCTAAAAATTAATTTTTCTTAAGTGGATAACTTAGTATAAGAAATGTATACATGTGTTTGTAAAGCTTACCTCTAAACGAAACAAACGTTTCAGGGTAACTGAAATTACTGGAGAATATCGACTTGGTCTTCGATTGAAAAAACTAAGAAATAGAGAGATTATAGAAGCCAAGGGGACTGGATTAGACACCATAGCCGAATAAGAACAGTGTTTATAGAGTGTAACCACAGCCAGCGAAAGGACGACCAACAGTGAGTTTGAAAGCGAGCACCAGAAAGAAGAAGCAGACAGGAGGTCGTGAAGCGTGAACGCTTGAAAAAAGTGACGACAAGAGGATTACAGTAGAACGAAATATGAGATAACAGAAACGAATGACATGGAAACGAAACGCAAGGAAAACGAGATACAGCGTGGGTTATACAAACTTTGCGTAAAAAAAAGGAAAAGAAACGCGCCCAACTGTGAGGGTAGTTTCCGTGCTGTCTCAAAATAAATTAACCCGAGCGAACAACGGGCTGTCGATTGGGTTTTAAAATTTCACACGCTCGCCTGTTTGACTTTGTCTTACTTACACACTTAGCAAGCGCCGTAATGTTGTACTGAAATATTTACCCTGTACACTCTAGAGAGCGTGAGGTGCGTACTACTCCGTGATCCTACTTGGCTGCCGCCTGCTTCAATCGACTCCAATTTCCTGCAGCCGATGGTTTTTATACGGTTAACATTTGGCGGAATAGGTATGTTTGTTCTCCCAGCCAACCGGGTTTTCCCCCGGAGCCAATTGAAATATGTAGGTGCAGAATTGTAGTACACTGATATTGTTCACTAGCGTGCTATTTGTTTTTAATACGCGTGAATGTTCTTTTAATTATGTCCGCGTAAATTAGTAAGTAGTAGGAAGGAGTCAGCCCATTTTAATGTAACGAGTTAAGCGAGTTCTCAGTTTTAACTCGACAGTTTGGAATTTGTCTTTCTGTTTATATGTCTATCTGTTTAGGACATGTTTCACGATAACTTCTGAATGAATCAGAAAAAAATGTGAGGGTGTCATAGTTGTAAAAAAACGCAAAAATCATTTTGGCAAAAATCAGATTCAAGATGATTTTGACCAATATCTGAACACATTATACAGATTTTAAAATTTCAATATTTTAGATCACTAGGGCCCAAAAAAAAGGATTTAAAAATTTTACAAATTGTTAAAATCTCCAGTCAGGTGTCATATTAAAGGGATATGTAACCCAAATCTGAATTTAGTATTTACAGTAAACATTCGGGGACTACGGTGCAGAAATGTAACTCAGAATTTTAGGAAAGTTGTAGAAGTCGAAGTGGGGCATCAAGTTGTGGGAAACTTATTTATAATACAAACTCGGTATCCTTAATAGTTTATCAGACTTAACATCTCTCAACACTCGTTGCAAAAAGTTTGTGAGTTATGTTTATAAACAAAATTTATATGTTGTAAACAGTTATGTATAGATGTGAAAAGTATTAGATATACGCCTATAGATATCTATGGAAACATACATAAATTTTAAAACTGAACTAGGACTACATTTTTTGCGTTTAGGCTTTTATTGTTATAAAGTTAACTAAAAAACAACTGCAGTGTTCGAGATTTTTAATATTTATGTTTACGACTGTCTGCTTTACAATTATTATTTTACTAAAAAAATAGAGTGAATCTGGGTTTTCTTAATTTTTCCAATAATCTAAAAATTTTCTAATTCTTAAAGTTACCTAAGAATAAATGTATACTTCATTGAAAATTATGAGCGACTTTTGCAGCTCAGCGAGCGAACTAGTTTAAGTAAATTAATCTGTAAACTAAGAAAAAAATGGAAATTGAGAAAAAGTAAACATACATTAGTAGCGTGTCTGTCTACTTATCAGTGATTGTTTATTCGCAATACCACGTTGTTTAATTGCTCCAAAACTGTAACATTGTGTATTGGAGATTTTTGTTACGAATCATTATAAATGTATAGGACAGAATTGTGTAGTTCTTTACTGTTTGTTCTTGTACCTATGTTGTTGGCTTAGAATTGTCGGTAACTGTCTTGCTTTGCGCTTTTAGGACGTGTTGTCACAATAGATACTGGTCGTATTAGATTAAGCATTCTTGAAAGTTTTTATTCTGCTCAGTAGTGTTGATGGTCTACTTATTTCTGTAGATGTACTGCTTCGTCTGTTGTGTTGTTGTGTGCAGTGTGTGTGTGAGTGTCTGTGTGTGTGTGTGTGTGTGTGTGTGTGTGTGTGTGTGTGTGTGTGTGTGTGTGTGTGTGTGTGTGTGTGTGTGTGTGTGTGTGTGTGTGTGTGTAAGTATTGGCGTTTGTGTTACAGCAGCTGTACTCGTAATGTTAAGGCGCTGCTCTGCTGACACGTAAATCAATAAACGTCTTTTGCTTGTCTTGACAACTCGTGTTGTTGTTGGTGTACTTGTTTCTCGCAGTCAGAAGTCATAAATCTCCAGTCACGTACACTGTGGCCTGCCCTCAGTTTTGCTTCTATTAAATTTCTGTACGTGAAATTAGCTTGGGACTGGTGTACCGACAACGTCTTAACATACCGTTGCTGGAATATAGCAATGTTTTATGTGGTGGAATTGAATCGACACCAGAATTAGCAAAACAGTCACAAGTTTTATTAATTATGCGTACGAAAGTAGGGTTGATCTCAAAGTACACGTAATGTAGCAATCCTTTCCGCAAATACTAACTCGCAAATACTTTCCCAGAGCTGCAGAACTCGCTCATTGTTTTGAATGAAGTACATTTATTATTACCTACATAAATTTCGATAGTATGTAATTTTTTAATTATGGGAAAAATTGCAAAAAACCCGATTACTCTACAATTTCTTTAGTAATATAAAATTATAGACGACGCAATCATACAATAAACACTAAACATTCGAACACTCGGATTTGGGTTACATTTCCTTTTAGTCTGACATTTTAGTCTCTTTCATGTGCTCTGGGGTCCAAAAACTTTGAAATCTCTAAACCTAACACTACTTTCAGATGTTAGTTACATTTTTGTTTTAATTTGGTACTCCACATGAATTTTTGCGCTTTTATCAAAATTTTCACCCCCTTTTTGGAGCCTGAGGTCCACAAATTTTGATATGTCAAAAAATGTACACTATATTAACATTGTGGTTAAAATACCCTTTACTGTCATATCCCACATGGGCTTTTATGACTCTTTCACAATTTTATCCCTTACATTATTGCCTCGCGCCCCCTATTTTGGAGGGTGGTTAATCTAAAAAAGAATAGGGTTTTGTAGGGTAAAAGTCTGGACCCCGATTCGTTTAAAAGTTATGGGAGATATACCCCAAACAGATAGACAGACAGAGAAATGGCAGACGGTCAAGTAAAACTGAGAACTCGCTTCACGGTTTCTCAGTAATTTTGCTCTCAGGTTTAACTCGACCTTTTGGCACTTGTCTGTTTGTGAATGTCTCAGAGTAACGTTTGATGTATCAACCTACTTTCGTAAAACGTGGCATACGTGTATATAATTTTATCCTACAGAAGCATATTGTTTTTAATATTGATATGGCCCAAAAATGAGAGGCGGGACGCAAAAATGTGAGGTATCAAAATTGTGTAATGAACGTATTTCACTCAAGATAGTGAAAGAGTTCTGTACCTGAGGGAGGTTACTAGGTTTGTGCTGTTATCAATACATTTTAACATACACTGAAGTCAATATCTAAATTATATACACAATCATAGTCGTTTTGTAAGTAAATTTACTTAAATTTACATAAACCATGTCCGAATTGCAATAAATTTTACGTACGCCAGACAAAGAAGAAACTACTCAATAGATTCGTTCAACACAGCAATGCTTTTTTAAACCAAATATTTACAAATCTAATTTAGCCACGCATGGTATAAATAATAAACGTAAATTTCCCGACATTCAGAACATAAAGTTAATTAAAAACATACAAAAAGGTCAAGAAATGAATATTTGGGAAAATCTCAATATTTACAAACATAATAACAATAATTTACTAATTAAAGAACAAACTCAAGAACAACCAAAACAAGATGATCTATTTAAAACTATAAATTTATTAAAATAAGTTAAATACAAACATAAAATATTTCCAATATGAACGGCAAAAACAGCTGATTGAATAGATAAACATTAGAACAATTAAAAAGTAAATTCAAATTAAATCGATCATTTATTTTATAATAAATTCGATTATCGGTTATGTTTTATACTGAAATCGAATCAATTCAGTTGTTTGTTAATAACCCTCTGATGATGCTGATGTGATCAGTGAAACGTGCGTAAGGTGAAAATACAATATAATTTTACTTGCAGATAAAATGTTAATGTTTGAAGAACTATTCTTAACAGTCATAGTCGTAGAAAAATTTAGTAAATAGTTATGGCGTCGTCCCGAACATTAGGTCATTGGTTTATCTTGGCGACGGCTGTAGGTGGCGAGGCAAGACAAGTAGTCATTCAGTTAGAAAGTTTTTTTTTGTGCTCTTTTGAAGTGATTGTAGAATGATGCCTTATTTATTGTGCGTGTGTTATTATAAAGGACATTAAGTATTTAACTGTCACAATTTATGAATAACGTAATAATCAATAATAACAAATCAAAATGATTGTTATTATTTGTTATGAATGAGATCGATAATTATGTGTAATAATTTTTGCTTACGTAGGAAATTATTGTTTTACGTGTGTGAATTGTGGTAAAAGAATTCGTCACTATATTGATTTCTCTGGTACTTAATAATTCCACTGTAATAAAAATTGCTACCTTCTTAACAGTAGTATAGTTCATACTCTTGTCTGTCATGTTCAAACTGTCGTTTTATAATCTTTTTGTCTTGTGATTGCGTCCTTAGTAAATTGTAAATTGTACATTTTTTGTGGTTATCTGATGTTATATTGTAGACACCCGACCACAATGACAGTGGCTATGACATTGTATGGCTTGTGTGTTGTACAAGGTAAAATAGAAGATACCAAAACCTATAGGGGCAGATATGTAATGGCGTGGGTGGGTAGATATATTAAAGAAAGAAGCAACGCGACGTTTCCTGTAAAATCAGTAATCGTGGTCAAGAACTGAAGGCCCTGAGGAGAACAGATCAATGTTGTAAAATGGTGGTACGTGAATAAGACAAGGAGTAGAAAAGAGTCGCACTTGATAAACAATGTAATTTATCAAGTTCTCCTTATATTAGCATTTGGTTTTCATATTATGAATAACAGTTTATCAAACAGATCATGTATTCACTGCCCTGTATCTCATACAGATAAGAGTTTTTATAATAAACACACAAATTATAAGTAGAAGGGAATAACCATAGCAGATAAAGATAGTATCATAACCATCGATAACCGTAGCACGTCAAGATAGTGTATGTAAGTCAATATATAAAATAAATAGCCTATAGCCTACATATTCTAGTAAGATTGAATTAATTTTCTCAGAATTTTATAAAATTGTATTGATTGAATAAAATGACTTATAAAGTGACATAATATAAATACCATAATAATACTCACTCTGTAATAATACAGTAAGAAAGAGAAAGAGAAAGAGAAAGAGAGAGAGAGAGAGAGAGAGAGAGAGAGAGAGAGAGAGAGAGAGAGAGAGAGAGAGAGAGAGAGAGAGAGAGAGAGGGGGGGGGAGCATGACAAATAGACAGACTAAAACTTGATAAGAATCGCAAACATGCTGGTGAAAAGCACAGTAAAACAAAGAAACGAGTTAGGATAGGCAGAAATAATTGTGTATGTCTGTTTTGCGTAAACGTTATAGAGTAAGGGAAAGTCGTACGTATGGCTGTTTCACATCAAATTTATATTTTTCAAGTCCATTAGTTACCATACATTTTCAGACGAGATCCTATTATGTAAAAGTTTTTTCGAAAAAAAAAATATGTGGGACGTTTTCTGTCTTTTATAATCGTTGGAAGAAGTGCACGTCATTTGAGCGTTACTTATCTACGGCCAAAACACAAAGTATTTTGATATTTTATAACATATACGACTGCGATTCACAACTGCGATGTAAAATTATAGTTGTTTTCTTTGTTGTTGCAGGTAAGGTTCAACGTTCCACATATTGAGAAGCAACTATATTTACGTATTGGTAAGTTCCTGGAATTAATATAAATCTACGCATATTGTACGCCATTCAATCTTTAGTTATCTTTGTGTATTCCCGTTCTTCTTGGAAGAGAAAACAATAGTCTAATAATACAGTGTTTTCATGTACAAGCTGTCGGCCCGGCCTTTGATTTGGCAAAAGTTACAGTGGCCTAAGACTACATATATTTGATTTTCCTTTTGAATACTTTGTCTGTCTGTACGTAATAATTTGATCACGCATGGGTAACAGCAAATAAATGTATTGTCCCTATTGAGAGAGAGAGAGAGAGAGGGAGAGAGAGAGAGAGACAGAGAGAGAGTGTGAGTGAGGAAAAGGAGGATGCTGACAGATAAACAGCTCGCAGAGGACCGACGACAATGCGGTGGGATCACTTTGACAGTTTTTGGGCACAGCGCGGAACCACAAAAGAGGTATACGGCGGGCGTAACCCAGTTTGTGGAGGAGGTTACGGAATATAAACACAGTAGGCTCGGCGGTGTGACTCGCTGGAAACAAATGTGACGTGAATTTGATAAACGATGTGTGGGGGCGGCGGGGGAGACGACTAGAGCCGTCGCGGCGCACTCAGCGGTGTGTGGCACGCGTTGTCTGAACCCGTATTCCATACAGACGATACGAATTTTATACTGTTGTTATCAATAACATTGTTTACCAAACCGTATAAATCTATTTACCACCGAGTGTTAGATGTTTTAACATGGTAGTGTTTTTAGGCTGGGGGTCATTCCACAAAAATGTAACGTCATCGAAAAATGTAACGCTTCCACACTTTCGATTCCCCACAGTCTAGAAATCGTCGGTCCCTGTCGTTTTAACATGATAATGTTTGTTATATAGTAAATATATTTGTTATATAGTAAATATTTGTTATATGCACATTATACGTTTCAAAAGCCTAAAAACATTATCTTGCTTCAATGTTTCGGTTTCGTCGAAATTTCTTTAATTTTTATGTTTACTTGTGGGGAAGAGCTATTCAGAGAGAGAGAGAGAGAGAGAGAGATTATGTGTAGAGTTGTCACATCTACCTGCAGATTTTGATAAAATGAAGAACGGATATGTTGGAGTAGAAATCTATCTGAAACTGAAAATGTACTTGTATTGTCGTAAGATATCACGCACACACACACACACACACACACACACACACACACACACACACACACACACACACACACACACACACACACACACACACACACACACACACACACACACACACACACACACACACACACACACACACACACACACACACATTTATAGTAATTTATAAACTCCTGACTCTTTTCATATGTTTTATCGCTAAATTTTGCATGTGTTCCAATTCTGTCTCTCTCTCTCTCTCTCTCTCTCTCTCTCTGTATATATATTATATATAGGCTATATTATATATATAGTATGTATATATATATATATATTATATCCTCTCTGCCTCAGCATTCTGTCGTAGTTATTTCAGAGATCACATTGCTAAATACTAGTTATAAATCTGCTTCGCCATAATGACTCAGCGATAGACGCTCACGCCGAGTAAAATAAAATCGTCAAGTCATCATTTCGCAAGCAGACGACGACGACGACGACGACGACAGGACAGGAGTGTCAATTGATATCAATTTATTCATATTTTTGCTGCAGCTCTACCGCGGCTCCCTGTCATATTCCACTATATACTCTGCCTCATTGACAGTACTGGAATTATTCATTGGGAATGCAACCGAGCTAGAGGGAAATACGAAACAACGGTAACGAGAACCGCGCCGTCTCGCCCCTTGTTCAACAATCACAGCCTCTAAAATTCCCTTCTTCTTCTTCTTCAGGGATTAGGTTATATAAACCTGTTCCGGTGTTCCGGCACCCTTCTCAACCTCGGACGACCCACGTCTCTTCAACCACCTGCCTTTATAGTTCAGTGCCGCTTTTGGCAATCGATCATCTGTTATCTTTTGCAGATGGTCCCACCATTCTCTTCTGTAAATTGAAATAATTTCATTTACGTTCTTTACTTCGAGTTCTGCTCTGATATCCTCCTTCCTTATTCTATCTTGCAATGTATAATTTTAAGTATTTCGAAGAAACTGCATTTCAGCACTCTGAATCTTGCCGCATTCCTTTTTTGGCATGACCCACGCCTCACTCACATACGTCATTGTGGCTATTGCAGTTGTCTTATAAAATTTAATCCTTGTGCTGTGTCTTGTTTCATTTCTAAGATTTCTATGAATCGTACCACAGATATTTCTAAATTTATTTATCTTCTCTTTTATATCATATTCAGATTCTGCACAGCCGAAATATTTAATACGGCTCACTTGTTCTAAAGTGCTGTTGTTTATAACTGGTCCTCGTGGTAGGGGAGTGTGCAACAGGCCAGTAACCTGTTCATGTAAAACTTTATAAAACTTTATAGTACTTGTAGTACCCAAAGCAGCCTCTAAAATTTCCATTGGCGTTTATTTATGAAACCGTATAATTAATACGAGGAAATCGTAGGCAGGTAAAAAGCAGTATAGAATGTTCGTGTAAACGAGATTGTTCGTGGAAACCGATTGCATTATATACAGTAATGTTTCATCATTCCGGTTAATGGAAACAGCGATTAGATTAAAAATGTATTACGGGGGGAGAAAGTTGTGAGAATTGCCGATAAATAGTGTAATTCCGAAACATGTAAAATATCGAGCCAAAATTATTACCAACCAACTTTATTATTACCAACCAAAAGTATTACCACCAGTAGCGTAACTACGATGAGATCGCGGGGAATCAGCCTCCCCCCCCCCCAAGCTCTTTAATATTTCAGCTAAATTCCATAATCACTTAACGTAGGCTAATTCCTAAGCCAGTTCTCTGTGTTAAAATAAGGCTTATAGGTAATTTTAGAAATAAAAGGGATTAAAATATTTCGTAAACTAAACTAGGTAACTAGGAAATCCTTCTAAGTTACTATCTTAGTAAATTAATAAAATAGAGTTTTCTTAATAGTGACAATAACTCAACAACTGGTAATAACGTGCGTATTTCTAGCCTTAAAAAAAGAATTTTTATGCACGCCAGAGAGAAAACGAAGACAGAGCCTATTATTCTAACTTTATCTTTTTCCCCCAAACACAGATCCCCTTACGGTGTTGTGTGTGATGACTCCTTTAGTCTAATATCTCTATGGTTCTGAACCGCCGTCTGTGCACGGGTAAACTATAAATTTCTTGATTTAATTTCGGAAAAATTAGAAGAATTGCTTGCTGGATTTTATATTAAAAAATAACATACTTTAACACATACTATAAGTTGCTTAAAACATTCTTCGGACAACGTTCTTAAATTAAAATGTGAAGGGGTAATTAACAAAAACTAAGTTTTCAAAATATCTTCAGGTAGAATCATTTTTATAAGATTTATTAAGAATACAAAGTTAGAATTACAGTTATAATTTAGAATTACATAGTTTCCTAATGATGAAATTTTTTACCTTTAATTTGAATTACAATTAATCAAGATAAAATATTAGGAAGCGAGCGCTTTTCCTTATATTTTCTTGACTCATACTTTACTTTAGTGTACTGAAAATCCTCTGACAAGCAAAGCATTTATAAAATTGCATGAGAAGAATCCTGAATTTCTATTTCGTCCTGAGGAAAATAGGGGGTACTGCCTTCAAGCTATATTCCCCCCCCTCACGACTAGTTATGCCACTATGCCACTGTTACGAACTAACATTAGAAAGTCGTCGTCGTCTTCTTCTTCTTCTTCTTGTCTTCAAGGTTATATAAACGTGTTCCGGCATCCATCTCATCTTCGAACGGCCCACTCTCTTCTACCATTGGCTTTATAGTTCAGTGCCGCTTTCGGCAATCGATGCTCTGTCATCCTTTGCAGATGATCCCACCATTGTCTTCTATAAATTGAAGTAATTTCATTTATGTCCTTTACTTCAAATTCTGCTCTGATATCTTCATTCCTTATTCTATCCTTGAATGTATAATTTAAAGTATTTCGAAGAAACTGCATTTCAGCACTCTGAATCTTGCCGCATTCGTTTTTTGTTATGACCTCACTGACATTAGAAAGTGAAACTAGAAAATAAAGTTGTTAATCTGTACATTAGAAACGGAATAGTTCTTGTACGACACTCTGGGGAAGTGATTAAATTAAGGCAGTGGATCGGTAACGCTTGATACTGTTGGGGAAAAGCAATTGTATAGTATTGAAAGACATGATATGGTGCCCCGAGACGACTCTGAGATAGGTAAGTAATCCTGTTGGAGCTGAAGCTGAAACGACGGGGAAGGTTGAACCATTTCAGGGACGTGTCTGAATCCAAACGTAGAACACGATTACCAGGCCAATAGTAGTGGATCGATCTTTATCTTCGCTACCTACTAATAATTTAGGAAAGATTTAGACGATCGATTCTAAAATTTTATGTTTGACAGATTGGGAAAAAAGCAGCTGTATCATATTGAATCACGTGAAGGTGGAACCGTAAAGAATATGCATCCGAATGGAAACGAATGTATGACTCTGGAAGTGCATTAAGTCTGCGCCGACGCAGGAAACAAAAGAGGAAGAAAGAGTAAGGAGAAGATACGTTTGGGTTCTTGTCATATATTTCGGCGGCTTTGTCGCACATCGCTGTGCGAGCATCTACAATTGTACTGTTGTAGTGAATTTGTTACGCATAGAACCGAAATGTGATGTCTAATATAAATATTTAGAGACGAAATTAAGACACCAGCTGCGGACTGTGTGAGAAGGTGATTCCAAGTTATACACAGACACATGGCAAGGAGTGAGCAAATTTGGTATAATCAAGTCCAAATTAGCTTGTTTGTGAGAATGTAAGAGCAGAAGGTGTGATTTGTTAGTGGGAGTGGTTAGCTGTTAAACAAAAGATAGGAATCGTTCTGTTCTGCTCACAAACTACAAGTCTGTTATGATTAAAATTAACTCCTGGGCTGTTTGGCCGTGGTCCAAAGTTTGTGACAAAACCAGACGTTTCGGAAGTGCCACTGACTGCCATATTCAATGGAAACGAGTCACCGCTAACGTGGGATGATATAAGTTAGGACCACAGTACTGTCTGGTTTTGTCACTAACTTTGGACTATGCCCAAACAGCCTGCAAGTTAATTTTAATTAAAATGACACCGGCCCTGTAAGCCTTCGCACAACATTAGCAGTCTATTAATACGAAAACTCCAGCAGACCTCTGTCATGTACACCTAAAAAACTTCGACAAATATGTTACTTCAAAGGTATGAACATGTTCATTCATGTGTAGGTCTATATTTCGCCAAAAATCTTTTGATCTGGAACCGATTCAGTAAAGAAAAGGGATGTTACACATTAGAGTGGGGAACTTATACGGCCATCACGAAGGTATAGCTTGGCCGCCTAGGAACCTTTGATTCGGAAACCTTTAATGCAATAATGTGTTCTTAATTACGCGGCACTGTCACTGTACATCAGATTTCATCGTTAGTAAGATGTCTATAGATGACGGAAACGAAAGTGAACCAGTGTTGCCAAGAACTTCCATCGAAATGTCTTTTTTTAATAAATGGAATATAGGAATGTGCAAATAACGTTTCAACTGCCCCTCATATTTTCGGAGGCTGCAAACGCAAAGACATCTTTATTACGATAGAAACAACATGTCGTAACGGAGAAGGGAAGATAGGCGCTTTGAATAAATTAAGCCAAGAGCAAACTGTTTTGGGCGTGGTTGCTCACTGCCAATTGGATTTTAAAATTTAACGCCTCGACGTTGTAAAATATTAACTGAACTATTTCTGTTTTGTGTCTCGCCTCGATATCACTTATCAAGCACTGTTATGCTGTGCTGAAATATTTATAGAGAGTACGCGCATTGCCGGCTGTTGTGAATAGTTAATCCTTCGAATCTGATGGCAGTTTCTTACTACAAGATCTACGAAAACAGGAAGTAAAGGGCACACTTTTCTTTCAGGGAAGACTCCTTGAAGACAGATTAGCAGAACTGTAAGTAACCTTTTGTGTGTGTGTGTGTGTGTGTGTGTGTGTGTGTGTGTGTGTGTGTGTGTGTGACAACTAACATAATCAGAACTATCTAGTCGTGAGCAAATGCCCTCCCTCCTACCAATCATTATGTACTCAATTATTTGTGGAGGTAATCTTGTCCAGACCACAGAAACACAGTGCTAATTTAATTATTAGCTATAATTAATATGAACACCTCAACGTATTTCTGACAGCAGCGTCTAAAGAGTAATATTTTATCAAGGATTTAGTGCCAGTAATATTCAATAATATATGTATCAAATATAGAATTCCGTAGGCTATTACTATTACTATTATTTGCCAGACTGTTAGGCCGTGGTCTGCTGCTTGTGTGCAGGACAGACGTTTCGCCCCCACCATCGGAGCTCATCTTCAGTGTCAGAAACAATTGGGACGGTGTCCGCGAATTACCCCAGTGGTGAGGTAGAGACCTGAGAAGGTCCGCTTAAATAAACCATCCAAACCGCCGATCTAAGCTGGAAAGCAGCATCAAGTCCTATCTGATTCGCTTGGGAGCACAGTATGCCAAATAATATTTAGTAGGAAGATATCCCCTGCGATTCAACCATGTTTAAAGTCCCCACGGACTCCATGTGCAGCCGAGGATAGCAGGCACCCTCCAAAGACAAGATCTTAGTATCTTCAAAGAGAACGCGATGATCACGTTGGAGAGTGTATGCTTGGCCACCGCAGACTTTTTGAACCAGATGTTTTTGAACTAGTATTGTTATCTGTGTCTTGAGAAGAAGGTTGGAAGAATCGATAAATATAGCTGCTTGGTTATCCGAAATCTAGGAATTACAGGGTAACACATTTGGAAATTTAGGAATTCCAATAAAATAATTACCTCAAAGTCGTGAGAAATAAAATAAAAGTAAACGGTACAAAAACAAAACAAAACAAAGCGAACTTATATTTCTAAGGCAATGTAAAGGCTGTAAAATGGCAGATAAAATGTTTAACAGCGAAAAAACTAAAGTTGTCATGCAGAGAGAACCAGTGAAGTAATGTATAATGTTCTGGGGAGAAAGTGTTTACTCCTAACACTAGATGTTGAATTGGAGGATATCAGGAAAAAAGCAGCAGAATTGTGTACAATATGTTAATCCAGAAGAAGCTCACCTCTTTCAATTCGTGAACATGATGAATATACGAACAAGAAAATGAAATGTCTTTTTAACGCCTTTCTAAGCGAAGACGCGTTAGTTGATAAAGTGTTCTTTTACTTTTTTCGTCCCACAAAATAAGTTGTTATATTTTCTACAGGATGGAGAGAAACATCGTCGCACTATGAGGGGAGTCAGTACCGCGATCTCGTGTCACTCGGCAATAAATTACAAACCACACAACAAGGAGGCATCGCTATTCGGTGCAAAATCACAAAGAGGTTCGGCTCACACCTCTTTCTCGACCGACCAATAAAATGACAACGGTGAGTTCAACATCAGCTGTTCTGTTGTTTACTGTTGCCACTGGGAGAGGGCGCCGGTTCCAAAATTAATTTTTTTCCTCCACTTACTACGGCAATAAATTATAAAAATTTATGTGTGCAGATTTTCCACACCATAATTCATTACTTTCTGTTTCTATTAAGTCTCATAAATTACAAAGTTGTATGGCAACAACCTCTTACCAGTCACGGTTTCTTTTTTCGGTTGTGTCTCTTGTTTGGTTTATAAGGTTACGTAAAAATAAGAAAAATATTTATGGTTCTGAATAGAAATAGCAAAAACTCGGATTGAAGCACTGAGTTTGGATAGAATAACAGTACAAATAACAAGGCATTCAAAACATTAAAATGTTGCTTTTATATCGAGTAATGTAGAAAATAACAAAGGAATTAAACAAGATAATGCTAAAATTGGTCATAAAGTGAAACAATAATTTTGTTATATTATTCACAAAATGACGATAAAGTTTAAAGGGAACTTTTGAATGTCCTCATCCTCAGGTGTTTGAAACTGCCAGTTGCGTTCCGTGTATATAGTTAACCAACATGAATCAGAATTTTCAACGTGTGCAGACATCCTGACAACCAAAACATTCCATTTCTTCCGCTTTTAATTCGTTTTGCAGTGTCATGTATTCTGCTAGTGAAGTTGCTCCTTATTGTTGACATAATAATATTTAATCCACGTTGCACTATAACTTACCCCTTATGTAGAGTCTTACTGGACTTTGTTTCCTCGCTCCATAAGCTGAACCTCCGGTACGTCTAGGTACCGCTTCCTCGATAAACCGGGCAACCAGAAATACCAATCGCCACACCTTCCTCCTAATCAGTTGATTAGCTGGAGTTTGCTAACATTGTAGGAATAGAGTTAGCTGACCTTCCTCCGTAATCACACGACACAGACCGAGGCAGAGTGGGGCGAAGAACCTAAAAGCTGGCCAAAAGTCGAAAAATAAAGTTACTATTTAGGTCGTTTGAATTATAAGGATGGTTAGAGTAACAGTCCAAGATTCAGCGTGTACAGGTGAATGGTCAAAAGAACTATCAAAAACAATTGTAAAGAGACCTTCCCGCGTGGAGCACGTTCAGCACGCAGTGGTCAGTCGACACTGCGTCTCTGTTAAAAGCCCTAGAAACTCGAAAAATCGTCCGATTTTAATTCTGCAAAATGGAATCATTAGCTAAAAGTAAGTAGGCCTAGATATCAGACACGTTTCATGGAAGGTAACTAAAAATAAGCAGTGTGGTATTTGAAAATATTTGGCGCGTAAAAAGAAATACATTATTTATACAGAAAACATGTTTTTAACAATAAAAAAGTAATATAATCCAGCAGAGTTGGATGGAAAACCCTATTTTAGAGTGAAGCTTATACTATTTACTAACTAACAAAACTAATGACTAGTAGCTTAAAGTAGCACAATACATATACGGGGTGATTCACGAAGAAACGGAAATACTTCGGGAGATGAATCTACATCGAAAAATAAGAAAAAAAGTTCATATAAACATAGGTCCGAAAATGCTTCGTTAGCGAGTTACAGCTAGCGAAAGATTTCGCCCGGGTTTCGGTTCCCCCGGGTAAATGAAGACTTTCTGAAATTCTGGAAAGGGGCGAATTCTGCTGTTTCTTATGGTTTTTGACCTGAAAAATCGAATAAAACAGGTCGCAGAACTGTATCTCCCATAAGTTTCATGATATCCGACGTAAAACAGAAAAATCTTTGCCTAAAAACAAATTTTGGAAAATTGGAAACAATTGAAATTTTTTGTTAATTTTTATTGACTTTATTTACACAATTTTTCTCAGAATTAAATTCTTTACAAGTTTTGTTTTTAACTTTATGCATTTATTAGTCATTTAACAAAGTTATTGTACTTCTAACCTAACCTTAGGTTATAACGTTAATTTGTTTAATGCTATGTTAGTCGCGTGGCACCAACAACATGAGAAGGCTCCCGTGTAACTCAATTTCATTTGCTATGTCTTTTGATATATAAAGGCTTTTGCAGTAAAATATTTATATTATCTTTTAACATCACCCACAGAACTTATAACATTAAATTGATATTCCCCAATCTTCACGAAAAAGTAAACTGTAGTTTATCTTTTATCGTATGTAAGTGCAAAAGAGATAGAAGGTCTCGACTTGCTTAAATGTGGCGATTTGCTTACGTAGGAAGAACCCGCCTCTAGTTTTAGGCACTCACAAATCGTAGCAGGTGCATGGGAATTTCCATGAGGCAAGTGTAGTCGAACGTGCGCAGTGCGTTGTGACACCTCTATAGCGCGCGTCTGTCGGAGGCTTATTAGACAAGTGCAAAATTTATTTTGCAAAACTGGCTTTAATTTGTTAATGAAACGCTTTCTTCGGAAAAACCCCAAACGTACAAAATGTGTAAGAAAACTTAACAATTTCTTATTAATAATTTTTTCAAAAACGCATGTTTTTTGAATTACAGTACCGTAGTCGATGAAAGAACGAAAATTGTGATTAAGGATTTTGCGAAAATCAGTAAGATATTTTGGTAAAAAAACTCGAGTTTCATTTTTTGTTGCAAAATATTGTACGAAATATCTGATTTCATTGGATATTGAAAAATTCTGTTTCATTTTTTTTAACTTCAACTTATTTGCATAGATTAGACCTTGTAAAATTTAAAACGATAAAATGTCATTTTTTCAACATTTATATTCCTTGGACGTAATACAATATATATAAGTAATTTTTTAATAGTTTTTAAAATAAATATTTAATCAGAATGAATGCTGAATAAATCATTTAATTATAGCATTTTATATAAATATTTCAATAGTCAGCAGCATTTTTGTGTTACAGTGATTTTCTTAATTAACTTAGAATATTATGAGAAATCATTTTTTCCTAAAATACACCATAGTATTCTTTCATACAATAATTTTTTCTACTTTTCCTAGTTCTTCACTACTGCATTTACTTTCGAATAACTAACACTAACTTACACTTATCTAACTCGCATAAGTCTATGTTCAATTACAGTATTAATTATTAAACAATAATTATATATTCTCCCTTATAAATTATCTTAATTTTAAATTTTAATAATTAATAATTAATTTAAAATATATTAGCATTATTAATCAATATCTGTGTATATTCTGTGCCTCAAAGGGTAAATTTTTAAAATAACAGTGACATTATATATTTTTAATTAATCACCTTAAAAATATTTATCCAACATTTCTTGTCTGTGCTTTTCTAAAACAATTTTTTAATCATATCATTTTTTCATTTGCGAATTTAAGTTGTAATCAGCGATAATCAGAAACGAGAAAATTTGATTTTATTAATATTAAATTTTTTTAACTTTTCCGGCCGCCAGGATAGCCGAATAGGCCTACATAATTTGAAGACGTACTTTCGCGTATGTTAATACATTCAGACACTTTTGTTTCGAGTCTGCGAAATATTCCTAAGGAAAAAAAAAATGAAATGCCTATCAACCGAAGCAGTGGCCTTGTTACTTCCACCCAAAATTCCAGGTGTTAATGATGTTGGTTCGTCATCTGTATCCTCAACGGACAACGATTCCGATGATTCTACTGACGATGAAGAGTAGTGTAAAATTATAAATATTTTTAAAATGACATTTTATATTTGTATTTTTTAATCATTCAAAATAAATTAGTGGCCCCAAAAACCAATAAACAATTCATTTTTTCCAATTTTGTCCGCCATGTTGGAACCGCCATTTTGTTTTTTGAAATTTGGACTTCAGATTCGTAATCAGCGACCCAAAAAGCCTATAAGTACTAAATTCTAGATCGATTTATAAATGCCTTTATATTTTGTCCAGCTTTTTGGCATTCGGCCCCACTGTGCGACGGCTAGTGGCAAACAATGCGACGACATCACACAAACAAAGAAATGTCTTACAGTCTACTATGTAGTGATTCTAGTAATATCTCTTACCATCTGAAGACCAGTTTTAATCTTGTACTGCAGTGGTTTTAAACTTTTTTTGAGCCCATGACTCCTCTTACCAACAGCATTCATTCCCCGGCGGTTCTCCTGTGGGATACGTGGTCGAAACTCTTGTGGAGTATGGATATTTGGCCCAATATTTTCTAGAACGAGAGCTTTGTAGAGGAACCAAGTGCCATCACTTATGTTTAAAGCGTATAAATTTCCCAGCGCTGGTTTATTACTAAAATTTACATTTAAAATAATCCATATTCAAGGTGCACTGATTGAAAACTACCGGGTTACTACGTTCTACTTTCCCGGTGTTCTCTCATCAGCTAGTCTTATCCACCAAGCTTCTAGACGCTATTCCTGGACGCTAAACATCAACTGTAGCGTCCTTTATAGTTAGACTGTTAACGTCCATGTACGGGAATCCCGTCACACCTCCTCATCTATTCCTTTCGTCTTTACAAAACATATCTCTTTTTCTCCCTCACCCTCTCTTTCTCTCTCTGTGCTTCCGCCTTCTCAAAGTTTGCTTTGCATTGATGCCTTTTTCTCTCTGTCTTGACCCCACGGCTGGAGAGGTCTTGTCCCAAGAACAGCCCGGGACTTTCTTCGGAAGGATCTCAGGTATCATGAAAAAACTATTAGAAAATGATTAATTGAATTTCCTGAATAACTTTCCATACAGTACAACCAGACAAACTAAGGTAAAATGTAATCAACAGTCGGTGTAACCACGTAACGTGTAAGTCGTGCGAGCTTACGATCTCAAGCGTGTTGTGAGTGTTCGCGCGCGCGTGCGCGCGCGTGTGGTACTTACTCGAGCGAGTATTACGATTCTGATAACGAGTCTATACCTCGAAACGCGTAAGTATAAACGACGGAAAGGCAGAACGGATGAGTTGATAATTTGATTTCTCTTATAACCTAGTTTCGACGATTGCTTGGGTGTGATTGCGCGCGCGCGCGTCGTTTATGGTCGGGGCCTATACTTCGTCATCAATGGCAAAATGTGTTTATTATCCATTAATTCAGTGGTAAAACGTGCTCAGTGTATGGTTAACCGCATAGCCGGGGTACGCTCTCTGCTCACAACTCAACGGATGAATAATTAATACTCACACACATAGATATGTGTATATTCATTATGTTGTTTACAGTAACTACGTATGTTAATATAAACAAAGTGCGGTAGCGTGGTGGCCTCTGTCGGTAATGATGTGGAAATTGCTGTGAAGTCTAAAATTTCTGTTATTGCAATAACTGCAATATTGGGTTTAAAATATTTATGATACATATCGTTTGGTAGATCGTATCTCATCACATCATCATCACCACAGCTCGAAGGACTAGGCCTTAGACCTGTTCCGGAACCCATCTCCTCCTCGGTCTATCGACATCTCTCTTCCCAGTAGGGTGATAATCCAAGGCAGCCACAGGTAGACGGATATCAGGAGTGCGATTCAAGTGTTGACACCATCTCCTTCTGTGGTCTTCAATCTTCTGGTGCAATGATACAATGTGTAAATCGCGTCTAATATCCTCGTTCTTTCTCCGATCCAAAAGAGAACAAATTTGCGTCCATCTCAGAAATTTCATTCCGGCTGCCTGAATCCTCTGCACGTCCCTTTTACCAAGAGTCCATGTATCACTAGCATACAGGAATGTGGCGACAGCCACAGTTTTATAAAATTTCATTCTGGTATCCTTCCGTGTTTATTTTTCAGGTACCTATGAATCGTTCCACCGATGCGTCTAAATTTTGTTAGCTTTCTATACCAATCAATATCAGTTCCATATGAGATATTAAAACCCATGTAATTAAAGTGGCTAACCTGACCCATAATCTGATTATTCACGACTATCTTAGTTCTTATAGGATACCTGCCCTGAAATGCCATCGTTTTAGATTTTATTTTGTAGCAGAGATCTGTAGCCCATAGTCTTGTATGATGCTATTGAACGTAAATATCGCCCGCTGTAACTGGTCTTCTGTTTTCTGTATCATCACCTTGTCATCTGCATAAAGCAATGCATTCACATGGACGTTTTGCTGAAGTGACACTCCCGAGTTAAATTTAGCTGTCCGTCCCCGAAATATTATCAATATGTCCATGTAGATATTAAAAAGTGTGGTGAAATAGGGTCTCACACCTTTATTTGTAGGAATATCTTCTGATAATTTACCTTTCACATCCACGGCAACCGCTGTCTAGTAATATAAGCCCCTAAGAACTTTAATTAATTGCGAAGAGAAACCTCTTTGTTCCACTATACTCCAGAGTAGCGAACGTTTCACATTATCAAAAGTTTTGACACATTTATGAACGCTAGATTCCCTTCTCTTTTCAGTTATTAATTTAAGTGCAAAGATAACATCTGTGCATGATCTCCCATTCCTGAAGCCATTTTGTTCTTCTGATATTAAAGCGTCAGCTATTGGCTTCAGTCTCCCAATTATTATTCTAGCGTAGACCTTATATAGGGTCCGGCAGTGAAGCGGGAAAATTAAAAGTACCCAATTTTTTCATGAAACATTTATTATCAGAATTTTTTTTACAGATTTGAGTTGAGTAAAGTATGCCATTATTTTACTTTTTAAAAATAACGCCGCTCAAGTGAGAGCCATTTCTGTGTAAACATTCTTCTAATCTTGACCCAAAATTTTCCATCACTCGACGAAGCAGGTCAGGTTGAATCCGTGCAATTTCTTGTCTGATATTCGTTTTTAATTCCGGTATGGTGTGCGGTCTATCAATGTACACCCTGCTCTTCAGAAATCCCCAAAGAAAAAAGTCGCATGCGGACAAATCTGGGGATCTTGCAGGCCACGAGATGTCGCCATATCTGGATATGAGTCCGTCCGGGAAGAGTTCTCTTGAAGCAGCCATGGACACACGAGCAGTATGACTTGTGGCACCATCCTGCTGGAAAAAATTAATTTCCGGAAACCTAGGGAGCTGTTGCATAAAAAATGTTCTGACCATGTGTGTGTAGCGGTCTGCATTGACAGTTTTGGTGTTTCCTCTATCGTCTTGGAAAAAATATGGCCCAATAATGCCAGATGATGAAACTGCACACCACACCGTAACTTTCGGACTATGTAATGGCTTTTCATGCAACTCACCTGACTTTTCATCATTCCAATATCGACTATTTTGGTTGTTTACATATCCATTCAAATGTAAATGTGCTTCATCTGACATAAACATGCGGTGAATAAAGTTTTCATCATCATTTACACGTCGCAATATTTCTTCGCTGAAAATCCTGCGAGCCAGCATATCGCCATCTTTCAACTCCTGGATTACTTGAACTTTGTAAGGATGGAAAGATAAGTCTTTATGCAAAATTCGTCGTAACGATGTGTCACTAATGTTTAGTGCTGATGCATGTTTCATCGCAGAACGTTGTGGACTACGCGTCAATGCTACTCGAACTCTTTCAATGTTTTCCTCTGTTGTTACAGACCTTGTTGCTCCTCTATGCTTTAAGTTTAATGTGGAACCAGTTTCTTCAAACTTTTTCACCCATGACATAATTGCATGAGCTGACGGCACTCTTCCATGTCGTGGAATATTGAAATGATTACGAAACAATCGTTGTACAGAAGTCACACAGTCACCATTCTTATAAAACGATTTTACGCAGAAAGCATGCTGTGCACCGGACCACTGCTCCATGTTTAACAAATGGCATTAAATGTAAAACAACAATCGAAAACCTCCACGCCCACTCGTAAGCAGAAAATGAACTATCGGACTTTCAAAATTTCCCGCTTCACTGGCGGACCCTATTATGTAGTATCCAAAATAAAAATTCCTCTGTAATTATCTGTCTTTGTACGATCTTCTTTTTTGAATAATGTCATTACAACCGCTTAGTAGATCGTATATAATAGGCGTTTACCCCTGACACGACGTGTCTTTTTATATATCCGAGCTCTCCAACACACACACACGGGCGCGCGCGCACACACAAATGTACAGAACACGCGTGAGATTGTAGGCGCACATGACTTCAACGTTACGTGGTTACTGACTGTTGTTCACATTGCGCCTTATTTTGTCTGTACTCTATCGAATAGAAAATTATTCAGGAAATTGATTCGCAAACAGTTTTTTCGTGTTGTCTGCTACCATTCCGATGCGCGTCCCGAGTTGTTCGTGGGACAAGCCCTCTTCACCAGTAGGATCAAGACAATACGGAAAAAAGGAAAAACCCTCCAGTCCTTCATTAAGACACCGTAATGTAGGATATTACAAATTTCGTACTAGACACAAACTTATAAAACCAAAAAAGCTTAAACTCCTGTCGTGATATATCAACGTAATGTGACTAGCGGTGGAAATATGTAGATTTAGTTCACGGGCGTCTCGCAGAACAAGCTAGAGCACAGATTGCCTGTCTACTTGTTTGAAGGCGAGTGTAGCTGATTGTTGACATCGACTTGCTGCTTACGTTATTTTACATTGATTGCGAGTTAACATGCATAGAGATGTAACAGATCTACGTTAGAGACGTAGTTAACACTTTATCAATTTCGTCACAGATAACACCCATGTTGATATTAACGGGTCTTCTTCTTCTGATAGTTGCTATCCGTTTCGGATGTTGGATATCATACAGGCTATTCTAACTTTCTGCACTGCTGTAACGGAATAAGTCAGTTGTATTCATGCCAGACCAGGTCCCTAAGTTTCTCAGCCATGATATTCTCGGTCGCCCAACTCCTCTCTTTCTAAGTACTTTTCCCTGTAGTATGGACTGCAATAAGTAAAATCTCTGTTCATTTCTCATGAGATGTCGCAGATACTTAAGCTTTCTTATCTTCACTGTGTTAATAACTTCCCTTTCTTTCTTCACCTTTCTAAGAACTTTAACATTAGTTATATGCGCTGTACCTGAAATGCTCAGTATTCTACGGTATTAACGGGTAAACTTTGAAAGTTAGGTTCAAGCAGGTCAGTATTAGTTAGTAATATAGGAACTATATTCATCATTCTTGACTTTTTGACTCTGAATTAGTCAGAAACTATGAAATATTTAGAAATATTCTATAAATCTTCGAACTCCGTGAACTCATGTGCGTAATGAGACCCTTCCTCTTTTCTTCTTCTGGGATTACAACCCAGTATGGCTTTTATTCTCTTCAATGTGATATTTCTCCATCCATCCTTCTCATTACGTAGTGTTCTCCATCCATTCAAGAAAGTATCAATAGCAAGTCGTGGTTATAACAGCAATGGATAGACAAAAATTAAGCAGACACTTGAGGAAACAAGGAAGAGTGCGCTTAGGTTGCAGTAAATGGCAAGTAGCTCCTTTCCCACGCACGCACGGACACACACACACACACAGATAGATATACATCGTACATACATTGTTAATATTGATTCCATAGAAACAAATGTATGCTTCTTTTTAATACAATATTTAATTTTGTTCTACGAGGAGACGTTGACATTATAATATCACCGCTATAGTAAGATTTCTTGCACCTATACGCTACCTTTCAAGTATAAAGCTTAAGAAATGTATATTAAGAGCATGTTTGAACAATACTTGTATAACATTACAATAGAAACGGAAAATAGCCACATTTTCCATTGCTGTGGCCCTTTTTAAAGGCGCCTTTGGACACGTACAAATAAGGCAGTTTGTTTATTTGTGTACAATTTGTTTTATGTATTTTTTTTTTAAAGTACACAACTGCGGAGTCTTTTCTGTTCTTTGAAATGTGTTTCCATTTATAGTATAAATTCAGTTATAAATAGAACATAAGTCATTCATAGCAATATCGTTTTAATGAGATACTACCGCTTTTAGTGATACAATTTTCAGATCCTGGCAGATTTTGTATGAAATAGTGTTATAGAACTAACGATTTAGGAAATAACGATAAAATCGTTTCAAAGGTACAAAAATATTGAGTACAGATGGTTTGTTGGTTGACAGTATTCGGATTTAATATGGATAGAGTTTATAAATGTGGTCATCCTTCGATTTTGTTCTTACATCGTATTCTTGGATTTTGTCGTCGACGACGTGATGAAGAGATCACAATGAGCAGAATCTAGCTTAGGCAATAAGATAAAAATGTTCCGCATCAGAATAGTATTTTTGAAGTCTTTCATTGTCGCCCAATTACAGTGGAACAGAAGAAAACTGTGCAGTTGTGTATTTTTGTTTTAAATACATAGAACAAACAGTATGCAAATAAACTGCCTTATTTGTGTGTTTCGGTCCAAAGACACGTTTAAGAAGGACCGCAGCAATGGAAGAAGTGGCTGTCTATTGTAATGTTATTCAAGAATTGTTCAAAGGTGCTCTGAACATCCTTTTTGCGCTGTGAGTCAACTTCGTAATTGTGAAACTTTGGCAAGCGACACGAGCGAATAATACTACAGTAATACTTCGTTTAGCGCTGATTCGTCATGAGCGCTTATGGGATGAAAAGTCAGGGCCAACTCAGTACCGCTACTGAAACAGCAAATCATTTTACAAACCTCTGTCTGTACTCCTGGTAAGCAATGTCTCCAGGTGCTGCTACACGGTGCCGACATAATAGGGCAAGCTTTAATTATGATAGAACAGTTAAGTGAAGAAGCCCAAGAAACGAGAAACAAGGACTTCAAGAATTACAGGGAAACTTTGCACGCAAAATATCACGCGCTGAAACAAATGAAGATGCATTACATGTGCTCGTAAAGTCTGATCCAATTATTTCCAGTTTACGAAAAAAGAACAAAAGGAAATTTTCAGTTGACAATTCTTTGAGACTGTTGATACTGTCCGCGCTCCACATCAGTGTTTCAGAAGAGACCGAGGACTAGTAATAATTCGGATGATCCTACTGATAGTATATAAAATTTATGCTATTTTATGTGTGTAAATTACAGCGTCAGGAACCGTTTTTATAGAATTTTCGTAGCCTGTGTGTGTGTGTGTGTGTGTGTGTGTGTGTGTGTGTGTGTGTGTGTGTGTGTGTGTGTGTGTGTGTGTGTGTGAGTGTAAAATTAAAGTAATAGACACTAATATTAAACATTAAAAACAAATTTACATTTTGTTGGTACTTAACCCACGACCTCATGAAAAGTGGTTTCACTTCCATTGAAGTTATCGGTGGGGGAGTTTCGACTTCTCTCCACCCTAACTGAGCCAGTACTGTATTCGGGAGCTCGTTCACTGTCGATTTCATGCAGAATGGGCATGATATTACCAACTTATTTGGGGGGGGGGGAGTTTGCCAGGTTTTTTTACGTTTGGCCCCACTGTGCGTTGGGCGCAATTCTACATTCACGGGTTCGGTCAAAGCGTGCCACACAGCAGTAATGGCGATACCATACGTACCAAAAATAGTAATAAACTCAATTATAATTAAAAAGAAAATAGCTCTGTGCGTAAGTGTAGTACAGATACGGATTACAAAACAAACAGAATATTATACTCAGCCGCTTCATTCGATCAGCCGTCTAAAATTTTGATGTTTTTATATAATTTTCAAAAATCAGCGACCCACAAATTGGTTATATTCAAATTTTTACGGAAATCAGATGACTGATTGAATTGTGGCCAGCTTTGGAGGTTAAATGCTACGTCTGGACCAGACGACTGCACAGCATGCATCCCCGTCACACAAATCCAATAATGCACCTCCCTCCATAACAACTGAAGAAAGAGGTCGCCTTTTCAACGTTTCAGAGCAGCACAAAGGAGACAACATTTCGATACCCGCTCCCTGCGACAGCGTTCGAACGCGTCACGTTATTGCACAGCGTTTGTCGATGGTCAGAAGATTAAATTCTCTGCTTGAAGAAAAAAGTAATGAAACATCGGTATGAGACTACACGATTGCTTCGATCAAGGATGGAATAATTAAGCTCGTCCCTACACGGCGCTACTCACTAGTTACGGAACTACTCAAAGTGACTAAAATTGCGGTTTCAGTTTCGTTCGGCAAACATTTGCGCTGTACAATTATCATGTCGCGTCGTGCTTAGGAAGACATGCATTCATATTATTATTGCAGACGAAGGAACAAACAGTGAAGTATTTTGGGTAGATCCTTACATGGAAAAATCAATAATTGCCGACTTTTCGTAGTTGATGCATTTTAGTGAATGTCGTAACAGTTCTATTTTCATTTCTACAATTAACTGGTCTAGCCACACGACAGGAAAACACAAGTATGAGAGAGTGCGAGAGTAATGGAATAATTGTACAGCATAGAACTAATAAAAATTAAAAAATTTAGTTTTTAAAGTAATGATATATATAAACCTTCATTGCATAACACACGCGCGTTTCTTTAGTATTCACATTATCGTTAAAAATTATATAGTAAATATGTAGTATACTATTATATATAATCATCAGTAGGTCTACAGCCCACCGAGGGCCTCAGCTTCCTCACGATTTTTCTCCAGACTTTTCTATCAGTGTCCACCAATTTTTCACTCCAAGTACTTTCATATCTTCTAGGATTCCATCAATTTATCGTAGTCTAGGTCTTCCACGTCCTCTCTTTCCTTCTGGTGTGGATTTCATTATCATCCTCATTTTTTTTCTGTACATGCCCTTCCCATCTCAGCCAGCTATCCTAATTGGTGTTACGATATCAGGCGATCTTTACAACTCATAGAGCCGTCTCTTTTACTTTATTCTCCACTCTCCATCTTCCCTAATGGATCCATAAACTATCCTAAAGTATTTTCCTTTCAAAAGATGCAAGTCGAAACAGGTCACCTTCCGCGGCACCCATGTTTCACTCCCTTACATCAGGAACGGTTTTACTAATTTAATATATATGTATATTGCGACGATACAAATAAATATTTTCGCATAGGATAATTATGTGTGTTTAAATTATGCACAAGTCTATATTGGAGGTATAGAAAAATTATTTATTTATAACACAAGTAAATAATTGTTCACATGATACATTTAAATTAAACAAAATGTCATGTATAGTATTTTATTTGTTTTCAAAGAGTTTATATAGTTCAGTTTTGGTAGGTTTTACTTGAACGTAGAATTCCTTTACCCTCGGCGTGACGTCACTCGCTCCGTCGCTGTTACGCTCCTCTCTGCAATGATCGCCGGTCTCCTCTCACTCTCTCTCTCTCTCTCTCTCTCTCTCTCTCTCTCTCTCTCTCTCTCTCTCTCTCTCTCTCTCTCTCTCTCTCTCTCTCTCTCTCTCTCTCTCTCTCTCTCTCTCTCTCTCTCTGCGCTGGGGTTCGCCGAACAGCTGATAACACTGATGCAGATTTTACACACGAATTGTCACTTTCCGAATCGTTTGTTTACTAGCTCGCAATGGGTTATTATTAATTATTGTTACTCAGGGTGATAATGAATTATATTATTTAAAAGCGGTGAATATTGCTTACACCATCCGGCTATTCTTGAAGTGTTCCGCGTTAATAAGGATTTATCACGGTAGATAAATCTCCCTAAGCGGAAAATCTTCCACTAACACGTAATAGCACTTGAATATTTTATAACTGGTAGTTCACCCTCTCGGTTCTAATCGACAAACTCGAAAAGAGTCCCAAGACTTAGATTTGCTCTAGATTAACCAGATCGAACAAGAAAAACTCTTGACGAAGAGCCCACGTTCATTAGGCAACGGCTTCCGATGAACTGACACGAAGTACACCTGACAACCGGCGGATCTGACTGAATTTAGGGGCTTCTGATTGGTCAATCGACTGTCTACGTGGTAGATTGGACAAAAGATAGACGCGTTGCAGGCGAATCTTTGTATAAATCTGCGAGTGCCTGCTTAGATTTTATCTAGAATTTTTATTACTCTTCAGTTGATAACCGTCAAAAGTTGAGTTTTCAATTACTAGATAAACCGCATTTAAAAAATAGCTGAGAACAACAAAGTATATAGAAAATGTAGCTACTTTCATAAATAATTCACTGTCCAAGTCTCATGCCGATCGGATAACAAACGCGGAAGATACAACACGAAGGTTCACCACACGCGAACGCGCGCACATATTCACAAACAAAGTACATGACATTATAAAGCAAAATTTACAAAGAATTTGGTATAACACAAGTCCTTATCCATCACTAAATACAAAACTTATAGCTAATTGACAAAAATTGCATAAATCAATCTAAAACATGCTAATGTCCGTCATCCATGCTGTGGTATTCTTATTCTATGTTTTTGGAAGTCATTTTACAACACTACAAACGATTTTATTTATTTAATGTGCGACAAATCTTTACATAACACTAGAACACATTAAAATTCGTGTGTGTATTTGATGAAAGGTGTAATCGTAATAATAATAACGCTATGTAACCTGGTTAAAAATCATTTCAATATTTATTAATAAAATTTCTTATTTGTGTTACGAATCAAAATCATTATTTTTTGCACGTCTAATTATTACACATATGTCATACTCTTATATTACACATAGACATGTTATACAATATTATATTCTAATACATCGTCATAATTTTTATATAGCTCTCAGCTAGCTCATTTGTATTATACTGATTAGATCATCTAATTTTCTAATCATCTAATCTCCTTTAAAATCTTCGTCTAATTAAAATACACATTTTGGTGTATTTGATTTTGTGCTATTATGCACACAAGTATTACAAATTAAATAAATACAAATAATTGTTAGCATTCCTTAAGGGTTGGCGCTTTACAGGAATGGACAAGTCGCGCACGCACACACACACACACACACACACACACACACACACACACACACACACACACACACACACACACAGACGTAACATATGTGTGTACACAGAGACAGAGCAGCTGGCGTGTTTCACCTGTTCCAACCTGCACGTTTTGGTCGTTCGTATGGCAAGCTCAACGATTATTATTAACAAAATGAATTATTTATTTATTCTAATTAATTATTTTAATTACTTCGTGCAATGCACAGTAACCTATACATTTGTACTGTTGCAATATATATATATATATATATGTATGTATGTATATATCGTAGACTTTAAAAATTAGTAAACGTCTGTTCAACATTTAATATACTAAAAATATGTTCACCATTTAATAAAATATTAAACACACCAGTTTTTAAATATGTGGGATGTTTAGTTAGAGATGATATGCGTTGTAGTCAGCTGAAATGCAGAGTTACTTTGGGTAAGGAACCCCTTAATAGAAAGAAAATATTATTGTGCGGGCCACTATACGTAAAGTTGAGAAAGAGGATGGGTAAGTGTTTCTTTTGGAGCGTGTTGCTATACGGGGTAGAAACTTAGACACTGAAGAAAATAGAGGGGATGAGATTATAGGCATTCGAAATGTGGACATAGAAAAGGATGGAAAGGATTTCCGGGAACGATAGAGTGACGAATGATGAGGTACTTGTAGGAGTAGGAGAGAAAATGAGAGTGCTGGATATCCTGAAAGGGAGGCAGAGAAATTGGTTGTGACACTGTGTGCGGCAAACACAAGGTCGAGTTAAAACTGAGCTTCGCTCCTCGCTCAGCTATCTGTTCCTCAGCCGTTTAGAAAGATATCTTCATACGTTTTTTTTTTTGTTAAGCCGTATGATGTTAGACTGATGACAACTTTATTTTGTTTAATCACTTAATAAATGTGTGATTGACTTTTTTAAAATGTTCTCTTGTGGGTGTGCCCTTATTATCAAAAAATTAAATTTTTTAACACATTAGACCGGTTGTCTCTAATATAGTCAAGATACATTCATAAAATTTTAACAGCTGGTTTAGTATTATGTTGTAAACATACGCATCTAGAATAATTAAAATTGTTCAAGTAGTTTCCATTTTATGTAAATATTAATATCAAAATTTGACTGAAAATTAGTGTTTTAGAAAAAATATGATAAATAAAGTTATATTGTACAGGTTGCCGAGCTTCTAAATCAGTAAACACAGTTAAATTAAATGCGGTTAAAACCCGCAAAACATTTCAAGCGTATATCTTCAGTACTTCCGAGATAATTGGACACAAATACCTGCAATTTAATATAGGCAGTATAGGGCACACAATCTCTCCTAATGTATCCATCATACAGATTGTGTGGCTAATATGTTTATACATAATACATTTATATAAATAAAGCGTGAAAAATTGCGAAAAACTGTTTTGATGAATTATGTTTTAAGTATGATATTCATATCAGGCTGTTTCATAGTCCCATCTTCATCTTCTCCGTCGATGAATTATTAAAGTAGGCCTACTCCTACTGTAAGTGACAAGACACGTGCAGTTACAAATAAATGATCAGAGTACACTTGTTAAAGCAATGACGGGTAGCGTTCTTTTGTGAATTTAAGACAGGTGATATGGTGGTGGTGATGATGATGATGTCGATGTCATGACGCTGATATATTTTATTGAAGTGACGTCTACTTTTGCTTGAAAATAAATCCAACTGCAGTATGAATATTCCCGTGAGAAAAAGAACTAACGAGAATAGAATACGATTTCAATGAATGCAGGTAATTTGGACACAATAACGACGTAAGTACAGTACTTTTCCCTACTACAGATACCATTATTGCTACATTTACTGCTCCAACAACGGCGCTATTATACATAATTGTCTGCATATTCTCTTCCACTACAACGCGTTCTTCTGTGACGTCTTCTCTGAGACTAAAAATCCAGTTCTTTCTCCGTTCCTGATGTTTCCGTTGCACGTCTACCTTTTCCATTGATTGTACAGTAGTAATCTGTCTTCAGTTTGCGTATAATTTTAATATCTCTTTAATAACCGTAAGACAGTTGCAGTAGGTTTTAAAGTAAAGTGCTTATGTGCTGTAAAGCTCCTGTTAGGGGCGTAATCACAGGGTGGCTAGACTGGAAATGTCCAGGGGCTCACAAGATAAAGGCAGGGCACCATCTTTCCTTTTTAGACTGAGAAATATATTCTAGCAAAATACCGAGTTACTTAACAACATATAGACAATAAGTCGAACTTGGGAGTAACTGAAAGCCTTTTGTGTAAACTGTACTTGGTTGACTAAGCAAAAATTACGTATCCGCCTAGCGAAATTTGGAGAATTAGTGGCATTTCCAAGAGGTTACAATTTTTAGTTGGTTGACCTAGCAAAATTTATAGGAAAGCCTTTTAATTACCCTTAAAACATTGAATTACTTCTTGTGTCTACCTTGAAAAACGACTTATTAATTTTATTAGACAATTTTTATCGGTAAAATTATCAGTATTATATATTGCAACTATACAAATTAAAACTGCATAGATAGGTTACATTGAAATTATTACAACAGAGTCTATATCTGGAGGCAGGAAAATTTTATTCATTAACACATTAAAATTTACTATTTTCTTATTTATTTTTAATATTAAATTGTTTATTAAATAATTGTCTTTCAATAAATAAGTCTATTGGCTTGTTTTATATATATATTACTTGTACGTAGAATTCCAACTTTTTTCGTAGACATCAGGCGCTCCCCACGCTGCTCGTCCGCACCGCTGCGACTCTTCACGTCGACCGAGCGAAGATCTCTAATGCTGAAATACGAGTATCTACGTCGCGGCTTACACACGCACTGCGATATGCAACTGTTATTGTTTATAACTTAAATAATCTTAATCTCAGGATCAAAACTGGGTAAAAATAGATCGTGTATTAAGCGTACACAAATCCGGCTTCTTGAAGTGTTCTCGCGTTAACTCAAAATATCTCGTTAGATGTTTTGCCCCTAACCCGGAAAATCTTCCACTCTGCGCGAAAAAGCACTAGATTATGATCTAGTTATTATTTGAATTCTATAAATTGGCAATGGTTACGAAGAACTCGAACCGTGAACAAACTTCTAAGTCCCGTGACAGCGAGTACGTCTTTCTATGGCAAGACTACAGAAGAAACTGAGCGATGTGCTCTCTGCAACGGACCATTTCAAATAAGTTTTAGACCTTCTGATAGGTGGAAACTCTAGCAACGTCACAGATTTTCGTAGTGATATCCAGAAATCAGGCTGAAACTCTGTCCGATTCTGCAAAGACCTCTCTAGATTTAATCTACAAATTTTATTACTTTCTAGGAGACAACGAAAATAAAAGAAGACTGATTTAATAAAAAAAAAAAAAACATAAAAATTATAGTTGTGGAGAATTGAGTGTATGGAAAATGTAGCTTATAACCATGAGAATACCCTCTCCAAGATTCATAATAAAATGTTAATTTTCAACGAAGTTATTAAATAAAATGTAAATCACACGCGCATCCGCGCACTTACACATAAATATTTCACATGGCGTAAAAGAGTATAAAATTGTGAACATTTTGACATTACATGCTTTTTTACACATAGCTTGGTTGAAAACTTATGACTACTTTACAAAGAAAGAACAAATCAATTTAAAACATGTCTATGGCCGTCAGAAAATGTGTTAGGCCTATAGCCTTAGTATCCCTATTATAGAACTTCATATACTGTGTTTTGTTGCAATATATATTTATATTTAGCCTATATTATACTGCGGAAGCAAACATAGTTGCAAACAATTGGTGCGTTCGGCTTGAATTTAGGAAAGCGCGATGACATATAAAACCGTCAAGATAAACGGTTAAAAGATCCGGAAAGTTTCTTTCCGAGTAAATGTGTTTTATTGTACATCTGAGTAACTGATGGTGGTAAAACGTGAGGTGTACCACGGTGGGATGGCGCACAGGCCGCAGACGTAATGTTTGAAGAACCATAATTTTGTTTACATTAATTACCGTACATTTTTATATCTAAAGTAAATATTTTTCCATTTAGAATCTACTCCTCGTCCCAAGTTAAAATAACTAACCCCAAACTCGAGAAACTAATTACTATTATTTTACCCGTTTTGCCGTAGTAGCATCGTTACTACAATACTGTGGACATTAAAATTCAGTTGCCCAAAAATATAGTTCATTACAATAAAAGTAGCGTTTATTTTTATCATTACAATAAAAATTATGGAATTTCATAACAGGTGAAATTTATAACAAAATATAAAATACTTTTAAGCTCAAAACTAATTAAATTAGAGTAATCTTGATGACGTCCGTTTACTCAGTGCTCCTCGCTTCAGCTAACTTTATAGTCATTCTTCACAACAGTTATCTGCCAATTTAGTAAACATATGTCGAGCGTGAGGCTGTTGTCTCAAGTACGGGCACTGGAAACCTAAAGTTTATGTTAGACGACTGCTGGGAAGCGCTATATATAGGTCTAGCTTCTGACTCACCTTTCGATGTGATACTAAACTATGAGGAGGTAGTGGATCCGATGGCTAGAGTTACGACTTCGTGGCCGACTGGAAAAGAGTAGTCAATGAGATGAGTAGCCGTACGCGTGCTCATTAAAGAGACAGATGATTTATTAAAGAGACACATGCCATTGTCATTTTCTATTAATTCACCCGGCAAAAGTGTTTATATCCGTTCAATACTGTTGTTTGTAACATAAGGTGTTGTTTAATTATATAAGCATTTATTTAAATATCGTAATTAAATATGAAACGGGTAGGTCCCCTAGAGCGGATGGATGATCAGCGTATACCAAAGAAAATTCTGAGGGCACATGTGTAGATATAAAAACTGAAGAGGGGTCGGTCTAGGATAAGATGGCTGGTTGATGTCCTTGAAGATCTCAGACGAATGAATGTGAGGGGTTACGCTGAGATGGCAACGGATAGGAGGCATTGGAGGGAAGCCAGGGCTCACGTTGGGCTGTGGTGCTAAAGAAGAAGAAGAAGAAGAAGAAGATCGTAATTCAACTTATCTTGTTTCTTCATTGTTTCGGTTATTGCATTATTTGTATCAGTGATACTTTAGCGCTCTTCTTTGTGACATCTTCATATTGACTATTCAGTTCTCTTTGTGATTCGTTTGTACAACTTGTTGAATTTTCTATTTGATGTAAACAACTTTTTATTGTAACGTGTTATGACAATATATGCAACGTCTAAATTATAACAAAAAGATAACAGCCGAAAAAGAACGGCAGCAGTACGTGTGTTTGCACTAGCGAAAGTGCACCAACGCTTCCACGAGTAATACATTGCAGAAGTGGTTCGCAATGATTGTAAATATAATCCACTTGGTCTTGATCGGAAAGGTGACATCTGCGTGGACACAATTACAAAGTGTTATGTGAAGCTCTCTACTTCGTCCACCCAATGGCTTACATTTGTTTGTGCATAATCATTAGATAGATTTTTTTAGTACAGTTGAGACACAAAAAAATAGTAGTTGAAGTATACAGGTCTCCTGCATATCGTTTGCCAAATCCGCTGTATCATTTTTAAAGAAAAACACTAACAGTAAAAAACCGAAAACGAAAAACTTGGTTCGAAAATGTAGTCTAAGTTTCGATTAATTAACATCGTACGTCGGCACAAAACGTCCCGACATAATGGACTGTAGGAATTGTTGCCATGTCGTGTGCGAATGAAAGTTTACGATTTGTTTACGACGCGGATGTTTTCTGCGACAGCATTGATTTTCGGTAGTAGGCCTAACATTGAAATGGCCCACCCCGCCTTATAGACTTCGCCCGCCTAATTGGCACACACACACACACACACACACACACACACACACACACACACACACACACACACACACACACACACACACACACTTACAGTTAATCTCGCCCGCCTAATTGGCAGCGCGCACACACACACACACACACACACACACACACACACACACACACACACACACACACACACACACACACACACTTACAGTTAATCAGAGAGTCGACGTTTTCAAAGTTCTGTAACATAAACACAACACGCCGTACTCAGTTTAAATTGTTTTAACCTAATCCACGCGCTGTGCGTTCATCATTAGCTTAGCGTCTCCTGTGAATATAATTAACCGAATACAAGATCTGTACCGTAGTTACATACACGTTTCTCTCTTTCTAATGAGGGGGTTGTTTTGTGCTTGTTGTACCGAAGAAAGAGGCAGAAACTTTTCAGCTTAACGATTCGTTGACACGAAGCCAGCAAGTAGTGCTTGGTGAGACTTCTGGAAGTTGTCCTGTCCACTGAAAACGTTCTCTTCAAATGCCACGACGCCGGAATACCGTTGGAAACTACTACAGGGGAGTGGAAATTTCAACCTCTTTTACTCCAGTGGGACGGGCTCTTCACATAATTTTGCATCGGCCAGAAGAAAAATATTCAGAAGCCTTCGATGTAATAATGTCCTCTTAATTGCGCAGCCCTTCCCGACACTGTGTATGTGCTCCAATCAGATTGTACCGTTATTAAGATGAGATTACAGTTCTGAGTCCTCTTTTTTATTTTACTTTTTTTAATAAAGTTTTGTTAATGGTTATAATCACAGACAGAATTAACACTGTCTATTTCCGATCTGATGATGAGCTGTGAAGCTTGAAAGCGCTAATCGGAATAATTTTTCTATAGTGGTGTGCAACAGTGTAAATTTTTGTTCTGAGTCGACGCTGACGCGCTGTGTTGCCACAGTTAGTAGGCCTATTCATCGACCGCAGTTTATCACCTGAAACAAAGCTGACTGACTATGTCGTCGTCATTCTGCTGTCAGTGTAGTCGTTCTTTAATGGCGTGCAGAAACGTGTCAACAACATGTGTTACTTAAGCAGCACAACGCTACCAGAAGGTTGCCGACTCCTTGCGATTCTCATCAACAGAAAGAACGTGGACGAAACAGTACAGTGAGGAGTAAGAGGGGAACGAAGGAGAGAAATAGGAGAAAAGAGTGAAGATGGGGTTTCGTTTGAGCATCGTCGCATGTGGAAGACGCACGCGGTGCAGTGCAGAAGTCAGCTAAACGGATAGTGTCAGGAAACAGATGAGCTTGTACTTTTTAAAGTAGTACGATACCATTGTAGACTTTGTGGGAAGGATCGCAATTCGAACCGCAGTCAGTTCCATAAGTTTTGAATCGTCATGTTCGCAGAAACTCGTCTTTCACGAATTGATTCATCTTAATGGATTAATTATTCACGAATTCTTTTATCTACCTAATTAATAATATTTTTTTTTAATATTTTACTCGTTTCTAACAGATTTAATAGATAATTTGGCTTGTCTTATTTAATATTATTTCGTGCTGATATTGGCATTCGTTCGTCTTTAATGGCATAGTGTAATGAACAAAACTGTCGTATGTCAGGAAACAATACAATGTCCATTATATAGCCCCAGCTGTGTGCTGAGATCCATAGCATGCGTCTGCTGCATAAACAACGCTTTTCCACACGTACGCGTCGGTTGGATGCATTCATTGCGTGCTTTCATCGCATGCGACAGTCGCTCAAACGAAACCGCACCCTAAGAGTGAAAGAAACGAAAAAGTCAAGGAAATAGGAAGTCGTGAGTGGAATTGTTATTCCCGTTCACATACAAACCCAATCTAAATCCCTTTGCTTATAAAACGAGTAGGTACAATCCACTCAGGCACAGTACATTTTGTGATGCAACATGAATGAAACAGAGACACCAAAACACCTCGCACAAACCGTTACTTCAAAGCAGGGTGCAGTTTTCTCGGATTAAGGTAATCCAGTTATATGGTTACATGGTAATATTCATCGTAAAACGTCACACACACCGAGAGTTACAAATCAGGTGACAGTATCACAACATAAATATTATAACAATCGCGCGATCCTTGTACACACTAAACGAACTCCGTTTTTGTGCAACGATAAATTCCGATACACCGCCCATAACAGTTTTTCACCAGATATCGCAATTTAATTACGTATTGTTCTCTATTCTTTTTCTTCTTTATGCTGTTTTTTGTATCAGCATTTGTACGGCTCGATCGACCCCAACGGTGGTCGTTTTGGAATACAACATAGAGATATAACTCGTCCGTATAGATACAATACGAAAGATATTTATTGTTTGATGTGAATCTCTCGCTTATAGTACACGAATGAATTGTATCCAATAATGTTTGTTTACCGACTACACTAGTGACGCATTCATTCTTACGATAGTTAGTTATTGTCTTGTCCACTCGCTCGCTGTTTTGTCAGAGGATAGGGAGAGTACAGTAACTATCTAAAACAGGATAATAATTTTTCTATGACGAAATTCGAGTCCAAGTAACGCGGTACAGCGGTCAAGATCAAACATTAACAATACCTAAAGCATGGCCACTCACCGTTTGGCGTATAACAATCATCCCGCTTAAACCTTCTGTAAAAAAGGCAAAACAAAGGTTTTTGTGATTCTTCTTGTCTTTGTCCTTCTCTTTCTGCGGCTTATGTCCTCCTCCTCCTGCTTCTCTCCTCCCCCTATCCACCTCTTTTCCTTCGCTTTTTTTTGCTCTTCTTACGTTTCTTCTCCTCCTCCTTGTCCTTATTATTTTCTTTTTCTTTCTCCCCAGAAATAACCGTGACGCAAGGATGCGATGTCTTCGCTGTGGTAAAAGAAGCTATTATATAACATTCGTATTAGTACAATGAAAGGAATTGTCTAAATTCTTTTGTATGTTTCTGTTTGTTTCTCCAAGTTCGGTTCTACATATTCGGCGTCCGTACAGTTTTTAGATTGACAGTAGACCTCCTACTTAGAATTAGTTCTACACGACGTGTACCCAGTATCTTCTTCGCAATGCCGTTGCTGTCTGTCAGTAGTGGCTGATGGTTGCTTCCTTTGATTAAACGTCTAATTCATCCCATACATCAATCCTAATCCTGTCAAATCGTGTGGAATCTTTTCCCTGGTCTAAGAATCTGTATTTGAGCAGCTTGCAGCTTCTGAATATTAAGTTTCGGACTCATGTAACGAGAACGACCTCCGCTTCCACGTTATTGCCACTTGCTTGGATGTTCCTTTGTCCAGTTTTTCATTGATCTATTTATCATATCACAAATATGCTAAATACTGGGAGTTTAGCTACATTCATCTCACTCTTTTGAAATTTTTTATTACAAAGCCTCCCCTCTCAACTGCGGAACCCGTATGCCTTGAGGTAAATGCGCCTAAAGGTCAATGAGATCCAAGACCATCAAGTAAATGCTTGAAGGGTTATTTTTGAAACCGGATCGGGTTAAAAGCTTAATCCCTGGGCTGAAGAAGAAGTCGACGATGAAAACGATGAACGATTTACATTTTGTCCAGTTGAAGTAGCTGCATCACAGAAAGTTCAAACATTGTGCTAATTGGACCCAGAAAAGTCTTTTTTACTACTACGATAACTAGATTATTCCTTTTTATGGGCCACTGTGGCCATATGTAATTCATAGGAACATTACAAAGTTATGCAATGGCGTGGCGTGGGTACATAACGCCTGTTGCCAGTTGTGATAGGTCTAAAACTTAACCTAAAAATTAATTCGATTTTTTCTTGTAACAAGTGTTCTTTTTAGACCATTTTCTATCAATCGCTGGGAGAAGAAGAGGGTCCCGGGTTAACGGGATCTGACTCATTATACTTACACAGAATAAATCAGAACACAAATAATCGAATTAAAAATAATAAATAAAAACAGAGAAACACATAACTAAACGAACAAAACACAAATAGGTACGTAATGTTTGCTGCATGTCAGTTTCGAAAACGAACATAGCTGCTAGCTAATTGAGCGTTTGCCGGTTTATACAGCGGCAACACAATGGACGTACGAGTGTGTATCCCCTCCACATTTTGTACAGTGACAACTAGTACGAGGTCAATGACTGTACGCAATAAAACTGCCGATGTCTGAGCCGGCAGCACAAGACGGTTTAAGTGCTCAGCAGTTCGCAAGCAGTGCTACGCTTTTCTTCAAGTTTCCCTACTAATGTTATTCGGATTTCAAATTATTCAATAACTAAAGTATTTATTCGTCATACAATTAATATTATTTTCTCTTATTTCCATTACTGTTGCCGCCGGCAGCAGCGGTTACATGGACGCCACGCTACTGAAGTTATGACTGCTTCTTTCAATTTGAAGCAATAGGCTGTTCTAAAATATTATTTCAGGCATTTTAAATCCAACATACGGACTGTATGAAAAAGTGTTTAGCTTAGAATATGCATTTCAAATAATCGTGTAAATGATAACTATGAGTGTTGTTTTGTTGTTTTTCTCCGTCCTGTCCTAGCGTTCGTCTCACCGGATAATAATTACTCTGCTGAATAATTCCGGCCGCTGAGTCGACATTACCAGAGGGGTGGTTTGCGTTTTGTCCCTCGCAAATTAGGCCGAGAATGGTGGTCCGATCGTGATCAAAGGATTAACAGCGACGGGCCGTATTCTCTGACATTAACATTTGTCATGCCCGAAAGCAAATTGTTAATGTCTCACGCAAGTCCTTTGGTTTGTCTGCCCTTTGTGTCGTGAAGGATCGCGAACGATCGGCCGGGTAAGTATGTGCGCTTGAGTTGTTTTGATTTGACAAGGGAAAGGAGATGTGTGTTTCAACTTGAAATTGCACGTTATCATTGCCTTTGTGAACCGATTTCAACTCCTACCAAATCCGTTAAGCAAATTGTTCCTTCAGCCGCTATCGTCGAAATTTAACAGGATTATATTAGTACCATTTACCATATTTGTAGTGGATTTTTAAATTGTATTATTATTAAACTGTTTAGTAAGACATGGCTAAGTTACAATCCAACCGGCTACCTGTAGAAAAGAGTTCCCCTCCCTTGCCTCTTCTGTACCCCGTCTTGTGCGCGACACAAGTCATGCCGGAATGAAAACTCGCTGATTACAGATAGTAGTGTGATTATAAATCTGGCTGACGGTGATAATGAGTTTAAATTTACGTGTAATGACACTGATGATGATGGTGATGGTGGTAGTTACCATAGTGCGGAGACGAAACCACACTGTCTTGAAGAGCAGTGCGACTCAATGATTAAATATCAGAACAACAATGTGTAAGGACGTATACCTAGGAGAAGAACCGTAATAGAAAATCTTGTAGCAGACGTCAACAAGGACTTGGGGATAGATCATAAATGTGGGTCAGACTTATCGCGGCAATGGAAATCTACTAAATGTCCCTTCTTAAAACAGTGGAATGCCCTATTGCACACAACAGAATCGACAGTGATAACATTTGTTAACACTTATAAAAATTACGGACACTTGTATTCAACTCAGTTCTCTTTTTTGTACTGATATTCAATAAGTATTGTACGCAATAAATAAAAGAAATCACTAAGTTCGTAAATTACAGTATCGATGAGCAAATAAACAAATACAATTTTAACAGTTGCGCCATTAGTGCCGCTCTCTATTACACTCCCTCATTGTTTTATTAGCGACCCCGTCGTCTCACTAATTGAACTGCAGCTGCACTGAATTTGTGTAGGTCAGCCAATGTCATGCGTGATGAAATCATGGCGAAAAGCTAACCAGTGGCATATCTAGAATTTTTTTTTTGGTGGTGGTCCGGGGTCGGGTTGGCTTTATAAAATAAAATAGAAAACAGGTTAAGGCTAACTAACATTACTGTCTTTAATGTCGCTGTATCAGTCCCATTAAAGTAAACGGCAATAACACAATAAAAATACGCGTTATTAAAACATTGGTTGCAAGATACTTATTGACTGTGTATAGGCCTGCGAATTGATTTTCCTTTATTTCGTATTTCAAACGTAGGCCTATACTCTGATGCTGTATAATAAACCTGTTTGTATATTTAAAGAAGAGTTACTACTATATTGGCGTACACAGCTGACAAAATAATAAAACAGCATAAAAATTAAGAAATTAACAAATTCGTCTACTTTTTCGACCATCTGGGGGGGGTCTGGTCCCGTTCGCCCCCCCCCCCATAAATACGGCCACCTCTAAAACTAACAGATGTTCGACATTATTGTAGGAGCCTCCAGAATGTGCAACCTGTGTACCTGTTTGGTAGGTCGTGCTGCTTGCTTACCGTAGGCACGCAATTTTGTTGTTGCGCGTTGCTGATACAATATAATGTTCCACACTTAACTCGTAATTCTGTTTTCTTTTTATATGTCTTACGATACAGGACTGGTCCTTTCATTGTTTTGGGCATATAAGGTGTAACGAAGCTACTGCGTTATAAACTTATCAGCCATCTTAACACCAACTTTGTCACTACTTATTGCCACACTCCTAAATACGTACTTCGTTCGTGACGAGGCCTTTCGGTGTCTCCGCCATCTTCAGGTCTTAAACGACAATTTTTTACCTCTACAAACCCATATATATACCTAAAGACCCCCCCCCTAATTGTTTCAATTCTCTCGGAATCAACTAACCCCATATTGCGCGTTCCAACTAGGCCACGCGCCTCACCGAACATCGTCACTACCAGCCTTCCTATTGGTCCGCCCTTCACCGAGCTTCGTCATTGCATATACCGGAAAGAAACTTATACAGATGTAATTATACCAGAAGAATCGTATCATCCGATGGGTCATAAAATAGCTGTTTTAAATTCTTTTTGTTATAGGGCAGTGAAATATTTGGAAGATGAGAGTCAAAGGAATGTTTAATTGAATAGGATAAAACCGATAACCATAAATAACAATTGTAACTCAAAGATAGTAGATAGAACAGTAAGAAAAATTGAAGTGACGGTATATGCAGTGACGAAGCTCGGTGAAGGGCGGACCAATAGGAAAGTAGGTAGTGACGATTCTCGGTGAGGGGCGCGGCCTAGTTGGAACACGCAATATGGGGTTGGCTGATTCCGAGCGAATTCAAACTATTGGGAGGGGGGTCTCTAGGTATATATATGGGTTTGTAGAGGTAATAAATTGTCGTTTAAGACCTGAAGATGGTGGAGACACCGAAAGGCCTCGTCAAGAACGAAATATTTAGCAGTGTGGCAATAAGTAGTGACAAAGTTGGTGTAACGCCCGTAGCCGAACGTTATAATTGTAACCGTAGTTACAGACTGACATACTCAACAGCTGACACAACTGAAACAGGATACGCCCGGGAATCAACCCGCCAACGGTGTCAATTAACAGTGACGTTTGCAATTAATCGCGGCTGCCCTGTAGATGACCTCAATTATTTTTAATTAAGGCACAGATTCAAACTGTGTCAGCTGTAGAGTACCAACTGATTTAAAACAACGTACTTTCCTCTTACGTAAGACGGAAGATGGAAGTTTATATTTTGCATTAGATAAATTAGATTTTGATAACTTTACGTTTCTTCTCTTTGTGAAAAATAATGAATTGAGTTAGAGTCGACTCCAGAGAAAGTTGTACATTACCGTGAAGTTCAGAGAGAGTGAGGTGGCAAACGAGTGGTGGTGGTGGTGGGGGGTGAGAATTCGACTGGAAGTCGTCGCCAATTTAAACTTTTCTGATTGCATACAATTCCTAAGGTAAAATGCGATTGCGTTACTTTTTTTTCTATTAATCGCATAAAAAAGTTTGCGTTGCCTTAGCTTCAGTAACGGATTGTGTACAGCTTGTTTTGTCACTGAATGTAACTTATGTTTTATGATCTACAACATTCGACCCGATTGCTTTTTAACTCTCCAGAGAGAGAATAATTACAAATTTTTCCATTTAGTATAAATCTGAGCAGAATGTTTTTAACTGTTTTCAGTTGTTTCCAACGTATTTTTGAGTTACTGATAATTACCATATTGTTTCATTGTAAAGCAACGACCATTTTCGTGAATCGATTATTCTGCTTTTTTTTTGTCATCATAGTGGTGTCCACAATATCGATAAAAAAATACATATTTTATAAGTGAGCTTTGATTTTCATAATGTTTCTAGTATTGTCTAATATGTGTATTGTGTAGTTGTGTGTGTGTGTGTGTGTGTGTTTGTGGTGTGTGTAGTATTGAGATAAAGGTTCCAGTCGAACAACTGGAATTTCCGTAACATCGTTTCCAGCCATATGTCAAAGCAGCTGAGTGTATTGTTGTGAGAGCTGAAGCATGCAAGCCTTTAATCCTCACTTTGGTGTCAGTATCATGGTTTAGGTCGTAGTAGATTGTTACGCGAGGTTGTGCCCCGAGTCTCCTTGCAAAAGCTGCTCTTTCTGGTAACGGGCTGCTCTTTCTGGTGAGGGTAAGTAGAAGTACAACTACCATCATCAAGGATAACATGAACCTTCTAAAGACGCCTTCTCTGTGCTACTGTTAGGACACGGTTTTCCGGGAAGTTTTACTCCAAGTTTCCGTGCCACTGCAGAGGTGGACGCGGTTGAATGTCCTCCATGTTTTCGTGGATGAACTATAGGGGAAGCTAAGGAATCGCTGCCTCAGTCGTTGTTGCCCGCTGGGTGTCAACATAAAAGTTAAAAGAAAAATCACCACCTTCCTCGAGTTGCACTTTATTCGTACAGCGAGCACCCGCATCGTAACTTCCTGGTTCAATAAACATGACTGTGCAAAAGAATTGGGCTGCTACCTGAATAGCGCGCATAATCCCGGGTACCTGGACATCAAACGCATCGTCAGTTGTGAATTCAGCGATTGACAAGGTCAATAAAGTCACTGAAGATTGACTACCGCAGATGCAGGCGCAACGTCGGCTTAACAAAAACACTCGACGAACGAATTAGCACCCGGAAACCGATGATAAAGCAAGGATGGGGGGAAAACAAATAACATGTCTTCAAAGCCTTCCGACATCCACACCGACCACGCAGCTTTGCGCCGCGCAACAATTCTCGGCTCAGCTCGGCGCAGAAACGAGCAAAACTGCGCAGAACAGTGCAGAACGGAGCTAGGTGTTTGTGGAAGAGCAGCAGCAAAAGCTGTGAGCGCGTGCACGGTTGAATTGGGAGCGTGAAAATATGAAATTTGCAAGTGCTACTTTCGTAGTTATTTATCATGACTTGAAGAAAAAAAAACAAAGAAAAATTTCTGGAAAACGTTGGGTTACATTGGATGACACCAGTACTGAAAAGTTGGGAATTATATGGTGAAAATAATCTTTTAAGTGAATTGCTTATTGGAAATAATGCACAGTTTGAACATTTTTGTCGTATGTCGTCGGAAGACTTTGAAACATCTGCTTTTATGTTTTTTATGAACATGTTTTTTATTTTTTATGTGATAACTATTGTCTTTTGGATCCCGCAATTCCGGTACAGATCAGTCACTTTTTCGGTCTCTTGGTGGTTCCACTCGAAACTCATTTTCGACTTAAATCAACATGAATATACTAAAATCACAGTTAACGGAAATCAGTCAGTACCGCTCAGATTCAGTAAACGAGAAACATGTCCAAACAGAACGCGCACGAACGAACAGTTTCCTTTGATGTACCAACACTATCTGGATCGCGTTCGCGGCTTAACGTTATAATTTTAGATATTGCATTAGACTGAACTCCAAGTCTCTGAGAGGAACGCGGGCAGAGAGAGAGCGTAGTTGCATTAAACAATTAGTAGCGATTACTGAGAAATCCCGATTCACATGCATTATCAAAACTCACTCAACGCTCACTTTCCTCTCATTGAGCATTAAGCCAGATAACTGTGACGCTATGTGTTGTACAAGAATTGGCACTGTTAAATATTATTAATATTAAAATCTAATTTTAATTTCACATACAGTAGATTATCATTTCGAAATTTAATAGATAACTTACATTTTAAAGAGGGCGAGGTAACTCCTCATCTGTTTCATTTATAATTTTTCAATTACATTTTACTAATTATTTCGCGACCTTCACTATGAACAACGAAACTTTTCTTCTTTTTTCGATGATCCTTGAATAGATATTGTGAACAGACATTTAAAAATAAACAAATAACAGGATAATTCACTCACTAACAGAAAATAACTAAAAGTACATTAATCCTACACGATACTTCACAAATTCGTATTTTTAATGTTACTATAACACAATTACTTAAAAAGGACTAAGTTGTAAAGACAATGCCAATAATACGTAGTCTTTAAACACGCTATTACCGTAACGGTAAAAAGCAGACAGCAATAATATTACAAACTGGTAGTCTGCCTTTGTGATGGATGTCAGTTTGCACTGTGAACAGGGCTGATGAATCATTTGCCTTGACAAACAAACGGTGCCAACACACACACACAACACAATCTCGCATACTTTATCCCCTCCATCAGAGACTTGGAGTTCAGTCTAATGCAGTACTTGCATTTAATGTGTCATCGGATATATCAACGGAAATTTTGTATTAAATGTCGCATAACGAAGCAGCGAGTGAAATAGTAGTAGTGCCTGTGGGTTTTTTGTTTTAATAAGTTACTGTGTTTCTAATTGGCTAATTGGGACGTCTTTGGTTAGTGGTCTGTCATGTCGACGATTCGATTTGGCTGAGACCGCTACGATTGTTGTCAATAGAAATGTAGCTATAGGCCCGACAGTGTTTCCTGACCAGTCGTCTGCGCCGACCCAATGCATGAATTACCCCCACTAACAAATGTAGCTAAGTTGTGTAGAGAGGGGAGAGGGGAGACAACGTGATAACAGTACACTCATGTAGCTACTATCTCTGTCTCTGTCACATGCATGCTTTCATTGTTCTCGCCAGTCTTGTTGCAGACGATGTTCACGGTATGAAACACTGTGCAAGACTGTTGTGCGCGTGTGTGAAATGATTGAAAATTTTGTTAACCTCGCAACGAGGTGTTTGTCTACTGCGCATCGAGACCCTAGTGTTCAATTTACATCGTCCTGCCTCTACTATATGGTCGCGCTAATAATTCTCACGCGGGAGTAGTGGAAGTCGTGTGACGTAAACATACTACTTTCTAACCTGAAACATTAGTTTGTCCAACTATGTTCCGTAATACTGACGGCTCCTGTGTTGGCGTCACAATAAATGCGAAGTGAGCGTATTCGTTTTGAAGTAAAAACTGGTTTTGCAAATAATGAAAAATTTTCCTTTGACGCCACGTGGTCTAGCACCACACGTTTGCGCGTTTGGAATGAGGACTGTGCCGCATGCGCAGAACGTATTTAAAGCTGTCTTCCGGCGTGAGATTCTGTGCGTGACCACCTTGTACGTCAACAAGAGTTACGTGTGCTTGCTTTTGGTGGTTCGATCCGCAAGAGATTCATACCCCCAAAAATCAAAATGTAAATGAATTTCTTTTATTTATACTGTTACGGCAATTACGTAATGGGATCGACAAGTCCAGAAGTTCTGCGGGCTATATATAAGCAACAGCGGCAGCGTAGTCAGTTAGTAGAGATTATATAGTGCAGTGCGGATCAAGTGATTGTTGCCGATTAGTGGAAAGCGATTATTGGTGTTACAATTATTGCGAAACTCAAATATTTGATATTATTATTTGCGTGTGGACAGATTTAACTTGAATTATTGTATGAGCGTACCTTGTTGATTTGAAGTTGTTATTTGTGATTAATTAAAGCTAGTAATTAGGGACTTCATTGGTGTCAGTATCTGGTTTCCACTGTACAATACGACGATCCGTGAGACTGTCGTAACAATACGTATGCGCATTGTTCATAGTGAATCCACTTCAAATTTTAATTTTTGTCTGGGGAACACAGCTCATTATATTCTATTCATGAAACATCGTTTCCTTTGAACAAATGTTACAACTTAAAAACTAGTTAAGATTTAGGCTAATTCTTAAAAACGTTTTCTTCAATTTTTTTAATTTTAAATAAAATTTCTTCAATAATATCCTCGTTTCTGGCGTCTGAGTAATTCGGTAAGATTTCTTTATTTTGTAATATAAAACTGTAAAAAGAAACAACAACGAAGAGAAACAAATGCACGGTGACGAGTTTGAAGTTTTGTATAACTTTGTAATTTACGGCTAAATAGAAACGAAGAGTAATGAATTATGGTGTGGAAAATCTGCACACATAAATTCGTATAAATTTATTGCCTTAGTTGGGACAAAAAAAGAAATTAATTTAGGCAGTGGCGCCCTCTCGCGGCTGTTACAGTAAACAACAGCACAGCTGATGTTGAATTCGCTTGGTGGATGCTGTGTTCGTTGTTTTATTGGCCGAGGATGAGGTGTGAGTCACAAGTCTTTGTGATCTTACACAGGGAGGAGCCTCCTAGTTCCAAGTTTATTGTTCTGTTGTCGAGTAACACAGGATCTCAGAACTGTTTCCCGCTCGCAGTTTGTCATTGTACGTACTTCAGAAAATATTAAAATTTATCCGTCCCTTGAAAAATTAAACGGTCCTATATCTGCAAAAAATTGTGTTTATTATTACTACTTCGTAACAGTAAAAATCTTAGATTCGGTTACCTATTCGTGCAACGTATGTAATATGATGCAAAGAAGTAAATTGCTGAACCCAGCGAAACGTTTGAGAAGAAGAAGAAGAAGAAGAAGAAGAAGAAGAAGAAGAAGAAGAAGAAGAAGAAGAAAGAAGAAGAAGAAGAAGAAGAAGAAGAAGAAGAAGAAGAAGAAGAAGAAGAAGAAGAAGAAGAAGAAGAATTAATTTCAAATTTTGTAGTTCTTAATGTGCCGTTTTCTTCCTAAGGGTAACGATAATTACTAATATTTTTTTAAAGTTATATAAAAGATTTAAATACTACAAAGGTTTTTAAATTCATAACTACAATTTTGTAGTTAGCCATTCTCGATAGTTACATGATAAAAGTAAGAGACGATATTATTTAGTTAAACTATACGTTTTATAACTGAACTCGCTAAACAAACAGATGATTTATAAATCATCTTGCCATTGTTATTTTTTATTAATTCAGAATCATTTAAATTGTTGTGTTTCAAATTGTGATGTGTAAATATTTGAAATTAAATTTGCAAAATGTTGTTAATTTAAGTAAAAATCGATCCTTTATTTTGTTATAAATTATTGTTACTGAGTTAGTCTGGGGACAAAATAGCAATAACTGTAAACAAACGTTTCCTATACCGTAGGAATCGAAGTTTCTCTCTCAAAGTGATTTTCATCGGCCATTGCCACATACCCACACCTAACCGCCATCTATTTCTGTCCTGTGCAACTTTTTCTGCCAAGTTATGATGTTCCATGGCTTTCCTCATGTTTTCGTACCAGGACAGTCTAGGTCTGCGCCTTTTTACTCTACCTGGGTGCGTCCACTGAAAGATTTTCCTCGGCCATCTCTGTTAATCCATTCGGAGTAAGTTACCGAACCACTTTAGCCCTCTTCGTTCTACTCTGTTAATGATCGTGTCTTCGGCATGCATCCTTCTTCTAATCTCCTCGCTGGTTATTCTTTTCCTTCTTGAGACTCCGCCACTTCTACGGAGATAATCCATTTCCACGGCATTCAATTGTCGTATAATTTCCGTGCTCAACGTCCATACCTCACAGCCGTAAGACAGAACTGATTCAACAAAAGTTTTTCCTATATGAATCTTTGTGGCTCTCGAAATATGTTTGTCCCACCAAATAGAGTTCAAGCTTCCTAAAACTTTCCTGCTCTGTTCCATTCGTTTTTTGATTTCGGGTTTTCCTAGGCCTTCCTGTGTTATTAGTGTCCCTAGGTATTTAAATTCATCGACCTGTTCATTGACATACTGTGTCTTTAATCAATACTTCAAATCTGGCATTGGAATTAACTACTAGGTATTCTGTCTTATTTACATTAACATTCAATCCACACGTTTCATATGCCTTGTATAGTCGGGTGAGCATAAATTCCAGGTCATAAAAATCTTGTGCTATTATTGCTTGGTCATCAGAAAACTGGATATTAAATAAGCAGTCTTCTCCGATAGTGATACCCATTCTACCGCAGCTTCTTCCCCATTGTTGTAGCGCGACTTCTAAGTATATATGGAATAATAATGGCGACAAACTACAGCCCTGTCTTAAGCCCTTGGTGGGATAGATCACCTCTGATAGTTTATTACCTACTCGCACATAAGCCTTGTGATCTTTATAAAGCTCCTTGATTATGTTTGCAATAGGGGATGTAACTTCCATGGCACTGCCACAGCTTGACTCGGGGGACAGAGTCATAAGCTTTCTCCAAATCAACAAATGCTATGTGTTTCTTCGTTTCGACTATTCCTTTTTACCGAGGAATTTGATTTTATTCGGATACGGATTGGATTAAAGGATAAACGACGTAGGCAAAGGAAACGGATTTTGAGATTGGGTGGACACCGTTGATACGGTATTGTCAATTGAGTAGTGACTGAAGCAGAATATAGAATGGACAGAATTTGCTTATCAACAATAAAGAGGAATCGAAGTCCGGTACAAACAAAAATCAAGTAGTCAGAATGTATGAATAAGCTGTTTTCCACCATAACCCCGTTATTTGGACGTTGTAAAGTTACATCTATGTGGATGAAACACTGGCAAAAATCGACGATTTCAGATGAAATATTGCCTAAGGAATTGAAAAACGTTTGTTCGATGTCAGTGGAAAGGCGCGGATCTAAAAGTAGAGGGAGCACTCGTCTATGGTAGGCCTACATGAACTCCTTCGTCATGAGTTGTGTTTGTTTTACACGAGTTATACAGACCAGTTTAAAACAATATCTGGATACGGTGAAAAGTAACCTTCAGTTTATTCATTATGTATGTAAAGTTAAATAGATATCAATAATATGGAAAACCTTAATTTTATTAGTTGTATTTTAGTCGGATCCTTCAGCCTTGCTAGCGAAAATATCAAATAACATCATTGTAAAAAAAAATAGCTTCCTTTGCAAACAATTATATACAAGTTTAGTTTCCGTGGTGAAAACGAATGGCTTCGGGTAGTCTTAGCAGAGAAGCTCGTACAGTGGCCGCTTCCATTCGTATCGAATGACGTGGAGCTTCATAGTGTTTCAGGTAAAATGCAAACAATACACAAAATATTTATTTGTTACACATTATTTAATTGCCACCACTAAAATGAACACTTCTCATGAATTTGCAATTTTATAAATTAAATAATTGTATTTAAAATACGAACTAGAGTAATCCGTTGTATAAAAACAAGATATCGTTGTATTCATTATGAAATGCTTAACATTTTACATAATAAACCATAACTCGATAAAATTGACATTTACAGAGTTCTTGGTGATCAAAATGAAAATTAATTAAAGTGGACGGCATTTTTAAATTTGAAATTGCCAAATAAGAGCAATTTATTATCTATTGAAAATCATTAATATAAACATGTGTACCAAATTTCATTAAGACATCTCAGTTGTGATGATGATGATGTATAGTAAAAATCTTTTTTACAAGTGTCTGTATACAATTTTGTTTTCCAATAAGTCGTATCTCTTCTCTTTATGACGTGGCTTAAGTATTAAAATTTTGGGATTTGCAACTTGTTGTGTAATTCTGTTTCTTCTTCTTGGTCATGTTTAAGCCTACCCACGGACCTCCTCTTTGCTAACTCTGTCAACACAGGATGTTTCAAGTAGCCTGCTCGAGGTGTAAAGTTTATCTTAAAAAACTAATGACAGCCAGACGGAAAACGAGACTTTTCCGGGTTTAAGTTTATAAGAACGTTTTCCTTATACTGATGTATAGGCCTATATATAGAATCCTAATATGTATAGGACAGTTTTACGTTACACCCTGTATAGTTAGGTATACTATTATATTATTGACTTTTAACAACGCGTTTTGGGTATCATTTTTACGTCACCGCTAAACAATAACTCTCATACCAACACTGTGTAAAAGTTAGCCCAGTGTTTCCCATGAACACTTATGAGGTGGGACGTTTTATCACAGACTGTATAAGTGCTGATGTTGAGCTGTTGTTTATTTAAAACTGATTAAAGGTTTTGTCAGAAGTGAATATAATGTTGGTATAGAAAACATTTCTAAGAGGGACGCAAGGTTGTTCTCTTTTGGATCGAAGAAGGAACGAGAATATTAGACGCGATTTAAACACTGCATCATTGCACCAGAAGACTGAAAACAAAAAGAAGGAGACGGTGTGAACACTTGAAAGGCATGCCTGAAATCCGTCTACCTGTGGCTGCCTTGAGTTTTCACCCTACTGGCAAGAGAGATGGCTGTAGACCGCGGTGGAGGTGGGTTCCGGAACAGGTCTAAGGCCTAGTCCTTGGAGTTGTGATGATGATGATGTATAGTAAAAATCTTTTTTACAAGTGTCTGTATACAATTTTGTTTTCCAATAAGTCGTATCTCTTCTCTTTATGACGTGGCTTAAGTATTAAAATTTTGGGATTTGCAACTTGTTGTGTAATTCTGTTTCTTCTTCTTGGTCATGTTTAAGCCTACCCACGGACCTCCTCTTTGCTAACTCTGTCAACACAGGGTGTTTCAAGTAGCCTGTAAACGTAGTGTCGACAACATAGTATCTGTACTTATATGTCAAAGGACATGATTCTTCTTTTTTAGCATTGCTTTTCTGCAACTTCCATCCCGTTCAAAACGATAGTTAAGGTATAAGCTTAACATTAACGATTTTACAGAATTTGTTGTTGCACGTTGACTTATGATCTCTTCTAAGAGTCGGCATAAGCCACTTCGCTTTAGTATATAAATACGTTTTTAAAATTGTTTTGATTAATAAATTATTATTAAAATACATTCTAAAAGGAAAATTGGAATCATTTGGTCCCAATAGAACTGATCTGTGGTAAGTTCAAAACGATTTCCCCGTTGTGCAAGGTAGGAAACGTGAATCCTGTATTCAATAATGATATCCGGAGAAACAGAGCCGGGGAAAAGCAGAGGGAACGTAGAAATTACAGTGGAGACTCACTACCCCCAGGGAAATGGCCGTCATCGGCGTTACCTTAAGGCGAGTGTGGCCACTGGGGAACCCATATTCGGGTTCACAGCGCTGGCTTGGTCCCGTTCGTATTACGTGACCAAATCACTTCTGACCGTGCAGTGCATCGCATTACCCCTCCCCCCTTCCACCGCCCAATACTTTCAACGCACAGAGCTGTGCTCTCCTCGTGTGTTGTATAATCTTTATAACATTACGTCGGCTTATCGACGGGATAATGCCTTTCGGTCTTAGTTGCGCTCATCCAAGTTAAAAAAATAATGCTACGGCGACTCGTTAAGGAATAGGCCTAATATATAATTTAAATCTGTGTAATATCTCCAAAGAAATACATGCAAGTAGGTTTATTTTCACCTGACGCACGTTTCACAAAAATTATTCTGTATCTTCAGAGATTTGTTGAATTGTAATTGAATGTTTCGCTTACAGTACAGTTAATGGATAATCGATTTTACTTCGAGTGTTGTAATGTTTATGTAGTCAGCTATATATTATGTATTTAACGTTTTATTATTCTAATAAATTATGATTTTAAATAAATCGTCTTGTTTTGTTTTTATTTGAATTTGTTCTTAAATTAGCAGATTATTATTATTGTGTTTGTAAATATTAAGTTTTCCCAGATATTCATTTTGTTACATTTTTGTACGTTTTTAATTAATTTGACATTTTGAATGTCTGGAAATTTATGTTTATTATTTAAACGTGTGTAGCGAAATTAGATTTGTAAATATTAGGTTTTAAAAAAGCATTCGGATGTTGAATACATTTCTCGGACAGTTTTTCTTCGTCGGACCTACGTAAAATTTATTGCAATCTGGACATCCTATTTTGTAACCTCCATTTTTATTATGAATGTTTTATTTAGTTTTAGGTTTTATTCGATTAAAAACAATATTATATGTTTTATAAGATACTTTCATGTTGTATCTTTAAATAGTTTGCTTAGTTGACGACTTATGTTTCCGTGATAAGTAAAGTTGATATATTTTATGTTATTAGTAGAAGGATTTTTAAATGAAGGTGTTTCTTAGTGAATATATGTTTTATTTTATTTTCTAATTTATTGATAGTTTTTATGTTGTCTCCATAGTTTATTGCTATTTGTTTGGTAATTTGGTAGTTTCTTTGTTTCTTTCTTGTTCATTTAATGGGATTTTATAGGCCTACGTACGGTATATTAATGAACTGAATGCTGCCATTTTATGTTGGGGAGGATGATTAAATTTTTATCTGATATTAAATTTGGCTGAGCCAGCTTAAAATCTAAAAGTGAAAGTAACCAATTACATTTGTTTTGACTTCTACTTCTCATCCTCATCTTTACACATAAAATTTGGAAGTAAAATATCGGTAATATATCTTATACATGACTTCCATGTTGTAAGATTTATATTTAAAAACATTTTCGAAATGAAATATTTCCATAGAAACTACCTCTTTCTTCAGCCTTAACCACAGTACTGTGGTCAGTGGTCACTAACGTATACCACCTTACGTTAGCGCACTCAATTTTCACTGATGATGGCAGTCGTGGCACTGCAGAAACGTCTGGTTTTGGAGAAACCACTGGACCACGGCCAAACATCCCGGGGAAGGAATTTTAACAACAAACTACTTCTTTGTTGCCGATAACGTAGTACACATATAAAAAATTATCCCATCCCCCTTCAACTATTATTTTCATTTTATAGAAAGTTACCCCCTCCACCTTCAACTACCCTTTTTATTTATAGATATTTCATCTGCCTTTCTACAGTTGATTATTATGGCGTTTTTTCAGGATACTTTATTTATCAAAATTAAGTACGTTACTCTTGTTAAAATATAAAACGTTGCAGATAAACTACCCCTTCCCCTTAACCGATCTGTACTAAAATCAGTATGCCTTGAGTCCTCTACAACTCGGGCACATACGAAAAAAATATTTTATTCTGTTTGAATTTGCGGCAGTTACCGTTCCCATAGAAAACATTCTACACACGGACACAGAGACACACAGACACACACACATTCTTCAGAAAATGACTTTTCTTCATATTTTGAGGGTAGTACAATCAGAATCAGCCCTTATTCCGAACACGATTTTTTCGCCATCACCATACTTCGATTTCCTTATGGAGCATGGAAGTAAAAAATGAGAAATAGGCCTAATAAAATGGTTTTCCCAATTGGTGGCCCCAGATATACTATTATACTGCAACACGCGTTTATGTACGCGGTTTTAACTTTTCAAATTATATTATATCCTTTTGTAAATAAGTGAAATTAATATCTGATTTGTCTCCAAACCACACCGTTGCTTTACTCTTTGTTATCGGAGACATCGGCTCTAGAAAAGAAAACAATGAGTTGGTGCTTCGGGCTCCAAAAATGAAATTTATCAATAGGCTTCGGCTCTAGAAGAAAATAAATATGTTATGCTCTAGGGTCTAAAAATAAAAATTTTTAAAACCATGGAAGGTTATCGCTGCAGAGTGAAAACAACCCTAGCGAACTGCAGTTAACAACAGTTTATGAAGTAACGTTTGTCTTGAGTTCAAACAATCTGTTATCGTATCTTGAATTTCTTCTTGCGTAATTTTACTTCAAAAATGTAAAAGATATAATTGTACTAGGGTGTTTAACAATTTATTCTAAATTAGTACGCGGTTTGTTCTTTTAATTTATCCTCATTTAATGTTTCATTTACTTAAGACCCCTCTGATAGTTAACTTCCTCATCCTCTCTTAGTTCGAACTATTCCGCACAGAATTCTCCCCATACCTCTGGAGAGTTTACTCACGTGCATGATTACAAAATCCGAATGGATGGTCGCACTGAAGCACGGTCTACCCGTGGTTATAAACGTAGAAAAGAGCTGGTCACTCCAACGCTTCTTCGGACCCCCGCACCTCTGCGTCCTTTCGGCTTATAATTCAATAGTTGTTTGAGGATGCGACAGTCATCTTCCTTTGGTTAAGATGATTCAACCATTTTAGCCGATATTGGGCAATCATATCAAGTATTCTCATAATATTCAGTTGATGCAGTACATGGACATTTCTTTTGCGATTTTGAAGAAGATATCCTTCTACGTGCCTGCGAAATCTCATTTCGGCAGCTTGAGTACGATTGGTCTGGGTTCTCGTTAAAGTCCAATTCTCAGACCCATAGAGGAGTGTGGGGGAGATCTATAGCCTTCCAGAACTTCAGGCGTGTTTGTTTAGTCGGTGATTTTAGATTCTCCTGATGGTCCCACATATAGGCCTATTCTTCGTATTGTTTAAATTAGCAGCCATCCTTACTATTTCTTTTATGAATTTGCTAACTGCTATAATTTTTTTTTTATTGTTCGACTAAGCTTTTCGTCATTACTGACATCTTCAGGTCTTAAACAACGTTGTTTAAGACCTGAAGATGTCAGTAATGACGAAAAGCTTAGTCGAACAATAAAAAAAAATTATAGCAGTTAGCAAATTCATAAAAGAAATATAGGCCTATTGTTGAATTTGTGTAGCTACTTCAACACATGCCTGTTTGTAATGTAAGACACATTATAACCCCCTTGAATAGATTAATAATAATAATAATAATTATTATTATTATTATTATTATTATTGTTAGTTTTTATTTTATTTTATTATTATTTTATTCTTGTGTAGTTTCACTACTTGATGCAACTTGTGTTAACTGTATATAAGACAATATATTATTGAAATACCCATAGAGAGAAAGAGAAGTTCTGTGAACGTGTGCGACAAAAGGATTTAGCTAGATGTGTTCTGTTGGCGCACATCACAAATATCGTGTTCGAGAATGGACAGGGAAACTGCGATTTACTGGAAAAAAAAGTCTACATGTGTTTGCGCCTGTCCACATTGTATGGTACCAGTGAACAAAAAATTAAATTAGAACCAGCAGGACTAGGCATTCCAGTTGACAGTGGTTATTTAGCCGGATCCAGGAAGTATTCTGATTATACGCTTCTTATTGAAATATAAACATACGATTTTAAGTAACGTTGTATGAAAGTAAATTAGAGAAGGAAGACGTAGAGGTAGAGGTAGAGGTAGGGTAGGAGCGCGCGCTGAGAGGAGGAATTCTGAGCAATTAAAACAGTGTTTGCCGTGTGGTCGCGCGGCGTGAAATGGGTTAAGCACTTGGGCTCGCCTGCGGTGGTGCACTGGTTTGGCAACTGAAAAACCAATTAAACCGCAACCGAGCCTTATCAGCTTTGTTTGCGTTATCTGCCTCTTTCATTTTGCACAAAATAATTAGTGTTGTCAGAACGAGAAGAGGTATTAAAATTACCCCGTAGAGTGTAGCTGTTTGTTGTCAATGATTTGGTGAGTAATATTTTACCAGTACGTTTTGTGTTTACCGTTGTTTACGTATGGCAGCTTTTCGATTCCCGACGTCCGTAAGACATGAATCAAGGCATCTTCATTGTCCCAGTGGAGCTTCTCCTGTATGTTGCTGTAACAAACATTATAAACATGTGTCAGGATCAACAATGCCCAATACGTCTATTCACTAATAATAATAAGATTTTCCCCACCATTTTTTCTAGTACTTGTCTTATTCCGTCTCCAGACAGTGGCTGTCTTTCGGCCTGTAACGTCAACACAAGCAAACCGACTTCCACAAATTTTTGTGCGGAACTGTCCGCACACAAAGCACTTACACCGACAAGACTTGGAAGTTCCCGACTAGACTCAAATAAGTCTGCAGTAGTCGTTTACACCACGCGTGCCCGCACTCGCACAGAGAAAGGAAAGTTCCCGAAACTCACTGAGGTCGCCAAACAAAACTAGAGTGATATAGGCCTAAGTGAAATAATCATCATCATCATCATCTTCTTCTTCTAATCTAACCGAACCTACCCAAAACAATAAAACTAAGTGATTATAATGCAGACGGTGCGTATTTTCTGTGTTTATCAGCTGATTTGGCAGTTATCCAACGTGAGAAGGCTGAATTATACAGATATTGTACAATAGTGTTCAACGATTGTGTTTTGTGATGTCAAAGATAATATGTCAATGTAATATGTGAAAGATAATAATACTGTATTTAAAATACACCCGCCCGATTTAAAACAATTTTTACAGTTTTATTAAGAAAAACGCATATAAATGGATAATCAAAGACTACAAATCAATTTTTTTCATTTTTCCGATTCCGACTCCCCTTAAAAACGTCTGTAACTGGAGGTCCACACGTCCACGTAATGTGACGTGCGAAACAGCTGCAGTTCCTTAACGTGAGCGTAGTATATTTAACCTTGCATCCTTTCCCGCCATTTTTGCACTCCTTACCAAACCGACGCTGATTTTATTGTTCGGTTCAATTCTCAAAACCGAAAAGTGGGTGTCCAAGAGAGACCAGGAGCCACTGAGTCTAAGAGCTTATAATTGTGTGTTTATCAGTGGAGACAAAATTATCTCTCCAGAATCATTGTATATTAATTTTTGTTATTAATAACAACTAAAAATTTCAGTTCCTAAAACGAATGTTGTAACTTTTATAGTTAAGGAGTTGGAGGGGCGTATTTACGGGGGAGACGAACGGGACAGGCCCTCCCCTCCACAGAGGGTAGAAAAAGTTGATGAATTTTGTTAATCACTTAATTTTTAGGCTGCTTTATATTTTTTCAGCTGTGTACGCTAATACAGTAGTAACTCTTTTTCAATATACAAACAGGTTTATTAAACAGCATTAACGTAAACGTTTGAAAATTTCAAATAAAAAAATCCGTTCAATCAATATATATCTTGTAAACAATGTTTCAGTAACGCGTATTATTATTGTGTTGTTACCGTTTACTCTAATGGAACTGATTTCAGCCACTGTTGATTAATCTTAACTTATTATTTTTTTTTTTTTTGTATGAAGCCGACAGCTCCCCTCCGAAGACCAAATTCTAGATACGCCACTCAAGGGTTGTATAACATAAAAAACAACCCTGTAATGAAATATTGGAATACATAACAACTTTAATTCGTAGCTGCACTGCACAGTCTTTATAAACTGGGAACTAGGCGTAAACGGGGAAGTAGAAATATTTGTTACTGTCAGACATAGGACCTCCAACGAAAAAACGTCTCGTAGAAACGAATATCCTGACCGTCGTTACGGTAGCGAAAGTTGGAGACTATCTAAAGCAAATAAAAGAAGGTTTAAAACGCAGCTGAGTAAGAAATTACTTGAAGAGAAATGCCGAAGTAAGGAAAGGACTCAGTATAGAAAGCCTGAAGGGAAAAATCGATGATTATCAACGATCATCGTGTCGGTCAAATGGACCTACAGATACGTACAAGGAGTTATTTAGAGTAGCAAGCAAAAGGTGAAGATTTTTGAGAAGAATTATGAAGGGATGGAGAGATCAAATTGTTGATTCAGGTTTGAGCGGCGACATTCAGTTAATGTCCTAACTGTATAAAAATCATTTATACGCATGTACTACTAAAAGCAGACATTCCTACTGTAAATAGGTAGTATTTTTTAAATGATCGTGTGTGTGGGGCAGTTATTTATTTTTTTTTTTGTAATCGCGATTGAATTATACTCGTGTAGTAGTCGCGGTAACATACCGATTTATACTGTAGAAACGGAAAAAGAAAACTTGTAACTTCTCAACAGCAACAAAGAGAATTTATGTTGCATTTCGGGCCAGCAAGTTTTCCGAATTCGCAATAAATTACATAAAACTCGGTAATAACTTTTTAACGACAAAGTTGTTGAATTTACCATTACTAGAGAAATACTAGAGAGTGGTGGATTTATCACAGTTTGCATGAACTCTCGGCGCGTTGTAAACTGCAGTTAAAATGACTTACGGGCAGTGTGCACGTACTGTGCTGAGCCGGGAGTGCATAACCAGCTGACGGTTACAATCTATTACTGCCACCTCTGTCTCTCTCTCACTCACTCAGTCACTCAGTCACTCTCTCTCTCTCTCTCTCTCTCTCTCTCTCTCTCTCTCTCTCTCTCTCTCTCTCTCTCTCTCTCTCTCACTTGTGTTTTGTATGTCACCTACAGTATTGACAAGTCGCTGCTATTGTTCTGACTTGTTAGTCTCATTCTGATTATTTGTTAATTACTGTTATCTTCTTCGTCCTTCTTCTTCACGTCAAGGTATAGGCTTACAGCTTGTTCCGCCATCACTGAGTAAAGGCCTCTTCCTGGCCTTCCTTGAGGTCTGTATCTTATTTCTTGTTTAGATAGTCTTATATCTTCCATTTTCTCGATATGCTGCCTCCATTCTACTTGTCCTTCCCTTATTCTGCTGGCCAGATTGCATTTAACTCGGTTCTTATATCTTCATTTCGTATTTGATCTCTAAGGGTGCAACCTTTTTCACTTGTTCGTATTCTTCGCTCGTCATTTCTCGTGATCGTCCAAGTTTCACTTCGGTAATTTGAAACAGGTGTTGCCAGTGCTTTATAGAATTTTGTCTTGGTCTTTCCTTGTCTTGTTTCCCAGTGTTCTGTGTATAGCCCCGCATATGATTTGAAATCTATTTATTTTTACATCGATGTCATTGTCATACTCATAAGTTACATTGCACCCTAGAAAATTGAAATGAGATACCTGATCTACAGACTGATTGTTTATAATTATCTTGGACCTTATAAAGGCCATAACTCTTGTTTTCTGGGATGATGTTCTAAAATTATATTCTTTGCATATTTGGCTCAAGTGGAAAACTGCTAACTGGAGATCTTTTTCTGTTTTTTTTTGCATTATTATCTGATCATCCACAAATAACAATGTATTGATACACTGTCTGGATGGTGTCGATTTAATTCCGGGCTTTTGTTCCTTCCATTGTCACAAAACATCGTCTGTATTAATTACTATTATTAGACTAATAATTAAACTTTAAAAATTATATTCAATGAATGTTTGTTAGTTGTTAATATTTCTGTATACTATTCGAATTTATTTTTGTTTAAAATCCCTTTCCGTGAACCGTAGTTTAAGGAAAGGTATTTAGAAGCCGTTTAGTTTAGGAAATTAATAGTTTACATTAAGTTTGTTCTTTTTCCGTTTGTTTCAGGTAAGGCTTAACAATTGGATTGATTAAATTAGGCCTACATCTAAGTTCGTCGTAAATTAGAAACCTGGTCGCAATGATCACCTGTTTCTTCAGCTCGTGTCTGAGTCCGCTCGTTTGTAAGTAGTTTTATTCCATTTTTTACAATGTTCACTATGACGATGTGTATTGATTTTGATGCGTGTGTACCCAAATTGTATTCCGTAATATCCAGTGTATAGTGTATCTGCATAATGAAGCAAGTAACCTTTTTAGACTAGTGCGCAGCATCTCAGCTGACATTCTGAGAGAGCACGTGCTAAAGAATAAATTTTAGGATTCTTCTTAACAATTGCAATAAGCCAATACACGCTGTTTACCATTCTAAACTCTAAAGTCTTCGTAACTGACAGTGAGTTACAGTTAATCATGGAACATCACGAAGAAGCGCTTGCAGTAGGCTACTGAACCCAGCTCAGGGTGCTGTGTCCAAGCCGTAGATAGGATTATTACGACTCGAGAATCCCTCGAGTCGCGAGTCCATAGAATCTTCTTCTTCTTCTTCTTCTTCTTCTTCTTCTTCTTCTTCTTCTTCTTCTTCTTCTTCTTCTTCTTCTTCTTCTTCTTCTTCTTCTTCTTCTTCCTCTTTCGCGATCTTGCAACCCTTGTTCGCTCTACACGCTTATATTTCAATACTGCTTCCGGGTTGTCTCAGTTCCTTCCGGTATATTGTTATGTCGTCCATGATACTCTTGATTTTCAATCCTTCTCGTATATCCACATACATTTCTGGTTGACAACGGCCCGACTTTCACGCCCTTACAATACAGTCGGTTTGTTCGTGATCCTATAAGATTTCAGCTTCGTGTCCTTCCTAACGGCGTTCTTTAGCATCCTGTTAATAGATTCTAACTAGAATATGCGCCCCTTCCCTGAATGCCACCATATTGGCACTTTCTACACGAAAGTGCTACCACTGCTGCGGGCGTTTCCAGGCCAACCCACTTATAAGCGCCCTCGGTCGACACCCATCTGCGCCAGGTGAATCTTGGACGCGAACTCGGCGAACGGTAACCCTGAATTAGACTCAGTCTAATTGAAAACCCTACCGGGTAATGAACAGTAATTGTGGCAACGTCGCGTTCCCATGGACTGAACAGAATAATGTCATTTTACTAACGGGCCAATCTGATTAATGCACCGAGACTGTTTCGGACAGTATCGTAGTTTTAAGAACACACTATTATTCCAAAGGCTACCGACTGTCATTTTTCGACCAAGGAAGTATTATTTATTTTATACCCTTTCACGCTTTTCGTGGAATATGACCTAATTCAGGAGCACGATTTATTTATACAGGATGTAAACATGATATAAAATGAATAACAGAAACATTTGTGTGTTACTATGACAGGTATTGGTGAGCGAAAGAAAAATAATAAATATGTTCCTCATTTTAGATAGAGTTGTTTCTCAGCAGTAGAGAGCTTTACCGGATTCTAATTAATTTTTCCCGAGGGTTGGTCGAGTTGCACTTCCAGGAAATTAAACGACTGATTCACCTGAAATCCCTTTTGATTAAATCAAGAACGTCGACACCAGCTCAGCACAGTCAGTCTGAAGTGAATTATTAATTGGATTTTAATTAATTCTAAGAAATACTTCTTTATTTTTGTTCTCGCAATGATTTTTTCTTGCAAGAGAAGTTATGTTTTTGCGACAGATTGTCTTGTTACACGACTTGATCGTCAGAGTAAGATCGTTACTGACTAATTTGTCAACAAAACGAAAATCATGACCTACGCCAATATCGTGAACAGTATGGTTCAAAGTGTGTGTATGTGTGTGTGTGTGTTAAACCGGAGAATTCGCGGAAAATCAAAGCGATGTAAATTTACTTTTGAAGAAAGTCAGGCAAATTAGAAATCTGAGTCACTGAGTGTACGCCTATAAGGGAGTAGTGATTGTAAAGCAAAATATGAACGGTACGATTGTTGTGTGAAACCGAGTACCAGAAGATTGATTGTCCAAAATTCTACTGAACTGAAGAAAAAAAACGAAAATTATTATTTAAATTTGTTTTCTCTTTTCGTTCCCATTGACATAAAGTTTAAATATCTAGATTCCAAAATTAAAAAATAAATTTCGGAAGTACATTTTCAAACGAAGATGAAAACTTAACGTTTTAGTGATAAACACGCCAAAACGCAGCTAAGGTCATAATTTAGTCGCTGTAAAATGCCCACCACTTGCACTGACACAACCAACAACGATAATTATAAATCACGGATTCGATTCAGTCGGCGTGTGCAAAAAAAGAGGGAGAGAGAAATCAAGCGATAATTTACGCGCGGTTCGCATGCCTTCGCTGTATAGTATTTATACCTTTTCTCTTTTTTTTTAATATTCATAAAAGGTCATGGACTTGATTCACTACATCGCCAGACGAGAGATGAATAATAAGTGTTGAAATTGGCTGTAATAAATTACTGCGGCCTACTGTGCAACGCCATCTATATATCATTGCGAACGCACTTTTTTCCTTTGGGTTCAATTTATCGTATGCTGTAACAGCTCCAGATAACACGAATAAAGTTTTTTGTACTGATAACTATTTTTAATACTACATAACCTATCGTTTAATATTGTTTCGATTTGGGTTTAAAATAATTTAATTTTTAGCAATTTCCTTTGTCTAATATTTCGTTCAACTGCTTTTGTTGTTATTGCACTCGAGTATGTTGAGGCGGGTTGAAAGGATCAGGAAGTTGCATATTTGATATTTTATATAGAAACATTTTTTTTTTAATGTTATATCAAAAATTATAATTTGAAGAAATATTCATAATATAGAAAAATGTAATAAATGCTGCACGTCTGGAGAAATCAAAGACCTGACTAAAGATTTAAGTGTGACGAAAATCGATTACCAACTTCGGAATTTAAAACAAAAATCTATGTTTACCGTTATTGGGTTTATTTGGTTTCGACCGTGTAGAGAAACATTTTGTTCTCTAGAATCGCAGAAGTTGTGTTAGTAATACACTATCTTCTTCTTCTTCTTCTTCTTCTTCTTCTTTTTCTTCTTCTTCTTCTTCTTCTTCTTCTTCTTCTTCTTCTTCTTCTTCTTCGGCACACTATCTGTTTCGTTTTCGTCAAGACCATCTTCTATTGGTCGTCTAACATCTCGTTTCCTCTGCGGCTCCTAATTGTCCGGTTTGGTCTGTTGGAAGTTTGTGGTATTTTTAGAATGTCCCCTGAAGTGAGTAGGCAACTGATCTGTTGCAGGATAAGTTATCTACAGCGATGCTATCTTAAGATCCTGTAGCCTGCCTGAGTTTCTGTAGGGATTATCTCCCTTGGTCTTTGGTGGTCCAATACCTAATTGCAGCAACCAATTTTGTTAAAATTTTCTGATTCCGGGCTGTTTGGCCGTGGTCCGGTACTATACACGTTAGCAGACGTTTCGGCCGTGCCATTACCACAGTACTGGGGTAACTAACATGTGACATCTACGTTAGACGAAGCTCATTTGCACTGACGATGGCCATCAGTTGCACGGGCGAAACGTCTGCTAACGTGTAGGGAGTACTGGACCACGGTCAAACAGCCCGGAATCAGATAACATTTTAACAACGTTGACTCCGGCCGTGTAAGTTACTTCAGTCATCAATTGTTTTTACGCTACTTCCGCCGGATCAGCCGTTGTGGTCTCCGTGCATATTCACCAGCAGCGTACAGCCGTATACCCCGTTGTTCTGCATGCTCAGTGGTCGGGCCCAAACTTGCGCGCCGCGGACATGCCTGCTCAGTGTTATCTACGTACGTGGAACAGAGAAGATAATTCTGATTTCCCGTAGACTACCACGTGTATGTCGTAGGCAAAAAAGCATGATATAATAAAAAAACACAATTTACTAAAAATTAACCATGTACTGTAACAAGCATTATGATGGAAATAATTACCTTATTTAAATGTTAGATCAAGAAGAAGTACGTTATAGATAAACAAAACGTAGCGGTGCGACACGGAACATAATTACTTTAGAGAAATTTTGTTTTTAATTTTTACTTCATTGCCTGAACTAGTTTTCGTTGATAGCGAGCTTCATTGAGGCTGCTGACATGTGCTCTGTCCGTATTGTTTTTGTTGAAGGCCCTATTGCTCGAAAAATATTCAGAAATGTATTTAAGATGCTGAATACACAATTTAAAAAATATCAGCTAAAATTTAGCAGGTATTTCCAGATGGTAAGTTCCAAACGATTTGTGGGGACAATCAACCGTAGTTTCAGAAACAAGGTAAGTCGAGGTAGAAAATTAAAGTTCCACAAAGTTGCGGCAGTCCCTGTACTGTCCTGTGGGTGTGACTTTACAGCCAAGAGGAGTAAAAGGTGTTCTAAAACTCCACCTTATAAAGAACAAGGCCATAAGTGAAGAGTTATAAGTTTTCAAGTTGAATGAAAAATTAAAAGATTACAAACAACGGTGAAAAGAACACTTAGAAAAAATATCAGATTGCAGACTGGCCAAACAAGTCTCAAAATACAAACCTATAGGACACTGGTGTGTGGGTAGACTCAGAAAGAGATGGCTGGGGGATCTTTGAAGACGAACAGGAAGCACCTTGCCTAAGCCGCCTTGTGAAGATGATGATGATATTTAGCGGGTTTAGTGCGCAACAGATTTACTTATTGTGTATATACGGCTGTAGGATGTGTAGTATAATATCTGTTTAATACAACCTCCTCGAATTGACAGTTGGGAACGACGGAGGAAGTGGAGATTTGGCGCTCTTTCATCTAGCCATTTACAGTAGTGTTTAAGACGCCGCGCCGCTTGTCGTTGCCAGTTCTTATCGGCAGACGAACACGCCTGTTTTAAAGCGTAAAACACATAGCGTTTTGGTTCGCGTAGTTAATGCTTTAATTCAGTACGGTGTCATTAAAGCGATAATGTTTATTAATCGTACAAAAATTAATAATATCGCATTGTATGTTAAGAGAAAACAACGCAATAAAAACTCCTCAAAGCGGACAAGTGATCATAGATTCGATAAATTATCCCCCCCCCCAGAAACTATTCTCCCCCCCCCCCAGGAACATCTCCTAGTTATGCCACTGATCAGCACGATAAATGAATTTCATCAAATATTATTTTAGAAAAAATTTTTTATAGTTATAGTTTTAATAGTTCAACAGTTGCAGGTACAGTAATATCTGTAATATAGCTTGTTCGTAAACTAAGGCTGAAATACAGTAATCAATTTCTGTACTAGCCTACTTTTATTTTTTAAATAAATTAAATTCTTATATCACATCAATATATATAACATAAACATTTATATCCCCACGTATAACAGAACGTATAACAAATACAACATCATTCAATTATATAACGTAACCTTTATATTATATTATTAACATAACGAACGTCGAAAAGACGATGCGCTATATACGAACGCAATCAACTAGACTCGGTAACACTACGCATAATTAGATTTTTACGCGAAGTTGGTAATCGATCTCACTACGACCAGGCGTTTGATTCTCCCAGAGGCGTCTGTTACGCTTTTCCTAACTAAAATTTAAAATGATGATGTCAATAAAACGTAATTGTGAATAGGAGGATTGTGACACTAAGAATTCACAATTGTGACTTTAGTCTAGGAGTAAAAATTCCACTTTTAAATTAATTATTTTCGTTAGTTTACTCTGCATGAACACGGCAGGTAATGTCAATTCACGTTCATAACGCATAATTCGCGTGCTTAATAACGAAAAAACAGATGTTTTACTTTGGGTACAGGCATGGCCGACTCTAGTAGAAGGCCGGAATATTAAACGTGGCAACACTGGAACCAGCTGATGTTTGAGGCCGACTAGACGATCTCTTAATTTATGTATTTCAATAATCAAATCGCGTCATTTTTAATTGCCGGTTGACAGCAGTTTTATAATTCTTCGTTTTTAGCAAGTGAAAACTTTATTATGTAAAATACTGTTACATTATTTAAGAAATATAATAATTAACTCATTCATATGATACGAATTCAATAATTCGAATAAAATTTATTAGGCCTAACATTAATTCACTAATTTCTTCAACTTAAACGTATAAACTTAGTACTAAGTGCGCACTGACCTATAATTTATATTTACCTATAAATAGGCCTACTCATGATTTTTGTAATGCTATGAAAGTAAATCAAAATACAGTATAACACGTTCACTTTGGCTGTTTTATTACACTATGCTTATAGGTCTCAGACACAACGTTGCCACGTTTAATACTCCGGCCTTCTACTAGAGACGGCCAAGGTACAGGTCAAGTCAGTACGCCTAATGTCAAAATGAAACCCACAGGACTCGGCATCGAACCGTATGAAGGTGTTAAAGAATCGAATTACACAATCGTATGGCCACTATCGAACGCACATAAAACTTGAACGAAGGTATTTGTTACTGAACGACGAGTTTATGATCCGGTAAGCCGCGGTAGACTCAAAGCAAATGCCGACCACCACCGCCTACAGAGTGCGTGATGCCTCCACATTAGTTACAGACATCGTACACGTACAAACGGAGGAGAGAAGATTTTATGGTCTGCAAACTCTACACGCAGCCTATGCCACATGCAAGCGCGGGCGGGCAATAGGTCACTGGTACATAGTGTCAGCAATCAATAACATTAACCGTAGCCAAACACAATACTGATGATACAATACCAGGCGCTTTGTGTCTGTCTTCATCTTTTTGTTCCACTTACCACGACCTCCATTGGCCTGGATTTCCGCAGTCGCCGGTTTAACGGCTGGTGAACGCTGAGATGACGTGGATAGGCGAGGAGGCAAAGATGATGGCGGAGGAATAGAAAGGGGATATAACGAAGAAGGGGAATAATATGCAATCAGTAGGACGAGAATAAGAATGTGAAGGGAAAAGTAACCGTTATGTAAAATACAGAAGGAGGAGGAGAGACACAAATTGAGATCGTTGTGCATGCGTATCTAGAGTTAGTTTACTTTGCCTTGTTGTGTTCTAACGATGAAGGGTTTGCGAAGATCGGTCAAAAAATATAACACAAATATTAAATTATTATACATTTTAGGTTAGTTGTCTCCAAGTCGCTTATATTAATATAATAGACGTATTTACTAGATATCCATCTTGCGACTTCGTTTTTCTTGTCCTTATGACGCGTTTCGGCAACGAATTGCCATCTTCAGAAAACTTAATCACTCATTAGAGATCGTTAAAAAATTAAAATACCAAAATCATTACAGTAAAAGTGCACTTTTACGACAGCGGAAATTCACATACGCGAACATGAAATTTTATGTTTCTCGCGTGGACATTATCGATCGACTGATTCACTGTTTATATATCCACTGATAAAACTGTTTTGTTTATTATAGCCCGTGTGTACCGTATCTTTCTATTTACCGGCGCCCGTGTGCAAGTATTGCCGTGTCGTACAATATGTTATGTGAAAATGTAAGTTTATCGTTCAAGACATAATCACTGTTGATTTTGACGGCTTTATATATTTCATATTCCTCAAGTGCGTCCATGTATTTTCCTTTCCTGCAGCAATGCATGGGCTGGAAATTTGTCTCAAAATCACTGTAGTTATGATTACATAGTATCAGGTGTCTGGCAAAATTAGATGTTGTTTTATGCAATTCCCTTCTGGGAAGATGTTCGTTATATCTTTCTTCAAACGGTCTGCCTGTTTGGCCTATGTAGAACATATCGCATGAGCTGCATTTCATCTTGTATACGCCGGTTCTTTTTCTTTCTGGTATACTGTTCTTCCGGCTAAGAATGCTGTTATTTGTACGGAAAGTTACAATTACATGGTGTTTCTTGAGTTCGTTAACTAAAATATTTGGTAAAATATTTGTGTAATCTGCAGATATGTATTTATTAACTGGAAGTGTGTTAGCATTGTTCGACTTTTAATTTCTTCACTTTGTGTTTACTTATTAATTTATCCACTAAAGAACTTTTATATCCGTTACCCGCTGCTATGTGCTTTAAAAAACGAAGGAAAACTTCAATTTAAAATATATAGAAAGGCCACAACAACGGACATCACAATTCATGCCGATTTATATCATCCCACCTCGCATAAAATGGCAGCTTACAATAGTTTTGTGCACAGATTGCTAACTATACCGTTAAGTGAAAAAGACTACAATGAAGAGGTTAACACCATCAAGCACATAGCAGCGGCTAACGGATATAAAAGTTCATTAGTGGATAAATTAATAAGTAAACACAAAATGAAGAAATTAAAAAAGTCGAACAATGATAACACACTTCCAGTTAATAAATACATATCTGCAGATTACACAAATATTTTACCAAATATTTTAGTTAACGAACTCAAGAAACACCATGTAATTGTAACTTTTCGTACAAATAACAGCATTCAGAGACTTCTTAGCCGGAAGAACAGTATACCAGAAAGAAAAAGAACCGGCGTGTACAAGATGAAATGCAGCTCATGCGATATGTTATAGGCCAAACAGGCAGACCGTTTGAAGAAAGATATAACGAACATCTTCCCAGAAGGGAATTGCACAAAACAACATCTAATTTTGCCAGACACCTGATACTATGTAATCATAACTACAGTGATTTTGAGACAAATTTCCAACCCATGCGTTGCTGCAGGAAAGGAAAATACATGGACGCACTTGAGGAATATGAAATATATAAAGCCGTCAAAATCAACAGTGATTATGTCTTGAACGATAAACTTACATTTTCACATAACATATTGTACGACACGGCAATACTTGCACACGGGCGCCGGTAAATAGAAAGATACGGTACACACGGGCTATAATAAACAAAACAGTTTTATCAGTGGATATATAAAAGTGAATCAGTCGATCGATAATGTCCACGCGAGAAACATAAAATTTCATGTTCGCGTATGTGAATTTCCGCTGTCGTAAAAGTGCACTTTTACTGTAATGATTTTGGTATTTTAATTTTTTAACGATCTCTAATGAGTGATTAAGTTTTCTGAAGATGGCAATTCGTTGCCGAAACGCGTCATAAGGACAAGAAAAACGAAGTCGCACGACGGATATCTGGTAAATACGTCTATTATATTAAATTATTTTTGTCGGCGTTTCGGGAATATTTATTGTCATAATCAGGGCCTGTGTACGGATACAAAAGAAAATAACAAACACAACAGATCAATTAATTGAGCGAATGTGTTTGTGTATGTGAGTATGTGCGTGTGTATGTGTGAAGAAGTTGAGACAATTTTTTTTACATCGTCGAAATAATAACGCTCATTACATATTGTTTTCTTTAAATACGTCGAGAAAGGTGTAATACTCCAGAACATAATTCATACAGTATTACAATTAAGTTACTGGTAATGACAAAGTTCTTTAGTGGTATTTGTAATTAATTATAAAAGCAGTAATCAACAAATATGTATTAGAGTTGGTACAGAAAACATTTCTACATATAGATGTCTGCATATAACGTCGTAAAATAGGCCCTATATTATAGCTGAATACAGATTGTAGGGGTGTTCAGTTATGTATATTATTAAAAGTTGTTTTTATCATGTTTCACTCACTATTGGTATTGAAAACACCGTCATTAAATTAGGGAATTCTGTACAAAGTGACGGGAGAGAATTACAAACATACATCAGAAAATTTACATAATATTACAAACGCAAATTTATGTTAAACCAATCTATAAAGTGAAAATGGTTAGTACTTAAAATCATATTGTTGTAAAATATTATTTTCCGTAAACGTAGTATATACAGAGTACTATAGAATATTGTAAAATTATGTATATGTCGACAGTCATACTCTCTCCCTCTCATTCTCTCTCACTCTCTCTCGCTCTCCCGCCCCCTCTCTCTCTTCTTATGTTCGTTAACCGTAATGCTTCAGAGGCGAAACGTTGAAGAAATATCTTTAATGAAAAACAACATGCACTTGCACAGTTCTCCCTATTGACATAATGGATAACGTCCGCCAGTTGGACATTACATGCTAATCTTTATTTTAAAATTTAGTCTTATAAGATACTCAGTGTTACAGTGTGACAAAATAAAAGAATAGCAACAACGCATGTACACGCTAAACCGATTCTGCTTTTGCAACTTTACGTTTCGACGGACCACTCATAACACTTTTACCAGATACGTAAATCGGAATTCAGTTATTCTCTTCATTATTCTGTCTTTATGATGTTTTTGAAACGAGAAGAAAACCATATAACAAATACAATAAACTTGACAGGAGGAGGGTGACAATAATCTTTTAGATGATTAGAAAGTTAGATGACGAATACCACAAATGGGGCTTAACAATAAATACAAATAAGACTGACCATATTGTCGCCGGAAATACGTGCAGAGATACGAGTTTATTGTTGAAACATTCGTATACTGTTGGAACGGGGAGTTGTGGAGGGTGTACATTCACATAAACGCCGTGATGTCGTGGTTACAAAAGACAACACAAGTATAACAGAAATAAAAACTCGTTTAGGACAAGGTAAACAAATGACGAGTTGCATTCCACTTTATGGAGCAATCACTATAAGCTCCGAAACAAAAGTCAAAATATATAAGACAATAGTGGAAAGTATTGTAAAATATGGGGTTGAAGTGTGGAAAAGTACAGAACATATGAGGAAAAGATTACGTTCTGGATAAGATTACCCCTGGAATACTATATTCTGAAGAAGGTGCTGTAGAGTTACACTGCTGGATAGGGTAAAAAGTGATGAAAGAAGAGAAAGAATGAATACAGGTACCAATATAAATCCTGAAAGATTAAAATGGTACAGGCATGGGTAATGATATATGGTCGAAATTGGTAAAATGGACCCCACCATAAAGGAGAGAAAGAGGGAGACCGCGAAAGACTTGAATAGAAGGTATAAGGAAGTATGGATGGAATGGCACAGGAATAATCTGAAGGACGATGATTGGAGAGATAGTAAAGTATGGAACTTAGGGTACGAAAAACGACTTCAAATTTTGTTCGAAAATCGCACAATATGGATATACAAAACTTCACACCATTTTCGAATACAACGCGTGGGGTGGGAGTGAGAGAGGGAGGGAGAGAGAGAGAGAGTGAGTGAGAGGGGGTGGAAAGACAGAGAAAATTGTGTATATTGATACAGCGTCAAACGTTTGTTATCCTCTCTCTAACTCTCTCGAACTAACCATACCAATCAGTACCTATTGTCATTCTAATAAAATTCATCCTATTTTCGGAATTGTGACAGCGCACTCGGTTCCTGGATTCAGAATGGATCGTTTTATACGTCGCGTCGTCCAACCCAGCCTCCGTGATCAGCCAGGCATAAAAGAGCAATTAACCTACAATGTGACAAAGTGAGTAATGCCAGTCGCGTTGGTCTACAGTACGGCTAAAGGTTTGTCCTATAGCCTATACAGCAGGCCTACATTTCGATGTATCACGCGTTTTATTTTTTTTGACATCAGATATTTCGTCCATTGTGTGTTGAGGCATATTCATAAGTGCGTAGACTGTAACTGCCTGAAATACTACAGTCCCCGCCCATAATTGTAGCAAACAAGCTCATGAATTTACAAGACATTTAGAGTTAAATAATTGCGTTCACAACGGTAGAACAGGCACAGAAGCTTTGTCATAACAGAAAGCCTGCGGCAGGGGTGTAGTCTTTCATCTACTGTTTTACAAATATATTTAGATAGAGCCTTAGATATCTTAGACTATGACTCGATCCCATGACCGCAGCACAGGCGTTGAGATTGTGTGTCTCGAACCTCTTGTCGGCCCGCCGCACATTGTTTTAATTAAAAACCGTAAAGTCATGAGATTATGATCGTCTTGACGGTAGGAGATGCCCCGTTTCCCAAATATCACACCGTGAATTACACAAATTGTAGCTCGTTGCGTGCACGTTTATAGCGTGTATCATGCCCAGTTGTAAACCCGTAATTTCAAGACCTATAGCTAACGGATTACAGTGATTAATACAACGCACTCCTTCTCTCCGCGCCCTTGTTTTAAAGTTTAATCTGTTGTTTATAGTCGGTTAAGCACTCGTAAAGATCACGTGATACAAGCACTGCGTAATACTGTAATCCAGTGCCGTTGTAATCAATGTGCATAATTATTCTCCACTAACGAATCGAACAGCTTTCTGTAATTTAGCTCCTTGCTATAATGAAACTACAGTAAAGCAACTATAATGCTAAAATTCCTGCTTTAATTTCATACTTTGCTCTTTGTTAGTACAATAATATGTAATTGATAACTTTTATTATGCTATTCCAAATTTAATAAGAATCGCAGTGCATCACCCTGTGCTAACTATAGACCTACCAGGAGTTTGACACCCCTTTTTCATTTCAGTAGGAGTATAAGTTTTAGTGACCTACGTGTGGGCGATTGCTCAAGATAGTACTTAATTTTTTCATAGTGAGTTTAAAATGGCTTAAGATTTTTGTTGAATATAGCCTATTTGCTGCTCCTTTATAAATTTAAGACGGTGGTGGTGATCATTATGATGATGAAACAAATTATATACGACTTAATAATATGTGCAGACACAACTAGGTAACAAGCAGTACAAAACTGCACATGTTTAAATTAAACGAATCAGTAATTTCTGGTTCAGAGATGCCACAAAAAATGTGATATAGTTTGTTGCAAAATTGGCGGTTGGAATTTTTGACACTCTATTATGCGTGGTTTTTATTGATGTATTAATTTATGAGGTCGCTACAACAGCATAGGTCATTAGCGACCACAAAAATAATAATTATTATTAATGCAATAATAATTTATAAATCATACAAAATTGCTCACATAGATGCAATAAAATTACATGTTAAACAAGTTGTTAAGCAAAGATAAACATCAAAACAATATACTCAGGAACTAGTAGGATTTCAAAACTACATTAGATATTACGTTAAACATTAGCAATTAAATAGTATTCAAATGAAAAATAAAATGATAAATATTGCTCTGTACAACACAATTTATTATTGTAAATACATAGTATGGAAATATATAATTATTAATTAATAGTTAATAATAATTATTAATATAAATATAATGTTTAATTAATAACCTGTATACGTTCTATACGTGGTTTTAGACGCTGGTTTTGTAGAACTTTTCATTTCGAATTTACTTTTTAAATTAATATAAATTATTTTCAGGAAATAAATTAAAATTATGGTTATAAGTAAAATGGATGTATGGCCAGTTCAACTTTACCTAGACAATGAACCTGTAGAAGCACTTTAAATTTCTTGGCTGCTGGATCAATGAGTCATTGAATCCCGGTTAGGAAATCAAGGCAACACTCGAAATTGCTCGGTCCGCGTTTCTCAAACTAAAGTTATTTCTCATCAACAGACCAACCGCTGGGCCTCTGTCTCAGAGAGGGGTTTGTTAGACGCTATGTGTGGTCCGTCCTCCTGTATCGTTGTGAAACATGGACACTAAAACAAAACACCGTATCGTACTAATGCTTTCGGAATGGGGCTCTATAGACGTCTGTTGGGAACTCCTTGGACAAGCCACACTAGAAATGGCACAATACTTAACAGGATGGGACATGGAGCCCCAGTTATTTGCGACTATTAAAAGAAACATAATTATCGCTGTTGCACAACCACTGTTGATTATAACCACTAACACAACTTTCTTAAGTAAACTTCTATTAAAAGAAAGAAAATCGCATACTTGGGATATGTACAAAGAGGACCGCGATAAGACTCATTCTAGATGGTAAAATAGAAGGCAAAAAATGGATTCGTCTGAGAAAACTATCTTGGCTCCGTAATCTCCGACAGTGTTCTGTCCTAACCGCTGAACTATTGCGCTTTGCATAAGACGCAGAAAAATATGAACACATAATTGAAGTGGGAGCCATCAACGCCTGACTGAGTAGGACACTAAAAGAAGATTTTCAGGCCGCAGCAGTCGCTAGTTTAGCGAATCATTGGGGAAAAACAATTTTCATGTGTTGGTATACACGTGTGATTAAATGTGTTATATAATCAGTTTTAATGCTACGGATTATTATTTATTTCTTTACGTGCAAACTGGTACAACCTAATTTAAATTTGATTTATATACCCCGAGTAAAGCTTTAAAACGGACGCTGTATTTAGGACAGTAAATAATAAATTATTAAATTCGGTGGGAAGGAAGCCATTGAATGTCCAAACAAAAATATAGTCGTTTTTTTCAATCTGTGTTGCCCGCCGTCTCACTTTTGTGTGTGGTGTGTGTGTGTGTGTGTGTGACTGCAGTATTGAAAACAAAAGTTTGATTTATTTTATAATGTACACAAGTTTCAGATTAAAATGTATACACTTATTTATGGGTTTACTGGAAGAGATAGGTGGATAAGGGGACAGACGGCGAGAGAGAGAGAGAGAGAGAGAAAGTGAGAGAGTGTGAGTGAGAGGAGAAGGGGGGGTACATAGCAAGGTTATCGTATCGGAATCCGCAGCGTATATATTTTTGTTTTGTGTGTAACAAAATCGCAGAATCCAAGGCGCGCTAAGATGATGTAACAGCAAAAAGTGCACATTTGATGATCATTGATAATTTTGAAGTGCAACTACTGTTATGTAAATTTGTCTTGTGGGAACTTGGTGCTATTAATTTTCAAATTTTAACACAAAACGTAAAAAATTTGTTTTGATACGACAATCACATAGTTCACAACTGAACGGTAGGTTTAGTCTACATTTAAAGTTTCTGCTTTATTCGAAATTTTTGTAAGGCTTGTGCGCGCTTATATGAATGGATACAGTTTGTTATTCTGTAATCTGTTTACATTTAAAACAGAATTCTACGGAATATGAGCAGCGTCCCAAGTCACATAATGTTACGACAGTCGCACGTAGAAACGGAAGAACTGACAGCAGACGTTATTACAACTTTAACTGCAGTTAAAAATAAACAAAGACACTCATATACAACAATTGTTCGAGCTAAATATTGTCTAACAAACAGTAACGTAACAACAATATAAATGTCACCGCATTACATACAGTGTCGCACTAAGTAATACACAATAATCACTTTTCACACGAAGCCGCAAGTCACAATAACAACTCCGATAACGGCGTTCTATCTTCTTCTTCGTCTTTTTCTGCTACTACTTCCTCATCCTCCTCCTCCTCCTCCTCCTCCTCCTCCTCCTCCTCCTCCTCCTCCTTCTTCTACTTCTTCTTCTTCTTCTTTTTCTTCGTTTTCTTCTTCCTCTTCTTCTTCTTCTTCTTCTTCTGACGTTATAACCCAGTATGGGTTTTAACCTCTTCATCGTTTATTCTTGTTCTTCCTCTCTTCTTCTCGTTCTTCTTCTTCTTCTTCTGACGTTATACCCAGTATGGGTTTTAACCTCTTCATCGATTATTCTTCATTGTGAAAATCATTACACTGTCTTCTCCATCTTCTTATCCCCATATTTTTCAAATCGTCCTCAGCGTTCTCGATCCATCTCTTCCTTGGCCTTCCTCTTGATCTCCTACCTATTGGTCTCAATTCTAGAAATTTTCTGGGAATTCTGTGTTGTTCCACCCTCATTGTGTGTCCCACCCAGGCAATACTTCTACTCTTTATAAATCTTATTACATCAGCTCCGTGTATTACTTTATTTATTTAATGATTCCCTCGTATTATCCGTGAACCGTCGTTGTTTTGCACTGGTCTAAAACTTTTTTCCTGAGTATCATTCGTTCGTATGTTCTTAAGACACTGTTCGTATTTTTACATTAATACCCAGGTTTCACATGCATATGTTACAAATGGTCTACTTGTACTTTTGTATAGTTTTAATGTTAATGATTTCTTCGGTGTTTCGACTTCGTTAATTTTGAGTAGGCGTAGTAACATTGGTGGCAACTACGGATTCTCGCCTGGATATCATTGCCTGTGGCTCTAATATCACAGCTGAACTAGGTGAACTTTATCGTCCAGCTGGCGTAAGCTGGTGCTTACGTTTATACCCTGCCGAGGTTCGAGAAGAATCTACCACTTTCCGGGTGACGCATTAAGAATAATTGCGTACTTACTGGACGCCGACTTTCTACAGACCCCGCAAACCAAATAACGCTCATGTCAGCCACGTCGCCTATCTCTTGGATATATAATAATACACTACTAAGTTTTTTGCACCGATGCCTTGGGATTCAAGTTGTGGGTAGTGAAGGTAAAACATTTTCTGCCAAGCATGGCGTTTTCAAGGTAGTCAAACTCTTTCTCGGAATCTAGTGAGAAGGCTGAAGGAAACTAAGCCCTTTGACGTGATGCAGTGAGATGTAAAGCACAATTCGTGTGTGTTTAGTTTGTCATATGTAACGTTTAGAACCCATTGCGTAACTATTTATCTGAAAACTTAGTTCATTTAGAAACAAATTAACGGTTAATCTCCTTCTTATTCCATCAGGGAATAGAAGAATCACCTGTTCTGGTCTCAAAGGAAATATATTTACTTCGCCAACACTTACTAGGTCTTCCTACACTTCTTTGTATAATAGGCTCGTATTGCCAAACTTCCTTAGGCATAATGTCATCCGGCATCCTATTTCTCTCCGTAGTGCGGACTTAAATACTAAAAATTTTCAACTCTTTGCATACGTCTTTATTCTAGAGTCTATTTCTTTGTGTGCAACAGATCGCAAGAATCTCATCTCCGATTTCTGTAGCCTCCTCCGATTTTTTTCGCCGGAACCCAAAACCCAGAACCATACAACAACACTGGCACAGCCTTTACCTTAAAAAATATTAGTCGATTTTTTTCCTCGATAATGCTTGACGAATTGTTGCACATATTGACTGAAACATAGCCAAGTATGGTCATCATCATGATCTACATACGAGATAAGTGATGTCATTATTTTGTTCTGTACTCTTATTATTAATATTTAATATTTAGTTTGCAAGAGGCATTTCCCACAAAACACATCAGGGGTCAACACCTGGTGGATAGCACACCACATGTCTCCTAGCTGGATTCTCACCTTGCTTCAAACTGCCATTGGTGGAATCCCGTGCTTTAATCTTTCCTGTCTCGTCTCTCTTGACCAACTCTTGGTTTTCGACCCCGACGCGATTAGGTTTTCGAGGGCTAGGGAGTTTTTCATTGTTTTCATACTTGTGATGTACTATGTCAGGGGTCTCCAAACTTTTTCACTTGAGGGCCGAATTGAAAAATCTTGGAAATCAGGCGACCCAACAACAACAACAACACACACACACACACACACACACACACACACACACACACACACACACACACACACACACACACACACACACACACACACACACACACACACACACACATTGTAAACTTATATTTTTTTCAAGTTTACGAAATAATCAAGTCAATAACATTGGTATTTAAATAAAAATTAAGCAGACTGATCCAAAGAATACAAATTCTTTTGTTCAGAATAATGAAAATAAAAGTAAGGAAAAAATAACATTCAAAGATATTTCTTATGTATTGTTTTTTGGCTTGCCCCTTTGGGGCAAATTTTGATGTTCCTATCACTAGAATGGATTTCAAGTGTTCGTCTGAAAAGTTAGCCCTATACTTTGATTTTACAAAGTTAATTTTCGAAACGTTTGTTTCCAGATATAGGTCGATCCAACCAATGAAAGCATTACTGTTTGCAAAGTTTTTTATTTCCTTGAAATCATCATTCAATGAGGTGCGAGTCAAAAGCGTGATTCATTCAAGGCAGCCAGCCGAATGAGCACATTACCACGTAAATGTTTTAAACTTGTACAAAATATTGTATAAAATTTTACTGAATTTATTTCTTGTTTAGTTATTTAGTAAAATTTTATAATATTTGAAGTATTTTGACGATCTATTTAAAAACTGCACGCAGCACCGGCCGGGTTACCGCGGGCCAGATCCGGCCCGCGGGCCGTAGTTTGGAGATGCCTGTACTATGTAATTCTTGTTCTTTTATTTTACTTTCATACTACTTGATGAAAGTAAAATAGCAGTCAGGGTTAAAGGTGGCAAATAGTCAGCGGTCCTAGGGGCAGAAGAACATAGGAGGTGGGTCTCCGAACGAAACCCAGAGCAGAACCAGAGGGTCAAAGGTAGCAACTCCTACCACTGGCCTTACTCCACAGGACGCTGGTAACGACCTTAGAGGTCATTTATCTTACTCAAAAGTCACAAAATAAAAATGGTTAATAAGAAACTAACTTTTTGAATTTTAGATTTTGTAACAGTTTAACGTCGGGGTTTGTTAGATGCTACGCGTGTTGAGTCAGGAATGGATTATCCGTACGCAATTTCAGTCCGGTGACTAACATTGTTACAGGAGATCCAATGAAGAAAACACAATGTATTGTTGCGTATTACATTGGTAAACAGCAAGTTATTTATTCAAAACGCACCCCTGTGTGTCTGTAATCTGTCTGTTGCGTTTGCTTCATCCCTTCGACGTATAATGTCGTCATCCCCTGCGTTTTCATTGTGAACCTTAATTACGTGAGTTTTTTGTCCAATATATATCCCCGCCTCAGTGTTATCTACAATAGAGATTTATCGCTTAGTCATCGAGTTACGACCTGGGGTTGTGTTATCTGGATTGGAGGTTTCAGCTAATTCTAAATGTATCTATTGTTGCGAAACTTAAGCCTTATCCTTAATGCGGCATTGTGTCAGTGTGGGGTGTCAATGTATGGACGTTTGTTATATTTTTTTTGTGGGCGGATCCGACGCATTTAAACAGATGTTTTGTTTGAACAATCGGCATGTGTCTTATGTATAAGACGATCGATTTAAGTCCGTAAAATTTTCGCTTATTTAAAAAATTATGTCTTTACACTTGTAAATACACGTTTCCCGCTTCAAAGTAACACCCATCAGATATAGGCCTAATACATTCATTTCTTTTTTTATTCATACAAATTTCTTTTCAGTCTTCATAAAACTTGGAGTATAATCTTAACCTTGCTCAAGATTTTTGTGTTATAGCTTCAACGGTCACGAAACGTCATCCTTTCACGTTTTAATATATGTAGACGTATTTACCAGATATCCGTCGTGCGACTTCGTTTTTCTTGTCCTTTATGACGCGTTTCGGCAACGAATTGCCATCTTCAGAAAACTTGATCACTCATTAGAGATCGTTAAAAATTAAAATACTAAAATCATTACAGTAAAAGTGCACTGTAATGATTTTATAGGCGTACATAGGCGTATGTGAATTTCCGCTGTCGTAAAAGTGCACTTTTACTGTAATGATTTTAGTATTTTAATTTTTTAACGATCTCTAATGAGTGATCAAGTTTTCTGAAGATGGCAATTCGTTGCCGAAACGCGTCATAAAGGACAAGAAAAACGAAGTCGCACGACGGATATCTGGTAAATACGTCTACATATATTAATATAAGCGACTTGGAGACAACTAACCAAATTGTATTTCACGTTTTGTTTTTAGTTTTGGAAGATCGCATGGGCCATACCTTGTGTATGGCTGTTGCGGGGTCTTACGATATTATTTTTCCCCATGCAGTAATGTGTAAGGTGTTGTGTTACCGTACTGAATATAATACATTATTGCAATATAATCTCTCTATATATAAATAAAACTTAGTCTGAGGATTTATGGGTACTGAATACAAATCCACACCGTTACACCGATTGCCACCAAATTTTGCACAGGTAACCTTTGACATAAGGCGGAAAATACTGTCTAACTTGGAATTTGATATGTTGCCCCGTTCGCACGATTTAGACCCTTTAAATTATGATTTTTCGTTGACGTGTGTAAAGATGTAAACAACACTATGGAGACCAGAATTAATTACCATAGTAACAAGTAAATAAACAAATCCTATTTAGCAGCATCAGAACTGTACCTTTATCCGTTCCTGCAGTTTTTAATGTTCTTAATATGCGATTGTATCGATATATTTTGTAATTTTGTATACAGATACGTCTATTATATTTTGTAATTGCCTTTAACGATTATAAAATTTATTTTTATACGTATTTCTGATGATCCAATGAATAAGTAATGAAATATATTAAATACTACTACTAAAGATGTCAACAAACCATGAAGACTAGAATTAATTAACATAATAACAAATAAATAAACAAAAGCTATTTAGCGCCATCGGAACTACACATTTATCAATTCCTGCAGTAAATTTTCGATGTTTTATATAATATGCGATTGTATCGATATATTACGGTGTGGAAAGTGTACTAATTGTAAATTATCGTATTACTTAATGGAAAGCGAAAATACGTGTTGTTTTCATTTGTGAGGTTAGGTGACAACGGTTTTTGGTTTTTAGTTTACTGCTGAAATAAATAAAAGCCATGGTTGAGGAAAAAATAACGTTTAATGTGTTATACAATGCTTCTAACACAATAACACTTAAAGAAATTAGCATTTTGGATTTAACAGGTTTTGGTAACAGGTACTTTATAAATATCTCCAAAGGCTTTATAAACGGGTACTTTTAAATCTCCAAAGGCTGTTGCACCAACATAATAATTTAGTACAATTTAAAATATTACAAGTGTTAAAAACAGCTTTGGAGAGAATTTGACTAATGAGTACAAAATCCTTATACGAGCTGACAGAACGCCATATAGACATAGACAATAGAAATTAAAATAAAATACTTATTAAAAGTCAAATATTCTCGTGCGGAGCCGCGGGTAACAGCTAGTAGGCCTATATTGATAATATCGTAAATTGGGTCGTTTATATTGATGATATTGGGTTATTGGTAAATCTACCCAAATGTACTCATGCGAATTTACGGAAACTGGAATTATAGGCTTAAAAGTGCAATGATAAATCATAAAACTGATTTTTCAAGGTTAATTTTTATTATGAATACAGATTTTTATTGATTAAATAGCCGTCACAAATAAAAAGGAAAAGAAATGCGTAAAAAATGTCGTTTTTGAAACATTTGTAAAGTAATTAAAACTTGGAATTTAGTTTTACCACTATCCCCTCGATATAATGATCGTTTAACTATACTTATAAATGCAGTTTTAAAATTATTAGTTCCTGTATTTGGCACATTTGGAAAAGCAATACATTAAATAATTATCAGTATATTAAATTGCGTTAGCGTATAATTTAATGTATTAATGTTTAAAATGTGTCAAATACAAGGACTAATAATTATCAACGTCATACAACTACAATGACTATATATTAAGTCAGAATGTTTTGTGTATCTATTAATTCAGCTAGTGGGCGAAAAATAATAATAATGACTTTTAATAATGTATTTACTCGAACATCCCTACACTCTGTGTTCAGCTACAACATATTTTTAGACATATATTGGTTTCTGTACTAATTTCAACAATATTAAATTATAAATGCATCTATAATACTTTATAATTATAATTAGTCGTTTATTATCAGTATATTAAACTGTAATATTGCAGTAACAGTGTTTTCGGAATATTGTAATTATGTTTATCTGTTTTAGTAAAACAGTATGTAATAATAGTAATTATATTGCTGATGTAAGACACTGTCTCACCCACCCACGCACGCACACACAAGCGCATTCAATCAATTTATTGATTACGGGTAAATCTTCTATCCGGACTGCTTCCATCGTCAATTTGTTTAACGGTTGACGTTTCGATCCGTGGAATCTGTGGTCGTCGTCGGAAGCTATGAGTGGCTGTTGAAAGCCTGTCGAAAGACCTAACAACCGCCACTCATAGCTTCTGAGGGCGACCACAGATTCCAGACATCGAAACGTGAAGCGTTAAGAAATTACGATGGAAGCAGTCCGGATAGAGTATTTGCCCGTAAGAAATCACGCATCGCTTAGAGGTTTTAAAGAACAATTAATTGATCTGTGCATGTGTTTGATTATTTCTCTATTATCCATACACAGATCCTGTTGATTACGATAAATATTGTCGAAACATCGACACGAATAATGTAAAAGCCGGTAATAATGCCTATACTTATTGATCGATCCTTGCTAAATCTTCCATCGCTAAACATTTGTTGATTGACGCTCACTACTAATTTAAGAATAGTAATAGTAATCATAAATGGATAATGGATAATACTAATACTCATAAATGGATAATCAAAAAATGGATAATACTTTACAACATAATATGATGTGTTCTAATACTCGGTAATGTAATACTCGGTAATATAGTGATAACACTTGGTAAATAATAATTTACAACAATATGATTATAAGTATTGTCCATTTTCACTTGATAGATAGGTTTACCATAAACTTGTGTTTGTAATATTATGTAAATTCTCCGATGTAAGTTCGTAAAGTTCTACAGTTTTTGTGTAATTTAGAATTCTCTGAATTAATGACGGTGTTTTTAATACCACTAGTTAGCGAAACATGAGAAAAATAACTTTAAAGAATTACATAATTGAACATCCCTATAATCTGTATTTAGCTATAATATATTTTACTGTGTTATATGTTGACAGGTATACGTATGTATAAACGTTTCCTGTACAAATTCTAATTATATAATTGTTAATTACTGCTTTTATAATTAATTACAAATATCATTAGGCCTACATTATGAATAATTTAAATTGTAATATTGTATAATAAGTTCTGTGGTATTATAATTTACTCGTTGTCTTTAAAGAAAACATTTGATGATGTAAAACAAACTATCTCAACTCCTTCACATATACAATGATACACATATACGCAAGCACACACGCACACATTCACATACACAAACACGTTCACTGAAATAATTGTTCTGTTGTGTTTGACATTTCTTTTGTATTCATACACAGGTGCTGATGATGACAATAAACATTGTCGAAGCGTCGACACAAATAAGTTAAAATTTGTGTTATATTTTTTGACCGATCCTCACAAACCCTTCACCGAAAAGAATAATCATAAACATCACACGATGGTAGGATTCGTCATGTCTCTACTGGATCTCGTGCCTCGATTACACAACACTCTCAGTCTTTAGGTACGATTACTACCGTTTTGTATATACTCTGTAAATGTGTTTTTGCAACCTGATAAACTTTGAAAATAAGTAGCCGCTGCGTTTATTTCATAACTGGACCTACGGGGATAGTCAGATGTTTATTTTGTAAAATATGTCTGAATATAGTACTAGCACTTACGGAAGAGACTTCAGGCCGTAAAAAACAAACAAACAAAAAACAATTTTTCGTTTACAGATTGGTTTCGTTCGGTTGGAAATTAATATCGAAACCCTCACTGCCAGTCGTGTGTTGGCGACAGAGAGAATATCAGAGAGAACGCCGCCTGGAATGTTGTAAAGGGTCAGGGGAGAGGAAGCTAGAATTGGTAAACATTCCAGTGACACAGTGACGAAAGTTAATAATTGTCTCTGGGGAGGAAGAGGGGCGATTTCCGGTATTCTAGAGGGTGACACGCCCCCTCTCCCTTTCGGTTGTTTTACCAAAACCTGCTGAAATATGTGTCGCAGAAAACAAACAGCCCGCGTGTGATAACTGCGTATGTATATTTCATACTTTCAAATTCTGAGGTGATTTTAATAACACCGTTGAAACTTGTTTCGTTTGTCCCGCTTGAGGTAAATGTAATCTTCGTTTGTCAACACTGTGTGTTGGTTTACGCCCACTAACAGTGAGGGGTGTAGCGAGTAACTGACTCAGTGGCAGATAATTATTGAAAACTGTAGCCTACAGAGTTTATTGCCTCTCTGTTTTTACAACATACCTTTGCTTCGCCAATGAAAATCCGAAATGAACGTAGGCAGGAACCAATCTACGTATTTGCTTACTGACCACTTATGTATAGTACTATTGTTACAGAACATTGTAGTTTGTTCTATACGCTAGTGTGCATCAATATACATAAGTTGTACATCAATCGTGGATAATGTAAATATACTTAAGTAACATAATGTACATACGTACATAACCTACGTATTCTAATTACAAAGAGTTTTAATAATACCAAGCACTTGATATTGTTACGCAACGCAACATTCTCGAACAACGGAGTGTGTCATTCTACGTGTTTCTCGGCTATCCCAGCAGAGCCCAGCTGTAATGTTTGTGTGCGTACATATTGCTGCTTTGTGATGAAAAACAATTACGTGACACTTATCATGCGTCAACAATCGAGTCTATTCCAGACCGCACAGATCGGGCACTGTGTTCGAGGCCAGACAGTGACACCGTTTCTGGTGGATTCGAGAGCGTCTGTTTAACACGTCAACGAAAAAAAGTGACAGATTATTTAGGCATCTCAATGGGGTATAAATGTAAGAATCGAGCGACGGTCAGTCAGTTTACGTCGGGCGATTACTCAGTGCGTTTAAGTGGTGTATTAGTGAAAAGTAATTATTGTGCGGGACTCTATAGTTGACATTATTATTGGTGTGGACAAATCAACTTGAATTATTGTACGAGTATAATTTTGTGAATAGTCTGTTGATTACAAACAGTTATTTGTGATAAATTAAAGCTGATAATTAGTGCTTCATTGGTGTCTTGTATTTTGTTTTCCACTGTACCATACGACGATCAGTGAGACTGTTGTAACAGTATGTATACAATATTGATAATATTGCTTTGAATGTGAGTTGTGGATATTGTCTAATATACAACAATTATAATCGACAGGCGAGTTATATTACCTTACGCGCGATCATCAGGAGAATTTAAGTACCAGTGTTTGCAACATTCATTTACACGGCAGTGTTTTAATTTTTTTCCCAGCACCACGAATTACATGCGACCGCTCACGTTAATAAAATTAATCATTTATAGAGTTTCTAGTTATTGTAATACACATGATATAAAATAATTGAAAGTCTACGTGACTGCAACTACCGACTTAACGTGGGCCTAATTATTTCACAATGCATTAATTCCGACAACCCTGTACGCAGTCCCGTTAGTAAAGTTAGTTTTAAACAGCGCGCTTCAGATATGTCAATCGCCTGTGGTTACGAGTTACTAGAAGAAATTAAATCGAGTAGGCAGAATTCCATTTTCATTTGTGCTAAACTGATACTGATTTTAGGAAGTGATATAAAAATACTCTGGTTTCGAAGAACAATATTAATTTTATTTTCTGCCAGCAATGACCGTGTTAATTCAGCTGTTTCCTTCTTTGGACTTTGACATTTGTTCAGAATTCCTCCACGTGTTTTCTTTGCGCTTCCTTCTTTTCTTCAGCCTACGTATTGGCTGTTCTCAAGAGGGACTTCTCCAACAAACCCTTGTGTGATCCAAGTTTCTTCTTAAGAGGCCCACATCCCCGGATGTATTCACCCCACGTCTTGCAGATCCCTTTCCGCCTCGGTGAACCAGGTCCCCTTGGTTTCCTTACTTGGAAAATAAACAAAGATCCGGTTGGTCGATATCTTTGGGCTCATTCGTTTCATGTGACCATAGGTAGTTTTTCTTTTCCGCCTTGTGTCCGTTATCTTTTTCCACATGTATGCATAGCTCATGGTTGTGCCGTCTTCTGTACTCACCGTTCTCTTTGACCGATTTTCCTCGGGCTTTTTTTTCTTTGGCTGAGGCACATCATGGGGCGTACAGGGCCTCTGGTCGAATGACTGCGTCTGATCTTGACATTGAGGAACACAGATCGTTTGTTGTAGAACTCTAGTAAACTAGTGTGCCATTTCCATCTTGTTGATCCACGATGCGAGGGCTTCTTCCTCTGAGAATGTTGGATTATATGCACTCGTCTGGGTCTTCAAATTTTCTGCCTGCTTGATTTTTTTCTGTTGTATATTTAGCTCTCAAGGTTCCTTGATGTTCGTTACGAACTCTCCGTTTTACCGAAAATGGTTTGGAGGACCGCCTTCGTCGTTTTTGTCTTAAGGTGGTTGATTTATCTTGCAGCTGTGCCCAGGGAATCAGAGGAAACTGCAAGATCTTCTGAAAGGGGTAGCCAATAATACTTTAGAAAACCGAAACGAACACCAAACAAAAGGGTGTCTTAAAACATGTCATCATAACCATCATCACCGTCATCTTCATTAAGGATTAAACCAACAATGGTTTATTCCCAAGCAGATAGACTACAGCTGGTCACTCCAACGCTTCTTTGGACGTCGCACATCTGTCCGTCCTTTCAGCTTATAATTCCATAGTTATTTGGGGATGTCGCAGTCATCCATTCGGTTATGGATGTACCAACCATTTTAGCCGCTATAGGACAATTCTGTCAAGCATACTCATAATATTAAGCTCCTGCCGTATATCGATTTTTCTTTTCCCGCCTTGAAGAGTATATTCTGTCGCGTGCCTGAGAGTATATCTCATTTCGGCCGCTTGGATACGACTGGTCTGGGACTTCGTTAAAATTTAATTGTCAGACCCATAGAGAAGTGTGGGGGTAGGCCATCCCCTGATGGGCCCACACATGTTGTTGAACTCGCGCAGCTTCTGCACCACATCGTTGTTTGTAATGTGAGATACACTACAGCCCAGTTGTTCAAAATTACTGATCTGCCGCACTACAATAATGTTTGCTAGTATGGGTCCAACTCCGTGAAAAGCGTGGTCTTCAATGTGGAAATCTGTAATCCGAAATCCTTGCAGATTTGACTCAGTTAAGTTAAAACAGATTTGGCTTAAAATATGTATTAACCAAGAACAGTTGTTTGTAAAAGGACAACGTCAGCTAGGTAAGTAACATCGTTTCATGTACCGCGCGCTCGCGTATGCGTGTTGTCCTTGTAAGAACATATTAATCTGAGCGAGCTGAGGTTGTACGTGTGCGCGTGTGTAAGTGAAAGCCGTAGGTGTATTAATTGGTTGTTATCGTCTTGTTAAAGAGGGTGGGAACAATGACGACTGGACGGCGTTCCGACGAACCCAGTTAATGATGTCGTAACGGCGGTGAATCTTGTAATAATATTTCGTTCTTTCGTCGGGTTTAATCCCGCCGGAGGTCGGGCGAGTTTCGATATTTTTACCCTTCATACGCTTTTTTTGCTCCTGCTCTTCGCTTGTTACACTCCACTGGACAACAAGGTCTCTATATACCCGATCGGTCGTCCGACTTTGGCCAATTAATTCTGTCGGCAGTGTAGCGAAAAAAAGATTTGACGACGGTATTTTTTAAACTCATACTCCTTTAGCTGTACTAACGTATTAAAAAAATATTGTAGACGTTAATGATTACGAGGTACGCCTTTTAAGTAAGGCCCGTTTTGAAATTAGAAGAAAACATTATACGATGAAAAATATTTATTATAGCTAACAAAATTACAAAATATTTGTTCACATAATCATAATTGAGATCCACTCGTTTTTTATATCTTCTCAACGGTTTGTTTATTCCATTGTCGTAAAAGTCCGCCGTAAGTCTGTTGAAGCAGTTACTACGTTTGTTGTTGAGTTCGTCGTCATTTTCGAACCGCTACAGACCGAGTCATTCCTTGCAGGAAAACCAGTTTTCATCTCCAGTGACGATGTGTCCAGACAGCGCATTCCCTTCACTTTTAGTTACTGCTGTTGGTATCGGTTAACATTTTTTGCACTCAATTTTTTGGCTCTCTCACATTATCGTACATTATTGATCACGAAACGTTAGAAAGTCGAATAGACAATGCCGAAAAGTAAATCATCGATTTTCACATATTTTTGCATTTACAACTTCCACTAAACACCTCCGATCACTGTTAGCCGACCGATACGTTTCTCATGCATATTTGTTTTGTCCTTCCCTGAACAAGCGACACCATAGCCTTACTTCACGTAAAAGTTACCTCCGAGTGTCAGCAGAACTATTTTTTTTTTTTTCTAACGAAAACCATATCACGGGGCTAATCACGTACTTTGCGGTTATTCCGCAACACAGGAAACTCGTTATTCCGTTTCGTTGCTACAGTCAGCGGTAACATTAAAGCGGACGTTACTTACAAAACGCGTTTCGTGTTAATGCTCGAAGCAAATTGAACAACAGTTAAAAGTTAACGTACGTACAACACCAATTCCAGTTGTTTTCAGGTGTACTGTAACGCAGCATAAACAAACATTTCATACACAGAAACCGATGCTCATACAGAAAAGTATCTTGTAACAAGTACAATAGTAATGAGAGGTGTACATAAGCGTAAATTACCAAGAATTTTACAAATGGTCCATTTACCACCACCACCTTCGCGGTATGCCAGAGAGTATATTTTACCGTGAATAAAACCTTTTCTTGGAGGATTTCTTCACCTAGATATTAGGTTTGTGAAATCCAAATTAGTGCGGCGAAATACAATTAAATTATCAGATGGATATCAGACGTGATTGATAGGTCGCGCGGAGAGCGGTGCAGTCAATGGTTTTCTAGTCGGACACAATAACGCGCGGAGTGCAACTACTTGACATACGTTGAGCGTCGTGAAGGCGTAGACAACGCCATACTTCGGTTACCATAAGATACGTTATATCTTTGTGTCTGTAAATGAGTGTAGGCCCTGCCACTCGAATTGAGCTAACAGAAGTCAGTTTATGTAAATTCAGAAAGTTCAACGCTGTTTTACTACGTTTCGTACGGGTTTGTTGTATCGAATTGAAAGCGAGTTTTCTGCTTGCCGAAGTCGTTAAGTTAATAATGAACGAGACGGCAACGAGGTACGCTCAACGATACGTTACATTCTGCCGGCAAGTTAATACAATTGTGACAACAGTAGAAGTCAACGTTAATTATTTCGTATTACAGTCAAAAAGGAAAGGGATAAGAGTGAGCTCTGTTGTGTTAATTTTATTGTATTATTATTATTGTCGTCTTGTTTTTTGTAAGTGTTGCAACAATTAATTTATAAGGGCTCAACAACTTATTTCTCAAGGTCTTAGCCCGTACTTCTCAACCTGCAATCAGTACTAGAAAAAAGAAACTTCATTTGTTGTTGACATAGCTCCTTCCACATTAACTGCTTTATAACCAGTTGATGAAGCCGGCTGCCTTTAAGAACTTCAGAAGTCTCCCTCAGTCGATGTCGTCTCATCAACGAAGTCTGTTTCAGATCACCTCTGACTTCTCATCCGAACGGTTAGACCCGGTAGACCTTTATAGCCCGGTTAGACTGCCCCTGCTGGTAGACCTTTATAGCGTTATGAGCTCGACCCTCGGTCAGTTGGAGGTTTTCCGTTCTTAGTAACGGAGTGCCTAAACCGACTCATCGGGAGATCGGGGGGCATCAGGGAGCGGGTACGCCCGTCTCCTCCTCCGGTCGGATATGGGCGGGGGGTCTGGAAAATTCGGACCTTCTTAACATACTTGGTGGTGGACTCGAAGTGGTTTGTGGTTTCGGTTTTGTGGCATTGCCGCGGGAACCCAAATGGCAACGCGATGAGATACTGTGGGCTCTGAAATCATAGATAGTGGATATTCCGAACTCCACGGAGGCAACAGAGCTAGACGTCTCATATTCCCAGGTGTACAGACCAGTTCAATTTCGAGCGCTTAGTCAGCGTTTCAACGACATTAGACTCCTCGCCCATGGGGCCAAGGGTGGAGATAGGACATGGTCCTGGGTACCTCCCTTATAAAACTATATCTGTCGTCTGTCACCGAACGGCTTCGTCCGTTAAGAAACAATTTACAGTCCTACAAGTTACGACATTGTTGGAATTACGAACACTGCTGACAAAATTAACCTGGCTTTGGCAGTCTCCGTTGGCAGATGTCAGTGATCCTAACCATAAAAATGTTGTGTGTGTGTGCGCGCGCGTGCGCGCGCGCGTTTCAAAAGCTTTATTGTTTCATGCATTTCGAGTAACTACCTTCGCTTAGATATTTCTGGTTCATAAGTTCATGTAAAATTATAAATTCATGTAAAAATAAAAAGTTTAAATAAATTTAATAATATAATTTATTTAATATATTATTATTTAATATTATTAATATATTTAATGATTTTATTTAAATAATTAAAATACATTGCCCAGGTAAAATCAAAATATAAGATTATTAATTTCACATACATAGGCACTATTAGTCTATTCATATAGACCTAATTACAAAATTATTTAAAAACCAAAATATAAAAATTAGCTATAACAGTAATAAGACACATTTTGGCAGAATCGAACCTAAATCATATAAATTAATTCATAATTTAAATGGAGTACGTAAAATTGAATGCCCTGACTGTAACAAATTTTATGTTGGACAAACTAAAAAACGTTTAAAAGAAAGATTCGTACAACACCGTAATTCATATTTAAAGCCAGATATATACAAATCAAATTTAGCTACTCACTCAATAAAAAATATTCACACATTTCCAAATTTAAATAAGATCACTTTATTAAAATAATTTCCAAAGGTCGAAAAATGTCCTTATGGGAAAATATAGAAATATTTAAACATAAAACAAGTCATAAATTAATACCAGAACAAATACAGATTAATACGAAAAATGATAGTATTCTTAAAATTATTAATCTAATAAAATAATAAATATTTATATTACGTTTTACACTTATTATAAAATATATTTTTATATACATATATGAAAACATAACTTTACTCTACACATAAAACACCTGTTTTGAACAATTAATTTTTAAAATGTATTAATTTGTATTTCTGATGAGGACAGTTCATACATCGAAACAGTAATATATTAAATACATACAAAAATATACTCTTGTAAGAAAAATTGTATTTGTTATCAATAATAATTAATTTTAAAAGTTGCGTGTGTAACGTTGTGGTGTTTACTATATTATTATTATAAACATTATTAATAGGCTATATACGCTATATCGATAATCATGGAAAATAAAGTATGAGGACTGTGATGGTTGTGGGCACTATTGAATCTTGTAAAGAAGCTTCTACGAGTATGTGTAAATGTGTTTTCTACTTAAAAGGGGTGATGGGGTAAACTTGACTCTACGTTATAGGGGGAGTTTATGTAAATTCAGAAAGTTCGGCAGCGACTACGTCTCGCGTTCGTTACATATTGAATACAAAGTGAGTTTTAATGTTTACCCAAGACGTTAAACTAATAATGAACGAACGCACTTTGTGTGTGTGTTGAAACAACAAAATTGTGAATGTGTTTCGAAGAAACTTATGAAGTCTAAACTCTGCGAACAGACGTGTAAACGCGTGCGTGAGTGAGACATAGCGGATAGTTTTTCGAGAGAACAGGGGTGCCTCGTTGATATGCTGAACGATACATTGGATTCGTTAAACAAATTAGTGGGGTTCAGGCAAGACTCTATCACGGCAGTAACAGACTGCTTCTTAAGCGAATTACGGAGTGGAAAACAGGAGAACTCACGTAGGTTATTGACGAGATACATACAAAACTGAATCCTTCTGTATCGACATTTTACGTTTGTGAAGGTTGGTATTTATTCGTTCTTTCCAGACTCTCTTCCTCTTCTTATTCCTATCTGGTGTTATAGCCTTTTGTGGGTTTTACCCGCCTCCTCCATGCTTCCCTGTTCCCTGGAATCCCTCCGCCTTGTGATTCCCATGCTGGCAAGATCTTCTGTTACGACATCCAACCTTCTCATCCTTGGTCTGCCTCTGCGTCTAGCAGTAGACGTAGCAATCTTCCCTTCAGCATTCTTTTAGGCATTCTTTCCACAGACATCCTTTCCACATGTCCCAGTCAACGCAACCTCTTTCATTTGATGAATTTCACTATGTGTCTCCATGCATGAGAACCTGTAGTTCAATGTTATTGCGTATTCTCCAACTGCCTTCTTCTCTTACTGGACCATAAATTTTACGCAATATTTTGCGCTCAAATGATTTTAAAGCAATTTTCTATTGTATTCTTTTTTATTTTTTATAGCCTAAAGGTAATAATATGGTACCTTTAGGCTATAAAAAATAAAAAATAAAACAATAGAAATTTGAATTATAGGTACCATTAGAAAAACAATAAGTGTAAGTATATAAAAATCATCACATTCTCATTGATTTTAAAGCAGTTTTGTCATTATCTGTCAAAGTCCACACCTCAGATCCATATTGTAACGCAACATAGTTGAGGTTCCCCAACGTTACATAAAAGACTGAATGAAATATGGTCAAAGACCATACCCTGACTTAAGGTTGTTCGATAGTTCATATGTTTGAGAAGGACCTCAAGTAAAAAGGAGGCAATGACTAATATTAAATGTATAAAACCCAGACTAATGAATGATTGGATGTAATGAAATGTTTGTTTTGTACTGTGACATGTTAAGGTCTACAGAATATTTATATTGTATGTTGAATGTGTTAAAAATGAAATGATGTTGTTTGATAATAATACTTAATCAATAATTATGTTTATATTTTATATTAGATTTGTTTTTATTCAGCACAGTATAGTTACCAAGGTTAGGCACTGTACTAAGTTGTCAGTATTGTATAAAATTGAAAGATACTGTTGTTCTAATTAATGTTTATAAACTGGATCAGGAGTGTGACCAGTGTTTCAAGTCTGACAAGTAGTTCTGACAATTATGTCATAAATTAATAAAGGGTTCCAGAACCAATTAATTAATGTAAAAACAACTAACCACCAGTAAATTAAAATTCATGTAATTAACTATGTAATCAATAATTAATTGTACGTAGGTCAGGTAAAAAAAAGAAAATTAAGTTAAAAAACCAAATAATGTTATAATGGTTGTAAATGAATCTATAGGCCTAAATTCCATATTAGTGAAAGGAAATTAATACCTTTTTAGTAAACCCAGTCCAACGAAACTCTAGTAAAACATTTACTGTTTAATAAGGAAGGTTAGGGGAGAATTTTATGTGATTCAATATTAATCCAAGCATGGAGTATTTTATTGGAAAGGAGTAGTAATATTCTATAATGCCGGCTCAAGGATATATAGAAAACATGGTTGTTAAGGCAACTGATTTTTAATAAGTTGTTGATTTTGAATAGATGGTACTGATTGTTACAAGCTATTAGGTTGAGATGAACCGATATATTTAAAATATATGAATAAATATAAAGAAAATATATATCCAAATTGAAAAAGCATTTTTGCAAAACAATTATACTGGAATGTTAATGAATCATACAAATTGAATAACCCTCTAAATTATCAATGAATACAATAAAAAAGAACTGAAAGCGTCTCACCTCATTCACTAAATAATCCCGCGGAATTTGGTATCAAACCAATTCATGCTATAAATTGAAGACCAATAAAGAGTTGAAGCCTGAATTAACGGAAATATTTGGAAATACAGAAGATTCGGTTGACGAAATAACCTTCATTGACAGTGTAAGCTGAGATCCTAATTCCAGTTCGTTGGGACCAAGAATTGTGAAGACGCAAAAGAAGAATCGAAGCACAAGAGTTCCTGTGGGATTATCATCATCCATTCATTGAAGACCAGAGCAGTTTTACTGGGTGAAGACGATATAAACTGCATTTTGACCGTTGTTGACAAACATTCACCGCCTAATGAAGCTTTCGCCGCTTGGGTAAAAAACAAATTATTTTCATATCATTGTATTTTAAGTAAATAATTTTATTCTTTTTGTAAATTGAACAACCTTAATTATGCGTTTTACCTGGCCTTACTAATGGTTCAAAGAACTACACGAACCCTGGTATAAGAATTAATTGTCATTATTTTCAAGTATATATGTTTTAGAGTTTGAATAATTAAGAATCGATATATGTTGGGATAGTCGATTGGATCGTCTTATTGTTTGTCTGAGATAACGTAACTTGTTAAATACCAGAGAAAAATAAATAAAGTACATTTGTTGTATGAGACAACGTTTTAATCATTGCAGAGAAAATACTATATGTAATTGGCGTAATAATTTATTAATAGATTGATACAAACACTCAGAATAACTAACCTATAAGTTCACTTATTTCTAGTAATAGCGCTCCAAGTTTACAGCTGGTGGGACGGAAGATTGCTGAACTAACGGGTTTTGTCATACTAAATTTGAATGAAATTTTTATCGTTGAGGGACTAGGGTTGAGACAAAAACCACTTACATTCAGTAAATACTCCAGATATATTGCTCATATTAAACAACCACTGAGAATTAAATTAAGCCTATAGAATAATACCATTATAAATTCAGGTACATAATTCTAAGTTTGTGGACTTAATAATCTGTGTTCTGAGGGTTTCACTGGTCACAACCGCAAGGTATATTAGTTAATAACATATTAATTAAACCAGGTAACAGCACTTTAATTGTTACGAATCGCCACCTACAACGTATTACTTGGCGTTTGTTACACCGGAGTATCTTATAACTAATTACACTCATAGACAAGATTTCTTTATAATTTGACGTCTCCAGCTGGTATCATACATTATAACATACGTCCTCACATAATTAACAAGCAGTTCGTTACTAAATTGATTTACAACAGTGAGGCTTTAAGGAGAGATATCGAGTTTTGTTTCAAATTGACGCTCGCAACGTGGGGCATCATCGTCTCATCTTAACACCTATATTTTAATTTGTTTCAATATATAACAACTGGTCACACAAGAGAATAATATATTTTAAGTTTTATACCTCTAGTAAGAAGATTGTTTTTAAAGATGTGCAAAGTAGGCTCTATTTACTGCTTCCAGACTTTCTACCCTCGGCTAAAACCGTATTGTGTCTTATAATGAATGTCCTGTTGCTTTCTTAAATCCTGTTGAAAATGTATCTCAAGGTCATTACATTGTGGCACAAAACTTTCGATTTAACCCATTCTTCTGATTACATATGTCTAGAGTCAGTGACGTAAATGGGGAGGGGGGATCAGAGCATCAGTCCCCCAAGAGCTATTAACAGTTACAGTGCAATTTCATAATTACTTAACACAGGCCTATTTCTAAGCCAGTTGTGTGCGTTATAGTAAAAGTTGTAAATAATTATGTGGGAAGAATTTTGAGTATCTCGTATGCCCTGAGGAAAATGGGGAGTCAAAACTTTCAAGCTAGCCTCATCCCCCCCCCGAAACTAATCACATCCTCCCTCAGGAGCAGCTCCTAGTGACGCCATTGCCCAGAATAGTTTTTACGTATATTTTAGTGATCTAGAGTAATTTAGAAATAATTTATGGAGTTATTCGTTCGGTGTCAGCCTACCAGATCTGGGGATCCAAAATTCTAATTATCATTGAATCTCATGCAAACGTCAACGTTATAATCTAGTTGCTTGTACACGGTCTTTTACAATATCAAAGCACACACTACTCTTAACTAAGTTTGAAATTGTTTGATATTTTCGCATCCTTGTTAATCTGATATTGCTTATTTTTATTTTCGAATTGCAATCCCCATCGTTAAATATCGACCAACAGGTTATTAAATCGGGTCAGCTTTTAAGTACGGACCAAATGTTTTGTTCAGACTGATAAATTGTGAAAATGGGTTTCCGCGAATTTTTTGGTAACGTGTGTTGATATACAACGATGGGTTAATAATTGTCAGCAGGTATTTTAGAGACAAAGGCATGTATAGGTAAATAGATAGGTAGACAAACGGATAGAGAGAGGGGGTGACAAAGAGAGAGGAGTGAGTGAGACAGAGGGTGTGGGAGTTACCATACATATTATCTGTATGGTAATTCGAATCATTGTTAAACATTGTTAATTCGAATCAGACACGGAAAAAATAAATTTTCAGAAATTGAAAAAATAATAGTAAAAATTAGAGTCATATTAATATTTGAAGTAAATTGATTCAAATAAGTATTTTTTCAACTTAACTCAGGTAAGATGATTATTGCTACAATTTGTTAAAACCTGCTAATCGCTTCTGGACAACGCTTTTGGGTCTTCATCAGATCGAATCTAGGTCGCTGTTTATGACTTAATAATTGTGGCGATATTAAAAGGCTTCAACCAGTATAAAGTAATTAACAGCGTACAATAAACGACGAAACCTCTTAACGGAATTAACCTTATTGAGACAGTCTCCTTGTATGTGTGTGTATTCATTTTTAATAATAGAAATTTATTATTTCATAGAGTTTAACTACGCATTTTAGTACATCGATATTATTTCTCAAGGCTTCTGTTTTATTTCGTTTTGCTTGTCGAGATGCAATTTCATATAATTATTCTTTTCATCCTTTCTTCTGATTATACTTCTGTTTCAAAAATCGAACGACAAACTTTAAAACGGAAAGACTAATAGGATTCATCATGTCAGTCGTAAAGTTATATGCAGTGACTAAAGAAAGAAAGTGAGTTTGTTATAATGTTGTTAAATTTAAAAGTGTTTCTTTTTAATGAATGCGAAATATGGAACTTAGAAAAAAAGATTTACAAAATACAGGTGCGGTTTCTTGAAATGTGAGTACCTGGACATAACATTATCTAGATGCCGTTTAATACTTTTTTAATTACAGTATCTGGAACACAAAGATTAAATAATTTAGAGAATTTCAAAAAACCTTAACAGAAGACTACATGAAGTACAAATAACTACGTTGATACGGACGTGTACATGGACGTCAGAACACAAATATGTGAGTATTATTTATACTTTTAGGATGTTTGTATCCAATACTGGCTTTCTTTGACTTTAGTTCCGTAAAAAATGTGTTAGTCGCACTTCATTTCACCACTGACTTCAACGTGCAACGCATCAGCCTTTCCGAAATGTGTTTGTGTACAGCTTACATTTTTCCACGGCCATAGTCATCACATTTTAGCCACGAAAGCCTACGTGCTCCGAACCCACAGCTTCCCAGTATGGCAGTATGAATAGTGTGGAACATCCCACTGCTACTTCTTCTTATAGTACTTTTAAGTACTATATTCTTATAGTTCTTATAGACGTAGTCTTCCTTCATCATGGACTGTCGATACAGCTGCTCTGACCAAGTCTGTTAATTTACAATAGAACCATTCTTGCGGTTGCCATCCGTGAAAGCTTTCTTCACCCTGACGATCCTTTGGCTCAATTTTATCGTGAAGTATGACTTGTAGAACTTTACGTTTGGATCCTTCCAAAAGACACTGAATATACTCCAACTTTATTTTCTGACTATAAAAGTCAGCCCCTTTTCTTTGAGAACTATCAATAAAACTTCATTTTTTGACATTCTCGCCATTCATGGCATTTATAAAGCTTTCTATATAGGCCTAACTTCAAACGCCTCGATTCTATTCATGCTGTACTTCTTAAACGCCCAAGATTTTGCGCTATAAAGCAAAACAAGAAGGACTTAAAACAGCAGCATACGAATCTTCAAAGTTAGATGCAAGCCATTGTAGGTAAGCACCTCAGTAAGTAAGGTAAGGGCAGGCTTAATCCTCAACAAATAGGTCTTGAAAACTCCGTGTCCGAACGGTAGCTAGACCAAAAGTGACTTACGAACTGATAAGTGCATCCGTCGCCCATTGACTGATCTAACCCACAACCTACTACCATTGACCTTGGTTAGAACGCTTCAACGTCCGTGGATCATTCTGTAAAACTGTGTTTATAAACGGTCGGAGTTTCTCCACTCCATGATGTCAGTTGTTTGCATACGAGCAACGGCGCACTTCAAGCTTTGTGCGGAAACCACAAGCCATCTTAACCGCTTTCCTTCTTCACACTTACTCTCAGAACCAGGGTCCCATAGGCGCAAACGGTATGTTGTTTTTGTTTCGGGGAATCCTGTTAAATATTATTCAGTCGCCCTTTCATGCTAGCAAAAGCGATGCGACATTGCGCACAGACAACTAGGCATTCGATATCCTTCATACGTACTACCCAATGAAGCCTATACAGTCTGCGTTTACAAACACGCAATGAAACGTCTTCTTCTTCATCTCCCCTTTTGGGATTAGGTTATATAAACCTGTTCCTGCACCCATCTCATCCTCGGACGAGCCACGTCTCTTCTACCAACGGCTTTATAGTTCAGTGCTCCTTTCGGTAATCGATCCTCTGTCATCGTTTGCAGATGATCCCACCATTGTCTTCTGTAAATTGAAATAATTTCATTGATGTCCTGTTCTGTTGATGTTTCTTCGAGTTCTGTTCTGATATCTTCATTCCTTATTCCACCTTGCGATGTACAATTTAAAGTATTTCGAAGAAACTGTATTTCAGCACTCTGAATCTTGCCACTTTCCTTTTTTGTCATGACCCACGCCTCACTCGCATAAATCAACGGGGATATTGCAATTGTCTTATAAAATTTAATCCTTGTGCTGTGTTTTGTTTTATTTCTAAGATTTCTATGAATCCTACCACAAATATTCCTAAATTTATTTATCTGCTCTTTTATATTCATATTCATAGCTTACTGCAGAGCCGAGATATTTGAAACGGCTCCCTCGTTCTAAAGTGCTGTTGTTTATAACTATCTTAGTCCTCACTGGATATTTACCTTTAAAAGCCATGGTTTTGGTCTTTCTTACTGAAATTGTCAGTGGGTACTCAATTGGCACTTCTTGTAATTGAGACATAGCTCTTTGTAAATCATCCTCATTTTCTTGAATAAGAACTATGTCATCCGCATATAGCAGGGAACCCATACAAACTGATTTGTTAAGCTGTATTCCCGAAGTCACTCTAGATTTCCATGCTCTCAACATGTCGTCAATGTGCAATGAAGCGTATGTACGTAAAATAGTTTTAATTGTAGACAGAAGTAAACGTTTACTTATTTCAGTCAAGTTTATTCACTTTCCGATAAATTACCCAGCAAGCGTATCCGGTACGATAACAACGTATGCCGTACACTAGTTTCAGTTCATTGAATTTCAATGTGTATGCATGCAGCATCCAGGGAGTACACTACGATAACAAGCGGAACAAACGAACGAACGACCAGCTCAACCGTATCGCGTTTTATTTGGTGCAGATCGTCTCTTTTATTTTTGCAGATACCTTTTTACTTCCATGTTCCATAATGGTCATGGCGAAAAAAATTGTGTTCGAGATAAGGGCTGATTCTGATTGTACTACCCTCAAAACATGAAGAAAAGTCATTTTTCGAAAAGTGTCCGTGTGTCTGTCTGTCTGTCTATGTGTAGACATTTTTCTATGGCAAACTATAACACCCGCAAATTCAAACGGAATCAAATAATTTTGTGCATACAGTCCTGAATTGTAGAGTAGAGTACGCAAGGCCTATTGTTTTTGGTGAAGATCGGTTAAGGGAAAGGGGTAGTTTACCTGCAACGTTTTATGTTTTAACAAGGGTAATTTTTTCTATGACGAATGATAACTGCCCCATATTCCAACAGAATCAAATAATGTTTTGCATACATCCCTGAATTGTAGAGAACTCAAGGCCTTTTGATTTTGGTGAAGATCGGTTAAGGGGAAGGGGTAGTTTAGCTGCAACCTTTTACGTTTTAACAAGAGTAAAGTACTTGAAAATTCATTTAAACTTTTTCAAACAACGGTAATTGTTAAAAATAAAATAATTTTGTTGCCAGGCAACATAATTTAAATCATGTATGAGAGAAAATCTATCGTTCGTGGCAGGCAAGCATATCTCAATTATGTAATGTTTACGTTTCCATTTTATTATTGATTACCGCAATAAAAAGGCAGGCAACACACACACACACACACACACACACACACACACACACACACACACACACACACACACACACAATTCGCGTTATTTCTTGCCTCACTCATGTTTATTTTCTTACATTTGGACGCTTTTTAAATGGAAAGTGCCGAAACCCACACCGACACAACGCGTGCAAGCCGAAAAAGTGTCCAGCGTGGATAGCGATTTGCTTCCTGTGGATAGCTGGGCAGTGTAACTGCACGTGTTTACAGAGGAACATAGACAGACTTTCGTCTTTAGGGAATGAACCCTCTGCAAGATGCTGAGGGTCCATGAGTGACTTCGGAGCGCTCCTTCTTTTCCGCGTGTTTGTTCTGTGAAACGTACACTGTAGATTCGCAGCTTTATTCTGAGCAACGCTCAATAGACAATGTTGAAAATTTTTGTCCACGGTGTACCCTCGTACACACTAAACCTGCTTTGATGTTTTAATTAGGGACATCATAATATTAAAACTTTGGAAACTTGAGCACTACTTAATGGAGATCAAACATTAACTTATACAAGCCATTAATTTTGTGCATATTTTTATTTATATGTCATGTGTACTACGTTATCGGCAACAAAGAAGTAGTTTGTTGTTAAAATTCCTTCCCGGGCTGTTTGGCCATGATGCAATGTTTTCTGCAAAAGTGCTATCATCAGTGAAAATCTAGTGCGCTAACGTGAGGTGGCATACGTTAGTGACCATAGTATTGTGGTTAAGGCTAAAGCAAGAAGTAGAAAGAAGTAGTTCCTATGGAAATATTTCATTTCGAAAATGATTTTAAATATAAATCTTAGAACATGGCAGTCATGTATGGTTCTCCATACCGATATTAGAACATGGCAGTCATGTACGGTTCTCCATACCGATATTAGAACTTAGAAGTCGTGTACGGTTCTCCATACCGATATTAGAACATGGAAGTCATGTACGGTTCTCCATACCGATATTAGAACATGGCAGTCATGTACGGTTCTCCATACCGATATTAGAACATGGAAGTCATGTACGGTTCTCCATACCGATATTAGAACATGACAGTCATGTACGGTTCTCCATACCGATATTAGAACATGGAAGTCATGTACGGTTCTCCATACCGATATTTTTTTTTATATCATGTAGAAAAAAAGAATCGTTAGAATGCTCGTACGTTTACATAGTAAATACAAGTACAGTACTTCTTCTTTTTCTGGCACTACTGTCACTCTAGAACCCTGGCCTGCTCAATGATTCTCCTCCATTCTTCTCTGTCCAGAGCCTTACTCCTCCAACCTGCCACTCGCATCTCCCTCAAATTCCCTTCCATATCTTCATACCATCTCCTCCTTACTCCCTTCGGCTTCCTTTCCAATGCTATTTTTGGGCTTCGATCACTTCTCATTCTCACCACGTACCTCAACCGTCTCAACCTTTCTCCTTCACTGCTGCAACTATGTCCGCTTATCCGTACAGGTCTCTTAGCTCATGATTCTTTCATATCCTCCACATCTCTCCGTCCCACACTGGTCCATAAATTCTTCTCAGAATTTACCTCTCGAAAACAAAACACCAAAGTTTTTCACACATTGCAACTTCAGTACCCATCTCTCCTTGCATATGTTACTATAGGTCTGATTACCATAGTTGTGTATTTTCTTTTTGACATTTCTTTTTTTAATGCGTAGTAACTTCTGTTTCTTGCTGCTATTTTTGCTTTCGATTTCTTCGCTTGTTTCATGTTTCATTATTCTCTGCACAAGTAGTACAGTATACAATCCTTTTTTTTTTTTACAAAATTGGGTATGTCGCGGGACACGCTAAAAGTGATAACTACAGTGGCGCATGCAAAGCGAACCGATTCTACGTGTAAAAGGTTTCTCGTACAGTATGCATTTGAAGTAAGAGCGAACTTAGTGTACTAAATGTTGTAAATTGCTAGATCGGTTGATATAATGAAATAATAAACGCTTTTGCATCTCTCGATGCAGTAAGCTAACGAAGGTTTCAGACGAAAGAAAACTAAATTAAAATTACTTTATTTTTCTACCACAATTTTTTAAAAATATAGTAATGACTTTGAGATATTGTTATTTTGCCTGAAGCAAAATAATACAATTTTGAGTAAAGGATCAAGGGATACAATGGTTAGGTCACCTAGAGCGGATACATGATTATGCCAAACAAAATCCTGAGGGCGCAAGTCTACAAAAGGAGAAACAAGGGCTGATATTGTTATTCAGCATCAAGTCTCGATTGATTGGCCGATGCTGTTTGCTGCTTATATCGCGCTGACTTGGTGAATTTATTTAAGTGGGCCTTCTTAGGGCTGAAACATAGTCTACCTCAGTACTGGGGTTATTTGGCGAACAGCTGCCAAACAATTTTTGCAGTGAAGATGACCTTCGATGGTGGAGCCGAAACGTGTCCAAGAAACATTATTAGTCCACGGCCTAACAGCTCGGCTAATCACTAATTCTAACAGTCTTAACGTCGGCCGTGAGAGCCTAAGATCAACGAAATTATTATTATTTCCACGATTTTTACTTCCATGTTCCATAAGGAAATGGAAGTATGGTGATGGCAAAAAAATCGTGTTCGAGATAAGGGCTGATTCTGATTGTACTACTCTCAAAACACGAAGAAAAGTCATTTTTTGAATAGTGTCTGTGTGTGTGTGTGTGTGTATGTATGTCTGTCTTAGAATTTTTTCTATGGCGAACGATAACTGTCGCAAATTCAAACAAAATCAAATAATTTTTTGCATGTGCCCGAGTTGTAGAGTATTCAAGGCATATTGATTTTGGTAAAGATCGGTTGAGGGGAAAGAGTAGTTTACCTGTAACGTTTTATGTTTTAACAAGAGTAAAGAACTTAATTTTGATAAATAAAGTATCCTGAAAAGAAGATCATAATAATCCACTGTAGAAACGTAGATGAAATATCTATAAATATAGAGGCTAGTTGAAGGGGGTGGGGGTAATTTTCTATAAATGAAAATGATAGTTGAAGAGGGAGGGGTTAATTTTTATGTATATGTCATGTGTGCTACGTTATCGGCAACAAAGAATTAGTTAGTTTGTTGTTAACATTCCTTCCCGGGCTGTTTGGCGTGGTCCAATGTTTTCTACAAAACCAAACGTTTCGGCAGTGCTATCGACTGCGCTAACGTGAGGTGGTATACGTTAGTGACCACAGTGCTGTGGTTAAGGTTGAAGAAAAAAGTAGTTTCTATGAAAATATTTCATTTCGAAAATGATTTTAAATATAGGCTAAATCTTATGGAAGTCATGTATGGTTCTCCATACCGATATTTACATTATAACATACCGACATAATACTCACAGCCAGTATTGAACTATGGTGTATGTGTTAAGCTCGCTTACGATTGACGTCGTGTGTGCTAATGAGTTGTCAATCCATGTTCCACACAAACTTTGTCTGGCAGTCGTGTCCCCTCACCGTGTCACATCTCTCACCAGTCGGTCCGCAAAATGCCCTCATTAAAAGTTTCGCCGATTGCACGGTTCGGCAATACTGCTCTACACTATACGATATGGTTTTACACGATGGCATTACTCTTTATGTACTACTGGTTTTGTCTTCCACAGTGTCATAAAGTCTTTGCTTCCCTTGTTAGCAAATACATTCGATTAGCGAAGTCGAGTTATTTTTATTTTAGTAATAGTAATAATAAGAAGAATAATAGTAGTAATGCCGATAATCAGGGGCGAACCTAGGATTTCATTTGGGGGGGGGGATTTTTTCAACCACATATCGTTTCCTTAAGAGTTTTTTTTCTCATGTTATAATAAAAATCGTACCAACAAATTAAAACTAATGGGCAAATAATAGCTGTAATTGATTAAGTTCATTAACATCAATTAAAAACATACATCAGATAGGCTTCCAGTTTGTCTTGGAAGCCTAATAATACCTTTCTGTGGAATGTAAATACTTTAAAGAGCACGTTAAAATTAAGAAAGTGATGGATGGCTAACACATACAAGAGCATGAACAAAATTTAAATCAACATGTGTTGTACAGTATTTTGTTTGTCAGAGCTAGGTATTACAACAAATCAGGTTGCCTGTAACCAGCGGAAAATCGTGTCTTCCTACTTTCAACATCCGTTATATTTATTATAGAGTATAAGGCCTATTATTGTAGATTATGTAATCTTGTCATTGACCTTAATAGTAATTTTTTGAAATTGACAAAACATAGAAGTTAATTAGGCCTACATTTCAAAAAGCACAAAAAGTTTAAAATTTGTTGGTCCAAAATATTAAAAACTTTTTTCGGATTCGGGGGGGGGGGTATATCCCTCATATCCCCCTCCTAGGTTCGCCCCTGCCGATAGTTATTTATTAATATTCTATACGGTTATGCTGTCTACTATACCTTGGGTAACATGATGGATAATGAAGAGTCCATAAACACGACATTACATGACAGGATACAAATTGGAACTAGGGAATATTATTTATGCGAACAGTAGAGTATTGAGAAGCAAACGTATTAGTTGTAACACAAAAATAAAAATACATAAGACACTTATCAGACCGGTTGTTACTTACGGAGGCTAAACATGAACATTTAACAAAAAAGGAACAAAAAGCACTAAGAAGGTTTGAAAGAAAGACATGTTTATGGAGCGAGTTAAGAAGGTGACGAATGCAGAATGAGAATACGAAATAACCAGGGGATAGATGAGTTATTGAAGTCTGAAGGCATTGTAAGATTCGTAAAGGCTCAACGAATACAATGACTAGGACGCCTAGAGCGGGTGGATGATTAGCGTATGCTAAAGAAAATCCTGAGGGCGCAAGCTACAAAAGTAGAAAGAGAAGTCGACATATGATAAGATGGTTGGTTGATCTGCTAGAAGACCTAAGAAGAATGAATGCGAGTGGAACACTGAAAGGACAATCAATAGGAGACATTGGAGAAGATTGGTGCCGGAAACCAGGGCTCATGTTGGGGTGTAGTGCTAAAGAAGAAAAAATGATGATGATGATGTGTGTGTACTGTTTTTATGATCTAACTTTGCAACAGAAAAGTCTGAACATGATGTAAACGATCAGTTTTATCCTCCACATTACACGTTTTTACGTGTCAGAGTTCTTTAGAAAACTTTCAGACATCTTTTCCTGGGTTTGACACCAGCCTTTGTCCTATAGACTTAGGCCCATACTTCGATAGCTTACTAACATCAAAACCATGTTACACCATTTTAGGAAATTGGGCTGTAACGTGAGTGTGAAACTTCACTATCTCCACTCACACATCGATTTGTTCCCTGAGAATCTTGGGGATGGCAGCGAAGAACATGGAGAACCTTTTCACCAAGATATCAAAGACATAGAAAAGAGGTACCAGGGATGCTTGAATGTTAACATGATGGCCGACTACTGTTTCATGCTCAAGAGAGACGGCACTGCTGAGGGGCGCAAGTCAAGGAAAAGAAACTTTAATCCACCAGAAAAGAAAGTTAAAAATAAAATAGCATAGTAAACAGGAAAAGTAAATTGTATGTATATATTTTCTCATATCTTCTCATACATAACTTTCTTATTTTATCGTATTGGCCATCAAAGGACCACATGCCAATTTCAGTTCTTTACTCTTTGCTCTTTTCTTTTTTCCAATATTCTTTCATCTTCTCACTGTGTCTCTTCTTCCTGTCTTCAGTCCACTTTGAACCTGCGTTTTTATCTCTCCTACCCTGGACTCCCTCAATCTTCAACACTTTTGCCCGAAAAACTTCTCTGTCAATTGCTTCTTCTGCGTGTATATATAATTTTTTTTTCTAAATCATTTTAGACTTCTTTAATCCAACTTGATGTTGACTTCTTCCCCCACAGATATCTGAAGATTTGCTTTGTCAACCTATTGTCGTCCATTCTAATAAATGTCCAAAAAATAATAGTCTTCTTTTTCTCATTGTTTCAGTTGTTTTCTGTATTTTGATATATTCCATCATTACTTCTTAATTTCCAACCTTCTGAAGTTTTTCGTGGGCCTAATATTTTCCTAATAATTCGTCTTTCCATTATTTCTAGTTTGTCTAAATTCAGTGCTAGACATTCACTTGCATATAGCCATTCTGGCTTCACCACTGTAGTGTAATGCCTTATTTTCGCATTTTTAGATATGCACATTTTATTGTAAATATCTTTAGTTTTACCATACGCCATTTCCATCTTATGAATCCTTTCTTATATAGCACATTTTCCCAAGCCATTCTCTTGAATTATTTCTCCTAGATACTTAAATTTTCGAACCCTCTCTATTCGACCAATATCTGTTACCAGGAATTTTGGCGCGTTTTTAATGTTTGTGAGAAATTTGTTTTTTCTGCAGAAATTCTTAAGCCTGTTCTACTGGCTATGTCCTCTACAAAATTAACTTGTATTACTGCAGTGTAAGATGTTCAGAAAGTATAGCAAAGTCATCTGCGAATGCCAAACAGTTTATTTCAATACGTTTGTTCCTTCTTCCCAACATAATTGGTGATATTTTTCATTCCAAATTCTCACTACTTTCTGCAGGACACAGTTAAAAAGAATTGGGGATAAACCATCACCCTGTCTTACACCTGTATTTATTTTGAATGGCTGAGATAGTTCTTCCATGACTTTTAGTTTTGAAGCTGTGTCCGTAAGGGTTTCACGGATTAGATTTGCCAATTTATATTTAACACCAAATTCTCGGATTATTTTATCTGTAGTTTCTCTATCAATAGAATCAAAGGCCTTTTTTAAATCAACAAAAATCTCCTTTGAATTCAGTAGCCTGTGACGGATTATTGACTTCAAAGTGAATATTTGTTCTGGACAGGATCTGCCCTTCCTAAAGCCACTCTGATATTCACCCAAATGGCTATCCAACGTTTTTTCTACTCTTTTCAATAGAATCTTTGAAAATATTTTATATGCAACTGGAAGTAAAGATATTCCTATGTAGTTATTAACCTCTTGCTTATCACCCTCCTTATGCAGCGGATGTATTAAGGCCACCTTCCATTCTTCTGGGATTTTTTCTGTTTTCCAAATTTCTTCAAAAATTAATTGTAGGTCATTTTTGATCTTTGGTAGAGACCATTTGATAAGTTCAGCTGATATGAAGTCTTCTCCACTAGCTTTACTATTTGTCAAAATTTTAATTACTTCTTCAATTTCTTTTATAGTCGGAGGTGTATCTTCTTTTAAATTTTCATAAATATTTGACAGTTCTAACCTCTGAATCGGTTCCGGTCAATTTAAAAGTTGATCAAAATATTTTGCAAGTATTTCACAATTTTTCGCATTGCTTAGGCCAATTCTACCACTTTCATTTTTAAAGCAAACACTTGGTGTTGGGTAACACTTTAGTTTATTTTTAAAAGTCTGATAGAAATCTCGACAATTATTTTTTATAAAATTTTCCTGCATTTCAACAAGTTTTAATTTTTCAAAAGATCTTTTAGTTCCCCTTATTATCCGTGCTGCTTCCTTTCTTTGTTGCTTAAATTGCTCGTAGTGTTCAGGTTTCCCTGAGCATTTTCACTTTTTCCATTTTTTTTACTCTCTCTGCTAATGCTTCTTCACACAATTCATTCCACCATACTTCCCTTGTATTTTTAACTATACCAAATATTACCTTTGCTGCATTATTGATTTCTGTATATAACTCTTGCCAGTTACCATGCTTAACTATTTTAATTTATTTTTGATATTTTCTTATTGATTCTTCCGTTGTGGCAAGTCTGTCTGTATTATACTTTCATAGCTTTTGTAATTTTCGATGAACTTTATTAGGTAGGAGTTTGAGTTTAATTTTAGACAAGTAGTGATCAGAATCAAATTCGCCATTTCTTATTACTTTCACATTCATAATGTCCTTTATATTTCTTCGAGAAATAGCTACATAATCTAACTGAAATTCTCCTAACATCGGGTTTGGAGATATCCACGTAACTTTACATAACTTTATTATATATTTTTACTTAATATAAAATGTTCAAAATGGAACTGAAATGAAGTGTTCAAAATAAATCCTATTTAATTACTAAAACAGGCTTTTGAGTAATATTTCTTTTCTTGTATAGTCACACGTACTATACTAATACATAGTCAAACGCTGGTTTGTATGAAATATTTGTAATAAGTATGCATTCTTCTGTTGTGCTGTCATAAATTACACCATAAAAGTCATAGAAACAATACATAAATGTAGTAAAAAGTCAAAGGTAAATAATGAATTTCTAAAAACGTCTGACGTGTTAGAAAAAAAATAAGGTTACATCTGGAATCAGCAGCAAAAGTGCTATTAAAAACAACTATTTTCATGACATCATCATACACATCTATTTTTTTTGCAGCATAGTGTTATGTGCGAAGATTGCGTCAGTGCAGACTACCTAAGCAACTGATATTTTATCTTCCAAGAGGAAACTGCAACATTGAAAGACAGAAGAAAAGGTTTTCTGATCATTGAGTGCCCAACGGACTGTAAGGTCCAAGGTCTGAAGAAGTATTTTTCTTGCGTGTGAAATTAAGACACTGTTCCGTAATTGCTGCAGCTATGTTGGTGTTTATATACACGGACGAAGCTTGACTCACACCGCTTGGTTCGCCATTATAAAGCTTGTACAGAGTATCGTTTATAAGCACCGTTAACCGCTGCTAATGAACCACTATAAATGCTGATAAGATTAATGTTACCGTTTTGTCCCCGACGAGTAATTAAAACTTTGCAAACTACTTCTTACACCAGTTTCTGTAATAAATCTAAACTTTAGTCGTGTTCAACGCTACATAAAACTTTCCATCAACACTTTCATAAGTTTAATTGCTCGCACTTTGCGTCTTTCTTCTTCTTCTTCTGTTCGCGGCGCTGCTGCACGTGCGTGTCTGCACGCGTCCGAACGTGTACGTCGGTTGACATGAAATCACCTGTTGCAGTTCTCATGGTGTAGGCTATCTGCCTTGTGTTGTGAATTGCCTTGTCTAAACGTCTCTCTTTCCTTTCTCTGTGTCTTGATGAAGCCTTAAAAGTCCTGGACAGGCTTTAAAAGTTTCCTTTGTGCTTAATTTTTGTAGTTAGATTTATCGTTTCCTTAAAGCAATTAATTATTTCTTATTTCCTACAGAGGCGGATCCATCAAGAAATTTTGGGGAGAAAAGAGTTGTCTCGGGTGGGGGGGGGGTATGAAAATTTGGACCATTCTTTAATTGTCTAAAGAGTAAATGATAGGAATGAATGAAGATAAAACTACAGTTTTATTATCAACACAATAAGTTTATTAACATACAAGTATAAAATCGTATCTGTGTTTGTCAGTTCATTGGTCTTTTAATAATATTCACTTACAGTTTACAACACGCACTACTCGTTTAAGTTATGTATCTAACAAGAATTAACATGATGGTATGGTACAGTTTCAATTTAAAGTAATTTTCGAGTAAAACCATGAACCTAGATAACGCGATAAGAATTTCTTTTCGTATTCACAAATAAAGCCATTCCACAATCACAAGACGACGAAAAAATTCCGTTTGAAATGTCCGTATGGCGCGGGGGGAGAATTTTTCCTCATCACCCCCCCCCATCCGTGCAGGTGAATCCGCGCCTGGTTTCCACTGCACGTAAGTTCAGTCGTTTTAAGACTAATTTGTAATTTGCATTTCCGTGTATTTAAAAATGTGATTCACCCAACAGTCAACTGTTAATAATATATAATATATTTAATAACTATTAAATAAATGATGTAATTAAATGTTGTAATAATTTGTTATACGAGAATAATTAACACAGAGTGTATTTTATTGAACGAGCGAAACGAGTTCTCAGTTTTGAGTCGACCATTTGGTATTCGTCTGTCTGTTTGGGGTATGTCTGACGATTACTTTTAAATACATCAACCTGTTGTCATAAAACGTGGCATGCATGTTCGTACTTTTATCCTACAGATCCGTATTGTTCTTAGATGAAAATGTAGGGGGGTCAAAATTGTTAATAAAAATCATAAAAATCCATTTGGGGATATCAAATTAAAGGGAATTATGTAACGTTACGTAAGCCATGGATCTTATTTCATCTCGACGAGCGTAACAATGCAATTACAATACGAATTTAATTTTTAAATTGATTTTTCACCATTAAAGATAAACATAAATAAACCATAGAACTTTAAAATTTGAATTAAGGTCAAGCAAACTGAAGGCATTTAGAAAGCAGTTAGAGAATAACGAAGATCTGCGAATGTTCACTAAAGTTAAAATTACCGCCCAGAATTTAGTATTGAATGTACATCGGGTATGGTAGGTCAATTATCATCAGCCGTGGTTCTACAACCCTTGGTGGGTCTTGGCCTGCTCCAAGAGTCGATTCCATTTTTCCCTATTTCGTGTCCTGGCTTTCCAGTTTCTTATGTTTAGCTTTCTGAGGTCCTCCTCTATCTGGTCTTTGAATTTACTTCGGGGTCTTCCTCTTTTTCTACTACCCATTGTTTTCTGGTAGAAAATATGTTTCGTAGGCTGTCCTTCCTCCGTTCTCTCCATGTGTCCTACCCACCTTAGCCTGTGTATTTTGATTATCCTGACAATGTCCGGGTCTTTATAAAGATATTATAGTTCACAATTATAGCGCCTGTGCCACATTCCATTTTCTAGTACTCCTCTAAATATTGTTCTTAGAATCCGTCTTTCATAGCAGCCTAGAAGTCTCTTGCTATTTTTTGTCATTGTCAAGGTTTCTGAAGCATATGTCAGCACTGGCCTGATAAGTGTTTTGTAGGTTTTGCATTTCGTGCTTCTTGACCTGAAGGTAGATGTCAGGTGCTTTTTTAATCCATAATATGTTTTATTTGCGAGATAATAGTCTTCTTCTTATTTCAATGTTGATGTAACGGGTATGGTAGGTAGCCCCCGAAGTCTATCCACGACGCACACATTCCGACAAATGAGGCCAGTTTGGACCTAGACTTTGGTTGGATGTCGTGATCGTTGGGTGTAATCCATCTAACGACCCCTTGGTTTCCAAGAAAGTACGCTCACCACTGCGTCGTCCAAACTGTTCGTAAAGAAACCAGTTATTATCGAAAATTATATAGGATATCAACAGCAGGTGTGGAGTAACTTACCAGCGTCGACGTTAATTAAAATGAAGCAGTAAACATCATTCGGGTGGCTTTGATTCCGCTTGAAATATGTAGCCCTGAATGTATGCTAATTTAATAAACCGTTTTTCAGGAACTTGATTTGTTTAAAAGTGCTCACATAAGATGTAAGTGCTTGAATAAGTGGTTTATTAAGTTAGTATAATTTACATCAAGAACAGTGACAACGTGTAATAACAGTATGAGAAACAATTTACATAGACATGTCTGTCTGTCTGTCTGTCTGTCTGTATGCCTGTCTGCCTGTCTACCTGTCTATATGTCTGTCTGTCTGTCTGTCTGTCTGTCTGTCTCTCTCTCTCTCTCTCTCTCTCTCTCTCTCTCTCTCTCTCTCTCTCTCTCTCTCTCTCTCTCTCTCTCTCTCTCTCTCTCTCTCTCCATCCCACTCTCCTTCCTCCCTCCTAATATATTCTAATAAGTTATAGGAAGTGTTTATACTCGTAAATGTGTATGTAGGTGACAATGTTTGTGTACGACAATTCAGAGATTTCCGTGTGCTTGATATGATGTATCGGGGTGAATCTCCGCTTTGGACTCGGGTGTTTTCCTCTGAAATGGTTTTTGTGACGTTTCGGAAGATCGATTTCTGCCATCGTCATACTGTTGATTCCTCGTTGATATTTAATCTTAGGACATTAAGGAGGAGTCAATGCCTTGTAGGTGGCAGAGATGATTCTGTCGAAAACGAGCAGAATTCAACTGGAAACAATACGTCATACATAACTTATTATTGTATAGACCTCAGAGGTGTGTGTGTGTGTGTGTGTGTGTGTGTGTGTGTGTGTGTGTGTGTGTGTGTGTGTGTGTGTGTGTGTGTGTGTGTGTGTGTGTGTGTGTGTGTGTGTGTGTGTGTGTGTGTGGAAATAAGTGAGGAACACAGATAGTGACTTGAATAATTATATATTTCAACATGCTTAAAGACTTATTTAAAAAATTAAGTCAACTTGTAGCATCCAGCTGAGTTGTAAGCGATTACTGTTTCCAGATTGTAGTCAGTGGCAGGGAAGACTGACGTTTTATTTAGGTTCTGCAGACTCCATAAAGCAAACTAAGCAATCTGTTCTTTTAATTTAGATCTTTATTCACCTTCTGTAATGTATTTCGTTATAAATACCCCGTGTTATCCCAGTTCGTTTCTCATCAACCCTTCCTTATTTAATGTAATCTGCTTCCTTTGACGTCAGCAACCGGATGCGCCCTTTTGATGCATAATGGTATTACACATTTCTTCCTGACTCCCCCCCCCCGATCGTTTTTACATTCTTCCGTCCATACGCTTCGTGATCCCTATGTTTCTTTAAACACACACGGAAGAAAGCTCTTCACAGTTTTCTGTTACAGTCTTATTGGACTGTACGTAAAGCGAACATTACGTCCACGTTTGCTGGACGGACGCCCAATGTGTTTTCAGTCTGGCAGTCAGATTTAATTAAGATCGACACACACGAGGTCAACTAACTTATCACTAGGTCTCTGCTCGCCCCTCCCCCCTACAGCGGAGTGGTTACTGACTACGGCGGGTAACGTGCGGGGTAATTATTAAATTTCGTCTCATATCGTCCTTATGTTTGATTTAGTTATTTTACTGCAACCCAGTGGAATATTGTAATTGTTGGCTTCAAAATTCTACTTGCGACTAGAAACAGTTATTACCGTAGGCCTACTCTTTGTATGCACTGTGATTGTAATACTACGCAAATCAATTAAAAGTATTATTTAATGTTTCCACTTGTTAGGGTTTACGGTCGACGTACGGTGTACCATTAGGGTAGTGATGTTGCGTACGTTAAGGCGAAAGTCGTTACAATCGATACGCATTGAAGTGGATACGAACACAAGAACCTCATTGTTAGAAACGGCTGTATTGCGGCAGTAATTAAATGCAATATTATTTCTGTTAAATACAGGAATCCCTGTGGATTTCTCCCCCACCCCCGCATACAAAGTCATACAGAGCCATACGAATCTGTAAGGATTTCGGGTTACAGATCTCCACATTGATGACCAAGGTGATGATCGCTTTCATGGAGCCGATCCCGTACGAGCAAACATAGTTGTAGATGATAATGTTCTGGAGCTGGTCAGTAATTTTGAATGGCCGCGCTATTTACATTATTTTTGTAACATTATTTGAACATTTAGAATATGCTGACATTACGCTTTGCTTAAAGCACAACAATTTTGTGGCAGCGGGGAAAGTTCGTGTAGGTATGTGGGGAAAAGAGGTATTATTGGCCTAGAAACACTATTCAGATATTCGTACACATTATAATGTGAAGTGCGAAGTGTATAGGAGTGAACCGGCCATCATAGTCCCGTTGTATATAAGGTTATCACTTAAAAAAAAAACCTTAAAAATAATAGAAGGTATTCCAGTAGAAACAGTAGAAAGGGTCTAATGGGGTTTTACATAAAGCGTACATGGAACAAACCAAGGAGACAGAAATTAAACAGAAACAATAGCTTATGATCACCTCCAGCGAACGGACGATTAAAGTGCACAGAGAAAAGAGACTGTAGTGGGAGCCAAGAAGAAGAATAAAGAGAAACGGTGCGGGGAAGTTTTGTATATTGTCATCCAAGAAGCAGTGGCAAGCAGAGAAGACAATAATGAACATGAAACCCTACACGGCGCAAGTGAAGAGAAAGACGGCTCTTTACTTACTTTAATAAATCTTATGTAAAAGCTAGAAAATATCAATTAATTCTCTTAAGTGGAAAGCTTTGTGTATATTTGATTGAGAGATCGTATGCAAGTGTGTGGGAAATTTTATGTGTATAAGAAGAAATTGTAGAACTGTGGATATTCAGAGGAAATGTTTTTGTTAACGTCTCTTGAGGAGGGACGGTTGATGATATCGTTGCGCTCGTAACGCCCTCTTTGCGGCGGCTAAATGTTGTAACTTTGTTTAAAATTTTCACAGGTTAACGTTCACAAATTTAGTAAAACAAACACAATGTACTCATTCAAGCACTTAAAGCAAGTTTTAACGGGTTTATGGAATTTATTTTATGAGTGTTTTGTCTTTGTTTTGTTTGTAACTTTCTATGGTACCTTTTTATTTATAGCATCACTGTTAATGCCATGTACCAAATTCACATTGGTTTTTCTTTTTCTTCCTTTTACTGGTTGATTTTTATTTAACTTGTTGTTAAAATTATTATTACGCTTCTCAGCAATCGAGTATAGGCCTAATGCTAATTAAAGTTAGAAAAACGTTTAAAAAATTATGTCTTTTCAGTTCGTTTCTCCACTTCACCAATTTACTTATGATCGAAAGTTTTATAAGTCGATCTTCCGTTCGGTCACTACGAACTACCGTTCTGATGAACAATGAAAATATTTTACTGTTTCTCATTCGCGAGTCAATATTTTAAAAGACTTGTATAAATTAACTGTCCACAGAGATTGAAATACGTACAACTGTTTTTTTTCATTGTTCATTTTGTAACTTGTCTAAGATAATGTGACTACCGTCAGTGGCGTATCTAGAAAGTTGCTTTGGGGGGGGTCGGCTTCATACAAAAGAAAAACAAGTTAAGACTAATCAACATTACTATATTTAAAGTGGGTAAAAACGCGTGATAATATCCTGAAATCAGTCCCATTCAAGTAAACGGTAATAAGACAATACAAATACGCGTTATTGAAACGTTGTTAAAAATACGTATTGACTGAGTTGATTTTCCTATAGTTAATATTTCAAACTTACACCCTAATGCTGTTAGTAGACCTGTTAGATTATTTAAAAAAGAGCTACTACTATATTAGCGTATAGAGCTGAAAAAAAATAAAACAAAATAGCCTAAAATTTAAGAAATTAACAAAATTCGTCAGCTTTTTCGACCTTCGGGGGGGGGGGTCGATCCCGTTCGTCCCCCCCGTAAATACGCCCCTGCTGGTCACATTAACGGCTCTATTGAATTAATAAACAATACAACAGAAACTCTGTAACCGTGATACCTGTAATGTGTCTCAATAAACTGTTCTGCTCGTGATAACTACAACAACATAATATATCCTGCATTATTTATGATCGTTGCGTATACGGCGGATATTTGTGAGCGTGGCTGGTAGTATCTGATTGTGTTATACATGGGCTTACAGCTCTTCCGTTGTTCACTGCACCTACTTCCGACGCCGTTGTTTATTAATTAAATACTAATTTATATTTCTTGTCCGATCCATTCGGTTATTAATTGAGTCACCTCTTATTCTCTGTCTCCTTTTCTTCTCCTATTTTGCTGTTTTCTCACTTTTTTTCCGTTGCCCTCATGCATTTCAGCGTGATGGTGAATATCTTCTCTATTGATCTTACCTCTCATTAAAGATTGGTCTTCTTCATCTTCTTTGACACTACCAGGGATTAAGCACCTTGTCTTGTCAAAGGCTACCTATCTTTTCATCTTCTTCGAGGTCTTCCAATACTTCTCCGGCCTATATGCCTGTATTGTGATTCTGCTTTGGAATTCCCTCTAGATGCTGTCTCCATTTCCTGGTTATGCCATCCATAATACCCTGACTCCCAAGTCTTGAGTTTTGGTATTAATACTATTTAGTTCCTTTCATTCCCTCCTTGATCATGGGACATTCACTAGTGCATCCAGTCTGATGTGTCCTGAGCTAAGCCAGTGTTTTATGTTTCCTTTGCCATACTTGCGTCCCATGATTGTGTTGGAGCCCGTCTTGAGTCCTCTATCCCGGTGATTGATATTCTAGGGCTTCTGGTGCTGCTAACGTTATAATTACAAAGAGGCGGTGAAGGCAATCCTCTGATCGTAAGAGCTGATGCTGTTGCATGACAGCCACTACACTTGCGTTGTATTTGCCGGTAGTAACCTTCGCGTGATCCGACTGGGAGAGATCTGATTGTCGGGTCTATATACGGTCATTCGTGTTCCACTACGATCGTCATCTCTGGACTCTTCCTAATATTCTGATGTGTGTCATTCAGTTTGTATATTCAGTTGTATGCATTTTCCGGTGCAAAAACAATATCTTTTCCATTTGACAACCTCTTTTAATTGACAATAGGTCTATTGGTAAAGTTATATATATCGTTATATATATATATTGTTACAGTTTTGCTAAATCGGAAAGAGTGCCAAAAGTTGTGATCTGATACTTTTAAGAAGTATTAAAAGTTTCTTCCAGCAAAACTGCATGTAAAGAATCTTCGATCCGCCCCCAGACGTAGCGAAGGTCTGAAGTTTTGACAACATGTCCTTTTTTGTGTGTATCCACTTGAGAGCAACGGATGTTAATATACCAAATTTAATTACTAAAATTGTACACAACCTGTTTTCGTGCAATAAAGAAAATTAATAAATGAAAATATTATTAATTTCCGAACAGTTCTCTTTTTGTCAGACACTATGTCTTTGTACACTGTACGTTGAATTAACGCTGAGTACTAACTTTAATAATGACGTGTATTATTAATACAAATTCAATTCTCGCTATAGAAGTAAACGCTCCGTGACTAAACTCAACGTGAGTTGCGGAAAAGGAAGGAGTCGTGTCGTATTCATTCGATTGGTTACAAACAGGGCAGAAGAATCTGTTGCCAGTCAGCAGCTGCTAGATTATCAGAGCAAATAATCCGATCCGTCAGAAGTAATATTATTTCAGAGTTTCGTGTTAAATAAAGAGAGAAGCAAAACGAGGATACCATGTTGTAAGTCTGTTAACTGTGCCAGTTTTCCTCGTTGTGAACCTGTTCATCACCTTCTCTCTACCATCCTTTCGTAGTTTTACGCAGTCTGATCCCGCTTTCGTCACTCTACATACCCTTTATTTCATACGATCTGCAAATTATATTATGTTGTCTAATTTAATGTATCGTTTCCACCCGTGGCACTATTTTGAGTACTTGATTTTCTCGACTTGCCTTCGGATTAGTGAGACAAATAATCGAGTTGTTGATAATCAGATTCGTACACTTAGCGCCGTTGTCGTACTATTACGTCAGTATGAGAATATATACGGCAGAGACGTGACTTTTTTGCATCGTGATAATATTTTTAAAAATAATGTACGAACTACTACAAACGCTGTCACGTCCGGACTCAACATTATTTGAAATATTATATACCGGTATATTGGTTTGTGGTCGAGTAGTCAAGTTTCTGTCTCTAGACGTTTATCGATCCGGAGGCCAGAATCGATAAAAAAACGTTCGAAAAGGTAACATGCTAAACAAACCCGGGTGAAAGCAAAGTGTTTAATAAATAAGTAGGCCTGCGCCTCAACAGTGAGGTACGTTCGGCCTGTTACGTTTTCGAACGTTTTTCTACCGACGACGACTTCCGCAAGTGTGGCCGAAACGTCTAGAGACAAAAACTTGAGCAATCGACCCGGTATATGATATATTCAATAATGATAACTTACGAAGTGTACGTCGGATTCTGTCGTCTCGATCCTCCGGGTTTTTCAAGTCGAAACAGGATCTGCTATACCGTTCGTTAACAGTTAATGACAGATAAGAGTAAATACACTTTATGTGTTGTAGAACAATAAAATAAGTCTATCTAATTCCTTCCATAGATTATCTGCCTCTGCTCTTAGATATTTTTTTTCTGTATTAATTTTTTGCAGATCAGCTGTTCTAACTAGTAACCGCGATTTTAAAATAAAAACCGCGTCGTTTTGTTGTATACCAATAATATAGGCTACCTTTTCTTTTTTATCTCCGTTCTTTACTTCTTATTTATTTTCTTAGTCTTCGCTACGTGATGATGTTTTTGCTCACAGTGTGTGTTCCGCGCAAAACTTTGTTTAATGTGTGGGCGGTGTTGACAGTATAAATTCCCAAAACAACATTTCGTAGACAGCCACACAAATGTATTCTATAAATGGCAACCCTTTAGATGAATTTAATAGCAACTTCTAAATCTGTCTTTCGTTTCTTTGTCCTACCTCCGTTTGTCGTCTGTAACTGGTATTTTAAACAGATTATTAGTGTACATGTAAATTTCACATACACCTGGATCTTTATTCGTGTTGTGTCTTCCGCATGCGTATCGTAGATTTCTTTTATATCTCTTGTTTCTTACTTGATTTCTTTTCTTACTTTATCAATAAATCTCTGTAATCCAAATCTCTGGTCAGCTCAGGTGTGCTCCTCGAGATTTTCCATGCATTCGATAAAGTCTGGCATCTTGGACTGTTATGTGAAACAAAAAAAAAAAAAAAAATCTGCCACATTATTTTTACTATATTCAACATTCCTACATATTGGGCAGAGTGTTTCAAGTAAAGTTCTCAAATGATACTTCTCCTTAACTTCCACTGGGGTCAGATGTACCGCAGGGTACTGTTCTGGGCCCACTGTTATACCTCCTATTCACCTCGGACTTATCACCGTCAGGAAGAGAAACCACTGATGGTACTTACGCCGAGAATACACATCGCAATACTAGCGACACATTCTGACCCCTCAGTACCTTGTCTTATTAATAGGTACTAATAATTAATACTAAGTGTAACAAAACATTTCATAACTAGAAGTAACAAGAAAACAATCATTTTTCACTAGCGACTTACAGTTCATTTTTATGTTATAATATATAAACCTTCAGTGAAAGTTTTTTCGGTCGAAAATGCTTGTAGACTACAGTTTTTACTTTGTAGTATGGACAAAATCAAAGTAGCACAGTATAAAAATTCTTATATAAGTATACGTCCATACGAATAAACGAATGGACCTACATTTTATTTATGCAGAGAATATGATGGATCGCCCGGAACAATGACGGTGAAGTTCCAAACAGGCTACCATGCTCAGAATTTTTATTCTTGCACAGTACCGGTGTTTGTGGTGTAACGATTTCTGTAAAGTATTTGAGTTTGTGCTATATTGACAGTTGACAAGTTCATTATAATACTGTGCTTTTGTGCGCGCTGCCATTCAACTCCACAGATTTATTACATGTGTTAGTCCGTTTCCTTGCAATGTTCTCATGCACGTTGGGGTGTCCAGACATATCTTTGTTGCACTCATGCAGTGAGGAATGTTCTTAATGCCAGTCATTGAACAAATAACAAGTACATTGACATACATAAAGCTTTTACAAATCCCTGGTGTAATACGTGCACGTTCTGTAATTTAACAAAAATATATGAACTTGTAAGCGATCCGTACGTCCGTCGTCATTTGTAAGTGATCCGTGTGTTTATCGAGGTGCGGCCGAGAATCAAGGGCGAGTCAGCCGTGAATATTGTAATATCGAGTTGTTATTTATTTTTACCCCCACAAGGGATATAAAGCTTGCGGGGATTGCGTCCCCAGTTCCAATGCTGTCCCCCTTCACCCCTACTTCGCGTGCCTCTTCGCCGCCGTATCCCTTGTTACACCTCACTGGTCATAAGAGAAGACGGCGTACGATCCTTACACGCGTACCAACGCATACACACAAGGTTGGGGGCGGGTGAACGTCGCGTCGTTTGCCAAGGGTACCTATGTTAGGAACACAACGTTGCCCGTTTTTTATTCTTTCTCATCCGTCCTTTCAAACATTTTACGCTATCGATTCATGAATTCTTTCATTCTCATCCGTCCGTAACCGTTGGAAAGTAGTACAGTTTATTGTTTGTAGAAATATTCTGTATTAACGATAACCAGTAACTACTGTGCCAAAAGTCTTTGATCGGTTTAGATTACCGTAAATTGTTATTCCTCTTATTCTGCATCATTACAGACACTCGTCAATATTTCTGTGTTAACTAGTATTTAGCGTAGTCACAAGCGTGTCTAGGTGAGAATGCAGAGGTCACATCCTAGAAATAATTGAATTATCATCCTGGCACGGCCAGTTTTTTTGGAGCTAACACGGTGTGTCTAAATCTTATTTTAATTTCATTTCTCAATAACATTTTCGGGGAAGGGTGCCAACAAATCCGGACTCTCCAGTGTTTCATTCTGTAGCCAGGAGTCCAAACCTTAGAAACGAGCCACGTCTCAATTTATTCCCACTCCCACATGTTTACTGATTAGTTATGACTAATGAGTAATATCAGTTCAACATATTAGATGACCTGCCTTGTGCGCGCGAGATAGGGTGACGTTGTACCTTCAGCTTATCACCTTCAATGAAGCCGACCTATATAGTGCCGTTATCAGTTATATTGGCCTTTGTGTCAGTTATACAAGACCGTGTCAACAACACGATCCTATGGGGGGTTCTTTGGGGTCTTCCACATCTCCTCCTAAACCACTGGACCGATTTCAACCAAACTTGGCACAAATATTTTACGCAACGGGAGAATCAACATAGGATAGGTGTTTTTTCGATGGGGTGCTTTGCGGGTTCTTTTGGGTCTTCCACATCTCCTCCTAAACCACTGGACCGATTTCAACGAAACTTGGCACAAATATTTTACGCGACGGGAGAACCAACATAGGATAGGTGTTTTTTTCGATGGGGTCCTTTGGGGTTCTTTGGGGTCTTCCACATCTCCTCCTAAACCACTGGACCGATTTCAACCAAACTTGGCACAAATATTTTACGCAACGGGAGAACCAACATAGGATAGGTGTTTTTTCGATGGGGTGCTTTGCGGGTTCTTTTGGGTCTTCCACATCTCCTCCTAAACCACTGGACCGATTTCAACGAAACTTGGCACAAATATTTTACGCGACGGGAGAACCAACATAGGATAGGTGTTTTTTTCGATGGGGTCCTTTGGGGTTCTTTGGGGTCTTCCACATCTCCCCCTAAACCACTGGACCGATTTCAACCAAACTTGGCACAAATATTTTACGCAACGGGAGAACCAACATAGGATAGGTGTTTTCTTCGATGGGGTCCTTTGGGGTCTTCCACATCTCCTCCTAAACCACTGGACCGATTTCAACGAAACTTTGCACAAATATTTTACTCAACGGGAGAACTAACATAGGGTAGGTGTTTTTTCGATACGATCCTTCGGGGTGTCCTTTGGGGTCTTCCACATCTCCTCCTAAACCACTGGACCGATTTCAACCAAACTTGGCACATATATTTTACGCAACGGGAGAACCAACATAGGACAAGTGTTTTTTCGATACGATCCTTTGGGGGGTCCTTTGGGTCTTAGCAACTGTTAGATCTGGTTACTATGGCAACCTAATAGAATAGATTCTGGTTACCATAGCATCGGTGGAAGTCTCCCGCGTAGGAAATAGCGCGGGAGTCGTCCGACGGGCCTTCCCCCGAGTTCATCCACGGAACCCGGGGAGTCTTAGGTCGGATCCCGCGAAAGATGACGGGGCCAGAGTCCACGGTTCTTATAAATAAAGGTATAGGTTATGATATCAAAGGTGGTGTATGCATCTTAAGAAACTTCTTAATAGTGTGTGAATTCAGAGTTGTTTCAGTTTGAATTTGAAAGTGGATAAGTTAAGATCGAAGTAAGTTATAAGCGAGAATAAAAAACAAAGTTTTGATAGCAAATGTATTCAGATCATAGTGTTCAGACAATATAAATGCACTTGCTTCAGTTTGAATTTAAAAATTGATAAGCTGAAATCTATAGAGGTATTGTATTGTTAGAATAAGTTCAGGAGACAGTAATTTAACAAATGCCTTATTTCAACATTAACACAATGAATTATAAAAGACAGTAAATACGCAGCGCGTGCAAGTACTGTAGACATTTTATTGAAAACTAATTTAGCTGTTCGCCCTCTCCCAGAGTTAGAAATCGAGCAGGAGCATCACGCGCAACAGAATTCTTCTCCAGATATAAGAATACAGTTTATGAAATGTTCTTAAACAGGTGCGCTACAGAGTATTCCTCCAGTGAGAATGCGAACGTAATATAAGGAAGATTATACAATATACAAGTAATATAACGTTAGAACAAGAATAGGTGCCTATGAGCCTATGAATAAATTATGAACCCGAGTAACGCTGGGTAAATCGGCTAGATATAGATATCTATATAAGCCAAATACCACTGACTGACTCACTGATCACGATATCTCTGAAACCACTGAATGGATATCAATGATACTTTGAACGTAGCTTCATCATAGGTCTTAGGTGCTCACTAAGAAACGGTTTTAAAAACTTTCACTCCTAAGGGGCAAAAAACCAAATAATGAAATTTATCGCGGGAATTGCATACTTTGTAAATGAAGTGGTTGACATCTCAGTTTATTGGAAACCCCGAATACATTTAGTTCTGAGTTTTTAATCATTGTTTTAAATTGAAAAACTTCGTTGTTTGCAGGTTCTTACAGTCGAGAAAATTTCGAAGTTCAATTAATTAATAAATGTATGTCCTTTTTTTTTCTCGGAAACGGCTCTAACGATTTTCTCGAAATAAATAATAAATAGCTGTTGCTATGAATGTAAATAAACAAACTAAGAGTTGAGAATTTGTACAATCTATCTAATGCTATACTATTAAGCGAGCAATAATTGTACAATTACGTACAACGTGAAACTCCGTAGCGAAGCACGGGTATTTTGCTAGTAATTATATATTTCAACATGCTTAAAGACTTATTTAAAAAATTAAGTCAACTTGTAGCATCCAGCTGAGTTGTAAGCGATTACTGTTTCCAGATTGTAGTCAGTGGCAGGGAAGACTGACGTTTTATTCAGGTTCTGCAGACTCCATAAAGCAAACTAAGCAATCTGTTCTTTTAATGTAGATCTTTATTCACCTTCTGTAATGTATTTCGTTATAAATACCCCGTGTTATCCCAGTTCGTTTCTCATCAACCCTTCCTTATTTAATGTAATCTGCTTCCTTTGACGTCAGCAACCGGATGCGCCCTTTTGATGCATAATGGTATTACACATTTCTTCCTGACTCCCCCCCCCCCGGATCGTTTTTACATTCTTCCGTCCATACGCTTCATGATCCCTACTTTTCTTTAAACACACACGGAAGAAAGCTCTTCACAGTTTTCTGTTACAGTCTTATTGGACTGTACGTAAAGCGAACATTACGTCCACGTTTGCTGGACGGACGGCCAATGTGTTTTCAGTCTGGCAGTCAGACTTAATTAACATCGACACACACGAGGTCAACTAACTTATCACTAGGTCTCTGCTCGCCCCTCCCCCCTACAGCGGAGTGGTTACTGACTACGGCGGTAACGTGCGGGGTAATTATTAAATTTCGTCTCATATCGTCCTTATGTTTGATTTAATTATTTTACTGCAACCCAGTGGAATATTGTAATTGTTGGCTTCAAAATTCTACTTGCGACTAGAAACAGTTATTACTGTAGGCCTACTCTTTGTTTGCACTGTGATTGTAATACTACGAAAATCAATTAAAAGTATTATTTAATGTTTTCACTTGTTAGGGTTTACGGTCGACGTACGGTGTACCATTAGGGTAGTGATGTTGCGTACGTTAAGGCGAAAGTCGTTACAATCGATACGCATTGAAGTGGATACGAACACAAGAACCTCATTGTTAGAAACGGCTGTATTGCGGCAGTAATTAAATGCAATATTATTTCTGTTAAATACAGGAATCCCTGTGGATTTCTCCCCCACCCCCGCATACCAAGTCATACAGAGCCATACGAGTCTGTAAGGATTTCGGGTTACAGATCTCCACATTTATGACCAAGGTGATGATCGCTTTCATGGAGCCGATCCCGTACGAGCAAACATAGTTGTAGATGATAATGTTCTGGAGCTGGTCAGTAATTTTGAATGGCCGCGCTATTTACATTATTTTTGTAACATTACTTGAACATTTAGAATATGCTGACATTACGCTTTGCTTAAAGCACAACAAATTTGTGGCAGTGGGGAAAGTTCGTGTAGGTATGTGGGGAAAAGAGGTATTATTGGCCTAGAAACACTATTCAGCTATTCGTACACATTATAATGTGAAGTGCGAAGTGTATAGGAGTGAACCGGCCATCATAGTCCCGTTGTATATAAGGTTATCACTTAAAAAAAAAACCTTAAAAATAATAGAAGGTATTCCAGTAGAAAGGGTCTAATGGGGTTTTACATAAAGCGTACGTGGAACAAACCAAGGAGACAGAAATTAAACAGAAACAATAGCTTATGGTCACCTCCAGCGAACGGACGATTTAAGTGCACAGAGAAAAGAGACTGTAGTGGGAGCCAAGAAGAAGAATAAAGAGAAACGGTGCGGGGAAGTTTTGTATTTTGTCATCCAAGAAGCAGTGGCAAGCAGAGAAGACAATAATGAACATGAAACCCTACACGGCGCAAGTGAAGAGAAAGACGGCTCTTTACTTACTTTAATAAATCTTATGTAAAAGCTAGAAAATATCAATTAATTCTCTTAAGTGGAAAGCTTTGTGTATATTTGATTGAGAGATCGTATGCAAGTGTGTGGGAAATTTTATGTGTATAAGAAGAAATTGTAGAACTGTGGATATTCAGAGGAAATGTTTTTGTTAACGTCTCTTGAGGAGGGACGGTTGATGATATCGTTGCGCTCGTAACGCCCTCTTTGCGGCGGCTAAATGTTGTAACTTTGTTTAAAATTTTCACAGGTTAACGTTCACAAATTTAGTAAAACAAACACAATGTACTCATTCGAGCACTTAAAGCAAGTTTTAACGGGTTTATGGAATTTATTTTATGAGTGTTTTGTCTTTGTTTTGTTTGTAACTTTCTATGGTACCTTTTTATTTATAGCATCACTGTTAATGCCATGTACCAAATTCACATTGGTTTTTCTTTTTCTTCCTTTTACTGGTTGATTTTTATTTAACTTGTTGTTAAAATTATTATTACGCTTCTCAGCAATCGAGTATAGGCCTAATGCTAATTAAAGTTAGAAAAACGTTTAAAAAATTATGTCTTTTCAGTTCGTTTCTCCACTTCACCAATTTACTTATGATCGAACGTTTTATAGTTCGGTCACTACGAACTACCGTTCTGATGAACAATGAAAATATTTTACTGTTTCTCATTCGCGAGTCAATATTTTAAAAGACTTGTAGAAATTAACTGTCCACAGAGATTGAAATACGTACAACTGTTTTTTTTCATTGTTCATTTTGTAACTTGTCTAAGATAATGTGAACTACCGTCAGTGACGTATCTAGAAAGTTGCTTTGGGGGGGGGGGGAGGGTCGGCTTCATACAAAAGAAAAACAAGTTAAGACTAATCAACATTACTATATTTAAAGTGGGTAAAAACGCGTGATAATATCCTGAAATCAGTCCCATTCAAGTAAACGGTAATAAGACAATACAAATACGCGTTATTGAAACGTTGTTAAAAATACGTATTGACTGATTTGATTTTCCTATAGTTAATATTTCAAACTTACACCCTAATGCTGTTAGTAGACCTGTTAGTTTATTTAAAAAAGAGCTACTACTATATTAGCGTATAGAGCTGAAAAAAAAATAAAACAAAATAGCATAAAATTTAAGAAATTAACAAAATTCGTCAACTTTTTGGACTTTCGGGGGGGGGGGGGTCGATCCCGTTCGTCACCCCCCCGTAAATACGCCCCTGCTGTTCACATTAACGGCTCTATTGAATTAATAAACAATACAACAGAAACTCTGTAACCGTGATACCTGTAATGTGTCTCAATAAACTGTTCTGCTCGTGATAACTACAACAACATAATATATCCAGCATTATTTATGATCGTTGCGTATACGGCGGATATTTATGAGCGTGGCTGTAGTATCTGATTGTGTTATACATGGGCTTACAGTTCTTCCGTTGTTCACCGCACCTACTTCCGACGCCGCTGTTTATTAATTAAATACTAATTTATATTTCTTGTCCGATCCATTCGGTTATTAATTGAGTCACCTCTTATTCTCTGTCTCCTTTTCTTCTCCTATTTTGCTGTTTTCTCACTTTTTTTCCGTTGCCCTCATGCATTTCAGCGTGATGGTGAATATCTTCTCTATTGATCTTACCTCTCATTAAAGATTGGTCTTCTTCATCTTCTTTGACACTACCAGGGATTAAGCACTTTGTCTTGTCAAAGGCTATCTTTTCATCTTCTTCGAGGTCTTCCAATACTTCTCCGGCCTATATGCCTATATTGTGATTCTGCTTTGGAATTCCCTCTAGATGCTGTCTCCATTTCCTGGTTATGCCATCCATAATACCCTGACTCCCAAGTCTTGAGTTTTGGTATTAATACTATTTAGTTCCTTTCATTCCCTCCTTGATCATGGGACATTCACTAGTGCATCCAGTCTGATGTGTCCTGAGCTAAGCCAGTGTTTTATGTTTCCTTTGCCATACTTGCGTCCCATGATTGTGTTGGAGCCCGTCTTGAGTCCTCTATCCCGGTGATTGATATTCTAGGGCTTCTGGTGATGCTAACGTTATAATTACAAAAAGGCGGTGAAGGCAATCCTCTGATCGTAAGAGCTGATGCTGTTGCATGACAGCCACTACACTTGCGTTGTATTTGCCGGTAGTAACCTTCGCGTGATCCGACTGGCAGAGATCTGATTGTCGGGTCTATATACGGTCATTCGTGTTCCACTACGATCGTCACCTCTGGACTCTTCGTAATATTCTGATGTGTGTCATTCAGTTTGTATATTCAGTTGTATGCATTTTCCGGTGCAAAAACAATATCTTTTCCATTTGACAACCTCTTTTAATTGACAATAGGTCTATTGGTAAAGTTATATATATCGTTATATATATTGTTACAGTTTTGCTAAATCGGAAAGAGTGCCAAAAGTTGTGATCTGATACTTTTAAGAAGTATTAAAAGTTTCTTCCAGCAAAACTGCATGTAAAGAATCTTCGATCCGCCCCCAGACGCAGCGAAGGTCTGAAGTTTTGACAACATGTCCTTTTTTGTGTGTATCCACTTGATAGCAACGGATGTTAATATACCAAATTTAATTACTAAAATAGTACACAACCTGTTTTCGTGCAATAAAGAAAATTAATAAATGAAAATATTATTAATTTGCGAACAGTTCTCTTTTTGTCAGACACTATGTCTTTGTACACTGTACGTTGAATTAACGCTGAGTACTAACTTTAATAATGACGTGTATTATTAATACAAATTCAATTCTCGCTATAGAAGTAAACGCTCCGTGATTAAACTCAACGTGAGTTGCGGAAAAGAAAGGAGACGTGTCGTATTCATTCGATTGGTTACAAACAGGGCAGAAGAATCTGTTGCCAGTCAGCAGCTGCTGGATTATCAGAGCAAATAATCCGATCCGTCAGAAGTAATATTATTTCAGAGTTTCGTGTTAAATAAAGAGAGAAGCAAAACGAGGATACCATGCTGTAAGTCTGTTAACTGTGCCAGTTTTCCTCGTTGTGAACCTGTTCATCACCCTCTCTCTACCATCCTTCCGTAGTTTTACGCAGTCTGATCCCGCTTTCGTCACTCTACATACCCTTTATTTCATACGATCTGCAAATTATATTATGTTGTCTAATTTAATGTTACGTTTCCACCCGTGGCACTATTTTGAGTACTTGATTTTCTCGACTTGCCTTCGGATTAGTGAGACAAATAATCGACTTGTTGATAATCAGATTCGTACACTTAGCGCCGTTGTCGTACTGTTACGTCAGTATGCGAATATATACGGCAGAGACGTGACTCTTTTGCATCGTGATAATATTTTTAAAAATAATGTACGAACTACTACAAACGCTGTCACGTCCGGACTCGACATTATTTGAAATATTATATACCGGTATATTGGTTTGTGGTCGAGTAGTCAAGTTTCTGTCTCTAGACGTTTATCGATCCGGAGGCCATAATCGATAAAAAAAGTTCGAAAAGGTAACATGCTAAACAAACCCGGGTGAAAGCAAAGTGTTTAATAAATAAGTAGGCCTGCGCCTCAACAGTGAGGTACGTTCGGCCTGTTACGTTTTCGAACGTTTTTCTACTGACGATGACTTCCGCAAGTGTGGCCGAAACGTCTACAGACAGAAACTTGAGCAATCGACCCGGTATATGATATATTCAATAATGATAACTTACGAAGTGTACGTCGGATTCTGTCGTCTCGATCCTCCGGGTTTTTCAAGTCGAAACAGGATCTGCTATACCGTTCGTTAACAGTTAATGACAGATAAGAGTAAATACACTTTATGTGTTGTAGAACAATAAAATAAATCTATCTACTTTCTTCCATAGATTATCTGCCTCTGTTCTTAGATATTTTTTTTCTGTATTAATTTTTTGCAGATCAGCTGTTCTAACTAGTAACCGCGATTTTAAAATAAAAACCGCGTCGTTTTGTTGTATACCAATAATATAGGCTACCTTTTCTTTTTTATCTCCGTCCTTTTCTTCTTATTTATTTTCTTAGTCTTGGCTACGTGATGATGTTTTTGCTCACAGTGCGTGTTCCGCACAAAACTTTGTTTAATGTGTGGGCGGTGTTGACAGTATAAATTCCCAAAACAACATTTCGTAGACAGCCACACAAATGTATTCTATAAATGGGAACCCTTTAGACGAATTTAATAGCAACTTCTAAATCTTTCTTTTGTTTCTTTGTCCTACCTCCGTTTGCCGCCTGTAACTGGTATTTTAAAAAGATTATTAGTGTACATGTAAATTTCACATACACCTGGATCTTTATTCGTGTTGTGTCTTCCGCATGCGTATCGTAGGTCTCTTTTATATCTCTTGTTTCTTACTTGATTTCTTTTCTTACTTTATCAATAAATCTCTGTAATCCAAATCTCTGGTCAGCTCAGGTGTGCTCCTCGAGATTTCCCATGCATTCAATAAAGTCTGGCATCTTGGACTGTTATGTGAAATAAAAAAAAAAAAAATCTGCCACATTATTTTTACTATATTCTACATTCCTACATATTGGGCAGTGTTTCAAGTAAACTTCCCAGATGCTACTTCTCCTTAACTTCTACTGGAGTCAGATGTACCGCAGGTTACTGTTGTGGCCCCACTATTATACCTCCTATTCACCTCGGACTTATCACCTTCAGGAAGAGAAACCACTGATGGTACTTACGCCGAGAATACACATCGCAATACTAGCGACACATTCTGACCCCTCAATACCTTGTCTTATTAATAGGTACTAATAATTAATACTAAGCGTAACAAAACATTTCACAACTAGAAGTAACAAGAAAAAAATCATTTTCACTAGCGACTTATAGTTCATTTTTATGTTATAATATATAAACCTTCAATGAAAGTTTTTTCGGTCGAAAATGCTTGTAGACTACAGTTTTTACATTGTAGTATGGACAAAATCAAAGTAGCACAGTATAAAAATTCTTATATAAGTATACGTCCATACGAATAAACGAATAGACCTACATCTTATTTATACAGAGAATATGATGCCGGAACAATGACGGTGAAGTTCCAAACAGGCTGCCATGCTCAGAATTTTTATTCTTGTACAGTACCGGTGTTTGTGGTGTAACGATTTCTGTAAAGTATTTGAGTTTGTGCTATATTGACAGTTGACAAGTTCATTATAATACTGTGCTTTTGTGCACGCTGCCATTTAACTCCACAGATTTATTACATGTGTTAGTCCGTTTCCTTGCAATGTTCTCATGCACGTTGGGGTGTCCAGACATATCTTTGTTGCACTCATGCAGTGAGGAATATTCTTAATGCCAGTCATTGAACAAATAACAAGTACATTGACATACATAAAGCTTTTACAAATCCCTGGTGTAATACGTGCACGTTCTGTAATTTAACAAAAATATATGAACTTGTAAGCGATCCGTACGTCCGTCGTCATTTGTAAGTGATCCGTGTGTTTATCGAGGTGCGGCCGAGAATGAAGGGCGAGTCAGCCGTGAATATTGTAATATCGAGTTGTTATTTATTTTTACCCCCACAAGGGATATAAAGCTTGCGGGGATTGCGTCCCCAGTTCCAATGCTGTCCCCCGTCACCCTCACCCCTACTTCGCGTGCCTCTTCGCCGCCGTATCCCTTGTTACACCTCACTGGTCATACGAGAAGACGGCGTACGATCCTTACACGCGTACCAACACACACACACACACACACATACACACACACACACAAGGTTGGGCGGGTGAACGTCGCGTCGTTTGCCAAGGGTACCTATGTTAGGAACACAACGTTGCCCGTTTTTTATTCTTTCTCATCCGTCCTTTCAAACATTTTACGCTGTCGATTCATAAATTCTTTCATTCTCATCCGTCCGTAACCGTTGCAAAGTAGTACAGTTTATTGTTTTGTAGAAATATTCTGTGTTAATGATAACCACTAACTACTGTGCCAAAAGTCTTTCATCGGTTTAGGTTACCGTAAATTGTTATTCCTCTTATTCTGCATCATACAGACACTCGTCAATATTTCTGTGTTAACTAGTAGCCTATTTAGCGTAGTCACAGGCGTGTCTACGTGAGAATGCAGAGGTCACATCCTAGAAATCATTGAATTATCATCCTGGCACGGCCAGTTTTTTTTGGAGCTAACACGGTGTGTCTAAATCTTATTTTAATTTCATTTCTCAATAACATTTTCGGGGAAGGGTGCCAACAAATCCGGACTCTCCAGTGTTTCATTCTGTAGCCAGGAGTCCAAACCTTAGAAATGAGCCACGTCTTACTCTACTCCCACTCCCACATGTTTACTGATTAGTTATGACTATAGAGTAATATCAGTTCAACATATTAGATGACCTGCTTTGTGCGCGCGAGATAGGGTGACGTTGTATTGTTCAGCTTATCACCTTCAATGAAGCCGACCTGTATAGTGCCGTTATCAGTTATATTGGCCTTTGTGTCAGTTATACAAGACCGTGTCAACAACACGGCTACATGGGCGGAGATAAAAGAGTCATTAAAGTTGATAAGACTTGCTTTGATAGCGGACCTTAAGTCTATCAATGATTTAAAAATAAACAGATGTCTTAATATACTTCGTAGGCTTACACGGCGGAGTCAGTGTTATTAAAACTCATTCCCGGTTTGTTTGGGCGTGGTCCATTAGTTTCCACTGAAAATAGACGTTTCAACAGTACCATCGACTGCCATCGTCAGTGTAAAAATTCGAGTACTAACGTAGGGTGGTGCACGTTAGAGGTACACGTCGAAACGTCTGTTTTAGAAAGAAACAATGGACCACGGCCAAACAGGCCGCGAATTAATTTGAATAACATAAACAGAAGTCTGTTTCATTGTTAAATGATCACACACGCGCGGGCCTGTTTAACTTACTGAAGACTACTGCCCAACTGCCCATTGCTTTGCGCGAACGTGTTTGATCAGAGAGAGAGAGAGAGAGAGAGAGAGAGAGAGAGAGAGAGAGAGAGCGAGAGAGAGCACATGTGAAGAGGGAGAAAAAGAGGAGGGTGTGTGTGAGGCGCGCGCGATGTCTCGACTAAAATGTAATAATGGCGTTAAGTTTGTAAACACTGTATTCCATAAACTTAGTGTGTCTTTTTACTTCTATATTCCTTAAGGAATGGAAGTATGGTGATGGCAAAAAAAATCGTGTTCGAGATTATTGCAGATTCTGATTGTACTACACTCAAAACATGAAAAAAAGTCGTTTTCCGAAAAGTGTCTGTGTGTGTGTCTGTGTGTCTGTCTGTCTGTGTGTCTGTCTGTAGATTTTTTTTCTATGGCAAACGATAACTGCCGCAAATTCAAACAGAATCAAATAATTTTTTGCATACAGCCCTGATTAGTAGAGTACTCGCGAACTATTGTTTTTGGTGAAGATCGGTTGAGGGAAAGGGGTAGTTTACCTGCAACGGTTTTTTTTTATCAAGGGAAATTTTTTTTTTTTGGCAAACGATAACAGCCGCAAATTCAAACAGAATCAAATAATTTTTCGCATACAGCCCTGAATTGTAGAGTTCTCAAGACCTATTGTTTTTGGTGAAGATCGGTTAAGGGAAAGGGGTAGTTTACCTGTAACGTTTTATGTTTTAACAAGGGTATTTCCTATGGCAAACGATAACAGCCGCAACTTCAAACAGAATCAAATAATTTTCTGATACAGCCCTGATTTGTAGAGTACTCAAGACCTATTGTTTTTGGTGAAGATCGGTTGAGGGGAAGGGGTAGTTTACCTGCAACGTTTTTTTTTCTATGGCAAACGATAACTGCCGCAAATTCAAACAGAATCAAATAATTTTTTGCATACATCCCTGTATTGTAGAGGTCTCAAGGACTTTCGATTTTGGTGAAGATCGGTTAAGGGGAAGGGGTAGATTACCTGCAACCTTTTACGTTTTAACAAGAGTAAAGTACTTGAAAATTTATTTAAACTTTTTGAAACAATGGTAATTGTTGAAAATAAAATAATTTTGTTGCCAGGTAACAAAAATAAAGTCATTTTGATTATAAAATATAAATATTTACAAGAAAAGAATTTTCAGTTTTCAAAATTTAAATATTTTTTTATAAAACAATGGGTTCTTCATTGAGGTGGGGACTTGACGACAGTGACAGGGCTTTCCACCAAATTCAGCAGAGTGACAGGTAGGCCCAACTCTGATTGGCTCCTCAGATTTCCCCAGCGTTAGTAGGTTCTATGAAAATATTTTATTTCAAAAATGATTTTAAATATAAATCTTAGATATGTTTCATAAATCTCATGTTTTATGTTTTAACATGGGTAATTTTTTATATGACGAACCATAACTTCCGTAAATTCAAACAGAATCAAATAATTTTTTACATATGTGCCTGAGCTATAGAGAACTCAATGTCTGTTGATTTTGGTGAAGATCGGTTACGGGGAAAGGGCAGTTTACCTGAAACATTTTTTGTTGTAACATGAGTAAAGTACTTAATTTTGATAAAGTATCCTGATAAGATCTTAATAATCCACTGTAGAAACGTAGATGAAATATCTATAAATGAAGAGGCTAGTTGAACGGGGTGGGGGTAATTTTCTATAAATCAAAATTATAGTTGAAGGGGGAGGGGATAATTTTTTTTTATATGTGTACTACGTTATTGGCAACAAAGAAGTATTTTTTTGTTAAAATTCCTTCCCTGGCTGTTTGGCTGAAAATGATTTTAAATATAAATCTTAGAATATGGAAGTCATGTATGGTTCTCCATACCGATATTTTCTAAGGTTTAAACAGACTATAATTAACTTATAGCTGACACGTTTCTTGACTTTTCATTAGATTTTTTGCTTTGTTTTGCGACTCTTCCGTTTGTCAGAAGCTTCAAGGTAGCTCTTCTCCACTTATCTCAGAATTCAGGTTTCCGAGCCATATGTGCGAATGCTTCAAGCGAAACGTTCTATAAACTCTTTATGAAACGCCACTTTATCCCACTGTACTTACTAGTGCCCAGTCAACCGAACAAAAAAGCACTACTCTGCAAGTTCCTCCAAACCCAGAAACTGTTATTTGGATATGAAACGCTTCCCATCAGTTTGCTTTGTCGTCGCGATAATGTATTCTATAAATAATTCAACTGAACACACAGATAACCGAAACGTTGTTAGTTGGTAATTAATTTATACCGTAGAGAGAGATACTGCACCAGGATTATTACAAACTAACACAAACTATGGCCTCGAGTTGCAACTAACGCGTGTTAATTACCTAGGTATTAACGCGTTAAATAATGTTAAACACGCGTCTGTAAACTACACAACTAACAGGCATTGTGTGTGTGTGCGCGCGCGCGCGTAGCGATATTAGTATTGAGATTTATGTTTCTACATTCTTAGCCATGTTTGTATTCTCCCCGTATAAGTAAATATTAAACTGTGTTAATTATTATGAATCAGTTGTGGTCGACCATTACATTTATTAATTACATTATACTGTTCTACATCGCTTGCCATTTGTAACCTTAAAACATTGGAGATATTTTGTTAGTAGCAGAAAATTATTTTATTAGAAGGCGCGAAAATGTGAATACGGCGAAAAATGGAGTGAACAAAAAATAAATTTGAACCTTTGTATGTAAGTGAAGGAAGAATAAAGTTTGCTACAAGAAAAAGAGACTTCCTCGTCTGTGGGAGGATTTGCAGCGGCTAGCTGTCCGGTCTGCGCGGTCTTCTGTAAGCCTCTAAACGGCCGTGTAGATGGGGCAGCCGGTTTGCTCCAGTCTGTGCCCGCTCTTGGAGTTGTTACCCTCCACCGTGCCACCGACGATGGTCTTGGACAGGCTCTGATGCCTCAGTAAATGGCCTATCAGCGTGTTTCGTCTTTTCTTTGTAGGTCTACGGCTTTTCCCAGTACGGATTTGGCTCCTCCACCCTCCTCAATACTTCCCCATTCGTCACTTTGTCCCCAGGGAATCTTTTAAAATTCGCTTATAACACTAAAATTCAAACGCCATTATTCTAGTCTTTCTCAGATCACCGAGTGTCCGTGTTTCACTACCATATAGCCTAATAGCGTATTCCAAACAAAAGTCTCCATCAGGAGTTTCCTGAGGTGCATTTCCATGTTGTTGGAGGTGAAGAGATTCCGCTCTCCTTGTTAAAGGCAGTCTTGCCTTGAGGGATCCGCCTATGATTTCTGTCTAGGATCTATCATGAGATGTTATTTTGCCTTCAAGATTGGTGAAGTACTCCATACTCTCCCAGACAGACTCCACTCAACCAAAACTTCACCGACGTGCCGTCTGCTCACCGCCAGTATTTTCGTTTTTTCTGTGTTATGGATCATGTAGTAGTCGGAGCTGAGGGTGGATTTCGTCTCATTAAGGGTCGGTGCCCAATTGGTCAGTGCTCTCATCCAGCACTGCTATCTCATCAGCAAAACTATCTACTGTCCTTGTAGCGTTACGCCTCCAGCGTCACCACGTTAAAAAATGGTAATCTTGGAAAATAAAATTTATAAAATTTGCTTAATATATATAATGAATTTTTCAGTAACATTCTGTAATTCAATATATAAAGAAGGGATAGAAGACGAATACCTAGGAAACAAGTTCCAAGGTATAAAGATAAGAATGAAATATGGAGTTAGCGAGAATAAGGGAGCTAACGATTGGGAAAGCAAGACGTGACTTTTATTTCACGATTGTGACTAACTAGGTTTATTTATTTTAAGTGTTACGGTGTTATAAACATTGTATATGCACATTAAACGTTATGTTTTCCTCAACCATGGCTTTTATTTATTACAGCAGTAAACTAAAAACGGTTGTCACCTAACCTCACAAATGAAAACAACACGTATTTTTGCTGTGCGTTAAGAAATAGGACAATTTACAATTAGTACACTTCTTCTTTTCCACATGGTAATACATCGATACAATCGCATATTGAAAACATCTATAATATAACGCGGTAGGTAGTGTGTCAGTCATCGGTATGTTACCATAGTAATAAGTAAATAAACAAATTATATTTACCGGCATCGAATGTATACCTTTATCCGTTCCTATGGTTTTTAATGTTTTACTTCCATATTCCTTAAGGAATGGAAGTATGGTGATGGCAAAAAAAAATCGTGTTCGAGATTATTGCAGATTCTGATTCTACTACACTCAAAACATGAAAAAAAGTCGTTTTCCGAAAAGTGTCTGTGTGTGTGTCTGTCTGTCTGTGTGTCTGTGTGTGTGTGTCTGTTGATTTTTTTTCTATGGCAAACGATAACTGCCGCAAATTCAAACAGAATCAAATAATTTTTTGCATACAGCCCTGATTTGTAGAGTACTCACGACCTATTGTTTTTGGTGAAGATCGGTTGAGGGAAAGGGGTAGTTTACCAGCAACGGTTTTTTTTATCAAGGGAAATTTTTTTTTTTTGGCAAACGATAACAGCCGCAAATTCAAACAAAATTAAATAATGTTTCGTATACAGCCCTGAATTGCAGAGTTCTCAAGACCTATGGTTTTTGGTGAAGATCGGTTAAGGGAAAGGGGTAGTTTACCTGCAGCGTTTTTTTGTCAAGGGTATTTTCTATGGCAAACGATAACAGCCGCAAATTCAAACAGAATCAAATAATTTTTTGCATACAGCCGTGATTTGTAGAGTACTCAAGACCTATTGTTTTTGGTGAAGATCGGTTAAGGGGAAGGGGTAGTTTACCTGCAACGTTTTTTTATCAAGCGTATTTTCTATGACGAACGGTAACTCCCGCATATTCAAACAGAATCAAATAATTTTTTGCATACGTCACTGAATTGTAGAGGACTCGAGGCCTTTTGATTTTGGTGAAGATCGGTTAAGGGGAAGGGGTAGTTTACCTGCAACATTTTACGTTTTAACAAGAGTAAAGTACATGAAAATTCATTTAAACTTTTTCAAACAATGGTAATTGTTAAAATAAAATAATTTTGTTGCCAGGCAATAAAATTATAATTTTTTCATTTTAATGTAAATCTGTACATAGTATAAAGTAAAGTCGGTGCGTTTTCTCTCTGTGTTTTAAATCGCTAATCTCAGGAAGTACTGAACGGATTTTATTCAAGTTTTCGCCAATAGATATAGTGTCTATCGAGGAACATTTATGTGTATAATTAATACATATATGTTGTACATTAGCTTAGCTATCACGGTTTATGTCAAGTAAGTGGTATAGTTTACATCTTATATATAACACCATACTTCCATTCCTTAAGGAATATGGAACTAAAAATGAATGTTTCTTTGTTTGTCCCGTATGCGTTCCTATACAATTCATGCGATTGCGATGAAACTTCGGTGAGTTGTTGTGCGCACGTCCGCGAAGGTTTCTTCCACATCTCCTCCTAAACCACTGTACCGATTTCAACCAAACTTGGCACAAATATTTTACGCAACGGGAGAACCAACATAGGATAGGTGTTTTTTCGATGGGGTCCTTTTGGGGGTTCTTTGGGGTCTTCCACATCGCCTCCTAAACCACTGGACCGATTTCAACCAAACTTGGCACAAATATTTTACGCAAAGGGAGAACCAACATAGGAGAAGTGTTTTTTCGATACGATCCTTTGGGGTCTTCCACGTCTCCACCTAAACCATTGGACAGATTTCAACCAAACTTGGCACAAATATTTTACGCAACGGGAGAACCAACATAGGACATGTGTTTTTTTCGATACGATCCTCTGGGGGGTCCTTTGCGGTCTTAAAAAACTATTAGATCTGGTTACTATGGCAACCCAATAGAATAGATTCTGTTCTAAATATATTATCGCATTAAATTGAAGACCACGCGAACGAAGTTGTGGGCAACAGCTATTTATTTTTAAGAAGCCTACTTTAATTAAACTTTATTAATTAAACTAACATTTTCATTACGTACAACGTGAAACTCCGTAGCGAAGCACGGGTATTCTGCTAGTCATGTATAAGAGAAAATATATCGTGCGTGGCAGGCAAGCATATCTCAGTTGTGTACTGTTTACGTTTCCATTTTATTATTATCACTACCGCAATGAAAAGGCAGGGAAGACACACACACACACACACACACACACACACACACACACACACACACACACACACAATTCGCGTTATTTCTGGCCTCATTCATGTTTATTTTCTTACATTTGCACGGTTTTTAAATGGAAAGTGCCGAACCCATACCACATAACGCATGCAAGCCGAAAAAGTGTCCAGCGTGGATAGCGATTTGCTTCCTGTGGATCGCTGGGCAGTGTAACTGCACGTGTTTACAGAGGAACGATTCATAGACAGACTTTTCATCTTTAGGGAATGAACCCTCTGCAAGATGCTGAGGGTCCATGAGTGACTTCGGAGCGCTCCTTCTTTTCCGCGTGTTTGTTCTGTGAAACGTACACTGTAGATTCGCAAATTTATTCTAAGCAACGCTCAATAGGAAATGTTGAAAATTTTTGTCCACGGTGAACCCTCATACACACTAAACCTGCTCTGATGTTTTAATTACGGACATCATAATATTAAAACTTTGGAAACTTGAGCACTACTTAATGGAGATCAATCATTAACTTATACAAGCCATTAATTTTATGCATATTTTTTATATATATGTGTACAACGTTATCGGCAACAAAGAAGTAGTTTTTGTTAAAATTTCTTCCCGGTATATTTGGCCGTAGTCCAATGTTTTCTACAAAACCAGACGTTTCGGCAATGCCATTGACTTCCATCATCAGTGAAAATCGAGTGCGATAACGTGAGGTGGTATATGTTAGTGACCACAGTACTGTGGTTAAGGCTGAAGCAGTAAGTAGAAAGAAGTAGTTTCTTTGGTAATATTTCATTTCGAAAATGATTTTAAAAATAAATCTTAGAATATGGAAGTCATGTATGGTTCTCCATACCGATATTTTACTATGCGATTGTATTGATATATTTTGTAATTTTGTATACAGATACGTCTATACATTTTGTAATTGTCTTAAAAGATTGTAAAATTTATGTTTACACGTATTTCTGATGATGCAATGAATAAGTAACGAAATATATTAAATACCACTACTAAAGATGTCAACATCACCATGGAGACCAGAATTAATTACCATAGTAACAAGTAAATAAACAAAAGCTATTTAGCGGCATCGGAACTGTACATTTTCCGATTCCTGCAGTACATTTTCGATGTTTTATATAATATGCGATTGTATCGATATATTACGATGTACTCAAGAAGAAGTGTACTAACTGTAAATTGTCCTATTACTTAATGCAAAGCGAAAATACGTGTTGTTTTCATTTGTGAGGTTAGGTGACAACGGTTTTTGATTTAACAGGTACTTTATAAAATTTAATTTATATATTTTATTTTATATTTAATATCTTCAAAGTCTTTATAAATGGGTACTTTTAAATCTCCAAAGGCTGTTGCAAGAACATAATAAGTGTTGAAAATTTGGAGAGAATTTGACTAATGAATACAAAATTGTTATACGAGCTGACAGAACGCCATATAATACATAGACAATCAAAATTATATTAAAATACTTATAAAAAGTCAAATATTCGCGTGCGAAACCGCGGGTAACAGCTAGTCGAAAATGTACTGCAGGAACGGATAAAGGTACAGTCCGATGCCGCTAAATAGCATTTGTTTATTTACTTGTTACTGTGCTAATTAATTCTGGTCTCCATGGTGTAGTTGAAATCTTTAATAGTAGTATTTAATATATTTCATTACTTATTCATTGCATCATCACAAATACTTATAAACATAAATTTAGTTTAAGACAATTACAAAATATATAGACGTATCTGTATAAAAAATTACAAAATATATCGTTGCAATCGCATATTAAAAACATTAAAAACTGCAGGAACGGATAAAGGTACAGTTCTGATATCATTTGTTTATTTACTTGTTACTATGGTAATTAATTCTGATCTCCATGGTGTTGTTGGCATCTTTATACGCGTCAACAAAAGGGCATAATTAAAAAGGCCTAAATCGTGCGAACGGGGGAGAGTATCAAATTCCAAGTTAGACAGTGTTTTTTGCCTTCTGTCAAAGGTTACCTATGCAAAATTTGTGGCAATCGGTGTAACTGTGTGTATTTGTATTCAATACAAAGGAACAAATCTTCAGACTTTGAGTTATATATATACTAGATAAATACTGGATTTCTCTTTTATTATAAATAGGAATACAATTTCTGCAAAACAATAGAATTTCTATTTAAAATACACATAAAAACAGCCTAACGAAGAAGTGCTTTCATAATATTATGGTACCATTAAAAAAACTTTTAAAAATTTCATTATTATTCATAAAATTGTATTTCTCTTTCTAATTAACAAAAGATTATTACTACTATTTGCTACTAAGTTCAGATCAAATTAATAATTAAAATAAATCCTCTCAAATCCCTAGGGAATTTATTTCGAACCCCCAAACCACCATCCTGTAGTACACGTACTAAGCGCAAGGTGTGTAGGCGATGTGTATAAGCCTACAACAGAATCAAGTACATGGTCCTCCAGTTCGAGCTTTGCCTGTTTAGTGTAATAATCAAGCATTATTTGTGTTAATAGAAGGTGAAGAGAACAGCAGAATAATGTTTGTCTGTCGCATTCTCAGTCCAGGAATTGGTCGGGAGTGTTATATCTGCACACTCAAAGACAACTCATTTTTCTGAAATACTTTGTTGGTGGAAAAGTCCATGCGCGTGTGAGATAAAAAGTTTCTTTTTATCTTAACCGAGTAGTCCGAAATCTTGGACTACTTTATCAACGCATTAAGTCCGTGCGTATCTGAAGCACATATTATTGTTCCCTCCCCCCCATAGCAGCAACGCTCAACTCCCCTGACGACGGGTTATCTTCAGCAGTTAATGGCCTAGAAACACGTGATAAATGACACTTGGAATTTTTTCAGAGCTTTGCCTTAAACTTTGCATTGAATGTTTTTCCCATTAATGTCACACGCATCGATAATTTAAATGTCAGTTAATGAACCGTTAAAGCGACGTTTTGCGGACGTCTGGTGATCATGATTTGTAGGCTAGTATTGTAATATTTATTAAATTCACGTGTTTGTTCAAAAATAAAATATAATACAATTACTTGTACACAAAATTATATCCATTTACATTGTCGACTTAGATATACAGGGTGATTCACGAAGATATGCAGAGACTTTAGGAGCTCATTCTACATGTAAACATAAAGAAAAAAGTTCATATAAATATAGGTCTGCAAACGCTTCGTTAGCGAGTTATGGCTAGCCAAATATTTTACCCTGATTTCAGCTCCTCTGGTATTATTAGGCCGTACTGAAGTTCTAGGAACCCAAATTAAGGGACAAACTTGATGGTTTCATATAGTTTTTGACCTGCAAAATTGAATAAAATAAGTCCCAGAACTGTAACTTCAATAGTTTTTGGGAAAACTGGCGGAAAACGCAAAAAATCGTAGTCGAAAAACACACTTTATTTAATTCAATTTTATTAAGCCCTCTCCTTAAGCCTGTTCGTCCCGAACTGGCAAACCGTCTCTGAAGTAATAGTTAGCCAGGCGATCTACGTGGACGACCTTGAACTTTCGCTGTCCTTCCTGTTGAATCCAATAAACAACATCGTTGATTCTTTTTTTCACAGTGTAGTGTCCTTCCGAATTAGACTGAAGCTTAGGTGAGGGACCACGACGGCGCTTTGGGTTGAACAACCAGGCCTGATCTTCTTCTTGAAAACCCACACTATTGCTGCGAATGTCATACCGAGTTTTCATTTTATCACTGGCAATCTTCAGCTGTCCTCTTATCAAGCGATTCATTTCTCGCAGTTGGTTTTCTAATTGCGAGGAATAGTTCTGTGGCTCTTTGGACTGAGTCTCAGGTGATCCAAACATTAAGTCCCCAGGAAGACGAATCTCCCGCCCAAACACCAATTTTGCTGGAGTCATGGCGGTTGTGTCGTGTACTGATGACCTATACGCCATGAGGAATAGTGGTATACGTTAGTCCCAGTCTGTTTGGTTCTCGTCAACAACCTTTGAAAGATACTGCTCAAGTGTCCTATTGAATATCTCAACCATCCCGTCCGACTGAGAATGGAGAAGTGTTGTCCTGGTCTTTCGAATTCCGAGTAGACGGCATAATTCTTTAAACACTCCTGATTCGAAATTTCTTCCTTGATCCGTATGGATTTTCATAGGGGCTCCATAACGACTTATTTTATTCAATTTTTCAGGTCAAAAACTATATGAAACCATCAAGTTTAATTTGGGTTCCTAGAACTTCAGTACGGCCTAATATGACCAGAGGAGCTGAAATCAGGGTTAAAAATTTGGCTTGCCATAACTCGCTAACGAAGCGTTTGCGGACCTATATTTATATGAACTTTTTTCTTTATTTTTACATCTGGAATGAGCTCCTAAAGTCTCTGCATATCTTCGTGAATCACCCTGTATACTCATTGACCTGTGCTTAACTTCCTAACCATATAACATATAGCATCCCCATTGTCCACCATCCTCATCCCCACACATCAACACCTTATCTTCCTCGAAGTGTCCACTATCTTGTCGTAATTCCAAACCTTTAGCACTTCGTCAGAAGAGATGAGCATAACTAAGACTGAAAGAGTTCAAAAAAATAAAATTTAACTACCAAATTAATAATGATTTCCATGATCATAGAAGAGACACAGATATACGGCAGGAACTGAATATTATGAGTATACTCGACAGTATCACCCAGTATCGGCTGAATTGGTGGGACATCTTTGCCGAATGGATGACTGCCGCATCCCCAAACAACTATGGAACTATAAGGCGAGGGGACGGAGAGGTGTGGGACGTCCGAGGAAGCGCTGGAGTAACCAGCTGTAATATTTGCCTATTTGAGACCGGAACAAACCATTCTTGGTTTAAACCTTGAGGATGGTGATGATGATGATGATGATGATGAAATTAATAATGAAAAACTGTTCTATAATTACAATTGAAAACAGTGAAAGCACGATTTCAGTAATACAAATTTCTTATGTTCAGTTAACATAGCTGTGTGGTTTTACTACGGGAGTCTGAAAACAAAAATTAAAAGTTTTCACTTTTCTCAAAATGCTAGTTTCATTAAAGTGGTATACTTTTCTGAATAAAATGGTGTATATATATATAAATAAAATAATAATTAAAATAAAAAAAATTCATCTACAAATAAACTCTGAAACACATTTTATAAATAAGCTAAAGTACGTCTGCTCACTGTAAAAATCATAACAATTTTATTCACATTTCCTTTCAATAGTACATAATTTTTCAACGGCTGAACTTAAAATGATGTGGTTGTCACTGTGTAAAAGGGGATATCTAGTATTTCATACTTGCAACTTTGAAGTCAGCAAATTACAAAATTGCTGACGAAGAACCAATTTATGTATATATCACATATACATACATGTTTCGTTTGTGCGCATGAAAATAGTGTTTGTTCATGACTCTGAGTTTGTGTTAATTCTGACTGATATACTTTAAACGCGTTTTCTGGAAAACCGTATTTTTCTACACTTAGGTAGGCCTACATATATATCTGAGAAACATGCTACATAGGATATTGAAATTTTCAGTAAGCCACCATTTTCTAAAAACTGAAGCAGAACTGTAGAACTAAAAAGTACACTTTAAGTGCTGTAAATGTAAACGTTTTATTAATTTTCCTTTAAAACGGTTATAACATTAACATAAATATAAATTTTGTTGCGGACATGAAAATTCGAAGTATTCTGCTTCGGTAGACGTAAAGCATATACATAAAATAACTACGAAAGTTTCAAGATTCTATTTCTTTAGGTTCCAGAGAAAAATGTACCTACATTTGGGAAATTTAAGTAAATTTGCCAGTATAGGGACTACCGACTTTCCTTAAAATACGATTTACTCTGATACGGTCAACAGTGAGAAAGGTTTGTGTATCACGCAGTACTCTGTGTGTGTGTGTGTGTGTGTGTGTGTGTGTGTGTGTGTGTGTGTGTGTGTGTGTGTGTGTGTGTGTGTGTGTGTGTGTGTGTGTGTGTGTGTGTGTGTGTGTGTGTGTGTGTGTGTGTGTGTGTGTGTGTTAACAAAGCCTTAGGGAGCTGGTGTTCGTGGGAAGTTGAGATTGTAACAACCGCTCTTTATGCGTAGCCTACGTACGGGAGATACAGTATATGGTTGTGTAGGACAAGTACTGTACAGTATCCGTAATCGACGGGATACTGATGCTGTGTAGACAGAAACATATTAATCATATCGTCGCGTTTTCTCCTTTGCGATTAACCTTCATCACGATCGTTATAGATAATTTTATAAGTGCAACACAGCTATTTCATTAGTTGAATGTTTTATTTAAAACGTTTTATATTGTTTGTGAGGAATCAGTGTAGAAATTCCGTAACAGCTGTTATTCTTCATAATTAGGCCTACATAGATCATCTCTTTGTAAGTAACTCGCTGACGCACGATTCATAGAAATTATTCTGTTTATTCATCGGTTTTTATATGCATTAACATATAATTGGTTTGTTTCGATTATAACAAAATTTATCGAATGAATTTTTTACAAGTTAGTTTGAAAATAAAAATGTTACAAATTCATTTCACAAATAAAAAGTGATTCGCTAATCGATTGATCGAAGTGACTTGTATTGTAATCGAAACAAATCAATTACACGTTAATTCGTATAAAAACCTCTGAAGATACAGAATAATTTCTCTAAAACGGATGGCACGCGAAAATACAATCAATTTCACTTCCAGAAGTATTTATTACTCAAAGACGTAATCATTACCTACATAGATGTATTGGCCTAATGTAATTGAGTTGTGCATAAGCCCGCTATAAATGAATAGTGTATTACCCCTTCCCCAAATCTAAAAAAACTTGTTTATCAAACTTATTGTGAGAAGATTATTTACATCCTCACGATCAATTTCAATTTCACGAACATTGCGGGTCTGTTTCGCCTTCACAGCACCTGATCGCTACAACGTTCTCTAGGAAGTTCCACATCTAGATCGGTACCTATCACCACTGTTGAATTGTCTAACAGTTTGGAGCTCATAGTTCGTCAAACGATAAACATGATCTTTCAAATGATGTCTTTATGTTTCTGTGACCTTGCTCGTATTAAGTGTAGACCCTACTTAGTTTCTTCCTTATTTATTACGCTTCGTGTCAGCCAGCTAAGGCGTATCCTGGTACCGTCATAAGAAATGTGATTTTCGCACTTTCTAATTTTCCCTTGACGACCCGTGTAAGAATCCAGTTTTCACACCCATAAAGGAATGGCTGAACGACAATAACTTTATAAAATGTCGACTGTTACCCAAAATTTTTCCATATAGAATCGCGTAAGTACTGAAACGTTAGGTGCTTATGAATTACGCCATCGTTGTAAATATACGCAGACTAACTCCGTGACAACACTAACCTCGGTGTTGGTATAATAATCGACCAAATTCTGGAAGGTGCGTCTGGAAAGTTCGAAGGAGCGCGTGAGCACTGCGGAATCCTGCTGCTCACACAGCGTGTACAAAGCGTCACGTAGGCATACATCTGTCTCTTCAACGTAGCAATACCAGTGTTTGAGTCAATGAATAATCGTCTAAACTATCTAGTAGATCACATATCAGGAAAGCAGACAGTGGAGTAGGTAAGCAACCATAGGTAGTAGGCGAAATAAGTTTTTTGACTGTTAGACAATAGGCTTGTTCTTTCTCCGACTGTGTGTGGGAGGAGGGGTCTGCGCGCGCACGCGAGAATGTTGCAGATTCATATATTGAAACTGTAGCCGTTCGATTTAATCTTCTGACGAATTTAACGTACGTTAGCGATAGTGAGTCACTTTACATCCATTTTCTATTTTATTGTTTGTTTCTTCACATCATTCTACCATGTCATTGTAAAGTTACTGTTATCTTTCTTTCTTTTCTTCAATCCACTGTTCCTAACCTTTTTACTTCTTTAAAGACGAGATCATCCCATCCTATTTTTGGCAAGTATCTAGCGGCGGCTCAGTAGACCAGTGGGTATGGCACCTGGCTACTAATCTAGAGGTCTTCTGCCCCCGCATCATAAAATCAAGGTGCGTTTTTCAGCCCCCAGATCGACTCATCCTGTTGAAAATTAGTACCTGGGATAACATCCTGGGGATAATAATGGGCGGCTGAAGCGTAGTGCTGGTCACATTGCCTTCCTTGTATGTCGTACGGCTCGCATAAGGCAGCCTACCCTGCCTTACTCCTAAGCTACTTCGGTGGTATACATGGGAGCCATTATTATTATTATCATAGCGTATTTTCGTGTTATTTTTTCTTATTATTTTTATTCTTACAATTATCTCATTTTATAATAATTTTTTATTTCCTTCACAGCTCACAGAGTCCCGATTTCGAACGTCCTACGTTTTCTTTGTTATGGCATTTTTATCTCCCCTGATATTTAGTTTTATTTATGTATTCACTCGGTCTCTCTTAATGTTATCATTTGTAACTTTTTAATTATGTTTTTTATTATGCTAATTTTCAGTCGAGCCGAGTTTTACTTTCTTTCTCTTATGCGTGACCAAAGTTTTATAAGTGTTTAATTAAAGACAAAAAAAAAGTTACACGGCGGATGACAGCCGCTAAGGGGTATGAAGTCTGTAAAAAAACAGACTGTGCTTAAAATGATAACTGTTTGCCGCGGGGGAGGCAAAAATTAAGTAACGTTTCCTCCAAGGACACATTTTCTTAGTGTTGGCGTCTTTTACTTTCTTGCTATAAGTTAATTTTCAGTATTTATTTTTTGCCAGCGTTTTAAGTATTTTCGTGCTCAAAGTATTCCCTGTATTTCGTCTGCTCCGTCTGTAATGTGAATTTGTAAATATCGCTGTTTCGAATTCCATCACGAAGTTTATAAAACAGAAAGAGTCACGTCGAGTAATGGAAACGTCATTTATTTCAGAGAAATACCTCATCGGTTTAACATTACTTTAATAACGTAATATTAGTAGTCTCATTCTTAGGCTTTCGCGGCCGCCGTCATTATCCGGGTCTTCCAGTTTCTTCATGCCGAAAGGTGTTCCACTCGTCCAGACGTTTCGGCCTCACTTCTGTAGGCCATCTTCTGTGTAAGGGCATGAAGAAATTTGAAGATCACGGCCTTACAGCCCTGATAATAATAATTTTAATGTTTATAACGTCATATTAAGATCGAATAGACCTGCTAGGCAGTTGGTGTGAGATTCGAACCCACGTCGCAGACGTTTTAATCTAAAACCACTGAAGTCACAGATGTTATAAACCATAAAAAGTATAATTTGATGAATAAACTGGACGCAGTTTCAAAATGTTTGTTTCGATGTTTCGACAGAATTTATTTTCATCTTGAAGCCCGAGGAGGAGTTTTGTGACACCCCATTATAACCGGACAAGAAACACGTTATTGATGGAGATTGGCCGTGCATTCGTCGACAGTTCGAAGAAAAGTTGTACTGTTTTTGCTACATAATAATTACACACATACGCGCGCGCTCGCGCGCAAAGAGACATGTGTATACACAAGGACTAAATATCGGCTGTATCAGAGAATTTGGGTCTACAATTCACAATACTTTTTAAGAATCCTGAAACATAGGTATGTGTTACCAACTTAATAAGCTAGATTAAGAAGACATCGAATAGAAATTTATAAGCAATTATTTTGTACCGCATTGTCCGTCTGTTAAGTACTGAATTTATCGCGCATACACTGACAAATTTTTACAAGAGAAACTAATCTTATTACATGAGGTTTGACCCTCATTATCATAAGCGAGAATCAATTGACTAGGATAATCCCATGCACAAATCAATCAATATATACCTTATTTAAATATCAAATTAGACTCCTTGACGTTTGCAAAATGAAAAAATATTTCATTTTATATATCACTGGTTTGATATTTTTCACCAGTTTAATCAGGCAGTGAGTAAAATTGAAGTAAATATAATAAAGTAATTAAAGTATGTGCAAATTAAAAGAAACATTTCTGATTGTATTTACAGTTGAAAATATTGTGGAATAGAGTTGCAAATGAGAAGACTTTAGTATTGACCGTGCTAAATTGATGTCCGCGGAGAGCAGAAGTACGTTAAGTCCAGGTCCCTGGACACGGTGGAGAGTCTCGCTCTGTATTATGTACGTAACGTGAGAGGTGACCGCGGCGGAGTCCCAGAGGTGGCCCCATGACTGTCTCTGTGTAAGCCAGTTCCCTTTCTTTAATGTTTCCCGCCGGGCCTTCTGGCTACTGTCTAACCCAGCGCCGATATTAGATTTTCCAAATGTGTATACTTGTATACCGTCTCTGTGTTTTTCAGTTGCTAAACTAATTTAAGTTGTGTATTTTGTAGATGCATTTTGGTATTTTGGAGCGCACCGCCTGATGTTCCTGAATAATACAGAACGTACCAGACACCAATGGCTGCTACTTCGACGGGTATTTTTGTAGTTGATTTGATGTTGAGGATTGATATTTTTTGTCGGTATGTCGTTTCTTTTAAACGATCCGCCGCTTTGGTCGTCTCCATCAGAGCTGGCCACCTCGTAGTCCAAAGAGGCACTTACGCTGTAAGCATATATTATACGTGCTATTTTTGTACATCTCACTGAGGACAAACAGTACAAACGTACGTGCAACCTCACGTATATTTACGTTCCTCAGCATTCTTAAACGCCTGTATTAAAACTCAATTATTTAAATACATTCAAGTGTTTCGTAAATGTAAATAAATGGGTTAAAATCATTAAACGGATTGCACCGGTCTCGTTCAGTTGCGACGAAACAACGTTTTTACCTATTCTTACGCGGTCAATCCCCCCCCCCCCCCACTTTCACTTACTGACCGAATCTGTCTTTTAGAAACGTTGCTATTCTGAAATTCGATGAGTTTTCAATTCTGAAACTTTGTGCGAGTAACTTCTTTCTTCCATTATTTTTGTTAGGTTGTGTTATATTAGATTAGGTCAGGTCACGTTAGGTTAGGTTAGGTTAGGCTAGGAATGAATAGAATTATAACGGTAATTTCTGTTTTATTATAATAATAACGTGAAAACGTAATTGATCGCAATTGACCGGGTTCAAATTTCTACCACGGGTCGCAAAGGCAGTTTATCGACTGAAAACAGGATGGTTATTCAGTTCAGTACAAGTACAGCACAGTGTTCGAATGGTGCTCGTACAGTTTCTCTTTAAACTTGGTGTTAATATTGTTACGCTTAGTAAATAGATAATACTGCGTCCGATGCTTGACTAACACTACACGTTTAGTGTGCATGGCAATATTACGTTACGGTCTGGATGATTCGAGTGCCCTTTCTAGACGTCGAGTATTCTACCGGCATCAAGGTCCGTTGCGTCACTACTGTACAAGGTGCATATCCGGAAAGTGGCAAATTATTCTGGAGTCTCAGAGGGGCATAATTATAACATACAGCCATGGCCTGCTTTAATTACACCTGGCGATATTACAAGTGTAGGTCGAAGTGATTGTTTCGGTTAGTGGAATTGTGATTGTTGTGTTAATTAGTGCAAAACTGTAAGAAGGTGACATTTATTTTTGTACGAGTGACATATAGTGGCATGTGTTGATTTCTAACTACTGTTGTTGTCTAATTAACGTTTGTTATTTGTGACTTAATTGGTGTCATTTATTTTGAGGCATCTTTAAGTTGGTGTAACTGTAGCATTTTGAGTTGGTGTATGTTTGAGAGAGAGAGAGAGAGAGAGAGAGAGAGAGAGAGAGAGAGAGAGAGAGAGAGAGAGAGAGAGAGAGAGAGAGAGAGAGAGAGAGAGAGAGAGAGAGAGAGAGAGAGAGAGACAGACAGACAGACAGAGTGAGAGGAGGAGAATTCGATAGCTGTCACTACACTCTTCTCACAAATACTGGTTCATCTGTACGTGTTCCCCCCCCCCCCCAATATCCATTCTAAAGTCTCTGCTTTTCCATAAATTCATAGACCTATGCCATTTCTCCATGCATGAACTGACGGTTTCGATAAACATTGTTCTCTTAGGCACTATTCTTCTCGTGATTTGAAGCCTACTGAAAAAAACTAATGCAAACAAAAGTATCTCTCTGTTCCCGGTGTGTTGACACAAACTTAAGAACTATTGCACCAGACTAAAATAAAAACTTCATTAACGAGTAACTGCGTGCTTGTCACACTATGAAGCAATATTCGGTTATAACTGATATTAGGCTACTACTCGCGATAGTGGACGTGCATGCAATATGAAAAGTTGCCGTCTGTCTATAACAAGCGGAATCGAGCAGAACAGCCCAGCGCGAGCTATTATTATTATTAAAGCCCCAACCACAGTGCTCCAGTTCCCTTTGAGAGCGGCTTCTCCACTCAACTCCACTGCTCCAGACATTCACGGGGAGGGGATTAAATTCTACGCTATTAATCCGAAGCCGTCATTATCAAAGAACGATCCATTTTTTTGTTTCGATTCATCCCATCATCACTACATAAAAGTAATAATCCTTTTGCCTTTAAAAGCGCTGTACGTTGTAACCGCTGTGCGACATTGTACCAGTGTACAAAGGAATAGGGTAATTAAAGTACAATATTCGCTCACACACACACGCACACAAGGATATGTGTGTGAAATTACTTTTCGTTATAGAGATGAGGTCTCGATAATTATTACTACAGAAACTTCAAATGGACAGAATCACCCGTTTTAGCGTTTTATTCAAATTTTTCTTAAAGACAAAGCTACCAGAATATTAACCGTGAAAATATGCAAAGTGAATTTTAACTAAAAGACTGTAATGTTCATTACAGGAAAATGAGAATAATATGAAACGGTCCCGGGATAATGCTATTGTCAAACTGTCAAGTGAAGTAATTCGAGTATCATTCCATTGTCTGCTTTCTGACATATGATCTGCCTGGTGGTTTTCATTCGTCGTTGACTCAAATATTGGTATGCTTCGCTGAAGAGATACATGACGTGTGATAACATCGCGCTGTATGAGCGACATGATCACGCAATGCACGTCTGGGCCTTCTTGATTTTTCCACAGGCGTCTTCCAAAACGTGATCGATTATTCTACCAGAATCCAGATTTGAAAGGTTTGATGACACAAATGTGTAGAATCAGTAATCGAAAGTAGTTGTAGCATTTAAAGTGTAACGATAAAATAGTTAACATCTTTTGTAAAAAAAAGTTTACGGTTAAATTTAGTGTGCCGTAGAAATCAGTTGTCAGCGCACGTTATTGTTGTTGTTTTTCACTTTTGTTATCGTGATCTACAGTTGTTACGTTCATTTTGAAAAAAAAAAATGGTCCCCTATTGTATGCACTTCGGCGTCGGACGCGGCCGCGCGCGTGTTCGGCGAAGTACGAATAGCAAAAACAGCGGATAAGTCTCGCATTGTGTGTGTCAGTTCCTAAACAAGAATGGACGAGACAGTAAAATCCCAGCCCCGGTGCTCGTATAACGCGGTTATAATACGGTTTTTTGGTTCTGTACGTATTTACAGAGAGAGAGAGAGACGACCGGTTGCGTTGTGAACTCTGTTTAATTTTGCAGTCGACTGAGTGAGGTCAGCGGATTCGATGATGAAGGAATTGAATAAACGGAGAACAACGATTGTTTAACGTAAAACTGTCTGTCTGTTGGTATCGATAGGACTGCACTGTCCGATCTAGGGTAACGTATGATCGTACAGCGTACAGTACACCGTAAAATGTTGTTTTAAATCGAGTCAGACTACGACACTGGCAAACATACGTTTTTTAATTGAAACATTCAATCAGAAGTTTATACAGTTGCTATGCAGTCTTCTAAATGATTGGGTTAACGAGTGATTTTAGTCTAATCCAAATTATTTCAGACTTCCCCGGTGAGTGTCTTTTTAGTTACATTTATATATACAAGTGCGCCTTTTACTTGGGTGTCACGAATAGTGTGTACAGCGAAGTGTGCGACAAAAGGAATGCTGCGGAGGGTGCGGACAGTAAGTCACTCTCCTACCTGATGAGGGTAGACCGTGAAGTGACGAACACTTGACATGCGAAGTATGCGGGCAAAGGTAATGTCGTGAAGAGTGCGGACAGTGAGTTACTCTGCTACCTGAGGAGGGTAGACTGTGAAGTCACAAACATTTGATATGCGAAGTATGTGGACAAAAGGAATGTTGCGAAGAGTGCGGACAGTGAGTCACTGCTACATGAGGAGGGTAGACCGTGAAGCCACAAACAAACATTTGACATGCGAAGTTTGCGGACAATGAGTCACTCTGCTACCTGAGAGGGTAGACCGTAAAGTTACAAACACTTGACATGCGAAGTATGCGAGCAAAAGGAATGTTGCGAAGAGTGCGGACAGTGAGTCACTCTGCTTTCTGAGGAGGATACTGCTTTGTGACGTGAAGTCACAAACAATTGTCATGGGAACTGTCATTTGTCAGAATTCAATTTAATTTTTAACTTTATCTATAATGTTACTCATTACACGTAACAAAGTAATACATTTACTCATTACTTTGTAAACATTTATTTACAGTTTTTGTTATTTTTCTTATTTGCATCACGTTTTTAATTTACTTTTCCAAACTCATACAATGTTTGTAAAAAGATGCGGAGTCACGAACAGTATGAGTATGGGAATGGAACTGAGCATGGAAAGATGGACGATAGCATAGAAAGGACAGTAAAAAGGTATGAAGAAACAATAGGCGATATGAAATCATGCTTAAAAGTTATTTCTTTCGTTAAAAAACTGGAGTAGTTCGATGTTGTGTATACGTGTGTGTGTGTGTGTGTGTGTGTGTGTGTGTGTGTGTGTGTGTGTGTGTGTGTGTGTGTGTGTGTGTGTTGAATTTGTATATCGTATTTAAAAATGTAACAGATAAAAATTAAAAGTTTAGAAATATAAAAAAGAACAAAACTACAAAAATGAAAAAAAAATCTGGCTGTCGTGGGACTGCCGACAGAAGTGTTAACTTAAAAATACCATTTCAAATTAAATGAAAAGTACATCATTTCAAAAAGATAATTTATTAAAAAATTACAGTTAAAAATTACGTTACAAATTAAGAAAATAATTACTAAATGTTTAAACATTTACCTACAATGCATATTAGACTTACCTTTCATTCAACAAATACTTTTTTGTTACATTGAATTGCTTGTAGCAGGAGGAATGGTAACCAATAATTTCATCGTCATAACTTTCCGGCAGTATAACGTCGCTGTATTTATGACGTGATTTCAAGTAAAGTTTACATGAATTCCAGATGTCCGGAGTAAATTTTTTAATTTTTTCCCTTTTTTCTCTAAACCCAGGTTTATCTACTAAAGAATAGCACAAAAAGCACTCCATAATTTCCTTTTATTAGCCGCACGTGGTAGAAAATTATCAACCTTGAGATGGGGCATATGTAACATCTCTAAATGTCTCTAAAATAAACAGTTGAACGTTTGATAAACAAAAGTAGCCTACAAGTTGACCCGAAAATTCCAAACACAGGGATAAAGATTTGAGGAAATAAACAGAAACTAACAAATCAGTAGAAATAAAATCAAGTAAAATAATAATTCCGAGGGAGACGAGCAATAATAAAACATACAAAATACAGACGAGATACCAAAACTACAAAATAATAGCCAACTAATACACAGAACAAAAAATAACAGAAGTTGGACTAAAGAACAACACACACAATTAACTAATTGAACGATGAATACAAATACGACTAAAGACAGTACTAATATCCCGTAAATGACAAAAAGACGAAAAAATGACGTTTATGTAAAATAACTATAAGTAGTGTAAGTAGTAAATAAGGTTAAACATTGTACAAATAGCTTTTATAAATATCGAATCTATGAGCGAGAAAGACGAAAACGCGCGTGGGATCAAACACGCGATGTTACATTTGACCGCGCACAAAATTCAAACTTTAAATTAATAAACCTTAAAAAGTGCGTAAATTAACGGAAAAGTGCGAAATAAATACCTAATAGTGCGTATAAATACGGAATAAAAAATATTACTAAAAAACAAAGAGTGATATATGAAACATGAACATGTAAACAGAGAGGGGGAAATTGTTACGGATTCTCGTCGCATTCCTTTCTGATGACGTCACATTCTACGGATTCACTCCCGTGTAAATTTTTTCCCTCTCCTCTGCTATAAGAAGTTAACTCTTCAAAAGAAAACGCTAAAAGGCGATTTGAAAACAATTGCCAATTCTGTCATTTTGCCACTCCAAAGTCTGCAAAAGTGGAATGGGAAACAGTTTTCAAAAACACGAAGGTGCTTCAGTAAAATGGATCTGATATTGTCTAAACGAAAAATACTCATTGTCTTTCCTCCATACCGCCATAGTCCGAGATGGTGTCCGCACACTTCACATGAAAAATGCTTGCGACATCGCAGTGTAACCTCCTCAGGAACCAGGGTGTCCTACTTTCCGCACACTTAGAAAAATCCCTGTTGTTCGCACATTTCGCTGGCCACACTCTACGTGTATTCTCTTTTTGTGCACTACGCATGACTTGTCTGTTTTGAAATATGTCACTTTACTCCTTTTCGATAAATCATGATGTTCTCTTCTTTTAGTCTTTGCACCGTACCCGTGATGACTTGCAGTTTGATGTGTAACGTTTTCATAATATGGAACTACTTACTAATTAATTCCAAGTGTATTGATAACTGGATAAAAAATGTAGGTTATTTACAAGCCTACGCGTTACGATAAATTATAACAGAGGCTCGTGTTAAAAAAATGTCTGTGAAGATTTTTTAAATGTCGTGTACGTGTGTCGAATGTGTATGTAGTACACACGGGTTGACCTTAAGTTATAAAAGAAAGCTATGAAAGAAAAGAAAAAAATGTTTCTTTATATTACAAATCGCAGTTGCGGTATAAAATTGAACCTGTTTTCTTTGTTGTTGCAGGTAAGGAGGACCATTGTTTCAAACCAGTATTAGAAACAGCAGCGACATCTACGTGTCGGTAAGTTCCTGGAACGTAGTATATAAATCTGGGCATACTGTACAGCGTTCAATCGTTAGTTATCTTTGTACGTTCTTGTACTTCTTGGAAGAGAAGACAATAATAATACAGTATAATACCAGTATTCTCGGTATTCATCTTACATCGACTGTAAGTCATCGGCTTGCATATTATTTCCCACGAGCTAAAGTCGAGTTTCAACAGTATGGAAAAATGTGATATTATTTATTTCTTATTAACTTATAAGTTAATTAGTAGTATAACTATAGGTGTGTGTGTGTGTGTGTGGTTACGACGGTCTCACTGATCGCCATGTGGTACAGTGGAAACCAAAATACAGACACCAGTACAAATGAAATCAGAAATCACTAATTATTAGCTTTAATGAGTCACAAATAACAATTTGAAATCAACAAGATACTCTCGTACAGTAATTCAAGTTAAATTTGTCCAAGCGCAATAAAAATGTCAACTATAAAGAGTTCCGCACTAATTATAACACAATAATTACTTTCCACAACAACCACTTGATCCGCACTGAATAAATCACCCAACGTGACTGACTTCTAAGCAGTAGATGTTGGTTATATATAGCCTGCAGATGTTACAGAATAATGTTCCATAATTTGCGTCGTTAACAAGTACTCGAAAGGTCTAGAGGGCACTTAAGTACACGCCCTTGACAGAGACACGCACCTGCTGGGCTAGCCTAGAAACGTGTAGAATGACACTCTGGACTGTTCGAGAGCATTCCGTCGCAATTAAATATATGTGTACAATGTATATTTCTTTTCTGTTATACTTGTTTTACAGCACGTTAATGTAAGTGGTAATTATATTTTACTGTAAAATGAATGGGATTATTCATACAAAAAGGTATACATAATTGTGTGTGTGTGTGTGTGTGTGTGTGTGTGTGTGTGTGTGTGTGTGTGTGTGTGTGTGTGTGTGTGTTAAAATATTATTTATGAGTTGTTTCTGTTTAGAAATGCTTTGATGTAAAACTGATTGCAGCACATTGCTCAGCCTAATTCAATTTACCTGTAAACAAAGCAAGCATCGTAATAAACGTGAACTCTGCAGGAAAAACTATAAATAAAGCAATTTACCGTGAACCACGTTCCTAACAATGAAATCTAATTGAAACAACAATCGGTTACTGTCATTTGTCGGGGAACTGCACTTTAATTGCTGGTGTAAACAATTAAATTACTATTGTTGTTGCTCGTTTGTTGCTGTTGTCTCGGGTGGCCCTGTGTTCCCTACGTGCACGTTCGCGTTGCAAACACATTGCAGTTTCTATCGAGTTTCTAGCCCACATGCGCTAAACTTCCGTCCACGTGTCGGGCGTCGCACTAAACGGTTGATTCTCATGGAAAAATGTTCGTTGGGTTAACAGACAAACATGATGTTCGTTGATTGTTGAACGAGGGAAACACAGTCTGAGTGTTCAATTTCACAGTAACGTTCAATCTTGGAAATCTCAATATTTTGGGGTACGAAGGTCGAAAAAGGGTATCAGAAAATCATAAAAATCCAATGTGGATATCAAATTAACGACAGTTTTAACCACAGTGTGAATATAGTGATTGGGTCTAAAAATTAACAAGTTTTATGACACCGAATAAATTGTATTTAAATTTTTGATAAATTGTAAAAACTGAATGGCGAACATCAGAAGCGATATTAATTCAAATCCTCATGTAGTGGTTGCTTTGAAAATATTTATGTTTAGGGGCGCCCCAAGCTAAATACGGAAGTCAAAATTTTGTAAAAATTGTAAAAGTCTCAGCGAGTTCTGCAGCTCAGGTAGCTTACTAGTATTTAATAAGTACGTAAGATGATTAACTCGTTTTTGTAAAACGCCTTTTAACTTTCATCTCCTAATGATTTATATAAATCCTTGTCTACTTTACGTATCTGGCCTCTCAGACCGCAGTAGAATTTTTACTCTGACTCGCAAATTGCCGCCACCTCTATCCGTCTGCTGTCGTGGCAAAATTCGCTTCTAGTCTTTCTGTGTTTTATACACGATAGAAACATTTAACGGTTGTCCCCAGCCCATCTGCGTGCCGGTTAGAACTGAGTTCATTGTTAAGGTCTCTCGTCGAATTACATTCATCAGCCATCTCAGTGTCGGCTTTTTACTAGGGCTACAAAATCTGAGTGGGTATAGTGATCTCCATGTTCATTATTTGTCTTAATTCTTCATTGTCCTTTCGTCTTGTATTGATACAAAAATTGTCCTTAAAATTTAATAAAAAAATATTAGTTTTTCTTCGCAACTTTTGTTAACAAGACACTTCTATTTTTATAAACATGTTTAGTGAGTTTATGTTGTATTTTATTGTTTAGTATATTGGTAGTTTTGTGTCCATTATCTGTTGCTATTTGTTTGATATTATTTCCTTCTTTGCTTTTCTATTTGTCGTTTAACTGGATTCTAAGCATTCGGTATATTAAACAATTGAATGGAGCCATTTTATGTTGGGGTGGATGGTTAGAATTATTTGGAATTATTAAATTGGTTGTGGAAGGTTTTCTGTATATACTGGAGTATTGAAGTTTTCGTAAATTAGAAACAGATATTTTCGCCACTGATGGTTTCGTTTTTGCCCAGCTACCAGAGACTGAACAGATACCAAGTGAATCATGTAACGGCATCATGTATCATGTATGTGAATCATGTAATTCATTACAGGAAATGGTTTCACTTACAATCATGACATAAAATCATTTCCAACTATATAGTGTGGATCGCAGCACAATGTCCAAGAAACATGATTGTCATGGTTCAGTTCAGAAATCCTATTGACATGAGTCATTTGGTACAGATTATTTTTAAAAGCTTTGAAAACTGAACGTTTTAAAAGCTTTCAAAGCCTTTTAGATGAAAAATTCTCTCACGGTTAAAAAACGTTGATCAAAAACATTAAAAATATAATGATTTACGGCTTTTTCTGAGTTCACCGTGTAAGATGATGGTGGTTTGGGAGTGCAGAATAAATTCGATTGTCATTTGAGATGACATTTTTGTTCGTTATTAACTTTTTTATTTTTTTTATGTATCGGCCATCTAAGGACCACATGCCAATTTCAATTCTTTATTCTTTGTTCTTTTCTTTTTCACTATTCTTTTATCTTTCATATTTTCATTGTGTCTCTTCTTCCTGTCTTCAGTCCACTTTGAACCTGCCTTTTTCTCTCTCCTACCCTGGACTCCTTCCATTTTTAACACTTTTGCCCGAAAAACTTCTCTTCCAATTGCTTCTTCTGCGTGTATATCATTTTTTTCTAATATCCTTTTGGACTTCTTTAATCCAACTTGATATTGACTTCTTCCCCCACAGATATTTGAATATTTGCTTTGTTAACCTATTGTCGTTCATTCTATATAAATATCGAAAAAATAATAGGTCTTCTTTTTCTCATTGTTTCTGTTTTATTTTTTATATTCTGAAATATTTCATCATTACTTCTTAATTTCCAATCTTCTGAAGTTTTTCGTGGGCCTAATATTTTCCTAATAATTCGTCTTACCAATATTTCTAGTTTGTTTAATCTAAATGATAATTCAATGCTAGACATTCACTTGCATATAGGCATTCTGGCTTCACTACTGTACTGTAATGCCTTATTTTCGCATTTTAAGATATGCACTTTTTATTGCAAATATCTTTAGTTATACCATACGTTATTTCCGTTTTATGAATCCTTTCTTCTATAGCAGATTTTTCTAAACCATTCTCTTGAATTATAGATACTTAAATTTTCTAACCCTCTCTATTCGACCAATATCTGTTAGCAAGAATTTTTGCGCTTTTTTAATGTTCGTGAGAAATTTGTTTATTGAAGAAATTCTTAAGCCTGTTCTACTGGCTATATCCTCTAAAAAACTAACTTGTGTCATTGCAGATGTCAGATGTTCAGAAAGTATAGCAAAGTCATCTGCGAATGCCAAACAGTTTCATTATTAACTTTATTGTTATTATTATTATTGTTGTTGTTGTTGTTGTTGTTGTTGTTGTTGTTGTTGTTGTTGTTGTTGTTATTATTATCATTAATTTTACGAAGAAACATCTGAGTAAGATACAGGCATTAGAGTTGTTATCCTTACGTTTTGTTAAAGGCTACATACGAAAAGATAGACGTTACAGTGAAGACATTTTTAATATCCAAGATCGTATTGTAGAGAACAAAATGAGATGAATCTGCATAGGAAGCCACATGGCAGGTTGGCTACAAAAGTTTGGCAATACAAGTGTATTGGAGAAAGCGTTTGTGAAGTGGATGCATTTCTTTGGGACCGGAACATGTGATCCGCGTATTCCCTGATTTGAAGGAAACGAAAAAGGTTAATTTGGTCTGAAATTGTTTAAATTCTTATATACGTTTCTTGTGCATTGAAAAAGAGTAATAGTTAGTAAAGCTAATTTACGCAAAAATTTTGAAAATAATTCTACCATTATATAACACAATTTTAACTGAATTTTTTATAATATACTTTTCTTGTTTATATTTTTATTGAATCATTACACTTATTGTAATACTGTTTTTATAACATTTCTCCAAACATTTAAAACTTTAGACAGGTAAAATAGTCTTTCCTACTCTTTGTTGTGGCGTCCATACTGTTGAGCTCTGAATTTTATCATACAACTCGTTCTCCCTTGATCTTTGAATTCTTTTCAAGAGCTCCCCTCTTCCATCCTACTGTAACTCTTGTTTATTAATTCCTTTCCCTCACCTTTTGGCTTCTCCTTCCATTTGTCTCGTATTTGTTGATTTGTTGTCAGATAGGTAAGAAGGGGGAGGTGTTTTGGGCCCAAAACTTCCACACGTGTGGAACTAAAGACGCTGATACGTAGGTTTCCGTGAGACTTTCTCTGACTATTTAAATTATTATCCGGGCTGTGAGGCCGTGGTCTGATTGAATTTGACAATCAGACGTTTTTGGTCTCACCTCTGGAGGCCATATCTTGAAAGGTTTCTGAAACTCCTGACAAGATGTGCGTCAGTATACCACAGTACTGTGGCAAAGGCTTGCCTAACGAACGCTGACCGTAAAAAAGCTTAAGAAACCGTTCTTTGACTGTTCTCGACAATGGAACACTCCTGTTATTTTTCTCCTAATATTACATTCCGGAGTTTAGCTGATCAAGTGTACTTTCACGCATGTCCGGTTTTGAATTTCGGACACTTCACAGTTTGTATATTCTCCACTGACGTACAACCCTAATAATTGGTGGGCCTAGAAAACGGAAAAATATTCTAAATAAAACGAATAAACGTTTTACTATAACGGATCTGTAACGGTTTATCTGATTCACCATATTTAACAGTGTTTTTTGTTTCGAAACTAGTATTTTTATTTTTATGGGAATTAAGTTACTCTTCAAAGCTCGTTTACTGATACTGATGAAGCGCGTACGATAGAGTCACGTCTTTTTTGCCTAAAATAGTGAAAGCACGTGAGCGGCCGCCGATGCTGGGTTCGTTATATGTTATTCTCATTCTCATTTTACTATAATGAATATTACAGTCTTTTCGTTAAAAACCTCAATTTGCATACCTATCACGATTAATATTCTGGTAGCTTTGTTTTTAAGATGAATTTAAATAAAACGTTAAAATTGCTAATTCTGTCCGTTTGAAGTTTCTGTGGTAATTATCGAGACCTGATGTCTACAACGAAAAACTGATTTCACACACATCCTCGTGAAACACACGATTACTCGTGAAGAGTAACTTAATTTCACACATATCCTTGTGTGTGTGTGTGTGTGTGTGTGAATATTGTAGTTTAATTAACATATTCCTTTGTACACTGGTATAATGTCGCGCAGCGGTTACAACGTACAGCGCTTTTAAAGGCAAAAGGATAATTACTTTTATGTAGTGATGATGATGGAATGAATCGAAACAAAAAACTGGATCGTTCTTTGATAATGACGGCTTCGGATTAATAGCGTAGAATTTAACCCCCCGTGAATGTCTGGAGGAGTGGAGTTGAGTGGAAAGACCGCTCTCAAAGGGAACTGGAGCACTGTAGTTGGGGCTTTAGTAATAATAATAGCTCGCGCTGGGCTGTTCTGCTCGATTCCGCTTGTTATAGACAGACGGCAATTTTCATATTGCATGCACGTCCACTACCGCGAGTAGTAGCCTAATATCAGTTATAACCGAATATTGGTTCTTAGTGTTACAAGCACGCAATTACTCGTTAATGAAATTTTTATTTTAGTGTCGTGCACTAGTTCTTAAGAGGGTGTCAACAAACCGGAAACAGAGAGATACTTCTGTTTGCACTGGTTTTTATGTAGGCTTCAAAGCACGAGAAGTATAGTGGTTTAAAACTGAAACAGTTTTTATCAGAAACCTTTATTTTATTAATGAAGAAATGACTTAAGCCTATGAGACTATGGCAAGGCGGAACCTTTGCGATGATTATGGGGGAGGGCACACATATATAGAGATAAGCCTGTATTTGAGAGAAGGAATGTAGTGGGAGGTATCGAGTTCTCCCTTTCTGCCTGCCTACCGTTCTATCTGTCTCTTTCATTATTTTAGAGAATTCTGTACAAAATAACAGTTAAGAATTACGGAGTACTATAGTAGGCCTATATTGTAAAATTATGTTTATGTCAACACTGATTCTCTCTCTCTCTCTCTCTCTCTCTCTCTCTCTCTCTCTCTCTCTCTCTCTCTCTCTCTCTCTCTCTCTCTCCCAGCCCAATACTTGCGCGCATGCACACTCACACACACGCACACACTAACATTCACATAATGTAAGTTATGTGAAAATTGTGATTTTGCAGGTACTCTCGAAAACCTCATTCAAAAAAGCATCCTGCTTACACGAAGATTCCTTGTTTGTACTGGGTGAGATCAACGAAAGTTCTGATAGATACTAATTGTTACAACAAGCTTTACTTAATGAATAATTCTATGAGTGTGTGGGGAGGATGGGTGAGAGACAGTGAGGAGGTAGTAAAATTTCGATCTGTGTTTCGTTCGTTCTTTTCCCGTTTTTTCGCAGAATGGATGTGATTAGAGATATACGGAAAGGACTGAACGGATTTGTGTGTGCGTGTGTGTGTGTGTGGGCGCACTCTCGAATGGCGTCACAGAGATTTAATGTGTATTAACATTTTACAATTGCTATAACATATCATTGGGTAGGCTTTCCAATTCACATCCTTGATAAGTAAAAACAGCAACTCCCATGTCCCATTCGTACTTGCCACGTATAGTATATTTTGAAAATATTGTTTGCAGACAGTAGGCGTACATAAAGGATGTCGACCGTTTATTTGTACAAATAAATGAAATGAGTTCATTATCGACGTTATGCAAACTTGGAAGTATTCACGTTGGAAGTTTGGTGTCTGCAATCAGCATATGGACAGTAGGGATGAAGAAAATCGCCTTGTAGCATGTCGGTTATTTTTGTAGTACTGTTTTGTAAGGGACACGAAAGCTTCATTTTTAGAAAGACCGTCACCTAACCGACGTTAACAGATAGCGAGATATTTGTCGCGAAAAGCTAACTTGTCTAGAGTAAATTGAGAGGTGTTGACAACTAATTTGATGCAAGAGGGCCTATCTAATAATGATAACGCTTTCAGTATTTTTAAATTTGATAATAAAACATTTTACATTTAATATAAAGATAGAGAAATTCTTCGTTTCCTTTTTCGAATTTTTTTCTTCTCTGTCATTCAGTTTATGTCACTCTGTACTGTAAATAATTTTGAAGGGGAAAAAGGTTTTGTTATTTACAGAGGCAGGGCGGTGTACCGCATGGGGCACCCGTCCCCCTAGCAAATGCAAATACAGTTATTGTTTTGCAAAGGTTGCCGTTCTGTTTTGGGGAGAGTTGAACAAACATAGGCGATTTATTGGGAAAAAACCCCTTCTGAGTATATCAGCAGCAGTCACCGTCCCTTTGTGTTGACTTTAATGACTGACGATTGTGTAAACTCGCTCGTGGATTTCTGTGAAAAAAAAAATTGTTTTTCAGTGAGGATACTGTTTGCTGGCTTTGATCGTGCGTTCATTCTACTATTGTCACCGTATCAACACGTATTTCGTTAGAAGCCTACTAGCCAACATCGTCGCGACTTCCGTACACTACCAAGTTTAATAGTTCTACCAAATAACCAAAGTCATAAGGAGGCTGTTTCGAAATTTTGTCGGAAGACAGCGCCAGTAAGATAAATGGATAACGGGTGATGATATGAGCCGATTTTCTGCAGCCCTAATGTGCATATCACTTAACAATTGTCTGTCGATGAACTTTCAACGCGACCCTCGACTCTTCCACTTTATACAACTTGGAGAACACTGCACTTTCAAATACTTATATATTTAAGCATAAGTCCACTGTCCACTGTTTTGTAAGATATGCTACTGTTTTCTAACGTTTCTCGTATCCATAAAGTTGGGCATGTACTGGCTCAGCCTTAGAAAATATTATTAAATATTGTCTTAATACTAGTATATTTTGGTAAAATTTGAACGTGATGTCTTATCAAATGTGATTTGTATCAGATATAATTTCGGACAGGTTCCAAATACATTTCCAAACCCTCAACAATCATCGAGACTGTCATGTAGTGCCTTTTTTGTGACGTACTTAAAGCGGAGATCGTGACAAAGGTTGTAAACTTTACGATCATATTTTTAGCGTTGCGCCTGAGATGCGCATTGTGCGAACACCTGGTTGTGAGTATAAGAAAATTTTAATTAATTTCGCGCATGCGCAGAGCAGTCTTGTCGATTGGTCCGTAGTGCCCACAACGGTTGCAGCAAACGTGGTGCCTAGCGACTTCTGAAGCTCATTGTGACGATAAAAATATTTCTGATACGTATCGATATTAGCTGTACGTATATAAAGTCACTGTGCTTTTATAACTCTGTAATGTAAAATTTTATTACGTTACTCGTTATAATATTGAAATATTGAGCTTAACTTATTAATATGCAAAGATACCTTGTGCAATACTTATTATGTTCACGAAGGGAGGGGGGGGCGATATTTCTTTCGTTACCTTTGCGCATCCCAGTGTTCAAAAATAGACCGTTATGTTTGTAATTAGTAGTTAATTGTGTCATAGCGATATAGTTTTGCGTTTTAATTAGTACAAAGTGGTTTAAGTGTTTATTTGTTTTTAACTGCGATTTAGTAAAATTAAGAACACTGTCCTGTGCGAAAAAATGTGCGAGTATCTGTAAAAAACGTAAAACTGGGGGACTCTGTTGGGAGCAAATAAGACAAATGCTGTGTTTACGTCTGAGTCTTTCAGGTGTAATTTTTTTTACTCCATGTACGTCTCGCATGGTCAAATACAACAAATGTTATGTAATGCTCAAAATGGTAATTTTTTCAGTTACGGCACGTTTTTGAACTTTAATGATTCGTTTATTTAATATAAAGTGTATATAATAAATTTTTGAATTTATTATTCATTACGTTATGAAAATTATGTATTCTTGTGTGTGTGTTTAGGATGTAATACGAGTTAGCGAACGTCAGTTTACAAACTTGAATACACGTTTATTTGTTTTAAGCTAACTTTGGGTTTACAATAAACGCTGTTCTGCTCTTTCTGTCTTCTGGTATGTTGAGTGAAAAAAAAAATAGAGCGTCATAATAATGGACGCAGTAATGCGGTATCGATGTAGTGAGTATTCACCCGTCGTATAAAGTCCACTTAGCATTCGTTGTCGTGTGTGTAGGAATTTTCAATATGAAATCTAGCGTCGCAGTAGGGTCGACGACGTCCATTGTGTCGACAGCGTACAATGAGACTGACAAAGCAAGTTTCATGATGAAGATAAAACTCATCGACCGATCGATCGATCGCGGTCCGTATCGGTAGGTGGCAGTTCAATCACTGTCACGTTAGCGAGAAATAAATTTTCACTTCTCCCGAGACATTAAATAATGGTAATAATAGTAATAATAACAAAGAAAGAGACTTGCCACTCAGACTACGCATTTATTTATTTATGTTAGTCGGTAAAAGTCCGTATCACGATTGTTGTGCATGACAGTTATTGACAATATGTAGGTAAAGAGGTTACTTGAGGGGACTATCGACGTATGAACACCTTCACTTTGACATGTATTGACTGCATAATGTGTCAATTGGAAGCTGACGTCTCTGTGCTTTCGTAAACATTTGGAACTGTATTCGGGTCACTGACGTGTTAAATATGCGTTCCTTGTTTTTTATTATAAGTGACTGAAGACACTTCGTGTCTAGAAGTGACCTAAATTAAACGGATGATGATGTCAAGAAGATTACTTCAATGTAGACTTCACAATTTCTTCAATGCACTTAAATCACTTCAGTGTAGACCCAGAATACTTTAATACTTTAGTGTACTTAATTTAGGTTCACCATGAGCTAAAATGGAACTCCAGATTTTAAACGAACGAACCCCAGATTGTAAAAGTTTTTGTGGGGGATCACGTTGTGAGGATTTTTATTAAAAATACAAACTCGGTGTGTTTACTTTGTTTAGGAATGTCGCTCGTCTTTGAATACTAGTCGACGTAGTTCTTGACCGACAGATCAAGTTCCTTAACGTCTTTTTCACTTGTTTCGAATTTTTAACGAGTTCTCAGTTTTAACTCTATCGTTTAGTATTTGTCGGCCTTTCTGTCTGTCTGTCTGTCTGACTGTCTGTTTGGGAAAGGGTATGTCTCACGGTAACTTTTTAATGCCTCAACCGATTTTCGCAAAACGTGGAAAGCTTGTCCATACTTATACCTTACAGATCCCTATTGTTTTCCAGATTTATCTCCCGCCCCCCCGCCTCAAACAAAAATAGGTGGGCGGAAGGTCAAAATTGTGACAAAAATCTATGTATGATATAAACTACGTATAAATTAAAGGGGATTGTAACCCAAATATGAATATTGTGTTCATTTTTGAAAATTTCAAAGTTTCTATTCGCCAAGGCCCAGAACGTGAATCAAAATGTTGATAAAATCACAAAATTCCGTGTGTGATATCAGATTTAAATTAAATTTGAACCAAAAATCTGAATACAGTGTACAGTTTAAGAAATTTACATTTTTGGACACCAGACCCCAAAAACAGGATCAGAAATTTGAAAAATTGTGAACGTCAGACTAATGGGGAGTTTTAACCCAAATACGAACGTAGCGTTGCCATGAAAATATTTAAGTTTGAGGTCATCACGGGCCGAAATTGAATTCCAAATTTTAAATAAGTTGAAAACGTTTTGTGAGGGATCACGTTATGAGGATTGTTGAATAATTTGAATCTTGAATTAATACATGTAAGCACTGTTTACAAATTTTTGACTGCTTTCAAAAAGTAAGCTATGGTTAAAAACTTTTATTTCCTATTATTTGTTATGGTTACTTTTTAAATATACATAGGCCTACATATGTCCATAGAATCATACATAAGCTTTAAAGCTAGGATTTAATTATCTGTCATTTAGGCATTATGGTTATAGGTCCTAAATTTAACTAAAAGCGATGAGTTAGTTTGCGTTTTTTAGTGTTTATTGTATTTGTTAGAATCACCAATGGTTTACAATTGTTATTTTACTAAACAATAATAGAGTTATCGAAGTTTTCTTAATTTATCTGATAAATAAAATTTACGTAATAATATATGAATTTCGTTCAAAATAGTGTGCGAGGTCTGCAGCTCAGGGAGCTTACTAGACTCAAGCCCTTGACGTTTGATGTAGCCTACGGGTTGGAAGTAAAAGCACTGTAAGGACCTCCGCCAATCACGTTACAGGAATTTGCTTACGTCATCATAGTAACGGCCTGTTGCCACGTTCGTACCCAGATAAACACACGGTCCGTTTCCCACTGTGCAGCGTTCGGTAAACGTAAATATTCCAGTGTACATTTGGCAACGTCGCAGCGTAATATCATAGTCGTTTACTCAACGGCTCATATATAGTTACTATATTTCAATGTGCAAGGCCGTGTGAAATCCTTATTTTTGTTCTTCATTACATGCAGGCTTATACCTTCATTAGCCTGTTCCGGCTTCACCATCTTGTCGCCGGTCTACTGATAGTGTGAAATTGAAATTTGATCGTTGTCGTCATCCTTTACGGCTTAGGCTAGTAGTCTGTTCCAGTCAACATGGAAGTCATACAATCATCGCTTACGGGGTCTTCCCACACTTCTCTTCCCCTTGGATGATAGTCAAGGCCTCTTGTTGAAAAGCTAGTTGAATCCATACTCTACATGTAACCGCCACTCCGTTTTGTAACGGAAGATCTTCTCAATTAAGGTTTCTCGCTATGCCTAATATGATCATTTCAATTGCGTCTCTTTCCTTGTTTTCTCCTTCAAATGTTTAATGATACAGCCACAAATTGATAGAAGAGACTAATTTTGCTTTCGACCGCCTTGTCATCTTTTATGTGAAGCTACACCCTAGATACTTGAAATCTGGCACCTGATCTATTGGCAAGTCCTGTATGACAATCTTTGTTCTAATATGATTTGCGCCAGAAGAATCTATGGATTTTAATTTATGAGTTTTGTTTTGGATAATCGAATGGTTTTATTATAATCTGGCAAAATCTCAGTAAGATAAAACAACGACCTTTTGAGGTCATTTTTATTCTCTTGGATGATCACAAGATCGTCTGGATACGTCAAAATATTTAAATAAAATCCTTTCCCCAAGTACAATCTCAATTGAATTTTGATATTAATATTAATTGAACGAGTGAAGCGAGCAAATCGACCGTCTGAGTATCGTTTAGCGTTGGTTCCTGGACTATCTGCCTGTTTGGATATGTCTCACAATAACTGTTGAACCTACGAATCGATTTTTTAAGACATCGTGCGTCATACCTGGCGATCATACACGAAGAGAACATCTATGCCGTCATCAAGCAATACATGAACAAGAAGGTGTCACAGTTGTTCCAGTGAAGTCAGAGTGGTTGATGATGACAGTTCTGATTTAAGCTCAGTCCCAGTTTATTTATTAAGCTCAGTGCAATGCAGCAGTAAGTTATAGGCTATATCATATGTACAATCTAGGCTATAGAAGCCGTCCAGCATTAGATTGAGTTTTATTAGCTTGTTTGTAACATCAGTGAACAACGATGTGATGCATATTTTCTGCAAAACAACTACTGTTTGGCCGTTTAATAAACCGTAAAATAGAAATTGTTTTTCAAACTGGGTTCTATTCAATTTGAACGAATTGTTGTCCTCCCAAACGCGAACAATACACGCCGGACCGACAATAACGCCTACTAATAAATTGCTCAATTTGACAGTAGTCAGTCAATAAATCTTTATTATTTCCAGATCCGTGATTGACAGTGGCGACGATTTCTGTTGTTTGGAAATGAACTGCAATGCGCATTATTAGCGGGGGGGGGGGAGGTGATTGTAGTACACTATTGTGGGGTTGTAATACAGGCCGATTCGACATGACGTCCCGTCAGATTAGTTTAGGTTAGTTTGGTCTCAATAATTCTGTTCGTGGTTTACACGTTTTCTGGCACTGCTATTGTCCTAGTTTGAGTTATAGTTTGCGCCGTTGTCATTTGACGAGACCACTTTGGACAGAAACGAAGATAAATCTGTAGGTCTATAGACAAAGATACGCAACAGCCAAATGTATGGGATAGAAAAATGGAGAAAAATATCGTTTTACAGTATAAATTGGCATTACATTACACAGTTAGCATTCGATAACTGAGGTTTTTCACCTTGAATGAAGGCGAGCCGTCGTGTCGTCGTCATTCTTCTGTCAGTGTAGGCTTTTGTTTAAGTGACACAGGAACTTGGCAACAGCATGATTATAAGGGTGGAGCTAAAAAATGAATTACCACTGATAAGATTTGCTTTCATAGGCGACGAAAATGTTTTCATTAGGACTAATATGCGATCTTGACGCTCAACTTCAGGTATAGCCCTATCTTACTACCGATCATGAAAACAGCAGTTCTCACGACTGTGAAATTAAGTTTAAAGTGGTAATAATTAATATGTCAGTAACGACTCCCTTCTCTCTCTCTCTCTCTCTCTCTCTCTCTCTCTCTCTCTCTCTCTCTCTCTCTCTCTCTCTCTCTCTCTCTCTCTCTGTGGAAAGAGAGGGAGGGTGAGAGAGAGAGAGAGAGAGAGAGAGAGAGAGAGAGAGAGAGAGAGAGAGAGAGAGAGAGAGAGAGAGAAAGAGGGAGAGAGGGAGTAGCAAAACATAAAAAATGCAATTAAACTTTTACAACTACGCATTAATTTTTTAAAGTGAAAGATTTTATTGATTGCAATTGACGGACCGATTTAAATTCTCCATATCTGTGTGAGTTATCATTACATTAGTCTTTAATATAAAAACAATCAATAACCATAAAAATCAATAACGGCAAGTGATAAAACGAATAAACCTTACGGTTAAATATGAAAAAGAAACGCGGTAGGTTTGCAGCGAGATTGTAAATTGTGCATTGTGCGTATAAACAGTTTATCTATTTGTAGCGCGTAAAAACGAGATCGAGTAAAAGCGAATATGGATTCCGAAATATAAAAATGAATAAATAATAAAAATAAAGGTTCTAGCAAAAAAAGTTACAATGGTATGGACACACAAAAAGGTTGCCAAGGAGAGTTATGGATTGGTACCCACCAGGAAGAAGGAAAAGAAGGAAAGACCACCTATCACCTGGATAGAAGAAATTCAGATTATATTGAGGGAACGAGAGATTGAAGATCTTTGGATGGACAAGCAGCAGTGTAAGATTCAATCACTTCTGTAATCTTTGGTTCCGGAAAATGTGTAAACATTGTACAGCCGGAATAATACGCGTAATAATAATAAAGAACGGAAAGCGACAAGAGCTGTTAACAAGTGATAGAGGTGGATCAAGAAAGTTTCTGCAACCTTGTACTTCTGGAAATTTGGCATTTATAAATCGCCGACAGTGCTTTGAGCCTACTATGTTACAATTATAAAGTAACTTGTTGAATTCACTTTTAATTTAGTAGGGACAGCTATCTACAGAACTTTAAGACGGTGTTACGTAGACGGTAAGGGTCAAGTTGAGGAGGTTGTTGTTTTGTTTCAGGAAGTACGAGGAGGTTATAACGGCCCCGCGGCTAGATACGCTACTGTCGCGAAGAAACATCTCATAATCGAGATGTAAAACTGATCTGGCGTAAGCAAACTGCTTCACATCGAACAGACATTAGTTCGAGCAACGTTGTTGCGTGTCGCGTAAATGGGCTACACTTTTAAGACTACTAATTTCTTTATTATCGAAATAATTTGAAGTTTGTTCGTTTGTCTTAAATGATGGAGTGTAAAATTAAGGACTACGCACTGAATGTTTTTGCCGTGAAAATAACAGCTGCCTCATGCGCAGAAATTATTTAAGATTTCCCTTGTGTGAGAATTATCTTGTGGCAGGTAAGTATGCGGCAGGAACCCGGTGCTGCTAAGGCGGCCCCGCTTAGACCTCTTTAAGGGCCACATCGTCATCACCAGCTCTTGTGCTCCCATAAAAACTTGCATTTGTTGATGGAGAGACTCGAGTTCTCAGTTTTAAGTCGACCGTTTGGCATTTGTCTCACGATAACTTTTGAACGCATCAACCGATTTTCGTAAAACTAAGCATGCGTCTCCTTACTTTTACCATACCGAACCCTATTGTTTTTGAGATTGATCCCCCAAAATTAGGAGGGGCAAAAATGTGAGTGGGTCAATATTGTGAAAAAATCTGAAAAGTCCGTGTGGGATATCAAATCATAGATAAGTTTAACCACTGTCTGAATATAATTACGTTTTAAAAAATTTTACAAATGGGTGAAAATTTGAAAAAAATTTGTAAACTTCATGTAGGGTATCAGTGTAAAGAGAATTGTAACTATCATCTAAATGTAGTGTTACATTTTGGAATTTAAAAATTTTGGGACAACAGGTCCTAAAAGAGAACAAAAATTTTGAAAACATTTTCAAAATCCAATGGAGTGTCAGACTAAAAGGTATTGTACCCCAAATTCCAATGTTTCAAATTTTTAGTGTTTACTGTATGATTGTGTGCTCTACAGTTGTGTTATTACTAAGGAAATAGTAGAGTAACAGAGATTTTTATAACCATCTTTAGCAAGGATTAACCCAAGGATGGTTTCTTCCGGTCTCAAACAACCAAAGTATAGGCTAGAGCTTGTCACTCCAGCGCTTCCTTGGACGTCCCACACCTCTCCGTCCCTTCGGTTTATAGTTCCATAGTTGTTTAGGGGTGCGGCAGTTATTCATTCGGAAAAGATAATATCACCAATTCAGCCGACAGTGGACAATCCTATCGAGTATACTCATAATATTCAGTTCCTGCCGTATATCTGTGTTTCTTCTATGATCATGGTGAGTATACCCTGCCACGTGTCTGGATTTTTGTAATATTGTTCCCATAATTGAAAAAATCGGAAAACCATGTGAATTTGTTTTGCATTTTTTCATATCTAATATTGAAATTTGTGTAATAAATGAATGTAGCGAGCGAGTCTTGTAGCTCAGGGAGTACACTAATTTATTTGATTCAATGGCTAGATTATTTGTTCGTTCTGAAAAGTTGAAAAACCGTTACTTCTCCTATAACTCTATCAGGTTACACGTGTAACAAACGCAACGAATAAGCAGTTGTGTGCACAACTACCCTACTCGTTTAAGCCGGCGTAAAATCGTGTTCGATGTAATCTCTCGGTCGTCGGGCGTATACAAGCTGGTTTACTGCAGGATGAGATTACACACCGTGTTGCACACTGCTGGATACTGATAATCTTCTCTGTTAAGCCGTAAGCGGTACCGACGGGACACGTATTTGTCGCATGTGTTTGCTAATGTTTACAGTCTTATTAACATTGAATGCTTTACGTGTGTCGTGAAGGATTACATCGTGACCGAAGCCTATCTCTTGACAGGGAAGTGTAGCCAATCAGATCGAAACTCGTAATCGACGATCACGAGACTAGTCACAAGCACTTGGTTTTTAGGATGTTATGTATCCTTCTGTAAATGGGGAATTTGGACTGGAATCTTGCTCGATTTTATGCGGCATGCGGTTCCATAAGATCATCCTTTTGGAGCAAAATACACTGCTAATGTATTGTGTCGCAGCATTTCGACGATTTTATATGAATTAGGACATAGGATCATTAAACCAAGTAAGAATTCAGGCGTCTGAAGTAATGTTTATGCTGAGGGTTAAAAACAAGATGAGCATACGTATACTGATTTGAACTTGTTCTGGTAGTAATTTCATTTGTGTATTAGGCCTCTATTACACTAGGCAACTGACTGCAGAAAACGTTGAGGGGCATTGGTTTAAATGAGACCTATTACACGTAATGCAATCGGTTACACGGTCTGTAATCGATTGCAAGACAGTTGCACGAGCTCGATGCGGGGCATTGATTCAGATGTAGCCTATTACACTGTGCAACTCGCATGCGCGCGCGTTCTGCAGGCAACGAAGAAGTTTCATGACATGGGACCGAAACAACGTATACATTTTTTTACAAATCCGCCAATATCTCGAAAACGGAAAAGAAGATTTTATTAAAACACAAACCAAAACAAAATTTGGAATTTTCTCTAAATTTAATTCGTTGCCACTGTATAGATTATTTCTTACAGAACGAAAGTTTGTCGCTTGCCGAAAATTTCACTACATGCAAACTGTTTCAAGGTCCCGTTTTTGAAAATTAGTAAAGTTATTGGTTCAAATTTATGTCTGAAACCATCCTCAAACTTCAAGGAACACGGTGGTGAAAGAAAGTTTTCTATCAGGTCAGTAGTTTCTGAGGTTAGACAGGACAATGAAACAAACTTTATGCCTTTATAATAGTACTGTAAACGACAGGCTTTCTCTGCAACTGATTGCTGAGCAGTTGCAGCCTGTTTTTACTACTCTGCAACTAGAGCATGCAGCCTTGAAATCAGTTGCATGTAATCAGTTGCGTAGGGTAAAAAAGCTCTTACATTTCTATTGATTCAGCTTTTCCGTCAGTATACATAATAGTGCCTTTGTATGGTACATGTTTTACTAGCGTTATGTTATTAACATCTAAGAATTCGTACCTTATATTTATGGCACGCATTCGTAGATTCCTTATTTGTATTTTTAATATTAATGTTAGTACGGTTAAAACGGCAAGAATTCTGTGCCTGCCTATGATGAAGTTAATTGATGCAGACGGAATGAACATACCCGAGTAGAAAATACTTCAAACACGAGGTTGAAAAACAAACTATGCAGTCGCATCTTCTGCACTTTACGATACTTATATGCTAATAATTTACTTTTGGCTGATGAATTACTGAACTGAAACGGTGTAATGTGACTCTACAGTTTGCGAAAAATAATCACGTATTAATAATCAGTGGAGCGTGTTCATATTGGCCGCTCCATGCACATGTGGCTTCCATTGTGCTGTCGGCTTTTGAATACGCTCTCGTTTCCCAGTAATTGAATTCCATACGACGACAAAAGAAAAAAAAAGCAGCAACAGTATTATTATCCGTAAAAAAATAATAATTAGTTTTAAATGCGGCTATGTGGTGTGGAAGGTTTTTTCATTGTTCAGAATTACTGTCTATTGTTTTCGTGTAAATCATGATTATTAGACAGTTTGAGGCATTTTCGAACAACGATTTTATTGCCATGAAACAAGATTTTCAATCGAATTGTGGTGATTTCTGTCTGTTACAACTTAGTAACTGATTCATTATTAACAAACAGAAATAACATTGTTGTTGTAGAAAAATTATTCCGAATAGCGCTTTCACGCTTCACAGGTCATCATCAAATCGGAAATATTCAGTAATGGAACTAGACAACTTCTTTATACCCCTCCACTTGCCCTACAGCGCGTACACATTTTCGTAAACAAGCTTTAAGTTAAACGCCCTTTCTGGCTATTAGTAACTAGCGAGTTCAGTTATCCGTGTCGGAATTTTTACATTTCTTTCTAGTACATTCTGTGTGTGTGTGTGTGTGTGTGTGTGTGTGTGTGTGTGTGTGTGTGTGTGTGTGTGTGTGTGTGTGTGTGTGTGTGTGTGTGTGTGTGTTGTCCTATCATCACCTATGGGCGCGGTCAACTCACAATTTACAGTACGTGCTGCAGGGCTAGTGGAGGTATAAAGAAGTTGTCTAGTTCCATTATTGTATATTTCCGATCTTATGATGAGCTGTGAAGCTTGAAAGCGCTAATGGGAATTATTTTTCTATAGTGGTGAGGAACTGTGTCATTTCTGTTTGTGATTATAACCACTAACACAACTTTATTAACTAAATACTCTGATTCATTATTGTTGTTATGTCAACATATTGTTACGCGCATTCTACTGTAGATTCTCAGGGCTTCTGTTATAAAGGAAAATCTAAAACAGAGATAGTAGTAATACGATCGCAAATTCCTTTCCTGGCTGTTTGGCCATGGTCTAATGTTTTCTTCAAAACCAGACGTTTCGGCAGTGGGATTGACTGACATCATCAGTGAAAAACGAGTGCGTTAACGTGAGGTGGCATACGTTAGTGACCACAGTACTGTGGTTAAGGCTGAAGAAAGAAGTAGTTTCTATGGAAATATTTCATTTAGAAAATTATTTTAAATATAAATCTTAGAACATGGAAGTCATGTATGGTTCTTCATACCGATATTTTATAATGCTGCCCATTATCCATTCGTATAACATAAACCGAACACTTCGGTCTTTTTGTTCTAAATAGGAGAATAAAACTAATAACTTTGTAAGGAATGTCGCATCGTGGCTCATATCATACGCGTCCAGGATTGGAACACCGTACAGAAGTGACAAATCCTGAATAAAAATACGGTCCCACCAAAAATCTTTATCTAATACGTACTTTTATTTAGGTAATTCAGTGTTGATTGAATGGCTGGAATCCTCTTTATCTATATTTAAATTGTGCATGTGAAAACACTCGAGGTAGACTATTGGGAATTTAGAACTTGGAAAATGTATGGAATATATGAAATAGAACTTTATAGTATATTAAAAAATAGAACTTGAATTATATATAATTTAGATATCCACAGGCTCTGCGCGCGCGCGCGCTCACACACACACACACACACACACACACACACACACACACACACACACACACACACACACACACCTAAACACATACATTGTCAAACCAAACAGGATAGAGTTTACAGTACGTAATTCTATCAAATGATTACAAAATTAATTGGTTTTGTTATGTCAGGGATATTTTCACTTTAGTCGGCATTACAATGTAATGTAAGTACGGTTAGGTTCGTTGTACAGGATTTGCGTGCTGACCGTAGTCGCCGGCTGTCATCCCTTTGTTGAGCGATATACTATCTTTAACATCATCTTCACTATCATCATCGTCGTCGTGTCAACGCTGCCTCCGCCGTCATCGTTATCACGTATCTTCCGACTTTGAACGAATTCCTCCGCATAATTTGCAAGTAACTTCCCTCACGACCAATTATTGTCCAGGTCAATGTCGTTATTGTGCAAGTCCTTATTAGGTCTGTTGATTTTTACCAAGACTAAGTTCACGGAAAATGAGAAATTCAGGATTCTTACCATTTAGTTTTATAAATATTCGATTATAATTAATTTCTGTATTCACACAAAGTATTATTTTTCGCGTCCCAAAGTCTGTACAGTTGATTAATGTTTTCTATTTGTATCGCCCATCTGAGGATCAAATGCCAATTTCAAATATTTATTCCTTGTTCTTTTCTTTTTCTCCAATGCTCTTTCATCTCTTCACTATGTCTCTTCTTCCTGTCTTCATTCCACTTTGAACCTGGATTTTAGTCTCCCGTACCTATGACTCCTTCCATTTTTAATACTTTTGCCCCCAAAACGTCTCTTTCAATTGCTTCTTCAGCCTTTAAATTATTTTTTTCTAAATCCTTTTGGACTTCTTTAATAATCCAACTTGATGTTGACTTCTTTCCCCACGGATATTTGAACATCTGTTTTGTTAACCTATTGTCGTTCATTCAATATAAATGTCCAAACAATGATAGTCTTCTTTTCCTCATTGTTTCTGTTATATTTTCTATACTTTGATATATTTCACCATTACTTCTTAATTTCCAACCTTCTGAAGTTTTTCATGGGCCTAACATTTTCCTAATAATTCGTCTTTCCAATATTTCTAGTTTGTCTAAATTATAATTCAGTGCTAAACATTCACTTGCGTATAGGCATTCTGGCCTCACTACTGTAGTATTCTGGCCTTATTTTCGCATTTTTATCGTAAATATCTTCAGTTATACACAGTTGATTAATTATTATATGCAGTTGATGGATATTTTTTTCTAGGCATTTAAACTTGTGTGGCAAATCACCTTCAGCCGATTACAATTTGTTATATGAGTGTCAGTTGGACAATTTCAAACTCGAAGAATTGTCGGATAATAGTGTCGTTGTATATTAAACTGCTAATACCTTTTTGAGCAATAAATTGTTTAGTGTTTAATCATTCCAGTGGTTAAAGACGAAGATCCGTGGAATAGCTGTAACAGTGCCGCTATTTCCTTCGTCAAAAATTTAGGGAACGTAACGGTTGATCTATTCATCGGAGACATATGACGCGGGCCTTCGTACGTGATAGGCCTAGGCGGGCGTGCTAGTGTTTGGTCAGTATTAGAGCTTAATACCTGGTAACAGCAGCGAGTGCGGTGTTTGACATCTGCCGCTGTGTCTGAAATCCCCATTCCTACCTACAGGTTTGGGATGAAATAATTTCTTCCCCCTTGTCCTGTGTACACGTTTAATGAAGAGATTAGCAGCGAGCGGTCAGTGAGTGGAGAGGATTTTACGCTGGCTTAACTAAGCGCTACTGTAGAAAATTACTTTATTTTGTGATTTAATGTGAACGCGAAACGGAGAGAGGGTGGTCAACCAAGATGCAAGTATTAAGCCGTTAGACAGCTCCCTTGTGCGCGGTTTCAGTACAATCAGTATTGTTGTATATAATGATACTTTATATTGTTTTGTTACAGTTTTTGTCCTAACTTTTATTTATTACTCTAAGTGACGGGCTTTTGGGTTCACAAGTGCGGCGTTTCGGCCACCCAAGGAATCTGCTGCCGTCCTTAGGCTAACTATAAACTAATAGGTGATGAATATAAGTAACAAATTATACTGTATCACTCGAGTGATAGAGAGAAATAATAACAAATGTTCACATAATATATAACCAAAAGAGTAAATAATGCAATAATACTTACTAGGATTTTTTAAAATTGAATTTAACTTGTTAAAACTGGTCTGTAAGACCAACCATCAACTTATCTCTAATACGGTAACTTTTTTTTTTTTTTAGGGTTGCTACAGCTAGTGCCGTCTCCCTTCCCTCAGCCTGGCTTTCCAATTCTCCCCGATGTTCCCATTGTCCTTCCTCAAGTCCTATACGTTGCATAGATTCATCCACTTCGTCCCTCCAAGATCTTCTGAGTCTTCCCCTTTTTCTCCTTCCTAATGGACTCCATTCCGTCACTTTGTTGATCCACCTATTTTGGGCTCTCCGGACATGACCGTACCCCACACCAATCTTTTTTCTTCGATGTAGTCAATTACACTTCTTTCCGTTTCCATTCTTCTTCTGATCTCCTCGTTTGTTATTCGGTCTGCCCTCATTATTCCACAGCACCTCCTCCAATATTCCATCTCCGATGCAAGAATCTTTCTTTCATTCTTTTTGTTAATAACCCATACTTCCGCTGCATACATCATAATGCTTTGGACTATGGTCTGATATATCATTTTTTTGGTGCTTTTTCTAATCTTTTTTGTCCCATATAACACTGTGTAATTGTCTAATCCCTTTCCTAGTCTGCCCTAATCTACTTTTTATTTCCTCTTCTGTTGTGGCGTGTTTACTCAGTGTGAATCCTAGGTACTTGAGTTTGTCTGTTCCTCTAATTTTAACATTTTCGTCTACTTCTAAATCTGTTGTTTCTTCATCTCTAATTGCCAAGTATTCAGTCTATTTTATGTTTATTTCCAATCCCATCTTTGTGTATTCTTCATTCAGCTTTCTGACCATGTAGCTTAGATCTTCTTCATCCTGGGCTACTACCTGGTCATCGGCGAAGCGTAGTGTGTTCATTTCGTATCGGTATTCCCATTCCATGGCATTTCTGTTTCCACATGGTTAATGCATATTCTAAAAATATCTTAAACAGCGTAGGCGATGTTGGGCAGACTTGCAATAACCCTTTGGATGTTTTAAACCTACAGACAATTTTGTTACCTACTTTAATTTGTACGTTGTTGTTTTTATATAGATTTTTTACTGCTTGCGTCAGGACTTTCGGTATTTCCAATTGTGATAGAGCTTTAAACATTTCTTGTCTGGGTACTGTATCATATGCTTTTCTAAGGTCGATAAGCGCTAGATGTACTTCCCTGTTCTTCGCTTTTTTCTTTTCTATGATCTGTTGGATTGTATATATATCTGGTCTACGCATGATCTCCCGGCTGTAAAACCTGCTTGTTCTTCTCCAATCTTGCCCATTATATTTTCCTCGATTTTATTTCTTAGCACCCTACCATACAGCCTTCTCATTGTTGCTATGACACTTATGCCTCTATAATTTTCGTAGTCTTTTCTATTGCCCTTTTTAAATATCGATGTAATTCGTGCCTCTTTCCATTCCGCCGGTAAAACTTCTCCATTTATAACCTTCTCGAACATTCTTCCTATCATTCTCATAAGTTTTTCGGTTCCGTACTTTATTAGTTCCGCTACTAACCCTCCTGGGCCTGATGCTTTGTTGTTTTTCATTGAGTTTACTGCTTTCCTTATTTCTGCTGCCGTTATAGTAATTCTATTTTCTGTTCCTGTCTCTGTTTCTTCTTCATCCTTATTCAGGAATTCTTGTCTACGCTCCGTAAGTAGGTTTTTATAGTGTTTCTCCCACTCATTGTCTAGTATGTATTGAATATAGGTTTTATTTTCTATTCGTTCGTAATGATTTAGTTACATTCCATGCTTCTGAACTCCTAGCTCCTCCTATGTATTGGTCTACATTTCTACACCTGTTTTCCCATGCTTCATTTTTCTCTTTGCTGACCATTTCCTTCACTTCCTTGTTCTTCTCTCTGTAGTTTCTGTAATCTTATTTTTTTCGTGGACATCCATTTGTTACATAATTTTTTCTTTGCTTTTATCTCTTCTATCGTCTCTTCCTACATGTCTCATTTGTATGTGTTATTTCCCTGTTCAGTCTCTCCTAGGGCTTCTAGTGCTGCTTGCAGCATAGCTTCTTTTATGTGTTCGTATGTGATGTTTACTTCTTCATCGGACCTAAATTCAATTAACTTTTGATCTAGACGTTGCTTATCGATTCGTCCTGTAATAATTGAATTTTGAATTTTTTTTCCTTACTTATTTGTGTTGCCGTAATTGTCTCTTCTGTCTTTGTTGGCATTTTGGCTCCTGTCCATGGGAATTTCATTTTTGCTATCAGTAGTTTATGGTCTGTTCCACACTCCGCTCTTCTCTGAACTCTGACGTCTTTTATTATAATTGTTGTTCTGTTCCTTATTATTACATAGTCAATAATCGACCTCAGCTTTCTTGTTTCCTGTGTCCAAGTAAATTTATGTATGTTTTTGTGTTCGAAGAAACCGTTCGTAATTTTTAGTTCACATAAGTATATTATCCTTTCTCCATTATCATTCAATATCTGTTCTCCAAATCTTCCTACTCTTTTGTCATTTTCCCTCTTCCCGAGTCTTCCATTAAGATCACCAGCTATTATGATTGGTAGTTTTGTTTTATTTTTGTAATTTCATCTTGTAGCGTATTCATAAAGTAATCTTCGGACCATCCGTTGGACCATAAACAGCTAGTATTGCTATTTCTCTACCGTACAAAGTCAGGTTTAGTTTTATTATTCTTTCGTTCACTGGTTCCCATGATTTTATATTTTTTCTGTACCTTTTCTTGATAAGAATTCCTACGCCGGATTTTGCCTTCTGATCTTTATTTACTCCACTCCATATATGTATTGTACCTTGTATTTCTTCTAATACTGTACCTCTTAATACTAAATACATATCAGCCAAATCAAGTCCAATGACATCTTTTAGTTAGTTCTGGTGTTCTTAACTAAACACTCTCACCTGCGCACAATGCTCTCCTTTTATAACACAAAACACTACACAAGTTCAAATGGCTTTGTCCTCTTCGGTCTTCGGAACACCTGTTGATTGTCCAGCAGCTGAAGAACTTCTGCATTTTCGTGGTGATGAAGCCTTTCTTCGTATGAAGAAGAATCTTCGCAGACCTTTTAATCTCTTTTTTAATTGTTGGAATACCTAGATCTCTGTGAATATCGGGGTTTCTAACATATCATGGTGCATTCACCATGGTCCGCAAAACTTTGTTTTGAAATGTTCGTATTATCCTGATGTTACTTTCTTTCGCGCACCTCCAGAGTTGAATTCCATACAGCCAGGTCTTACTAGGATAAAAACTCAAACAAGACTCACAAAACGACATAAGAACACTTGGACACTGCCTAAGTCATCAAAACACTGCGACAAACCAGGTCGCCTCTATTTGGTAGTGTAGCTATAAACTGGTTAGCATGAAGACGGCTGCCGCTGGCCAAAACGTCTCACCAAATAGTTTTCAGTGGTGACAAAAGTCCCTCTTTTAGAGTGTAATGTCTATAATACATCGCAGTCATGTTTTAAGGAAACTTTTATATAGTGTTAAAATGATCCTCATTCCACCGACGTGTACGTGTACTGTTACTACAGAAAATCGACAGGAGAATAACAATACAGTATTTGACAACCTGTCAGTATGGGGTGTGACGGCGTCTGGATGAATCAAGACTATTGTGTCCTGAACACTTCTAAGGACCACCTAAATATCTTGAAAATAATGTATTCATTTTGTACTGTTAATTATTTAGTAGTATTTTGTAAAAAAATGCTTTAGTTATTTCCCATTTGTATTACATTATGCAGAAGTTAATGTGACTTATTTTGTGTAGGCTGTTTTAATCGTATATTCCCTTGTTTTTTATAGGGGAAATTTTATAGTCCGGAGTTTGTTTATCATTAAACCGGATAATTTCAAGTCCGTAAACCTATGCACGTGTGTGATATGATTAATTTTTGTTCTATTTATCGTATTCTGTGTTTTCAATATAATGGTGGAATGATTACGTCTGTTTGTTCAGAACACTCGAAAACACCTACATTATGGAACTATTTCCCTGCAGAGCGATATTGATTAATTCAAATTCCGCGCGTGATATTAATTTTATTAGAACGCTGAGCGTATGTCACCTGTCGTTTGGAGGGAAGCGGTTGGCATGCTCATAATTGCGAGCAACGTAGACAAAGGGCGGTTTCGGCTGAACGCTGCCTGTGTCATGTGAAGGCCTCCTTTTTAGTATCTTCTTTTAAATGCTCTTTGGTGAATTTCTGTAACATTAAAATACTGTAAAGAAGTGTGTTTTTTTATGAACCGGGCAACTGGGAATTGTGGTTTTTCCAATTTGATCGAAACGTTTACTTTTGTCTTACAGAGATTTCAGTTTTCTTTCCTATTGAGTTCTGAAATATTGGTAAAATGGCGTCCGTGTGTCGTGCCCTAAAATTATAAATCTTTTTTCTGTTGGAAAAGGAATGTTCGAGGACCGTTGAGATCGAAATGCGTTTATAGAAAATTGTCTATCGGTGCCGCGTGCTAGAGAGTGTATGTGAAGCTGTAGAAAGTGGGACAGATACTGTAACGATAGTCGCGCTATTTCTATCTTAATAAACTGTTATTCAAGTTAAAGGTAATAAAACTCATGTCACTAGGAATCACTTTAATTCTAAATTTTTGTATTCTTAATAAATCTTGTGACAATTAGCGTTTCTGAAGATATCTTGAAGAACCCGGTTCAGTTACCCCTCCCATTGTAATAGAAAGTTGTAGTCCCAAGAACGATTCAAGCAAGCTATTTATACTATTAATAGTCTGTGATAAAGTGCGCTATTTTAAATTTAAAATGCAGGAACAAAGTCTTCACATTTTCCAAAAATCAAGAAACTGATAATTTACCTGTGCAAAGTTGACGCTTCAAGTCGTCATTATACTAGAGGACACATGACGTAGAAAATCCTCTAAGGTGAAGTGTGCTTAGGGGAAAATGATAAAGGTAGGTTAATAGGCTCGGCCTTAGTTTCCTGGCGCGTGCATAATTGTTTTTCTAAAGCTGAAAATACGTACGTTATTTACCAGATTCAGAGTGGTTGCCATTATTAAGTACATTCTGTATTATTAATTTACAAATATTGTAATTCCTTTTATTTATATCGTTAATTATGAGTTTTATTTTTAACACACGCTAAATACGTCGAGGTTAGTGATATGAAATTTTACTGAAATTTTTAATAGCTTTGGGGGAGGGGGAATTGATTGAATAACGTATCTATAATTTAGCCTTGGGGTGGGAGGCGCGGTCGAATCAGCTTCTTACAAAAGAAAAACCAAGTTAAGACTAGTCAGTATTACAATCTTTACAGAGGCTGAAAAAGTGTGATAACATTCTGAAATCAATTTTATTTAAGTAAACAGTAATACAAATACGAGTGATAGAAACATTGTTTACAAGATAATTATTAACTGATTTGATATTTCTATATTTCGTGTTTCAGTGGCTCAACGTTTTGTATGTTTCCTGTATTTTCATAAAGGCTCAGCTAATACAATGGCTAAGTCACTTAGAGCGGGTGATGATCATCAGCGTATGCCAAAGAAAATCTGCAGCGCGCAAGTCTACAAAAGCATAAAGAGGGGCCGACCTAGGATAAGATGTTTGGACGATGTGCTAGAAGATCTCAGATGAATGGAAGTGAGGGGTTACAATAGAAGACTTTGGAGAAGCTTGGTGTTGGAAGCCAGGCTGACGTTTGGCTCTAGTGCTAAAGAAGACGAAGACGAAGAAGAAGAAGAAGAAGAAGAAGAAGAAGAAGAAGAAGAAGAAGAAGAAGAAGAAGAAGAAGAAGAAGAAGAAGAAGAAGAAGAAGAAGAAGAAGAAGAAGAAGAAGAAGAAGAAGATATTTTATATTTTAAACGTATAAGCAAATGCTGTATAATAAACCTGTCTGTATATTTATAAAAGAGTTACTAGGCCCTACTATATTAGCGTTTACAGCTGAAAGAATAATAAAACAGCGTAAAAATTAAGAGCTCAACAAAATTCCTCGTCAAATTTTTCGACTCCTCTCCCCCCTCCGTAAATACGCTCCTGGAATTGATTCCATGATCGCCCCCGTAGTTACGTCAGTGTGGCCTATTGTAAAGTAAGATGGCTTGTTTGAACTTAAACGTTTTTCAAATCATACGTATAATCCAGTAACTATAACGTTATTTTACGTTTACTTTTTATACGTAAAGATATTTAGTAATAGCCAGAGTTAACGTCGTTCTGACTTTAAGCTTGGTCTTTGTAATTGTGTTAATGTCAATATCTAAAGTGTACGTTAGAATCCGTATATTTCTACATTTCGCATACATAAATAGCCTTTTCCATATATACATTTTATGAATTGCATCCATTCATTCAGCGCTGTTATCTATTCATGTGCAGTAAATAATTGTCAGTTACGTCTTTCTTTATGGTAAATAAATTTTCATTTCAGCAGTTATCTGTTGTGTATGTATCTGCATGTTTTCAGATGTATAATTCAGCAGAAACTAATTCAGTTTAATGTTACTATACCGTCTGTGTACATAACACGCAGTGTCTACGTGATAACACCGCCTCCAGCCGTAGTGTACGGAGCTGATCTGATTTTAATTATGATAAGGCCGACGCGGAAGTCATGAAAGCGCTTTTATGTTCTCCTGTTAAGATACTGTGGTGCGTCTGGGTAATGTTTCATTAGCCGACGACGTCAGTCATTGTGCGCGAATGTGCTCTTTTTCTCCTCCGACGTTCTGTGTGTAGCCTATATAGAACTTCGTCCGAAGGAAATTTATGGCACGTTAACACTATGCCTGGCTGTTACTTTAGCGGGTAATTAAATAAAACTGATGGTATGAAGGGTAGAGGAGAGCAGTTTCGTCTAATCTGAAACCTTTTCTATGTAGGCCTATGGTTGATTAACGAGGTCTAGGAAACACGTTTTCTATTCACAGTTCGGGCAACTTATGTGCTACGTGAACGCTAGTTGCTTCCACCCCACATTTACACATTTTTGTGTGTTTGTTTTTTTCATTTACTTGTATACAGTATATTATATTTGGTATGTTTGCGTCAAGAAAGGAATTCCGCTTGCTTCTCAATATTATCACACATTGCCAGTACAGTTTATCTAAAATTACTACGAAATGTATTTTTTCTTGCAATGGTATGTGGAAACGTTTGCCCTTTATGGGTGTGAATGATGGACGACAACCAAGAAATCTCTCTTCTTCTAGGTTAGCAGCCCATATAGCCTATGGGCCATTCTTCACGCTTCTCTGCTTTTCTTGTCAACTCACAATATGATGTGGAGTTCATATCGACCATAAACTGTTTCGTGTAGTCTAAACGGGGTCGTCCTCTGTGATTCTTCCCTTCAATTGTTTCTTCTGTTATTCTTTAACCAACCCATTGTGTCGTAATATACGCCCTATAAACTTATCTCTTCTGCCTTTTAAATTTCGTAGAAAGCTTTTCTCTTCCTGAGCTCTTCTAAAGACTTCATTATTCGTTATCTTCTCCCTCCAGCTTATCTTGAATATTCTTCTGTAGCACCAGGTCTCAAATGCTTGGAGTCTTTTCTTATCACTTTCTCCAATTGTCCAAGATTCACTCCCGTATAGGGCAACACTCCACACGTATGTCTTTATTAGATTCTTCCTTATTTTTACGCTGATAGTGTTTGAAGTGAAGAGGTTTTTCTGTTTGTGGAAAGCAATTTTTGCCTGGTTAATTCTGCTTATAATTTCCTTACTGCTACGTCCATCACTTGTGATATTACTTCCTAGCTAGGTATATTCTGTAACTGCCTGGAGAACATTATTTCCAAGAGTTATTCTGACTGGATCTTCTTCATTCCGACTACAGACTAGGACTTTGGTTCTAGAAATAAGAAAGTAAGAAATAAGAAAGACTTAAGAATAAGTCCTAGACCAAGAAACAAGAAAGTAAAAGACAGGCCTTGGAAATTTCGTTCTTAAGAGGAGTTAAAAGGTGTTCTAAACTTCAAGTTATAAAGAATAATGTCATAGGAGAAGAATGACAAGTTTTCAACTTGAATAAGCGATCAAAAGATTACGAGCAACAGCAGAAATAACACTTAGAAAGAATGTCAGGTTCAGCATTCAAGTATGCCAGTCTCGTTGCAACCGTTTATCTTCGATTTAAAAGCAACCCTTATCAGTCGTAATTAATATTTTAGCTCCTTCCACATAGTCGCGTTGTTGACACCTCCCTGTGTCAGTTAAACGAGGCCCTGCACTGACAACAGAATGACGACGATACGGTGGTGAGCTTCAATTAAAGTGATAAGCAGCGTTGCTGAGTGCTAACTGTGGCAACGAGGAGTCAACGTGGACAAGATGTCTTCCTGTCAAGTTGCTAACAGCACAATCTATTGGCGTAGTCGGACAGTATCACTGTTCTAAGAACACATTATCATATGAAAGCGCTCCGCATGTCAACGTTCGGAGCGGGCGAACTATAACTGTTTACCGAAGAGCAAGACCACAAAACCGTCCGTTGGATGGAGACCACATGGACAAGAGGGTGAAGGTTACCTTCAAGGTCATCTTTGATATTATTTAACCTCTTTTTATTTTTGAAAAATTACATCTGCTTGTATGTAACATAATTATAAATAAGTATGTGCTATGGTTAATGGTTACTTGAAAAATTGTACGAGTATTTAACATACCATTTTTCTTTTTTACAGGTAAGCGTTATGTGGTATCCACAGCTAAAAACAGTTTTATCGGTATCAATATTGTAAGTTTATTGGTCAAAAAATTTCCTTACCAACTTTTTAAAAATATTTAATTATTAAAATTTTCAAGTATTTTTATGTACAGTAGTTAATATGTACCTTATACAACGGTAATTGAAATATAGATATTATGATTTACTGTTGTTCATGGCATGACGTGTGGTTTTGTTGCCTTTGTTGTAGTTTCAGGCTGTTAGACAGTAGTGCATTTTTGTTAATTAACCAAACGTCCGAATACGTTTGCGGTAGAGATCGGTCACTGCCGCTCGGTCAAGAATCAGCAAATCTAAAATCAAAACCAGCCATGTCGAGGATTCATTGTAGGCCACTTATGATTTTGTGTGTTCAAAGAGTTTGTAAGAGAATAGTGGTTTAGGGTGGGAGGGGGTTAAAAATAACTTCGCTTTGTATTTTGGAGGATTCGTTATTATTAAATTGGTCTAAATTTACTCACTAAATTCTAATAAACCCCTTTGTATTAAACCAGTTTTACCCATCAAAAATTCAAAGATACCCATCTTCTCTTCTCTCCCACATTCGTACAGAGCGATGTCTCTCTTTCTTTCTCGCTGTCCGTTTTCGATACTCTCTTTATATATCTCACACTTGTCACGTCTGTAATGTTGTCAAGTCCGGTGCTGCACTTGTACTTATGACACTCCCGCGAGCGTAACTAAGGAATATACCTTTTTAACGACCTCTTTGGCAGTATTTAACGACAAAACGGAATGTCAGGAATGATGACGTCACTTTTCCCACAATATTTTGCAGTTAATTGAACGAGCGAAGTTAGTTCTCAGTTTTAGCTCAACCGTTTGACATTTGTCCGTGTGTCTGTAAATCTCTTCGTTAGGGTATGTCTCACGATATCTCTTGAACGGATCAACCAGTTTCCGTAAAACTTTAGCGTGTATGTTCATACCTGTACCCTACATAATCTTATTGTTTTTGAGATTGATTCGCCTCGAAAATAGGGGAGCGGAAGAAAAATGTGACGGGGTCAAAATTCTGGAATAATCGCAAAAGCCCCTGTGGGATATCAAATTATAGGATATTTTAACTACAATTTGAATGTAGTGTTCAATTTTAGAAAATTTCGAAACTTTTGGACGTTTGAGCCGAAAAAGTGTGTGAAAATTTTGATAAAATCACAAAACTTATGTCGTGTACCAAGTTAAAAGAATTATAACTAACATCCGAATGTAGTTTAAGTTTGGACATTTCAAAATTTTGGGATCCTTGGGCCCAGTTAAGATATCAGAATTTTTTTTAATGTGAAGATCCAGCAGAGTGTCAGACTAGAGCAATTGTAACCCAAATCCGATTAAAAGAATTCAAATCCGGGCGGTTTGGCCGTGGTCGATTGCTTGGTTCCTTCATTTTCTAAACGTTCCGGCCACCCTTTTAAAGTGTTCGACAAAATGGTGGAGACTCGAACGTCGTACCTCTAACCGAGGTAAAAACAAACGTTTGACTCTTTCACCAAGGGTCACCAGTTCGGCTCTCCACCATTTTGTCGAACATTTTATAGTTTTTTCTACTGAAGAAGTCCTCCAGTGGGTGGCCGAAACGTTTAGAAAATGACTGAACAAAGCACTCAGCCACGGCCAAACTGCCCGCATATAAAGTCTTTTATCAATGACAACGGCCGTAAGAGCCAACCAAATCCAAATGTTTATAATTCTTAGTGTTTATTGCATGACTGTGTGCTCTACAATTGTTATGAAATAGTAGAGTAATCTACTATTTTGTAATTTGTCTCATAATTAAACAATTGTCTAATATCAAAATTTATGTAATAATACACATAAGCGGACATTGTATCCGCTATATTTTCCTCTAAGAATCTGATTTATGTAATAATGCATGTACTTTGTATCTGCTACATTTTCCTCTAAGAATCTGATTTATGTAGTAATACATGTACTTTGTATCCGCTACATTTTCCTCTAAGAATCTGATTTATGTAATAATGCATGTACTTTGTATCTGCTACATTTTCCTCTAAGAATCTGATTTATGTAGTAATGCATGTACTTTGTATCCGCTACATTTTCCTCTAAGAATCTGATTTATGTAGTAATACATGTACTTTGTATCCGCTACATTTTCCTCTAAGAATCTGATTTATGTAGTAATACATGTACTTTGTATCCGCTACATTTTCCTCTAAGAATCTGATTTATGCAATAATGCATGTACTTTGTATCCGCTACATTTTCCTCTAAGAATCTGATTTATGCAATAATACATGTACTTTGTATCCGCTACATTTTCCACTAAGAATCTGATTTATGAAATAATGCATGTACTTTGTATCTGCTACATTTTCCTCTGAAAATCTGATTTCTTCAACGGCTAAAATTTGAATTTTATTCTTATCTAAAACTATTTCAATTCATTTTGTTTACCAGTCTTGACTAAAGAATTTAGATTTAAAGCGCGTAAACAGAATTTCTTCTTAAATTTAGTTTAGAGGGATTCCAAGGTTGCTCCGACTCAAAACTTTGATTGCAGTTGTTGGGACTCCCCAGAACCCTTTGCAATTGAAATTGTATAGAATGCAAAAGTAGGAATTAAATTCCGAGATAAGAGCGGATTGTTAGTCCGAAATGATTGTTTTTCGTGGTTTACTCCACTAGGTTCTTCCGTTCTCTCTAACAAAGCAGATCTTCAAATATCTGTGGGGGAAGAAATCAACATCAAGTTGGATTAAAAAAGTCAAAAAGGATTTAGAAAAAAATAATATACACGCCGAAGAAGCAATTAAATAGACGTTTTTCGGGCAAAAGTGTTAAAAATGGAAGGAATCCAGGGTAGGAGAGAGAAAAACGCAGGTATAAAGTGGACTCAAGACAGGAAGAAGAGACATAGTGAAAAGATGAAAGAATATTGGAGAAAAAGAAAAGAACAAAGAATAAAGAATTCAAATTGGCATGTGGCCCTTAGATGGCCGATACAAAAAAAGTACTTTGTCCAAAATGGTGAGCGTGTTCTGCAGCTCAATGAGCATACTAGTGAAAGACTAATTTTGACGACTTAATTAGATCGACTGTTACGGTGACAGACGAAGTGTTAGTTCGCGATTCTTGTATAACGTAATGCAATACGTTCCATTTTAAACTTAAAAGCAGACAACCAGCCAAACTACGCCCACTGAAGATGCTCACAATTCGCTTTACGTCACAAGCTCTCTGTCCGTCCGACGGGACATTTAAACGGCTTTTCTTTTACTTTTTATCATACGGTGTTTTTCTTTTATCTTTTGCTTCGTTCGACTACTGCAGATAATTTCCTCTCGATAAAAAAAAAAAATATTTTTCTCGTGTATTGAGGTCGCAAGGGCACGACTTTGATTGGCTTCCTCTCTTCTTCTTTTCTTCCTTAAAGCAAACAAGAAATCCAATTATTTATGTAAGGCTTCTTGTGTATACACACATTATTTTCTTTGCTCCCGTGGTTCCTTCGTCTTTCCCTTTTGTTTAAATGATGTGCAAACAAAAGATGTGTCTAGAACTTGTTTGATTCTATAGTCCAAATTTAATTCTTTTTCCAAGGAACACAGATTAACCTCATTTAGCAGCATGACTTTTTTTAATCAGAAGGCTCTTTATTTCAGGATGACTGCACAAACTTGTGGTAATATATTGCTAAGTAGACGACGGACACGAAATTTTATTAGCAAAATAAGTATATAATTTGACGCAAATTACTGTGAAATAACGTAAGCCCTTTCCTATCTGGTGAGTCTGCTTTTAATTTGACATTTCTCTGTGTGTGTGTTTTGTAAGTTTCCGTAGCCGCATGTATATTAAGAACGTTTGTCGTCTGTGATTTGGGACTGCGTTTTTTGTCGTCGATGTTCCAATATTTTGTACCTCACGATGTTGCGTCGCGTCTTATCGTCCGTGGCCTGATTGCAGCTTCCGGGACGTGCGCGATGACTGCCACATGGGTACCTCAGGAATATGTCACTCTGTGTATTTGTGTGCCAAGCCTTCTCATTGGTTCACAGTTGACAGTGGTGCTTGGACATTTCCTATTGGTCAGACTGACGGTCGGCGTGCCGCTCTGTAGACGTTTCCACAGTGTAGGCGTCTTGTATGCATCGTCCCTTATGTTAAAGTATAGGGGCCGTTTTTGAATTTCTGGGTTTTTTTTATTGTTTTGCTTTTGTAATGCTAATTATTATTTGAGTTTCGTCAAAATGTCTTCTCTGATATGACGTTTTATTTATTTTAATCGACAGTGTTGGACATATGTGGCTCGTGTAATACGAATTATTGCAGTCGACATATTATAGTCGTATCTCATATAATGTCGTGATTTCGTTTGGGATATCCAGGTTCCATGTTGTGATGATGTTTGCGATTTTCTTGTTGGTGTTGTTGAATTTAGATTTTATATTGTGTATCTTCCGGATTCTCCAGAAATGTATTGTGTATATTGCCGACTTTCCTCCAAGGTTTTGCTGGATTTTCAGAATGTTTTTCTAAGTAATAAATAACAAGAGGCTTGTAATAAAACTAATGATACACTGCCTCACCACTTAAAACTTCGTTATCACTGCCTCACTACTTAATCCGCCTACTTCATAAACAATTGATGAAATAAGTTCAGTAAATACTTGAAGAGTATTTCCTTAAAAAATAACTTGAAAGATACCGTATGTTTGAATTGGTATCCAAGTCACTTATTGACAAAATCTGTATAATATTTACCGTATTTCTACCGTCGCGGCGTCGTGTGACTTCGTGTTGCATTCGATTGATTTACGCGTTTCGAAACATATGTTTCGTCTTCAGAAATAAAATATCACTCTAAGCGAGGTCGTTAAATATTAAAATTGCAAATATTGAAAACAATTCCATGTTGAAATGTTTCAATATATTTAAATTCCAAATAGGCTACATGAGTGCGCACTCATGTAACGCGGATATGTGTGGAATTGTTTTCAATATTTGCAATTTTAGTATTTAACGACCTCGCTTAGAGTGATATTTTATTTCTGAAGACGAAACATATGTAACGAAATGCGTAAATCAATCGAACGCAACACGAAATCACACGACGGAAGAAATACGGTAAATATTATACAGAATTTAAAAAATAAATACTTAAAGAGTAAATACATAAAGATAATTTCTATTTACACATCTACCTGCTTGTTTACCTATTGTTTATTTATTTACTACTTATCGAACTTTACTTATCGGCCTTTCTCGACCATGACTGGAATCAGACCACCTCGTCTTATGTCCACAAAGGCAAAAATCTTCTCCTTGTGGGCAGTATGTTTCCAATATTGTCGACTTTCTGCCTCGACTATCTAATTTTGTGCTATCTTGTTTCCGTATTCCCCTTTTATCCTCTCTCGGTCTCCATTCAACAACCCTCTTGGTCCAGTGTTCCCTTACTTAGCGTAACTTCAATGAATCCGACCCGTCCCGTCGTCGTCATTCTGCTCTCGGTGTATACTCGGTGTTTAAGTGATGTCTATAACTAATATCAACAGTGCGACTGCGTTGGATGGAGATAAAAAAAAAGAAAACCATTTAAGACTCGTCACGTTCCTTTGGTTGCTGACGTTAATGATTAAAACGAGGTATTAGGCTAATGCCATGATTAAACTGATAGACAGTACTGTGTGTCTTCTAAACTTCGCCATCCTCACCGTGCTAGTACCGATTATAATACCAAAAAGCGAAGATGTGTGGGACCGTCGTCGTACATACTGTATGATCGCGCAAATAATTCCCACGAGGGGAAGCGGAAGTGGTGTGACGTAAACAAACTACTGTCTAACCTGCAAACATTAGTTTGGCCAACTTTGTTCGTAATACTGACGGCTGCTGTTTTGTCGTCACTATAATAAGTGTGAAACGTTTTGAAGTATAAAATTAGTTTTGGAAATAATGAAAAATCTGCCTTAACACCACGTGGTCCAAGCACTAAATGTTTTCGTGTTTGAAGTAATGACCGGTGAATACGCAAAACGTACGTATCGCTGTGTTCCGACGTGAGAATTATATATGCGACCACTCTGTCCCTACAAGTACGTTAATTTTGCCACACTACGATTTCCAACGTGTATTAAAATATCGGTATGGAGAACCATACATGACTTCCATATTCTAAGATTTATATTTAAAATCATTTTCGAAATGAAATATTACCATAGAAACTACTTCTTTCTACTTACTGCTTCAGCCTTAACCACAGTACTGTGGTCACTAACGTATACCACCTCACGTTATCGCACTCGATTTTCACTGATGATGGAAGTCGATGGCATTGCCGAAATGTCTGGTTTTGTAGAAAACATTGGACTACGGCCAAATATCCCGGGAAGGAATTTTAACAAAAACTACTTCTTTGTTGCCGATAACGTTGTACACATATATCAGTGGCGAAGTTACATGGAGGCAATTGAGGCAATGCCTACCCTAAAAAATTCTGTAGAATAAAAATTATAAATACGTATGAACTACATAACGTAAAGATTATACATTGTTACTGCGACTGTCAAATTTATTAAACCGAAACGTGCTTTATTGAGCGACCGCTAGATGGTGACAGGTGAGATTCGGCATAGTTCGTTTAAAGCGAATGAGGCAACCTGAACTTGCCTCAGCGTTTTTTGTATACATCGTATGCAAGCAATGTAGTGGTGTGATAGGGAAGTGAAGGGAGGGGGGATTCTCCCGCGCTGTACACATAGAGCGTTGAGGCATGCCTCACTTCTGTGGTCCAAACAGTTAAGTTACAGCGCCTGTGTTGTTTCTAAGTGTTTATTTTATGCGGTTATTAAAAGTGTCACTGTTATTCCGCTGAACTAACAGATGATCAAGATTGTTATTTGAATTATTTGTAACATTAAACATATATATAGAAACTAATCAAGTTTAAAAATTTGAAGTTCAATCAGTTGTATTATTGTGTATGACTAATACAAGGATTGTTCAATAGAAACTCGTATAGAGCTGTAAAGAATTTTTTATTCAACGATTTTAAAAGAAGTCTCCAATAACATTAAGACATGAGTTCCACTGTTGCGCTAACCTGTAGATCCCCTGCTAGTAAAATTCTTACGCCTGTTTGTGGAACCATTCGGTTACAGCAAACTCTACCTCAGCGTCCGATTTGAACCACCGTCCTTTTAGTGATTCCTTAAAAAAAATTTAAGATAAGATTTTTGCCTACCCATTCATTAACTACTAGCTTCGCCAGTAAGCAAATTGATGTCCATTTTTTCGGCTTGCACGCGTTATGTTGGTGTGGGTTTCGGCACTTTCCATTTAAAAAGCGTGCAAATGTAAGAAAATAAACATGAGTGAGGCCAGAAATAACGTGAATAGTGTGTGTGTGTGTGTGTGTGTGTGTGTCTTACCTGCCTTTTTATTGCTGTAGGCATAATAATAAAATGGAAACGTAAACATTACATAACTGAGATATGCTTACCTGCCACGAACGATATATTATTTTATACATGGAGGAGTTCAGTGACATACACACGTACAGAAGAATTATATATATAAAGATATTAACTCATATATAATTTACATTAAAATGAAAAAATTATAATTTTATTGCCTAGCAACAAAATTATTTTATTTTTAACAATTACCATTGTTTGAAAAAGTTTAAATGAATTTTCAAGTACTTTACTCTTGTTAAAACGTAAAAGGTTGCAGGTAAACTACCCCTTCGCCTTAACCGATCTTCACCAAAATCGAAAGTCCTTGAGACCTCTACAATTCAGGGATGTATGCAAAAAAGTATTTGATTCTGTTTGAATTTGCGGCTGTTATCGTTTGCCATAGAAAATACGCTTGATAAAAAAACGTTGCAGGTAAACTATCCCTTCCCCTCAACCGATCTTCACCAAAAACAATAGGTCTTGAGAACTCTACAATTTAGGGCTGTATGCAAATAATCTTTTGATTCTGTTTGAATTTGCGGCTGTTATCGTTTGCCATAGGAAATACCCTTGTTAAAACATAAAACGTTACAGGTAAACTACCCCTTTCCCTTAACCGATCTTCACCAAAAACAATAGGTCTTGAGAACTCTACAATTCAGGGCTGTATACGAAACATTATTTAATTCTGTTTGAATTTGCGGCTGTTATCGTTTGCCAAAAAAATATCGGTATGGAGAACCATACATGACTTCCATGTTCTAAGATTTATATTTAAAATCATATTCGAAATGAAATATTTCCATAGAAACTACGTCTTTATACTTATTGCTTCAGCATTAACCACAGTACTGTGCTCACTAACGTATACCACCACCACCTCACGTTTTCGCACTCGATTTTCACCGATGATGGGAGTCGATGGCACTGCCGAAAAGTCTGGTTTTGCAGAAAACATTGGACTACGGCTAAAGAGCCCGGGAAGCAATTTTAACAAAAAACTACTTCTTTGCTGCCGATAACGTAGTACACATATAAAAAATTCTCCCCTCCACCTTCAACTATAATTTTTAATAATAGAAAATTACCCCCACCCCGTTCACCTAACTTCTTCATTAATAGATATTTCGTCTACGTTTCTACAGTGGATTACTATGAGCTTCTTATCAGGATACTTTATTTATAAATATTAAGTACTTTACTCTTGTTAAATCATAAAATGTTTCAGGTAAACTACCCCTTTCTCTTAACCGATCTTCACCAAAATCAATAGATCTTGAGCTCTCTGCAACTCAGGGGGTGCAAAAAATTATTTGATTCTCATTGAATTTTTGGCAGTTATCGTTCGTCATAAAAAAATTACCCTTTTTAAAACATAAAACGTTGCTGATAAACTACCCCTTCCCTTAACCGATCTTCAACAAAATCAACAGACCTTGAGTTCTCTATAGTTCAAAAAGGTATGCAAAAACCTAGTTGATTCTGTTTGAATTCACGGCAGTTATCGTTCGTCATATAAAATATCGGTATGGAGAATCATACATGACTTCCATGTTCTAAGATTTATATTTAAAATCATATTCGAAATGAAATATTTCCATAGAAACTATGTCTTTCTACTTATTGCTTCAGCATTAACCACAGTACTGTGCTCACTAACGTATACCACCACCACCTCACGTTTTCGCACTCAATTTTCACCGATGATGGCAGTCGATTGCACTGCCGAAAAGTCGGGTTTTGCAGAAAACATTGGACTACGGCTAAAGAGCCCGGGAAGCAATTTTAGCAAAAAACTACTTCTTTGTTGCCGATAACGTAGTACACATATAAAAAATTCTCCCCTCCACCATCAACTATAATTTTTAATAATAGAAAATTACCCCCACCCCGTTCACCTAACTTCTTCGTTTATAGATATTTCATCTACGTTTCTACAGTGGATTACTATGAGCTTCTTATCAGGATAATTTATTTATAAAAATTAAGTACTTTACTCTTGTTAAATCATAAAATGTTTCAGGTAAACTACCCCTTTGTCTTAACCGATCTTCTCCAAAATCAACAGACCTTCCGTCCTCTAAAATTCAGGGAAGCATGCAAAAAAATATTTGATTCTGTCTGAATGTGCGGCAGTTATCGTTTGTCATGGAAACATTTCTCTTGTTACAACATAAAATGTTGCAGGTAAACTACCCCTTTCCCTTAACCGATCTTCACCAAAATCAATAGACCTTGAGCTCTCTGCAACTCAGGGGATGCAAAAAATTATTTGATTCTCATTGAATTTTCGGCAGTTATCGTTCGTCATAAAAAAATTACCCTTTTTAAAACATAAAACGTTGCTAATAAACTATCCCTTCCCTTAACCGATCTTCAACAAAATCAACAGACCTTGAGTTCTCTTTAGTTCAAAAAGGTATGCAAACACCTAGTTGATTCTGTTTGAATTTACGGCAGTTATCGTTCGTCATATAAAAAATTACCCTTGTTAAAACATAAAATGTTGCTGGTAAACTACCCCTTTACCTTAACCGATCTTCACCAACACCAATACGTATTGAGAACTCTACAATACAGGGCTGTATGCAAAACATCATTTGATTCTGTTTGAATTTGCGGCTGTTATCGTTTACTATAGAAAAAAATTACTTGATAAAAAACCGTTGCCGGTAAACTACCCCTTTCCCATAACCGATCTTCACCAAAAACGACAGATCTTAGGTACTCTACAATTGAGGCCTGTATGCAAACAATTATTTGATTCGGTTTGAATTTGCGGCTGTTATCGTTTGCCATTGAAAACACCCTTGATAAAACATAAAACGTTGCAAGTAAACTACCCTATTCCATTAACCGATCTTCACCAAAAACAATGAGTCTTGAGAACTCTACAATTCAGGGCTGTATGCAAAACATTAGTTGATTCTTTTTGAATTTACGGCAGTTATCGTTCGTCATAGAAAAAATAACCTTGTTAAAACATAAAACGTTGCTGGTAAAGTACCCCTTTCCCTTAACCGATCTTCAACAAAATCAACAGACCTTGAGTTCTGTATAATTCAAAAAGGTATGCAGAAGAGTAGTTGATTCTGTTTTAATGTACGGCAGTTATCGTTCGTAAAAAAAAACCCCTTGATAAAACATAAAATGTTGCTGGTAAACAACCCTATTCCCTTAACCGATCTTCACCAAAACCAACAGGCCTTGAGAACTCTACATTTCAGGGCTGTATGCAAAATATTATATGATTCTGTTTGAATTTGCGGCTGTTATCATTTGCCATATAAAATACCCTTGATAAAACAAAAAACGTGTCTGGTAAACTACCCCTTTCCCTTAACCGATCTTCACCAAAAACAATAGGTCTTTAGTACTCAACAAACCAGGGCTGTATGCAAAAACGTATTTGATTCTGTTTGAATTTGCGGCTCTTATCGTTTGCCATAAAAAATACCCTTTTAAAACATAAAACGTTGCAGGTAAACTACCCTTTCCCTTAACCGATCTTCACCAACACCAATAGGTATTGAGAACTCTACAATACAGGGCTGTATGCAAAACATCATTTGATTGCTTGAATTTGCGGCTGTTTTCGTTTACCATAGAAAAAAATTACCCTTGATAAAAAACCGTTGCAGGTAAATAACCCATTTCCCTTAACCTATCTTTACCAAAAACGATAGGTCTTGAGAACTCTACAATTCAGGGCTGTATGTAAAATATTATATGATTTTGTTTGAATTTGCGGCTGTTATCGTTTGCCATACAAAATACCCTTGATAAAACAAAAAACGTGGCTGGTAAACTACCCCTTTCCCTTAAACGCTCTTCACCAAAAACAATAGGTCTTTAGTACTCAAGAAATCAGGGTTGTATGGAAAACTTATTTGATTCTGTTTGAATTTGCGGCACTTATCGTTTGCCATAAAAAATACCCTTTTAAAACATAAAACGTTGAAGGTAAACTACCCCTTTCCCTTAACCGATCTTCACCAAAACCAAAAGGTCTTGAGAACTCTACAATTCAGGGTAGTATGCAAAATATTATTTTATTATGTTTGAATTTGTGGCTGTTATCGTTTGCCATAGAAAATACCCTTGTTAAAACATAAAACGTTGCAGGTAAACTACCCCTTTCCCTTAACCGATCTTTACCAAAATCAACAGATCTTGAGAGCTCTACATTTCAGGGCTGTATGCGAAATATTATTTGATTCTGTTTGACTTTGCGGCTGTTATTGTTTGCCAAACAAACAAAATTACCCTTGATAAAAAAAAACCGTTGCCGGTAAACTACCCCTTTCCCTCATCCGATCTTCACCAAAAACAATAGGTCGTGAGTGCTCTACAAATCAGAGCTGTATGCAAAAAATTATTTGATTCTGTTTGAATTTGCGGCTGTTATCGTTTGCCATAGAAAAAAAATCTACAGACAGACACACAGACAGACAGACACACAGACAGACACACACACAGACACTTTTCGAAAAGTCAACGTGGTGTTAGTTTTACAAAACGCCCGTGTTTTAATTATTTCGGTTTTGTTTAAAAGTCGTCGACGACGATGATAGTAATAACTTGAAAAAATAATTAATTGCGTTTTCTTTTGACATGGATTATATGATGCCGTTGCCTGCTTTGCGCGTTTAGTAGAAACGTAATTTAGATTCATCGTGATGAACAATACTTCATTGTAGATTCCGCAGAGATTTGGACCAATAAAATCATTAAACAAACAGAAGTAACACTGTTACACACCATATAGATGTTTTTCGATTAAGGCTTTCAAGCTTCGCAGCTCGGAAATGACGTAGTTCTGATGATGAGCTGTGAAGCTTGAAAGCGCTAATCGATAAAAAACGTCTATAGTTGTGTGCAACAGTGTTGTTTCTGTTTGTGATTATAACCACTAACACAAATTCGTCTTCTTCTTCCCTACATGGCTTGAGCTATAACCCGTTCCGACTTCACAGAGTCTCTGACCATTTTTCCAGGATCTTCCTCGATCTCTCGTCCCCACTGGCTTATATTCAAACGGTTGTTTAGGAATACGCGTGTCTACCATGCGTTCCAGATTGGACTTCCAATTCTGCCTGTATTCCTTTATTCTCTCCAGAACCGACTGTAACTTCAGGTCTTTCCTTATGTCGTCGTTTCGTAGATAATCTCTCAAAATACATCCCTTAACTGCTCTTAAAAATTTCATTTCCGAGACCTGTATTTTTGAAATATCTTTTTGCAGGGGAGTCTACGTTTCACATCTATACATTAAAGTCGGCACACCCATACCCTTATAGAACTTTAGCTGTGTCTCTCTCTGCGTTTTATTCTTCAATAGTCGTCTTATTGTTCTACAGGTATAACTAAATTTATTTAACTTTCTCTCGATATCGTTGTCCTTTCTATAGGAGATATCAATCCCAAACAATTAAAATGTGATTCCTGCTCCAAAACACTGTTGTCAGGTACAACCTTTGTTCTCACAGGGTTCTTCCCTAGGGAGGCAATTATTTTTGTCTTAGTACTTGAGATCTTAAAGTTGTATTTATGGCAGTTTGTATGCAAGGTATAAATAGACCATCTAATACAACTTTATTAATTAAAAAAATAAATAATCATTAAGGTATCTCTTATGATACGGTTGTGTTTTTTCTGCGTCTTAATGTGTGTCAGTGGCAGTCAGTATATAAAAACGACACAGGAAACATATGCTATACATAAACTGCCGATTATTAACCGTCGGAAGGGAAGGGATTAACCGTGCAGGTCAGAAAAAGAAAAAATGGAAGGAGATAATTAAGAGAAATATAAAAAAATTAAATGATACAATAAATAAGATAAACAGACTGCATATATGCCTAGAGTAGTACTTAGTCTTCTGGAACGTTGACGGTTTGAGTAAGGATCTCGAGAAAGTAGAGAAAATTTAATGCGTCGATTAAAAAAAAAAGTAAGAAGGCAACAAAAACGCGTTAATGACAGACTGTTCTAAACAAATTCAAAAAATAGTAAGAGAATGTTTGTAAGAGAATGACATCAACCAGTTTGCATCAGCGACTGGCTCAGGAAAGCGCAAAAGAGGAACAGTTGAAGAGAAACCTGTGTATTACAGTGGACAAATAAGGTTAATATGGTAATGAAACTGGTGGAGAAGATGATGATGATGATGATACAAGAGGCATATCAGACTGAAGAACGTATGACTATAGTGGAAAACAAATTTATGTGGTCTCACATGACCACAGTCAAACGGATTTCAAGTCTAACTTGGAACCACTACACATTTGTAAAAAGGACCGAATCATAAACGCCTTGGAGGAGATTGAATTTTGTAGAGCATACACAAACATAACCAGTCGCGATTTCGTATTGAATGACCAGCTGATTTTAAATCCACTCGGCTATACGATACCGCCTTGAACCTGCTTTATCGTATACAGACGAACAACTGCTCAGTGGTCGACCAAATCCTGATATAAACAAACAGACGTGGCACATCTGAAACGCTGTTTGCTATTTGAATTAAAGGCGTGTCACTCTGACAGAAGGAGTACAGACAGGTTACATATAATATTAATTATTATTATTAATATTATTATTATTATTAACACACGTAAATTGTAATTTGTCCTGAGTAAAGTAAAATTTGTGTGACAGTGTCAGACCGACAGTGTAGCTGTTTATAACACCAGTTAATTTTTCTTCTTAACCGTTTAACTATCGCAACAAACAAAAAAGTAAAGTTATTTAAAACAAAAAAAGTAGCTGTGATAATTACCAGTGTATTGAATACTATCAGTTGCTGCCAGAGAATAATTCAATGCCTTCCATATCTGTCTCTGAACTTGTATCATCACTAGAGTCAGCATTATTGATAAGATTGTCCATTGTCCACAACGACGTCGGTAATGTGGGCCATTTGCCATACCTTATCATCTTCCTCGATTATATGCTGCATAAAATGACTCCACTTGTCCGCCGTTGTTTCATTTACCGCCTTCTCAATAAATTGTTTTATATCAAGCAGCTAATTTTGTGTTGTGACGGGCAACATATTCTTTCAACTGGCTCCATATTAATTCAATACCATTCAGAATACAGTGATAAGGAGGAAGTCTTAAAACGACTTGCTCCGATTTAAGTGACAAAATAACTCTCACATGACTATACAGACATTCTGCACATGCGCGTAATACATTACTGTGTGAACAGTGTCAACGCCCCTGACCAACAGCGTTTCAGATTTGCCACGTGGGTTTGTTTACATCAGGATTGAACTAAGAACGGAAAAAGTATAGGGCGCGCACATACTAACGCGTATAGTGCAAAGGGTATTTTAACCAATGACGACCTCGTGTGAGGGATTTTGTAAACATCTGATGGTGAAGCGTAGGCTGTGAAACGCGTCATTAATATTGTAAACAAGACGTCACAAGGGGGATTGAAAATGTTAGTTTGTCTATACAAGTAATTATTGTACGATTCTCGTCAGTGACAGAATTGTATGGAGAGTTTTATATTTTAATACTTTACAACGGTTCCTTGTGTGTGTCGATAACACGCCATTTGTTTTATCCCAAAGAAAAGAGAGAAAATTATTACTGAATCTCTTTCCCCCTCTCCCATCCCTTTCTACCCATTCCCTTTTTTCGCTACGTAAACACAAATCTCTTTATTTAAAATGCTTTTAGCTCTCTGCTGCCACCTTATTGGGGTGAGTTTCCCGACACCCCAATGTAATCCATTTTTTTTAAATATCGATTCACCTCTGATTTAAGTGTTTTTGAAAATTGTGGTTTCGCGAAATGAAAAATTTAATTTCGTCATTTATTTTGTTGAAAAAAATTTTATTTATGTTGACCTTTTTTTTTATGTAAATCAGTTTATCGGTTTTCTACTGTTATCCATACGTACAAGGAAAATTAAACAAGTTAATGGTACACGGCAGGATAACGTAAACATGGGGAACTGTAATGCTGCATGCTTCCATGTATGTAGTCAAATGACAGTATTCTAAACGCATACATAGAAAGGGAGCTTTTTAAAAGTCTTTAGTTTAATATGTTGGTTGCTTTAACTTCAGTATTATAAGTGATAGTTTTTCATAATCTGTGATATTAATAATAAATACTAGTATGCTACCTGAGCTGCAGAATTCGCTCATTATTTTCAACGAAGTACATTTATCATTACATTAATTTTTATATTAGATCATATTTTTAATTATGGTGAAATTACAAAAATCCTGATTTCTCTACTTTTTTTGTAACATTTAGTAACAAAATTGTAGAGCCACAATCTTACAGTAAACACTAAACATTATAAATATTCGAATTTAGGTTAGAATTCCTTTTGACCTGAACTCTGCTAGATTTTCATAATTTTTCCAAATTTTTTAACTCTCTTTTTTTAGGCCCCGGGGCCCCAAAATTTTGACATTTCCAAACCTTCACACTACGTTCAGATGTTTGTTAGTTATAATTCTCTTTAATCTGATGCTCCACGTGAGGTTTTGCGATTTTATCGAAGTTTTCACCCATTTTTTAGTCTCTGACGTTCACAAGTTTTGAAATGTTAAAAAATGAAAACTCTATTCACATTGTGATTAAAATTCCTTTCACTCTGATATCCCTTTTCTGCGATTTCACAATTTTTACTCAACAATTTTGCCTCCCACCCCCTATTTTTGGGGGATCAATCTAAAAAAATATCGGGTTGTGCAGGGTAAAGTGTGAACACGCGTGCCAAGTATTACGAAAAACGGTTGATGCGCTAAGAAGTTATCGTGAGACATGCCCCAGACAAATGACAAACGGTCCAGTTATTCTCGCTTCGCTCGTTCAGTTGAGTATTATCCCATAATATTCAACAATAAGATTCAACATTTGAGTATTTCTAAAGTGTGGATCAGATGTCGTAGACACGTTACTCTAATCAGCAATTAACGTATACGTATCCTTTTCTGTTAGGGAATCTTAAAATAACCTTAAAGTTGATATTGCTTTTCATCTTTTTTTTAATCAAACTACTGTATTGCTTCACCCAGATCGCTTGCAGGTTCAGCAAGTTCATTTTTACGCGTCGATCATTTAACACGGCATTTTAGATTTTTCCGATGTTTTCGACAATATTGTACGCTTTTTGGGCGGCCTGAAAATTTATGGTTACAATCGAACGAAAGGACGACCACGTTTGAATTCAGCACCTCGTTTTTCCACTGTTGAAAACGATGGCGAAGATCCTCCCACAGTGGAATCCGACTCGTTTTTCATGTCAGTTGGCGTTAGACTTTGATAACGAAGTATTTTGTCACTGCGCGATATTCGATTTTATCTGTTTTCCTAAAAAACACGAAGCTTGTTTATTTTATTTAATCACAACAATCAAAATGTAAGATACAATTGTTTTTAACATTATGTTACGCCCTCTGACGGGTAGAACTTACGACCAATTAGTCATTTGATATAGGCCTGTTCCTGTATCCGCCGACAAGTTTTCGAACTACTCTCGTATATCCTTCACACTTTCTACACAAACAGTTAAAGAGTTTATTTGCCTCATTTTCATCATCATCATCTTAACGGTTTTAGGCTTTAGCGGTCTGTTCCTATTCCACAGTTCACCTTTTCTTACCTCCTTTTCTACCAACTTTTCTTCTACCTCTAGGGTTCTAATGTTTTGCCATTTTCGGTATTCTACTTACTTCCATTCTATTGATGGGTTGAGTCCACTATATGCTGTATTCTTCAAGCAATTCATTAACTGCAAAAATATATAAATCACCTCTTATCTCTACATTCTCATCTATTACACCTTTTAACTGAGTTCAGAAATTTCATTTCTGCTATTTGTATCTTTTGTTCATATTTTTTCTTTATGACCCAAGTAGGTATTATGTAGGTATTTTGCTTCATTGTTTGGTTGTTAATTATTAAAATCTATTCGGTTAGTTCCCTTTGAAAGCCATTACTTTACTTTTATTTGTGGATATTTTACACATCGTTGTTCACATATTTATGCAGTTTATGTATCGAGCGTTCCAGCTGAAAGAAAATTATTGTCTTTGTAACGTGAATTATCTTGTTGGATTTACGGACGACTGGTAGTTGTTTTTCCAAGCGTAAGAAAAAAGTTATCTCGATTTCGTTTGCGCTCGCGCGCTCGCGTGTAGCTGAGAAGAGAATGGAAATTGTAAAGTGGATAAAATATGCTGACATTTATGAGCAGACATAACATAGGCTACAGCATGTACTGGAGCGGTAGGCAAATTGAAGTCCAAATGTGGAGTCGAGGGGGAAGGGGAGAGAGAGAGAGAGAGATAGAAAGAAATGTAGTAGCAATAAAGAGGGAGAGTAGAAAGTCCTGTGTGTAGTGGGAGCGAGCAGCGAATCCCTAGGGAGAATTGGCTACAGGGTGAATGTATACACACAGCGTTACTTCTCGTGAAATCTGTTATTGGTCGCGTACAGCCATTCAGTCGTCGCAAGGTATGTTTACTTCGTAAACTCAGAAATTTACATAACTTTCCTTTGCAAGAATATATTTTTCTATACTTAATTTGTGTCTTTTAATCGTAAACAAGTGTATCTGCTTAATCCTATGTCTTTCCCAGCAGAAGTACAGTGATCAATTTTAGTTTATTTGTAGTCAGATACTTGTTTAAGTAGGCTAATTGCATTCACAAGCCACTGTTGTCGTTGCTTCTATCAAGCTGCGACGCTGACCAATTAATTGCCGTCATCATTCCACGTATAATGCTGTATGCTGCGTTCACGATCCATTTTATTTGAATTACTTCCGACTTAAGTGTTTAATACTTTTAATTACGTAGTAGGATTCGTTTACTTTTGAAAATTTTTTTTTGTGTGTGAAGATATTTCCTATGTAGTTTTTAAAAATATTGTAGTTCATCATCATCATCATCATCATTACCGCCATCATCATCATCATCATTATCATCATCTCTACAACACGGCATAGGCAAGGCGCTGCCTGTTCCGCCTTCAAAATTCCTCCACCCATCTCTTCCTAGGTGTACCCACATACCTGTGTTCTATAGGTTTATATTTACAGTCTTGTTTGGCCAGTATGAAATGTAACATTCTTTCTAAGCGTTCTTTCCACCGTTGTTTGTAATCTTTTAATTTTTCATTCAAGTTAAAAACTGGGTAACTCTTCTCTTATGGCCTCATTGTTTATACGGTGTAGTTTAGAGCACCTTTTAACTCCTCTTAAGAACGCCATTTCCGAGGCCATATTTTTATTGTCTTGTTTCTTGGTTGTCGTCCATAAACCACACTCATAGGACAGTAAAGGGACTGCCACAACTTTTTTAGAATTTTGATTTTCTGTTTCAACGTGTCTTGTTTATAAAAAAATACGGTTGATTGTCCCACAGATCGTCTGGAACTTACCTAACAATATCAATATCATAATTCCTAACATAACTCATATAATTTTCCAAATAATTAAAGTGAGTCACCTGTTCTAGAAGTAGATCACTATTCATTACTTTTGTTCTTATTGCTCCTTGCCTTGAAATGTCATTACTAGGGCCCGGATCTTTATTTAAATAAATATTTTCGTATTTAAATAAATATTTTGCTATTTTTGAGGATAAATAAATATTTTGTTTGTTTGAGAAAATAAACAAATTTTTTCTCATTTAATTTAAATATAATTCAATATTTTCTAATTCTCTTCCTTAAAAAATAATGTATAGATGAACAGAGACGTGAATAAAGAAATGAAGGAGTCATTCCTTCGAAATGGCGTTCTTTGAATCGCTGCTTGCCGCCTTCCAGTTGGGAGGGAGACGAATTGAGCCAGCTATACCTGGAAATGGTCGAGTTGAGCCGGGATTACGAAAGCAAAATGTTCCGAGTTGGGCCAGCTTTTGTTGACGATATAATTTCTTCTAATCTCTTCTAATCCTTTCTAATCCCTCATTCTATACCTGACCAAAGAGTTTTATTTGGAAAAAGTGGTCTTTTTTGTATAAATATTCGTAGACTAAAAAAATGAATTTCAAGTTGAATTTTAATAAATCAATTTAATTTTAATAATTCAATAAAAATAAAATGAAAAGAAAAGTGAAGCGCTGGGGATCGAACTCGATACCACGGGGCGACAAGGCTGTAACGCTAACACCTCGGCCACCGATACCCTTTGAACGCAACTCCTTTACGAACAAATATAAAGAGGCGCTTCAGTTTTTTTCTAGAAATTCTTCCTCCCATTCCCCCAGTCACAGTCTCAGTGCCGCCAGTACGTGTTTAGACCCGGACCGTGGTAAGCTAAAAATGCCGAAAGTTAAAAGTAATTCAAGTTCTAAGATAAGAGAATTCGTTGCGGAGTTTCCGGAAATTTTCAAAAGTGATAGTGATATTTTGTTTTGCAAATGTTGCAACATTCGTGTAAATCACGACCAAAGAGGGACAGTTTTACAACACTTAAACACAAATAAACATAAGGAGAATTCAGCAAAAACAAATTCCGCTCAACAAAGCCTGTTGACAACGCAACTGGCAAGTACTTCACGTAAGTCGGAATTTAATTTTGATTTAGCAAAAGCTTTACTAAGTGCTGACATCCCTTTCTGGAAACTTCAGAATGACAATTTCGTATATTTCTCGAAAAATATACTAACCATAAAATTCCCGATGAATCTACATTGCGCAAAAACTATTTGAGCGATATTTATGACGACTTTTTGTCTAAAATGAGGAGTTTCCTTCATGAAAAAAAAATTTGGGTTTCTATAGATGAAACAACCGACACAGAGGGTCGCTATATAGCCAGTGTGATTGTCGGCGTTTTATCTGAAGACAAAGAAGAGTGCAAAATCGTTCGTCCTGACAATGGAAGAACTTCCGAAAACCAACCATCAAACAATTGCTAAATGTTTTAATGATTCAATGAATCTTATTTGGCCGAGTGGAATAAAAGACGATAATGTACTCTTATTTGTGAGTGACGCAGCACCTTACATGTTGAAAGCAGGTAAGGCAATTCAAATATTTTACCCGAAGATGATTCATCTTACTTGCATGGCCCATGGGGTGCACAGATTGGCTGAAACTGTGAGGACAGAGTTCAAAGAAATTAATAATTTAATTTCAAGTGTGAAAAGGATTTTTTTAAAAGCGCCAAGGAGAGTTCAATCGTTCAAAGAAATGAATCCAGGGCTGCCACTACCTCCTCAACCAATCGTGACCAGGTGGGGGACATGGTTGTCGGCTGCATTTTATTACGCTGAAAATCTTCAATCTATTGAACAAACTATTAATAAGTTGTTTTGATGAAGATGAAAGCGTGGCCATCGGTGAAGCTAAACAACTGTTGAAATTCAAAACAATAAAAAATGACCTCGTCTATATAAGTTCTAATTTTAAAAAGATTGCAACGACAATTGAAAATTTGGAAAAAAGAATGTTGCTCTCACAAGTAATTTGGAGCTAATATTATCATTCCGCTTGGAGCTTAAATCATGTCCAGGTAAAATAGGAGAAGAAATAAACAGAAAATTTGAAGCAGTGTTAAAAAAACCCCAGGCTATTAAATTTTACAACGAATCAAAAACAAGCTTCTTGGGATTGAAGAAAAGGAAGAAGAAAATGAAGATGTCGGAAATATTAAACGCTTTAAGCCCTTCAGACATATCTAAGTTTAAGTATGCTCCTATAACTTCATGTGATGTGGAAAGAAGCTTCTCGCAATATAAAGCTTTGTTTAGAGAAAATCGACAAAGTTTTACTTTTGATCATTTAAAAAAAAACATTTATATGCGGTGTCAACAAAGTTTTGTAAATTAAAAAACGTTAGTAAATATATTGTTTTTATTAAATATTCCACCTTTTTTGTTAAATATTATATTTAAATATTTGCCATTTTTAAATAAATAAAAATCCGGGCCCTAGTCATTACCTTTGTTTGTATAGTGGAGATTTTTCGTATTGTATTGTTTGCAAATCTACTGTAGTTCAGCGAACAATATATTTTTAAAAATTTCTCCTAAATGTTGATTCTTAAAACTTGTGTCGTTGGAAGAATAAATTATCGTCAAAAGCAATCGAGAGAAGGGGGGTTTAGTGAGCCTGTGTATATTTTTGGTGGTGGGGCAGAAAGAGAGATGATATACTACTCTGCATTCTTAGCAAACGTAGTTACCTATGTTTATTATGTAGGCTTTCACGGCCGGGAGTCAACGTTATTGAAAACATTATCTACCGGTCTGTTGTGCCGTGGTCGCGATTGCTTGTGTTCTCATTATAGCTGGACGTCTCGGCCACACCTCCGGAGATCATCTGCAATAGGTGACAAGCCGAACGCAGCTCATTCTTGAGGAGTAAGTAATAAGGCAACTCCGAAATCGAAGTTCCCTCGTGCACATTGTTTTTCATAATAGTCTCCTATGGCTCTGAACCCAGAGATATAAAACAAAGAAACTTCCGAAGAACTTCTAGAGATGGGGTTGTGGAGTGTCCAGTCTCAGTGCGTTAGAAAGGAAGACGTCTCTCTTCTTCTTCTCATAGTGGTGGGCTTGCAATTTCTTCCCTTCCTTAGACGGCCTCTTAGTCACCACGTACTTTCTTCCCTCTTTTATCGCATACGTGTACTCCTGTCTGGCCTTTCCCCTCCCTACTACTCCCCTCGATCGGGGTGATGAACCAGTTTGAACGGCGTAGCGGGTGAGCAACCGTACTGACCGATGTGGTAAGACGTAAGAGAAGGTAAATTGACGTAAAACGCCTCGTGTGGTGTATCCTCGCGGAATGAATGCCTGACGATTGTCCACACATTGTTATACTCGGTTCCACACAGAAGAAGGAAAAACGGTAGCCCAGGAGACGGTGGAAAGGGGACTTCAGTGACGAGTCTAGAGTAGGAGAACAGAATTACAGAGACCTACACTGGGCAGGATACGGAGAGGCAGTTACTATACATATGTCCCATGAGGAATGGGGGCATACTTCAGGAATGCAATCTACGATTAATCGAAGAAATTTCTTACATTTTTTTTGTCGGGTTTCCTCTTCAATAAATTTTGACTTTTATAACGTTTATTTGTTTTTTATCGACTTCACTTACATCAAATTTCGCAGAATTAAATTCTGTATAAATTTTATTACAAATTTACATTTATTTATTGGTAATTTGAACAAGTAAATTCACATCAAACCTAAAAAGTGCGTTTTTTGACACCAATTTTTTAGATTGACGAAACTTTTCTATAGAACTACTTAAGATAATTCAGGGACCCTCTTTTTTCAATTTTATAAAAATTTACCTCTTTCTAACCATCAAATTTACTCTTTAATTGAAGTAGGTGCAGTAGTAGGCAGTAGTGCAGTGTAGGTGGAGCAGAAATAAAAGTGAAATTTTTTGCAAGCCATAAATCGAAAACTTTACATTTTCGGTCCTATGTTTATACGGAATTTCTTCTTTCTTCTTTATTTCAGCCTGAAGAATGCATTCCTGAAGTATGTCCCATTTCTAATGGGACGCTCTGTATAAGCAGTCGAACATTAGAAAATTGAAACGTGTAGCCTGTAAGTGATGGTTAACATACACAGATGGCGAAAACAAAAGATGTTCAGGAACGTTTTGATACTATATACTTCTGTTGCATATATCTACATTAAATGGAATCCTCTGGGATAAGTAAATTACAGTAGAAAGTAAAACCAAAATATTTAAAACCATTCCTAGAAGTATCATGACTTACTGCTCAGAAGTTTGGACTACTAATAAACACACAAGAACAAAATTAATGACAGCAGAGATGGACTTTTGGAGACGTTCGGCAAGAGTATCCAGACGTGAGAAAATTAGAAATAAAGTCAGTCATTAAGGGCAGAATGAATGTGAAAAATTCAATTGTTGATTTTATCCGAACGAAGAAATTACAATGGTATGGACACACGAAAAGAATAGCAGAGGAAAGATTGCCAGGGAGAGTTATGGAATGATTCCCACCAGGAAAAGGGAAAAGAGGAAGACCACCTATCACCTGGATAGAAGAAATTCAGACTATATTCAGGAAACGAGAAATTGAAGATCTTTGTATGGACAAGCAGAAGTGGAAGATGAGATTTCATCACTTCTGTAATCTTTGATTCCGAAAAATATCTAAACATTGTACAACCGGAATAATAAAATAATACTCCTGTTGTACTTTATACCGAATTCTTTGATGGAATACTTAATCATATCGTAAAACAACGGGCATTTATGTTAAAATATTACGTTGAGCCTGAATTAGTGCGGTCGCATCGACCGCATGCTGTTTATAATGAAGCGCTAACGTGATTACGGCTGTCTGTTGGCCCAAATGTATTGCCGTGGGATCTCGCATTAACGTTTTACAACACACAATCCTCGTTATAAATACGAGGGGCGGTTGCTAAGTAATGCACAGTCGCATATAACGGGAAAACAAAACAGTGTATAGCACGACGCGTGCTGCCATTTTGTAGCGACAGTCTTGTATTAAAAATGTCCGAAATCTCGTTGATTAACGATCAAATTATCCTTTTCTGTCAGTCGCCATTATTATGGAGTCGAGTACGCCAGCTATGTCAACGCGTCTAAACCAGCGTGCAGAAGGTTGAATTTTTTACAGGTGAAAAAGTGGACGCTAGTGACATTCATCGTCGTCTAAAAGCCGTTTATGGTGGTGAAACTGTTGATCGAAGTACCGTGAGCAGGTGGCCAATCGAATTTTGTGCATCGGAACCTGGTAAAGCGAATATTGAGGATGATCCTCTCAGTGGTCGACCGGTTTCTGTGACTGATGAAAAACACCAAATGGAGGTGAATCAATTGATTCAAAATGACCGTCGCATCATACAACAACCCCCGGATAGGCATATCAAAAGAACGAGTAGGACACATTATTGCAGAACTGGGTTACCGTAAAATCAGTTCGCGGTGAGTGCCGCCGAGGCTCTTGTATTCCACACTCACCGTACTCACCAGATTTAACATTATGAGATTTTCACTTTTTTCCGTATTTAAAGGGGGATATTAAGGGTATTCATTTCACCACAGATGATGAACTGAAAGACGCAGTGAGGTCGTGGATCAAGGAAACACCACCGGTATTCTTCATTGACAGGATGAGACAACTGATTTACCGATGGAAGAAATGTGTAGCTGTAAATGGTGACTACGTGGAAAATAAATGTAAGTTTTTATAGCACATAAAATGTACTTTTATTCCATACTTGTTCCATTTGACTACTGCTTTTCATTTGCGAGTTACATGCGACTGTGCACTACTTATCCGCCGCCCCTCGTATTATTTTTTGCTTACAATATAACGTGGTCGGAGTGACAGGATCAGTTATCGCGTCCTTTCGTAGTGCGAACAGCAATGTCGTGTGTCTCGTAATTTCTATGTGTCGGGTAAATAAATGATGCAGCGAATCAGTTGTGACAATACACGGCCCGTAATCTGTATTCGCGAATGGTAGCGAGTTCTGTTACCTCGATAGTGTGATTACTGCTAGGAAAAAATGCTTCCCAGTAGTTAAGAAATGTGGAATAACACGCCCTTGCCACATATTAAACACGTTAGTCTTAAGACTATATAGTCCCTTATTAAATCGCTTGTTTATAGCGTGTAGTTGATGTGTGAGTATGAATCTTTGGATTGGGGAGGGGGTGGAGTCACGAGAGAAGAATGTTGAAAGTTTAGAAAATGTTTTGGATGAAGCTCACCAAAAGACGATGGGTTGAAGGAAGAATCAACCAGGACGTGTTGCGTGATGTTGAGGAGAATTAATACTTCGCTAAACGTGATGGGTTGGGGGGGAGGTTGCGTCATGTACTCTGTATGACCCTTTATGCAAAATGTTACTCAAGACAAGCTGTTGCCGAAGAGATCGCGTGGTGTGTGGTACGCGGGGAGTGTGATCAGTGAAGTGGCATATGGCCTGAGTAGAAACGAGGTATCATTCATAGGTAGACAAAATTAGATAATTGAATGGGATTCTATTGAGCACAGAAACTGGAAAAGAAATGAAGAAAAGAATTTATAATAGTATGGTTAAAAGCACGTTGATGTACAGAACGGAAACTTGGAGAACAAAGGAACAGGTAAAAGAAAATTAGAAGCTACAGGAATGGATGCTTTGAGACGAGCTGATAGAACTTGAAACGATCGGTAAAGAAATGGGCGTGCAAAAGACAATCATCGACTGCATTAAAGAAAAACAACTAATCTGGTACGGACACGTAAAAAGAATGGGACAAGACCGAGTACCAAACAAAACGATGAGATGGATACCTAGAAAGAAAGGAAGGCCCAAGAAAACATGGATAGAGGGCATAAGAAGATCAATGAGCGATAGAGGACTAAACGACGAAAATTGCAAAGACAGACAGCAATGGAGGTTGGGCTTCGGACAATGTCTTAGGACGTTTTGACCCCGAATAAAAAAAAAGAAAGAACTAACCTAAAATCACGTATTTAGCAAATAACCTTATAATATGCCAATGAGATTTTTCGAAAAGTTGCAAAAAAAGAGGTTCTCAAAGCATTTGAAAACGTAGAAAAGGTAGGCCTGTGGGTTCCAATGGATACAGCACTTCGACAGTATATCGGGCACTGTATTTCGACACAAAGGATTTGAAAAAAGAGTAATTGAAGGAAATGAGATACAGTACCGTATTAAGGAACAATATCTGTGTCGAGGTAAAGGGTACAGGAAAATTCGGCTGCAGTAACTAGGATTTGCCTTAAGGATAATTAAGTAGGGATGCTAATTTATTTACGCTATTATGAAATCTAAACCTTTTATCAGAAGCTGTAAAACTGTTGGCAGTTGAGTTGAATCTCCAGGCTTGGATTCGGTCTACTGCGGTCTACAACAGGGAAAGTAACTGTTGTGGAATAATTAAAATAAATAAAGAAGTAAAGAGTAACATGTAAATCTCGGCCGAATTTGTGTAATACCGAAAGGCTTTGCAGCCGAATAAAACTCGATACCTATGTCAAACACAGTTTGTCAATTAATTTATAATTCTCTTTCTCTCTCTCTTTCTCTTTCACACCACGTAAATACACAGACAGACAGTATAGTTTCCCGTTTGGATTTCACATCGGCTAATATAATTTGGTACGCAAATAGCGTATAGATATATAATTAATGTAATACTATTATGGGATGAAATTTAGTCAACTCGCGTTGTTAATTAACGTTCGTGTTGGTACTGATAGGGGTGAAGGGATGACGGAGGTTACCAAAAATAATTAACAGTGATTCTGATTTGATGACGTTTTTCGTTAAAATAATTATAAAACTGATTATTTGTGTGTGTGTGTGTGTGTGAGAGAGAGAGAGAGAGAGAGAGAGAGAGAGAGGGGGGGGAGAGAGCGAGAGAGTTATAAATTAATTGACAAACTGTGTTAGACATGAGGTATCGAGTTTTATTCGGTTGCAAAGCCTTTCGGTATTACACTAATTCAGCAGACTGGACTTCCTCCACAATATTGCAGTAGTTTGCATTTGTGGACCTCAGCCCGTTGCTTACATAGTATTTTGTAATATAGGCATGAGAATCAGCAAACGAACGTACGCTCTTGAGCAAGGCATCAGAAAGATCGTAGAAAAAGGAATAGAGACCAATAATGTAGTTCGGAAAGCCAACGACACTGAAAAATAGGCTTATATAGGCCTATGTAATACACTCTGGGACACAACTCTTTTATTATTTTAATTTTTTTTTAATGGACGTGTGAATTGTTGGTCTGTAGTTAGTAGTTCAGTTATAGATATCGGCCGTTAAAATCGTCGGTTAACTTAGCGGCAGATATTTAGCCTTTTAGGTAACTAACGGGCCGTTAAAACGACGAGACCTAACTTTAAAATTACAATTAATATTTAAGGCACTTTTACTTGTGAAAAACTTACTTTTTGTTATTTCCTCAAACGTCGTTTCGGAGTGGTTTTCTCCTTCCTCAGTGAGGTTTAAATGCGGAATGCGTCAAGGCGTTGGTAATCTGTAACGGTTTTTTAGGTGACTGGTTGTGTGTGGGGGTGTGGAGATGGAAGGGCAACCCCCATCGCGCGGGATTCTGAATTGTATGCGTTGTGTATTATTGTGTCGAATAGTGTGTTGGATTTAAATTGTAATTGTTCATTGAGTATGTTGTTTGGTTGTGTTTTGTTGTGTGTGTATATTTCGTATTGTTCTGCGGTGTTGAGTTTGCGACTTTTGGGTATGTAGTGTAAAATTTCAAGATTGTTTTTTATATTGATGTAAAAAAAAAATTGTCCAGACCCCCTCGGTGGACGCCCCGATCCGACGAACGTCGGGGGAGCTATGTACATATTTACAACGGCCTCCGAACGAACCTATCCAAGACAATGTATTCTCGGTAATGCCTTTTATTTATTTACAATATCTGAATATTTACAATCACTTATTTTAACATGCAAACTTCAATATTACACAACTTAAACATTATTATATTACATATTTACAGGGTGGAAAGCTTATTACCGAGAATACATTATTTATAATAGTTCTTTATACACTGTGTTTCTTGTGTGAGGAACGCTATCTATAACCCGGTCGGGAGGAACAAGTAAGTGAATATTTTTCAGAGATCTTACCAGGCTAAGCGCGACGTAAAGTTGCCCGTGGATAAAAGGGTCGGACCGTAAATCTAATCCCACGAAATCTATGGTTTGCCCTTGACTTTTGTGGATCGTTATCGCGTAACAAAGTTGGAGGGGAAACTGCCGCCTGTACATTTCGATGGGACTATTTGGGAAGATCGGAAATTTAAAAGTTATTCTTGGGATGCAAAAAGCTCGTCAGAGCCTTTTCTTCGGCATGTGATAAGTCGACGAGTAATTGCGACGATAATTACTTTTGTGCCGTTGACTAAGCCGAGATCAAAATTTAAATTTCGCGTCACCATGCAAACCGATCCTACCTTAAGCCTGAGAATGTGTTCTGGAATTCTTTTCCCTTGAGCCTGATGTAATAGGGACTCATCAACATCTATTCCCGCTCCGTCCTCCTCGGCTACACTGTCGAAACTATATAAATTTTGAATTTCCCCGTCGAGCGCCTGTAATACTATACCGTTAATTTCTTTAACATTATTATTCAGAGTGCATATTACAACCCTTTTTGCACATTCATCAGGCTTCTGTAAAATTTCTTTGGTGAAAACAAAGTCGATCAATTCGCGAAGCTTAGTCACGTAGGATAGCTGTGATAGTGCCACGAGTTTTTCCAAAATACGCCCTTCGCCGAGCTCAAGTTTTTCGGTGGAGTCGGAACCTATCTTCATTAAAAATTCTTCATAATATCCTTCGCCGGTTAACCTATGGGCCGTTGTAAGCGTGAACGACTTAACTTTTTTCCAGATATAAGATCCGCGAACTGACGCACGAACGATATCGGCATTTGTCTTAGCGTTTTCTACTACCGGAGGAATTTGCCTGAAATCTCCCGAGAAAATTATTATTTTACCGCCAAACGACTCATCCTTTTGCATCAGGTCTCTGAGAGACCGGTCCAACATTCCGATTAGTTTTTTATGCGCCATAGCCGCTTCATCGAAAATCATTAAAGTCGCCTCTCGGATGAGTTCAGCTCTCTGTGTCCCGTTGGTTATCGACCAGAAACCGTCATCGCGTATATCTAGGGGTAATCTGAAAAGGCTATGTGCAGTCGTACCTCCGGTGAGATTTTGAGCGGCGATGCCGGAACTGGCTACGCATAAGACGACTTTATCTTGAGACCGCGCGAAAGCTGAAATAATTTTAAGAAGGAGGGTTTTTCCCGAACCGCCAGGACCGTCCAAGAAGAGAACTTTTTCATTTTGTTCGCCGCGCATGAACAACTTAAAGTAATCAAAAACCCTAGATTGATCAGAAGAAAGCCGCGACTCCCATTCCTCGACAAAAGCATTCTGAACTGAGACACTGTATTGAAGTTTTTCGCGACCTAATTCCGTGGAATCATCTTCAACTACGGGAAGACCGGCCTCTAGAAGCAAAGATCCATGTCGGCGCAGACACTTATCTATGTGAATAAGACCTAACTTACACGCTCTTTCCTCATCTTCGTGAAAATGTTCCAAAAAATCCTCGCATAAATTTGCTTTATATTTCTCCCACATTTCCGGCACCGGAGGTCCTATCGCCGAGAGCATAACAAAAAATTGCCTCAATCTGTCGGCTTTCATGAAGCGTGTAGCCTCTTCAAGAGCGTCAAAGTATTCTTTTTTATCATCCGCGAGTCCCAATTCCCTATCCGCCTGCTGGAACGTTTTGCAATCAGGGCCTCCGAGAGCGTACAAGTCCTCATACCCACGGCATTGATACCTGCATAGCAGCATTCTCAGATAATACTGCTCACCTCTGGTGGGAGCGACCAAAAGAGTCTCGCGACACAATCACCCCTCTGTCTTCGCGTTATGAAATGTTTCCCGTCCGAATGCCGAACCGCATTAAGGGAGGATTTTGGACTGCTCGGGTGGATTCTGTACTGCTCGTAAACATCTAAATAAGTGAGGTCATTCATTTCCGGAGTATCAGGGCGACCGAAGTATAAAATTAAAAGGGACGTTGATTTTTCACACGCTTCGTATATCCGGTATGAAAATCGGTCAGACAAAATTCGTTTTTTCGGGCTTCCGGTTGCACAAAGCTTTGGTTTTATAATTTTTTCCCAAGTTACTTCGGACGGGGAATAAAAAAGGTCTCTTGTGTTTTTTCGCTCCGAGGCTTCCTTATGGGTTAGAATTTATGTCAGTCAGTGAGTGAGTCAGTGAGTGACCTCTGGGGCTTTATATGTTGTAAGATATGTCGTCTACGTATCTGTGCCAATATATAATTTTGTTGGTGTATTTGTTGTTATGTGTTATATGTTCTTGTTCTATGTGGTGTATGAATATTTCAGCTAGTATGCCCGATATGGGAGAACCCATGGGTAGTCCGTCTGTACAATAACAAAATATACACACATTTGTTAAAGTGCTGTGAAAGAAGTGATGAACATTCAAAATAATATTTAAAATTACGTTTGGTGTCAATTATGTAGGCCTACGTTGTTTTCCATGAAGTTGTCGTTTGTATAGTATAAAAATACAATATACGTGCATATATTTGATTGGTTTTGATAATCAGAAAATTTGTTTTATCTGTTTTCTGTTCTTTCATTAAGCAATTTATTTCATTTTCTCAGAATATATAAAAAAATAGTTGATAGTATAGGCCTATATGGAGCAGAACTGTGGGAAATTAATAAAATAAATAAATCCATAATAAGAGCTATGGAGATGGATTAGTAGCTGACGGATGGATGGATTACAGCAAAATTAGGGAAGGAATTTTAACAAAAACTACTTCTTTGTTGCCGATAACGTTGTACACATATATATCAGTGGCGAAGTTACATGGAGGCAATTGAGGCAATGCCTACCCTAAAAAATTCTGAAGAATAAAAATTATAAATACGTATGGATTAGTAGCGGAGGTGCTGTAGACTAACATAAGACGACCGATGGGAATCTCTTTAAATGTAGAGATAAGACAAGCGATGGGAATCGACCTTGACCTTATAGAAACAGTAGAAGCATGAAGACTGAATTGGTTTGGACATCTAAAAAGAATGTCGAATGAGAGATGGCGAAGGAAGGTATGGGAATGAACTCCACCCTCTAGAAGGAAAAAAGGAAGACCTAAACATTCATGGAATATGGACGTCGAAGATGCAATGAATGCAAGAGGACTTACAGAACAGGACTATTTAGACCGGCGCCAGTGGAAGCTGGAATGCGAGAGGCGGCACCAGCCGTAATTAAATCATCTAAAAAAAATTCATTTTCCATTGTTGCGGATACGTGTGTAATATAAGGTGTTGTGACAAATAAAAAATATCGGTATGGAGAACCATACATGACTTCCATATTCTAAGATTTATATTTAAAATCATTTTCGAAATGAAATATTACCATAGAAACTACTTCTTTCTACTTACTGCTTCAGCCTTAACCACAGTACTGTGGTCACTAACGTATACCACCTCACGTTATCGCACTCGATTTTCACTGATGATGGAAGTCGATGGCATTGCCGAAATGTCTGGTTTTGTAGAAAACATTGGACTACGGCCAAATATCCCGGGAAGGAATTTTAACAAAAACTACTTCTTTGTTGCCGATAACGTTGTACACATATATATCAGTGGCGAAGTTACATGGAGGCAATTGAGGCAATGCCTACCCTAAAAAATTCTGAAGAATAAAAATTATAAATACGTATGAACTACATAACGTAAAGATTATACATTGTTACTGCGACTGTCAAATTTATTAAACCGAAACGTGCTTTATTGAGCGACCGCTAGATGGTGACAGGTGAGATTCGGCATAGTTCGTTTAAAGCGAATGAGGCAACCTGAACTTGACTCAGCGTTTTTTGTATACATCGTATGTAAGCAATGTAGTGGTGTGATAGGGAAGTGCAGGGAGGGGGGATTGTCCCGCGCTGTACACATAGAGCGTTGAGGCATGCCTCACTTCTGTGGTCCAAACAGTTAAGTTAAAGCGCCTGTGTTGTTTCTAAGTGTTTATTTTATGCGGTTATTAAAAGTGTCACTGTTATTCCGCTGAACTAACAGATGATCAAGATTGTTATTTGAATTATTTGTAACATTAAACATATATATAGAAACTAACCAAGTTTAAAAATTTGAAGTTCAATCAGTTGTATTATTGTGTATGACTAATACAAGGATTGTTCAATAGACACATGTATAGAGCTGTAAAGCATTTTTTATTCAACGATTTTAAAAGAAGTCTCCAATAACATTAAGACATGAGTTCCACTGTTGCGCTAACCTGTAGATTCCCTGCTAGTAAAATTCTTACGGCTGTTTGTGGAACCATTCGGTTACAGCAAACTCTACCTCAGCGTCCGATTTGAACCACCGTCCTTTTAGTGATTCCTTAAAAAAAATTTAAGATAAGATTTTTGCCTACCCATTCATTAACTACTAGCTTCGCCAGTAAGCAAATTGATGTCCATTTTTTCGGCTTGCACGCGTTATGTTGGTGTGGGTTTCGGCACTTTCCATTTAAAAAGCGTGCAAACGTAAGAAAATAAACATGAGTGAGGCCAGAAATAACGTGAATTGTGTGTGTGTGTGTGTGTGTGTGTCTTACCTGCCTTTTTATTGCTGTATTAAATGAAAAATATTATATTACATTAAAATGAAAAAATTTTAATTTTATTGCCTGGCAACAAAATTATTTTATTTTTAACAATTACCATTGTTTCAAAAAGTTTAAATAAATTTTCAAGTACTTTACTCTTGTTAAAACGTAAAAGGTTGCAGGTAAACTACCCCCTTCCCCTTAACCGATCTTCACCAAAATCGAAAGTCCTTGAGACCTCTGCAATTCAGGGACGTATGCAAAAAATTATTTGATTCTGTTTGAATTTGCGGCTGTTATCGTTTGCCATAGAAAATACGCTTGATAAAAAAACGTTGCTGGTAAACTACCCCTTCCCCTTAAACCGATCTTCACCAAAAACAATAGGTCTTGAGAACTCTACAATTGAGGGCTGTATACGAAACATTATTTAATTCTGTTTGAATTTGCGGCTGTTATCGTTTGCCATAGAAAATACCCTTGTTAAAAAAAACGTTGCAGGTAAACTACCCCTTTCCCTCAACCGATCTTCACCAAAAACAATAGATCTTGAGAACTCTACAATTTAGGGCTGTATGCAAATAATCTTTTGAGTCTGTTTGAATTTGCGGCTGTTATCGTTTGCCATAGGAAATACCCTTGTTAAACATAAAACGTTACAGGTAAACTACCCCTTTCCCTTAACCGATCTTCACCAAAAACAATAGGGTCTTGAGAACTCTACAATTGAGAGCTGTATACGAAACATTATTTAATTCTGTTGAATTTGCGGCTGTTATCGTTTGCCAAAAAAAAAAAAATTTCCCTTGATAAAAAAAAACCGTTGCTGGTAAACTACCCCTTTCCCTCAACCGACCTTCACCAAAAACAATAGGTCGTGAGTACTCTACAAATCAGGGCTGTATGCAAAAAAATTATTTGATTCTGTTTGAATTTGCGGCAGTTATCCTTTGCCATAGAAAAAAAATCTACAGACACACACACAGACAGACAGACACACACACAGACACTTTTCGGAAAACGACTTTTTTTCATGTTTTGAGTGTAGTAGAATCAGAATCTGCAATAATCTCGAACACGATTTTTTTTGCCATCACCATACTTCCATTCCTTAAGGAATATGGAAGTAATAGATCAGAGAGAAGACTTTTACGGTTAAATAATGTTGGTATTAAAAAATTATCCATACGTAGACGAAAAACAAATGTTACCGGCAATAGAAATAGGCCTGCCGGTTTTGATCATCTGAGCGAATCAAAATTTATTGAACGCTAACAGCCTTTCTAAAAAGCTTAATCTTCAAAATTCTTAAAGAATTGAGGTTACACGGGAATATCCTCAATAACAGGATAGCATAATGGCATCCTTAATCATGGTAGCATAGTCGTATTAACGGCAGTGTTACTAACCGGATTCAAACGGGCATTGGTGATAACAGAATTTAAAAATTATATCGCCATTAGGAAGAAAATTAAACTGACGTTCGTGAAACGAGGCAGCAGGAAGTAAAATCGTGAATTACGGATGCTATAGACGTTCAAAGGCGATATTAAGTCAAGACTAAGCGTGTCTTCAATAAGAGAGTAATCACTGTTAAAACCAGCTTGATAGCTAGGAAGAATTTGTTAGTGAGTTGTGTTTCTAGCGCTGCTTTGTAGGACGTAAGCCGTGGACGATAGGAGATGGAGGAAGGAAAAAATTCCTAGCAATCGAAATAGAAGACTGTCGGAGATAAGCTAGAGTGAAAAATCTTACGAATTGGGTAGCGTGAGTTTTTACGTAACCGATATCGATTATCGAATACAAAGATGGATTCGAGCGCCATGCCGGTAGCTTCAGGAGTGTTTTCCATGCGTGCTTAATCGGACATGCTTGAAACGTAAAGGAATTCAGCAGTAGCACAGTGACTTCTTAAATTACACGTGGCCAGCATCTTCGTCGTTTAATCAACCAGAAGCTTGATTCACGCCTAGCACAGTGACTTCTTAAATTAAACGTGGCCAGCATCTTCGTCGTTTATCAACCAGAAGCTTGATTCACGCCTAGCACAGTGACTTCTTAAATTACACGTGGCCAGCATCTTCGTCGTTTATCAACCAGAAGCTTGATTCACGATTCACGCCTCTCGCCTCACCCGATGACCATCAACAATTATTTATAACCATAAGGTGTAGATAACCCTTAATTTCCGTCAACTCTTCTGTCCTTAGTCACCTGCGTGCACTCTTTAACGTATCGTCGTTGACGGGGGCTACATGGAACGAGCTGAGTCGCATCTTTTATGTAATCTTGAAAACAATTTCACTCGCTCAAAAGAGTCTCATCAAAGGAAATAACATCATTTAAATAAAAAAAATATATATAACATGAGGTAGAAACGAGATGATATAAAATTTTTATATATTTAGCTCGTAACCTTATAACGTCACAATGAGGTTTTTCGAAAAGTTTAAAGAAAAGGGCTCAAATCATTGAAAACGTAGGGAAAGCTGCCTGTGGACACTGTTGCACACAATGGACACAATACTTCTACAGAATATTGAGAACAATGTTTCGACAGTACACATTTTAAAAAAGAGCAATTGAAAGAAAAATGTGAGGTTCGATGAAATGAGGAGAAATACAATAGGAGGGTTCGATTGGAATATATGGGCGAAATAGTTAAGGACATGATTTGTAATTCTTAACGGGACCTGGTTCTTCTTTGCTTCTCTATGCTAATGTAAGGAACATTTAGTCAGTCTGTGTTTAATACATTGCAGTTAAACCGTTGCTCGACTGCCGAATTATAAAGAATGTGACCAAAGGATTTTGAAATATCTCAGAACAGAAAGTAGAAAAAAAATTTTTTATTTGTATGTTCCAACACTTTAAATATTTACACTTGAGACCCACATAAAATCATAACACATCAATTTATCAGAGAAATGGCTTGTTGTTGGGTTGTATTTTTATAAGAATGAAAATTTCATTAAAATGTCTGTAACAGTTTTTGAGAAAAAGTTTCTTGAGTCCTATAAAAATAAAAATTTTCGGAGTGCATGGGAAAACAGAAAAATGTAAACATAACCTCTTCGGTAACATAACGAAAAAGAATCATTACAAGTAGGTGATAGAAGTATCGAAATCAGAGCTGCCATTGTTAGAGGAGGAAAATACCTGAGTGTGTGTAGTAAAGCCAAAAAAATAATTAACAATGCAGATCCAAATGTAACCACCAGATGTCAAAAGATCACGCTCGAAGTGCGTGAGATGGTAACATCTAAAATTCTTTCACAGTCGTAAACGAAGAAAATGCCTATAATTTACAAATAATTTTAAAGAGGAAGATCTGAATATCAATTTACAAACAAAAAATAAATTAGTAAGAAAAATTTTCAACGACCAGGTTGGCTTTTGTGTACATTAAAGAGGAGTACTGAACTTGAGAAGCGTGGAGAGCAGCTGGCGACCAGCTTGTAACTTAAGAGAGAGAGGCAAAAGTGAGAACGTTGTACACTTACAATCGTCACAAATGAAAGAATATTAATTGGAATATAATACTGACGAGGTGACGACCGAGTGGCGAGGACGTGGAATTGAGTGGAAATGGAAAGGCGGTGTCAGACGATTCGTGGAAAAGGAAGACGTTGAAAAACAATAGGCACGCACAAAACGCGGCGCTGATAAGGGTAAGTACAAAGGGGACTGGGAGTACTTTAACGTGACTGGGTCCATCGGAACTTTGCGCGAAACGTTTCATTGTAATAATCAAAGTTTGCCGTCTCCTCTGTGCGTTCCATCCCTATACTTTTGTCCGCCGGCGCAATATTCACTTTCCAAGATTCACCCTGTCTCTCATTATATAATACCTCGTCGTGCTACCCTCCTCGTAATAAGTTAAAAGAGCTTTCACAAAATTGTAATTAACCACCATTCATCCGAGTTGGCGAGAGGGCGTGCGGTTGAGGGCCTACGACCTCCCCTTCAGCTAATAATAATTTCTCTCTTTTATGCTGTCACAATACCGCTTTTGTTTAAAAGAAGAGAGCCCGTTCAGTTTCGCTGAACTTTCGGTTCCCACCGCTGACGAACCGACCAGGCACGTTTTGTTTAGATACTGTATTACGGTGGTTACTTCGTTCTGTATTTTCTTTAATAGCAATTTCTATTACTAAAGAAACGAGTTCTCTCGTTTTAAGCTAAACTTAGTTGAACTAACTTTTCGTGTGAATTCTGTCAGTTCTTTCGAATGTGGATAAAATTTTGCACCGATTTCTACGAAAGTCTGCGTATGGGCTTTTTGAAGTGAAAACTTCATTTGCGGCACTATGGTGCCCGGTGCACTCCCGTAAACCTCTCGCTTCTAAGACAGTAAACTGATTCAGCGCGTCTCGATGAAACGAAAAAGCAGTGTTGTCAGATCAATAAAACCTCTTTTCCCCACCCAGCTACACAAAATTTGCCCGCTACCACAAATACGCGTGCTTTAAGCATAGTATAAGGTTTTTAGACAATGTGAGCATATTATAAATGTATAAATACTGTTACAGGAATAACGTAAATATTGAAAATAATTTTATTCTATAATTAATCTGTTTGACGTTTGCTTCATTTTTGCCTATAGATTCACGGGTTACTAAAAACGTCACTCATGTGTCACAGACACCGAAGCATTAGATCGCAAAGCTCGGCCTTTAACGGGGCGTTCCTGCTCGCTCCGCTGGCTGATAAGAGAATATGTTACATGTGGACCCACCGCCTAATAAAACTTATAATCGTTTGTATCGACCTTACAAAGATAAGCGTTTTATCTAAGTTTACAAAAACAAGTAACATAAATTATATGTTATGTGTTGCTGGACAGATAATGGATAAGATCCCATGACGTTTTTCTACTTCTGTTAGTACCAGATTGATCTTCAGTAATAGAACCAGGTATGAAAGTTTGTTTCTGGTCATTAAGCTCAACCATCACATACATCGAGACAAATTTTAAAGTACACATTTTTATGTAATTATATTTATATAAATTATGTAAAAGGTACATATTTTTAATGTGTATAAAAATTATATGTAGTGTTTACACACTCAGAGTTTCAGTAGCTACTTTTCTCCCGATAGGACGAGGGAGGAAACATGGTCGAAAGGGGCCCACGGTCGGAGTAGGTTGAGAAACTTTGGTTTAATGCCATTGGTGATTTCCTCTGATCTACTATTTACTTATTTTTTGGGTTTTCCTTTTTATATCTATAGTACCAAGAGAAAATTCAATCAACAATGAAAGAAATAAAGTAAATGATTTGTAAATTTTCTTACACGCTCATTGAATCTGACTGACAATAGTTTAACAAAAGATGCGGCCGACGAATGAAAACTAAACAGTTAACAAATGATGACGCGGCCGGTGATCGAACGTGTGTCGTCCTGCTCCAGTGAGAGATTGAATTTTGTGAATATCTTTGTGTCTTGTTTCAAGGTTTGTTTTTCCTTGTCCGTGACTCCCCATTTATTTGTTTGTTTTACTCCCTTTACCCTGCCTCGACGAACGGCTGTAGAAAACTATAACTGAATTTGTTTTCTTTCGCTACCCTCTGTACAAACAGAAATCTCTTTGTCTGACTAAAAAGCTTTCAACCATCACAACTACAGCCACGGTATTGGTGGGTTAGTAAGGATGCGTAGGGTGAGACTCTGCCGATAATGTGTCTTGTTTTTTGATATCCGACTCAGCAGTTCTCGAGTAAAGTGTTTAAGTAAACCAGTAGACTTCTGAGAACACTGATTTATCGCAGAAACACTGAAAATTCCAGTGCGTTAGTATCACACTTTTTACGTGTCTTTAAATCGTTTGATACGTGGAACCAAATACGATGGTGTAACGTTTATTTTTGAAAGTAGTTATAAAATTGTACAAGTAGTAAATAATAGCTAAAAAAATAATGTGTACTAGCAGTTATATTTGACAAAGAAGTATGTGAGGGTGTGAAGGGAAAGTTTGTAAGACTGTCCTCTTGGCATTGTAACCTACAGACAGCTTGATGTGTTACGGCTGTAAAGTTAATTGTTTGACAAAAAGAGTGACACTTACTAAATGTATGTGAGACGTTGTATTTCGCATCAGGCAGCTGGTCTGAGTAAGAAAGGCATAACCCCCAATAAACCAATTTACCCTTTTTAAAAGCTTTGACACAGACTGAAAGCAAAGAGTTTGTCAATTCGTTACGGTGCAACATTAGAGGCCAGAACAATTGCAACGTAGAAATTTGACGAAAGTCGTGATTACAAAGGAAGATTCGTTCCAGACTCAAAACAAAGCTAGAGTGCAACTTGAAAATAAACAATGGTGCAGCAGATCGAACAATACCAGTATTGTATCTACGTCAAAGTGTAACAGAAAGTGGACACTAGGAGACGGCCACGAGAGACAAAGAAATGTCCCCTGATTTACAAGGGGAAAGTGAAACTCACGAATTCTGGAGTGCTTGAATGAGATTCCTAGTAAATAGAGAAAACGGCTGTAGGAACAATCAGGACCAATGGGAGTTCGACAAGAGAATCACGTATAAAGCAGATATGCTCGAAAACCAATTACGAATATACAATTTGTCACACTGGCTAAGGAACCAATAAGAGTATCCAAGCAGATGGAAGATTCAGCAGAGGTAGGCGGGATGAGAGTTTACTTGGTAGATCTCAGAACAGAAAAACGGCAGTCTAGTATTCATCATCAGTCTAGTACTCATCATTAGTCCAGTACTCATCATTAGTCTAGTCTAGTACTCATCATTTACAAAGTGATCACCACAAATCATCTTAACTCGCAAGAGAGTTGAACTTCACCATAATTTAAACAAAGTGTCGGAGAATACGGATACACAGTACAATACTAAGTGAAGACAAATTCAATTAACAGACATTCTACAATTACAAATAATTCACAAGAAACACAGCAGTTTTTCTATAATACAGAACACATCAACATAGAGACTCAGTGCATATTCTACAACAGAGACATTAGACATAAAATCAGCAATCTAAGAACTAGTTAAAAAAAACATTACACATGAACTTTACCCACATCAATTAAGGACACTCATATTCAACACAATAGGTGTGCCGTGAAAAGTGAACAGGTCGAGAATGCGTCAATAATTAAACAGTGATTGTGAGGTGCAGTGATCGCGAAAGGATACGTAATCTACAACGACTACGGAGATCAGCAACTACTAAACACAGAGGACCACATGATGTCACCGAGAGTATGAACTACGAATAATCAACGTTCTCAAACTAATGGTACTTTAGAGTTAAGTCAACAAACTCAATTCATTCAAGTCAAAGAACTCACACTAATAATTAATTAACCTTGAGAACTGCCTCTCAGTGCTCTGCATTCGACTGAAGCGAAATAAAACGTCAACTAGTAAATTCTTAAAAAACCATATCTAAACAATAATATAAATTTGCCAAATACAATTGTAGATTATAATTTACAATTATAAGTGTTATAAAATTATTAAATGTTAATTCATCGCGATTTCAGAGATACTCATTGTTAAGATAAGAGAAGTGATTCTACTTAAGGAAATATCCATCCAGAATGTTATATTTATAATTTGCTACAACTTGATTAATTAAATAAGCATTAGACATAATATTGTTGTTGTGTGTTTGGCAAATGAATCCTTTATATCCACATCCTTGTAGATATGAGGTGGCGCCCGGGAATTTGAAACATTTTGGCAGTAAGTAATTTTAATTATTAATTTATTACAATTATCAAAAACTCCCAATATAAAGAAAAATTCTTATATTTGTCGCCCAACTCGCGTGGCAAAATCTACATTTAGATTTGTCAAAAAGGCAGATGAATGAATTGAGTTAAATAAGTTAACTAAACTGAGAATTAGAAATAAAATAGAAGTATTAATAAATAGAGTAGACATTAAGAACATAGGGCTAGTAATTGTAACTACAGTTGCTTAGTCACGGTTCGAATATATACGGTATATGTTGACGCGAAGTAAGGCACGCAAAATGGAAAAAGAAACACCTTATACGACAATGGCCAGTGAAGAAGAAACACAAGTACCAAGGAGAGCTGAAGAGAGCGAAGAGATGGAGATATATAACCAAATGGGAGATCCTCAAGTCATAGCAATGATGGAGGAAGAAATAAGAACGGATATTGAAAATATAAGGGCAGAAGGACCACAGCCAAAAAGTGAGCTGCAAATGCTATACGAATTGATGAAAGTAGATAACAAGAAATTACAGAAGAAATTAGAAGAAAAAGTTGAAGCAAATCAGAATAAATTAGAAATAAGTCTGAATAAATTACATGAAGACATTCAAGATATTAAAGTAAATCAGAAGAAATTAGAAGAAAAAGTTGAAGCAAATCAGAATAAATTAGAAGTAGCTATTAAGGATATTACAGGAAAGCACACTAAGTTAAGAGAGGAGATAAAAAACGATGTGAACACGTTGCATGACAAATTAGTTGGTGATATTCAAATAGTGAATAAAACATGGCGTGAAGAATTGAATAAGACTGAGCATAATTTTGGCGAGGTGGTACAGCAACAAAGTGAAAAATTTAAGTGTGAAATACAAAAAACTACTCAAAACTTAAGTGAAAATTTAAATCGAATCAATCAGGAAGTGAGAAGAGAAATAAAAACAACGAAAGAGGTCGTCCGAGAAGAAGTCAGAAATATTTCTACCGTAAACAAAGAAGAAATGGAAGAACAATTAAGAAAATTAGCTGAAGAAAAGGGTCGACGCATCGACGAGATGAAAGAAGATCAAGAGCAATTAAAACGAAAATTAACAGAGTTGGAGTCAAGACCAATGGTAAACAACCAAAATACTATTGTGGCTAACCAAGAACAGTTAAAGGAGGTACGGTACAACGGACGAGACGCCTACCCCATGGAATTTCTAAAAGAATTAAAAGAGGTTAAAGAAATATATTACCCCAGCGGAGGTATTAAGTGGATTAACAGGCATCTAGAGGGTGAAGCAACAGTATGGTGGAGAATCGTACAATCCCAAATACATACGTTTGAACAATTCGAGGAGGCGTTTACCAAGAAATTCTGGAGTCAACAAATTCAAGAAAACATCCGGGACAGCTTGGAGTACGGATGTTATTATCCGAATGGTAAACTCACTATGGTGCAATACCTCGAGAATAAAATTCTACAGTGCAGACAACTGATCCCACCAATCTCGGATCAGCATTTAATTCGCAAACTTGCACGCCACTATAGTAAGGAAATAGAAGTTGCCATCATAACTAGAGGCGTCCAACAAGTAGATCAATTTGAAAGCTTATTAAATGAGTTTGCTACCATTCAACAACGAGAAATGAGAGGATCGTATCGGCCGCCACAACAAACAACGGCTGACAACGGTGGAAGACATAGTAACAATAGCTATCATAAAACGAAGGGTATGAAAATGGAGACTGAACACGAGGGTCACAGACCTGGGTGGCGCAATAAACAAACGTTTGGTACAGAGGATAGGGGAACAAAACAGCCCATTGTCAACACAGTAACAATTGAGCGTCAACAACCTGGCCCTTCACAAGAATCACGTACAAAAAACGACCAGCCAACCCATTATCGCGGCAACAATACTTAGCTAGTAGAAAAATAAATAACCAGTTAGACGTAGCATTAGATTATATTGATATTCGTGAAGAATTGGATAAAATGGATGAAGAAGAAGAAACCACTAATTTCCCGTACAATAAATGTCCGGAAATAAAAATAAAATTAAATAATGTAGAAGTAATTGCACTTATTGATTCGGGCAGTCAATTAAACGGAATTGCCGAAACGTGGTTCAACCAGAATAAAGATAAATTAGGTAGAATCGAGTTATTAAACTTATCGAATACCAATATAAAAGGTGCATTCGGACATAAATCAAAATTAATACGAAAACAAGTACTTTTAGAAGCTGAGGTTGATAATTATAAATTTGACTTAGTATTTTTTATCATCCCTGGACTGAATAAAGACTGTATACTAGGAATAAATATGTTGAAGGAAGGTGAGTGTACTATAGATTTCCAGCAAAATGTAATGCATATTAAAAATAGAAATTATAAAAAAAATGTAGAGGATTCTAATGAAATTGTACATATACATCAGATCGCTTTGGATAAAGAAACGGCCGATGAGGAATCTATTAACTTTCAAGAAGCTGTCGAAGAGTTAACTAATATAAATACAGAAAAGAAGAAAAAATTAACTAAAATATTAATGAAAAATAGAAATCTATTCCGAGAAGAACCAGGCCGAATTCATGGGTATGAACATGAACTACGTATCACGGACAACACCCCCTTCTTCCAAAAGGGATGGCCTATACCAATTGCCTATCAAGACAAAGTCGAAGAGGAGATCCAGAAAATGTTAAGATACGGAGTGATCGAGCGAGCGAGCAGCCAATATATCAATCCCATGGTGACAGTTATAAAGAAGGAGCAGAGCGTAAGATTGTGTTTGGACGCCAGGAAGTTAAACAAGGTGATGATACCTGACTTCGAAGGGGCACAACCAATCAACGAGCTCATTGCTAATTGCGGAGGAGTAAAATATATGTCATCGATCGACCTACGCTCCAGCTTCTGGCAGGTACCACTTAAGCGAGAATGCAGGGACTTCACCGGGTTTCTATATAAAGGAAAAACCTACCGCTTCACAGTCACACCGTTTGGATTAAAGACAAGTCTGGCCAGCCTGACGAGAGGATTGGATACTGTGTTGTCAGATGCAGTCAAGAAATTTACGATAATATATGTAGACGACTGCCTATGTCTATCTAACAGTCTGGAGGAACACCTCACACATTTAGATCTATTATTGACCAATTTATACGAAGCAAACATCACAGTGAACTTCAAAAAATCACAGTTTTTCCGTAGAGAAATTAATTATCTTGGTTACTGTTTATCAGTAGAAGGCCTTAGTCCTATGCCAGACAAGGTAAAGGCAATCCAAAATTTTCCACGTCCAAGAAATCAAAAGCAACTAAAAGGGTTTTTAGGACTTACAAATTTTTATAACAGATTTACCAGTCGATATGCTGAAACAACATCTTTATTAATACAATTGTTAAAGAAGGAGCGCTACTTCAAGTGGACGGAGCAGCACGACCGACAATTTAAATTAGTCAAAGAATTATTTATAGATACTGTAATTTTAAAACACCCAGATCTCAAGAAGCAATATTATTTACAAACGGATGCCAGCAACTACGCACTAGGAGGGCAATTGTTTCAATATGATGACGAAGGACACATCGCCGTCGTAGCTTTTACTAGCAGAACTTTCAAAGGTGCTGAATTAAACTATCACACAACCGAGAAGGAACTGCTGAGTATCATACATTGTTTGAAGAAATTTCGGATATACTTATTAGGACATAAATTCACAATCATAACAGATAATAAAGCTCTCACATTCCTACACAAATGCCACCTATCAAATGCTAGAATTACCCGCTGGATACTGTGCATCCAAGAATACGATTTCGACATTGTGCATTGTAAAGGCAAAGAAAATATTGTAGCCGACATACTAAGCCGAAACCCAGAGGACTCTATGGACAGCAGTGATGTCAATTTTAGTGAAGAGATGGAAATTAATCGTATTACCTTGAAATTGGATAAGAAAATAATGAAGGATATAAAAAATATTGAGAAATTGCAGCGCCAAGATCCTAAATTGAACAAGATTATTTGTGAATTAGAAAGTAAGGAAGACTCTAAATTAAGTAATAAATATCAATATGTTAAAAAAATCCTATACCGACAAGACAAGAAGTCATGGAAAATATATGTACCGAATAACATGAAAGAAAATTTAATTCAAGAATTACACGTTGTATACGGACACTGCGGCATACAAAAAACCGAAAGACTTTTTCGAGAGTACTTTACTGGAGACAGAATAAACAAAACGATACATCAAATCATTACTAAGTGCGATACATGTCAGCGATGTAAGGATCATCATAAGAATAATGTAGGAGAAACCATCCCGATGCTGCCAAAGAAGAAAGGGGAGTTAATCAGCATGGACTACTATGGACCCCTAATTACATCGACTGGAGGTGTTAAATACATTCTTGTTATCATCGATAATTTCACAAAGTACGTCAAACTTAATGCTTTGAAAAGAGCTACAACTCGTGCTACCATAAATAGACTCAAACAATATATAGCGTCATGGGGAAAACCGTTATCAATTGTCACTGATAATGGAACACAATTCACTACTCATGTTTGGACAAGGAGTTTACGAGAACTAGGAATTAAACCGAAGTTTACCGCTATTCGGAACCCGTGTACAAATATAGCTGAGAGAACTAACAGACAACTAGGCAACTTATTTCGAGTATTTGTCAAAGAGAAACACTCAAATTGGGCCAAGTATATCCAAGCCATTGAAATTTGTTTAAATGAGACATACCATAGTACCATTGAGATGAGTCCAATCGAGGCACACTTTGGAAAGAAACCAACCAGAGAGTGGACCAAATTTATTGACAGAAGTGTGATTTCCGAACCAACTACTTATAAGCCGGAAGACATTTACTTAAGGATTAAAGAAAAGAGAGAGCGACATGCAAATAAGATGAACCAAAGAGAACTAACAACATTCGCCATCGGTGACCTGGTATTAGTTAAAACATGTCCAATATCCGATGCAATGAATAAGATAATAGCGAAATTTTGGGACCTGTACGAAGGACCATATAGGGTTGCGAAGCAAATAAGTAAAGCTACTTATATGTTAGAATATTTGGACGACAAGAAAGGAACAAGAGGAAATTTCAATGTCCGACAGCTAAAGCAATATATTACCTGACAAGAAAAGCAGTAAAAGGAAATAATGCGTTAGTAACGATCGGTTACGTGAGTAAGCAAATTGTAGCACTCATAAAATAAATATGATATAATAAAGTTATGTATAATAATTGTAAAAGTTTAAAGTAATAATCGAAGTAAGATTATCAACTGACGATGTATAACAGAGTAAAGATTTATATTTTGTATATTATGTAGAAGAATAAAAGTATATCTAAGAAAAACAAAACAAAGACATTGAACAATGACTAACATTGAAAGTAATGATAAGAACTAAGTGATAATTAATAGGATATTATGAATTTTTGTTGTTGTATGCAATTGCAAGTAGAAAATTATTGACAAATGAAAAATATATATAAGTGGATATTTAACTAATAGGAAGTAAGAAAGAACAGTAATAGTATCTAGGTGAATAATTATATGGAAACAGATGTACATAATGAATTAGATAGTTGTTAATTCTATATTATGATATGTTAGGAAGATAAGTGGTCTGAATGGATGGTAGTGCGTAGGATTGTAAACAATTGTATAGGTTAGCATAGAAAACAGAAAAATTTAAACCTTTAGTAGGACCCTTTGCCAAGCAGCAAGGTGTGAAAGTGTCGAGTGACAGGGGGATGAAGTCATAAATCTTAACCCAGACACAAGGGTACACAGTAGACAGTTTCGAACGTAAACAAACCAAGTTGAACGTCCTCTAACCCGTTAAAGGGATTACATCATTAGCAATAAATGTAACTCATTAGATATTTATACTTAATTAATTAAAATTTACATAATTAATTTAAATTTACATAATTAAAAAAAAAAGGCACAAATTTTATTATTTGATTTTGTTACACGCCATCAATTAATAAAAATTTAAGGACAATGTAACGTTTATTTTTGAAAGTAGTTATAAAATTGTACAAGTAGTAAATAATAGCTAAAAAAATAATGTGTACTAGCAGTTATATTTGACAAAGAAGTATGTGAGGGTGTGAAGGGAAAGTTTGTAAGACTGTCCTCTTGGCATTGTAACCTACAGACAGCTTGATGTGTTACAGCTCTAAAGTTAATTGTTTGACAAAAAGAGTGACACTTACTAAATGTATGTGAGACGTTGTATTTCGCATCAGGCAGCTGGTCTGAGTAAGAAAGGCATAACCCCCAATAAACCAATTTACCCTTTTTAAAAACTTTGACACAGACTGAAAGCAAAGAGTTTGTCAATTCGTTACGGTGCAACATTAGAGGCCAGAACAATTGCAACGTAGAAATTTGACGAAAGTCGTGATTACAAAGGAAGATTCGTTCCAGACTCAAAACAAAGCTAGAGTGCAACTTGAAAATAAACAATGGTGCAGCAGATCGAACAATACCAGTATTGTATCTACGTCAAAGTGTAACAGAAAGTGGACACTAGGAGACGGCCACGAGAGACAAAGAAATGTCGCCTGATTTACAAGGGGAAAGTGAAACTCACGAATTCTGGAGTGCTTGAATGAGATTCCTAGTAAATAGAGAAAACGGCTGTAGGAACAATCAGGACCAATGGGAGTTCGACAAGAGAATCACGTATAAAGCAGATATACTCGAAAACCAATTACGAATATACAATTTGTCACACTGGCTAAGGAACCAATAAGAGTATCCAAGCAGATGGAAGATTCAGCAGAGGTAGGCGGGATGAGAGTTTACTTGGTAGATCTCAGAACAGAAAAACGGCAGTCTAGTATTCATCATCAGTCTAGTACTCATCATTAGTCCAGTACTCATCATTAGTCTAGTCTAGTACTCATCATTTACAAAGTGATCACCACAAATCATCTTAACTCGCAAGAGAGTTGAACTTCACCATAATTTAAACAAAGTGTCGGAGAATACGGATACACAGTACAATACTAAGTGAAGACAAATTCAATTAACAGACATTCTACAATTACAAATAATTCACAAGAAACACAGCAGTTTTTCTATAATACAGAACACATCAACATAGAGACTCAGTGCATATTCTACAACAGAGACATTAGACATAAAATCAGCAATCTAAGAACTAGTTAAAAAAAACATTACACATGAACTTTACCCACATCAATTAAGGACACTCATATTCAACACAATAGGTGTGCCGTGAAAAGTGAACAGGTCGAGAATGCGTCAATAATTAAACAGTGATTGTGAGGTGCAGTGATCGCGAAAGGATACGTAATCTACAACGACTACGGAGATCAGCAACTACTAAACACAGAGGACCACATGATGTCACCGAGAGTATGAACTACGAATAATCAACGTTCTCAAACTAATGGTACTTTAGAGTTAAGTCAACAAACTCAATTCATTCAAGTCAAAGAACTCACACTAATAATTAATTAACCTTGAGAACTGCCTCTCAGTGCTCTGCATTCGACTGAAGCGAAATAAAACGTCAACTAGTAAATTCTTAAAAAACCATATCTAAACAATAATATAAATTTGCCAAATACAATTGTAGATTATAATTTACAATTATAAGTGTTATAAAATATAATGGTATTAAAATATTTTGTAGTATGTTGAAGTTGAGTTGAAATCAACGCTTCAAAATCCTTCACATAAGCAAAAATTAATGCTTCAATATTGACATAACATACAGAACGCACAAAAGTAATATAAGTATACTTCCATTTTGTTTTTAATGTTGTATTTAACTTATAGAAGATTTTAAGTTTTTAAGTTTTTGGAAACAACGCGATACTGCATCCACGTGGATGAAATTAATGTGACATGACGTTGATTATTTCAGTTCAAATTTCGCGATTAAGCAGTTCTAAGGTCATAATTTGATGAAAATCCTGTTAAAATTCGTAAAAAAGTGAACTTGTCAAATTTTTTTAGAAAATTTAAAACCTGAAAAGCTTCAGAATTAATAATTTTTCTTCTAAATCTGGTAACGGCTTTAATTATGAACGTTTTTGTGTGAATAACGCCATAGAAAATGGTTACATGTATAGTAACCCGCATTTTGCCTGTAGAATTTACAATAAAAGTACAAGTTATTTAACCTTGTAACCATTTTTACGAGTTATATTGGCTGAGTCCTCGAAACCTCAAGAATTAAATTTTATATCAGATTTTGAGGAAAATGATTCATTTTAAAACGTTTTAATAATGGTTCTTCCGTACACATTATGATAAATGCAATTTTTCAGGTACTTTTTTTTACAAATTATCAAAAAATTTTCATAAAGTGCATACAATTTACGGTCTTGGCATTATTTTTTTGTTATTCTTTAGGAGAAATTCCACTTCAAATCATCAGTTTTGTGTGCTTAGTTCATCCACACGTAGATGCTGTATAACGCTCTTTTACCTTTAAGGCCTCAAAAAAACTTTTTAGATCTAAACCTTATAACCACTTTTTGATGAGTGGAATACGCTTTCGGTGTATGGAAGAAACTTCCTGTAACACCCTGTGTGGGAAGGGGACAAGAGAGGGACTAATATAAACACGTATTAATGATAGACAGAATAAAAGTAAACGAGAGAAGCAGAATGATAAATAGTAAGTAGGTTAACGAGAGATGGGAACAGCCAGCCTATGTAGCATAGTACGTAATATATAGAGTACAGCCAACAAGTTCCCCTTCCAACATTTATATAGTTACCTCCGGCCGTGATACCACGGGACGCTAACTAACAAATGAGTAACGTAATACAGGGCATTGGATTTGTCCTGAATCTCCTTACACTAGTGCTTCCGCTGAGCAGGATTAAAAGTACTGTATGATAATACATCAATCCAGTTGCCAAAATTTGTTGTACTATTTCAAAAACGTACATACATGTAATCATGTAATAGACAGTTGGCTCCCTCAAATAATGATGTTGATGAAAATAATATTTATAGTATAATATTTTGGTAAGTCAGTAAGTATCCTCAAACAATTTTTATAATCTATTATAACAACGGTACGAATCCGACAGTTAGCTCATTTTCCAACATAGTCCCCTTGCTTTTCAATACACTTGGTCCTTCGTTGCACAAGCTTCATGATGCCCTCAGAAAAAATGTTTTTCGGCTGAGCAGCAAGCCACATACGCAACGCTTCCTTCACTTCTTCTTCTCTGAAGAATCGACGGCCCCTTAAGGCACCTTTAAATTGACCAAAGGGATGGTAATCCAACGGGGCGAGGTCGGGGGATTTTTTAGGATGCTCCAACACCTCGAAACGCAATTTCTTAAGGGTTTGGACAGTGTGCGCGCGCGTTGCCATGTAACAATAGCCCTCCTTCCGACAATAGACCTTTCGATTCAAAGATATCGCGATTCTGCACACATGTTGAACACAGCCGCTGTTGTCGCTTGAGGCAGCCGGAGAAGTCTGCGGTGGCCGAGCATGCGGTCTTCAACGCTGACCACCGCGTTCTCTTTGAGGAGACCAAGATCTTGTCCTCGGAGAGTGCTTTCTACCCTTGACCACCGCGTTCTCTTTGAGGAGACCAAGATCTTGTCCTCGGAGAGTGCTTTCTACCCTCGCTGCACACGGAGTCCGTGGTAATCTTCAAACACGCGATGAATCGAAGGGGATAAAGCCTCGCATTTAACAGGATCTGGCATGCTGTGCTCCCAAGCCAATCGGATAACACTTGATGCTCATTGGTTGAGGTTGTTTTCCAGCTTAGATCGATCTGGTACAAAAGTTTTTGAAAGTGGGCCTTCTCAGGCAAAACACATAGTCTCTACATCATCTCTGAGGTGAATTGGCGGACACCGTGCCAATATAGACACTGAGAATGGTGTGGCCGAAACGTCTGTCAATAAAGACAACAATGGACCACGGCCTAAGAGCCCGGCGGATAATAATAATAAATTGAAGTCGGATGTGAAAGGTTAAGAACTTGCATATGAAAAGAAAGGAAATTTCTAGGAAAATCTTATAAATTAAGTACAGTGGAACTCGCGAATAACGAGCTCGCTTGTGACGAGAACTCGGATGTAACGAGCACAAGTACGAAATTTGTTTTGTTTTGTATCTTAGTAATGATAATTAAATTCGCTATTAACGAGTAGGAATGCATTAGATACTTGGTTATAACTAGCATTTTAAACATTCGTTTAAAATCATTAACGTGAAACTAGTGAAACTAATAATGTAAGTCATGAATTCGTGGAATATTTAAATAAATTACAAAACTGTTTTGATACCTACAGATACAAAATTACTCCCGATGTAATGTGATGTGATGTGATGTGTGGATGTAGTGTTCCGAGTCGTCAATACTATAGTGATATTTACAAAATTACTAAACAAAAAAATGACTTTTTTAAGATCAATTAAATTCTGTGTGCGAAATATAATTTTGACGATTCCAGTTAGAACGGAGAACAAAAAGATAAATAAATTAGAGCGAATTTTCTTGTAATTTAAAAACAGATATTGTACATGTGGCATGGAAAGTTTTGCGTTGTTTGCCAGATGGCCGACTGATTTTCGGTAAGTTTTTATGACACAGTTACTTTTACTATATTTCGCGGATGCATTATACGCCAATATTCAGGAAAGAATGTTAGCTTCTAAAAAACGTTTAAAGTCTAAATTTCACTTTTAAGCGTAGAATGTAAAACATGTCAAAATTTTATTGTGCAAAGCCTCTTCTGTAGTAGACCTTTGTGCGGTGTGTTCGATAATCACGATATAAAAATTTAAGCTTGCGGACGACAACTCGGATGTAGCGAGCACCCGGTTTTAACGAGCACATTTGCCCGGTCCCTTGAATATCGTTATAAGCAAGTTCCACTGTATTTTTAAAATTAAACAGTAAGAATCCTGAGTATCTGACTTATTATGAAGAAAATGGGTGGTCCAACCTTCAAGCTAGTTTCATCCCCCCCAAGGAGCGAGTCCTAGTTACGCCTCTGCATGAAGGTAACGAGAGCATTACCGACGTTATAATTGGTGCGTATTCATTCGACACAACAACTAACAACCATCCAAGGCAGTATATCAATTATTACCGACAACAAGTGTTATGCAATGGATTAAACACAATCGCGTCTAGTTGTCGCTCTCACGTGAACCGTTTTAATCTCCGTTCATTTAGAGGCACTGACGTAAAATAGTAAGTAGAACGCGCGTGTTCCGGTAGTAATGGAAAGGGAGACTTGATGGGGAGTTGTTCAGCCTTATGACTTAGTTCTGGCTGGAAGGGTGAATGAAGGTCTGCACAACAGCTTATTGTAACAAGTGGGGTTACTATTTAATATAGGACTTGTTACGGTATCGAACGCGCGTCTCCGTGTTTCTGTTTGGTAAACACTCTCTTGTTGTGCAAACGAGGAGGAGGGTCGTAGCTTATGCAAATAAACGCGAATTGATTTAAACGTACCGAGTTGATTTTTAATCCGCTAGGTAGGGCTGGACACAAACACACACAGGATAGCAGCATATATATCTTGATTTATTCACTGTAAATAGATTTACTCCGCTCGCCGTTAATACGATTACACTGAATGTAGGTAAACTCGGGATGAAAGACAAAAATATTAATTATTTGCACGGTGCGTTATGTTAGGTCAGCGCTAAAAACATCGCCAGACCGATTAATCAGTGTTTGTTATGGATGAAATCCTAGTTGTTTGTCTAAATTAAGTTAGTCTTAAACTAGTTGTACGTTCAACAGGCTAAACTAATATTTTATTTCTCTTTTAATATTCAAAATTTAATTGCATGCATTGTAATTATATTTGCGTGTTGATCGTGCTGGCTGCCCATTCCAATTAAAATCTCTCATACTGGCCGCCTAATATTAGGCCTATTAGAACATTTTTAAAAGACATAGAAAATTAACAAGATAAATATTAAATATATAAATAAGGTATATATTGGTGTATTTACTCTTCCCTCAATCTTTGGTTGCCGTCTTTTTGTTTTCTTCGTGGGTCAGGTACATTTGTCATCGTACTTCCTAACGGCCAGCACGTTTGCAGTACCCTTTCTGAAGACGTATGATTGGGAGGGGGGTCAAATTATTTTTAAAAAATCACAAAATCCCATGTAGGGTATCAAATTATAGGGAATTTAAATTACAGTCTGACTTTGTTTCTCACTTTTGAAAATTTTAGATGTCAGGGCCCAAAAACTGGGTGAAAATTTTGATAAAATCGCAAAAATTCGTGTGGGGTATCAAATTGAAGAGAGTTTTAACTGGTGTCTGAATAATAGTTTTAAGTTTTAAAAATTTCAAAATTTTGTGAACGTAAGGCCCAAAAAAAAGAGATTAAAATTGCAAAATTTGTAAAAATATAACAGAGAGTTAGACTAAAAGGAATTGTAACCTGAATTCGAGTGTTTCGATTTTTTAGTGTATATCGTTCGACTGCGTGCCCTACAATTGATATCTTACTAAAGAAATAGTAAAGAATTAAGATTTTTGTAATTTTTTCTACAATTGAACAATTATCTAATATCAAAATTTACACTGTGACTTTATTAAGCTCTTACTGTTTAAAAATAATAAGAAACAAGAGAATTTATAGTTTCCCTTTGGGAATATTAATTTAAGTTTTCACTAGGACTAAACAAACTGGCATAGATTCAATATTAAATTATTGATTCCATTTTGGTTAGACAAATCAGTTTCGAAACTCAGAGTGCACGTAATAACAAACAAATAATGTAAAAAAAAAATTACGAGAGATGTGCAGTGAAGTTAAAATCATCTCCGAAATCACATTAACAAAAAGTACCATATGGCATTCTATAGGTTATAACACAATATAGGCCTAATTCGCTTTTTCAAAATTTACCAAGTTGGTGACTGGTATAATATATAATTTGTATTATATATCTGCATAGCACACGAGAATAAATGTAACATCAGTATGCATTTTTTCATTTATTAAAAATAGCTTCATCTCTTTGGCATACAGATATTCTGAACCTCGTTGTTTTGCTTCGTTTCGCACTTGTATGGCAATCGGCACATGCACAGAATTAAGTATTCGGCACCAATAACTGACTTTGTACTTGTAGTACTCGTTTTTTCGTTAGTTGCGTAGGGGTGTCTGGCGACTTGGAACCGCGAGGCCGGGAGTAATCGAAACGGGTATTTCGACTTTTCAGTTATCGTTGAATCGGAACAGGTATTTCAACTTTTCAGTCACTGTTATATCCGTTCCACAAAAATAATCGTTCCAAAATACCTGTTATAGGTATATCGGCCCACCTCTAGCTCATTCTGCTTTCAGACACCAGCGTCGAATCGCAGCGTTCTGCACGTGTTTTGTTCGTTTGAGTTAACGTTTCTTATTTTCCTCATGGATACGGGAAACACTGATATCAAAAGTTTTAAAGAAAGCTGAAATTTGGGGCAAGAGACTCAATGACTATTCCAACCTGGTCGTTGTAGATGCCTGTTGGCAAGATATATAAAAGAAAATGTGTGTTTCAGGTAAACTGACAGAGATTAATTTTGTGGAAACTACTTCTCTGTTGTTCCGGTTTTAAGCTAAACCTTCTGAAGCAATCAGTAAACACAGAGCTTCTTCACTGCTTAACTACATGACTGTGACTTATTCTGTATTGTTTTGGCACCTATAATGTGCCTTCACTACACGACCCTAGCTGCGCTTGTCGGCGTCGGTTATAGGAATCTGAAAACACGCCTGCACTCTACTCGTACCCTTACGTGGGACGTCCTGCCAATCAGCCAATTAAGTTTTTCAAATTGCAGACTGAGTTGTTGTTTCCTCTTCATGAAAATGCGGTTTTGCCAAGTAAGCTTTCGGACCCAGGTACTTCACCTCGTTTGCGCGGGAAGATAAACTACAATCACCTGCGTCTGTGTAGCGGAAAATTACCGTAAATACTGTTCTTGTTCCACGTTCTCGTCGATGCGATATAAATCATTTCGCGGTAAACATTATTCTCTTGTATAACATGACATTCCGTCGCACAGTTCTGTGTTTACTAGTTGCGGAAATGCATAATTAGTAATGTGGTGTCATGTACATAGCGGAATGTTCGTTTTCCATGTAATTTGTTATGCAAGTGTTGACAGGTGACGTGCTGATTAATCAAATGATATTGCGGTTTCAGTTGCAATATGCGAAATCAATGCTGTCAATTACTTTTCACATTACTATCTGGTAATACGGTTTTAACCATTGTTTGCTCGAGCTTACATCATATATATCGATATGTTGTTTGAACCCGCGCGTGCGCGTGTGTGATTGTGCGCCCGCATAATAAATACGAAATACCTTTCACACACTCGCTCGCTCACTGATCGGCTCGCGTCTACGACACCTCTTGATCGAAGAAGTTTAAATTTTTCAAGGTTAGGTTAGGTGTTTAGACAAACGAAAGCCGTGTTTTTTAGACAAGAAAGCTTTGACAAAATTTTTGCCCAAAGGACAAACTAAGGATCTGACACTACAATTAATGAAACTTTCCGAATATTTGCTTTCTTAAAGTGTGAAACTGTTATGGAAGTAGCTAATTAAAGGGAATATTAACCTGAATGCAGATATAATATTTAGCTTTTAAAAAGTCAAATGTGAATGCATGGTTCAGGACAAACGAAGAGTTGTAAACGACAGTATTAATTATGATGATTAAGACATATACTCATTTACGAGCATACGGGTGCCTTACTGTTTTTTCGTGATGTTTGAGGCTTGTCCATATGGGTAAGTCTCAGACTGTTTTGGGGTCAAGCCCCCTTCGGCCGGTTTGGAAATGATTATTGGCAGACGTACGCCAGTGCAGGCCGGGCGCTGAGAAGGTGAAGGCACAAGTGTGGCCGTTATAGAGTAGGACAGCCGATTGGGTACGGGGGTGAATGGAATGAGCTTGTGCCGAACTAGTAAGTACAACGGTCAGGACGTGCAGCGAAGGACGCTAAAGATAGAGGGTAGCGTCTAAGTTACAAAGTGGCATCAAGGGTAGGCGGGGGATTCATCATGTGAGGGGCGTGTAAGTCGGATAGGATTGTGAGGTGTTACCGGAGTAGTTAGTCAGTGTAGGCGTCTGTGTTGTTCATCTGCGGTGTCTGTTTGGTGTGTTGGCAAGGGCCAGCAAACGATTAATGAGGAAAGAGGGTTGTTTAGTGTTTCTGGTGGGGGGGGTTTATGGAGCCTGCAGTGGGCTGGATGGAGACACGAGTGTTGCGTTCTTAGCGTATTTTAGGTTTAATTTGGTCAGGAAAGAGTCGTGGTCCGGGAAGAGAGTATTCATAGAGTATAGTGCCCTGTGCGAGTTTGGGGGGACGGCGGAGTATAATTCTAAGAGCTCGCCATTCTTTGACTCTGTAGTAGGGTCGTAGGCGATCGTGGCCTGCGGTAAACAGGATCGTGTGTGCGTACGCCGTTGCCTTACTAGTGAAGCACCCGCTTTAAGAAGGGACATCGTGGATTCGATTGGTTGCGGGGTATATCGTTTTTACGTTGTCCAGTAGAATTCTGGGGAATTCCAGCCCTAATGGGCATCAGTTTAGGAATTTAAAGGCGACCTGACTGCTAGCCACATTATTCCTCTTGCGTACCGCGTTGTACGATCCGCTTTGACGCTGAAGAATCACGCAAGGACATTAAAAGGAGTAACTTTAACTTTTTTTAGACGATTGAAAGTGTTTAAATCTGCCTGAATGGGCAAGAAACCCAATTGCAGGGGAGTCCGGTGGTGGGGTTTCAACCTTTGAGCCTTCAGCCCTGCCTTGGGTTTCGTTCGGAGCTAGACTCCTTCCGCTTTCTCCGCCGTTGGAAATTTTCCTCCTTCATTTTCGAAACCCTTGGCCATTTTCCACCTGTTACCCAAGGCCGGGGCCATATAAATGGGTGCCACCATCCGGATCCAGATGGAACCAGGTTTTTAAACGAGGTTGATACTTCTCCCTCTTTCGAGAGAAGCTCTTTCCTCATCATTTCCATTTGATCCGTTGTAGCGACGGACAATGTAAGAGGATTTGAGCCTTATATATAAAAAGAAGAGGAAGAAGGAGACGAAAAAGAAAAAGAACTTTTAAACTATCATGGATGGTGGAACAAGACGCGATATCCAACCGCTTGGGTTCGAATCTGGTTGTTTGTCCGTAGTAACGTTTGTATCGTACACGTTTCGCGTATGCCACTGTACACAATTCGCTACTGATTTCTGTCTTTAACTTTTAAGTGATTTAATTTAACAATTGTTTGAAGTGCAAAAGTAAAATAATACCGAAGCGAATAAAAAAATGAAAGATACCGATTCAAAGCGACTAAAAAGGACATTGGAAAGGTGAGATTGACACTGGAATGCGGTGGAGTAAAGGGTTAGGGAGAAAAGAGAAAGTGATGGGGAGAAAGAGGGAGAGAGAGAGAGAGATAGAGAGAGAGAGAGAGAGAGAGAGAGAGAGAGAGAGAGAGAGAGAGAGAGAGAGAGAGAGAGAGAGAGAGAGAGAGAGAGAGAGAGAGAGAGAGAGCAGCTTTCAACGTGAAACCTGACTGTGTCTCTGTTTCGTTTGAAGTAGAACTTTGCAAACCGTTTTATAGTAATTTCGAAAGTTCGACATGCTTATTTTTCCCGAAGTGTTTATTTCAAACTTTCGTCGTTCAGTTCCGTTTTTATTCACGTTCCAAGAGTCGTGCTATCTCGCTCACTGCAATCCTTGAACCGAGTTTAAAAGGCTTTCAAAAAGCCAATAATTAACTTTTATCCGTCCATTGCCAAGGAGGGGTGGGTGGCTTTTTTGAATAACTTCTTTTCTTCTCCTTCTCTATGGCTGTCACATTTACTCTCATGTTTTAAGACACAAAAACCAATACCGATTAAAGTCTGTGTCCTCATGGCTTTTGAGTGCGTATTGTGATCGCTGACACTGAAAACCTTTACTTTCACTTTTATTAGAATTTCTATTTTCAATCAATTAGTTTCCTTCCTCGTCTTGATTAAAAACTGTGTGAAATTAGTTGTGGAGTAAATTCTGTTCTGCGTCTTCAGTTAGACTTTTCCTGCTTACCTTACTTTCGATTCCGCGTCCTTCTTCTTTGTCATAACTTTCGTTCCCGTTTCGTTTCGACCACATTCCCTGTCGGTCACATTCGTTGGCGACGTGTACACCAGTAGAGTTGAATAATGTTTGTTAATTTGTTATTTCGCGAATTTCTAGTTTTCGTTGCATATTTTTTCAGACAGAATCTTTTCTCGATTTTTTTGACCTTCTCTTTGACCAACGTAGTTTAGTTAAACAACATTTCTACATATAACTCGCTTTTGACCGTGTCTATTGGATAAACAAGGTCATACATATAACAGTGGTTTCCTAACTCTCGTGTGACATAATAACACTCGAGTAAAGTCAGTCCGCATAGCATATGAATTTATGATAATACGATTAAAATTTTTAAAACATGTAATTCTATTACCTTGATCCGTTTTTATTACTTCCATGTTCCATAAGGAAATGGAAGTATGGTGATGGTAAAAAATCGTGTTCGAGATAAGGGCTGATTCTGATTGTACTACCCTCAAAACTTAAAGAAAAGTAATTTTCTGAAAAGTGTCTGTGTGTCCGTGTGTCTGTGTAGAATTTTTCCTATGTAAAACGATAAACATAGGATCCTGCCGCAAATTCAAACAGAATAAAATAATGTTTTTCATACGTGCTCGAATTGTAGAGGACTCAAGGTCTATTGATTTTGGTAAAGATCAATTAAGGGGGAGGGGTAATTTACCTGCAACGTTTTACGTTTTAACAAGAGTAAAGGACTTAATTCTGATAAATACAGTATCCTTAAAAGAAGGTCATAATAATCCACTGTAAAAAGGTAGATGAAATATCGATAAATGAAGAGGGTATTTGAAGGGGGAGGGGTATTTTCCTGTAAATGAAAATGACAGTTGAAGGGGGAGTAGTTGCCTACTACGTTATCGGCAACAAAGAAGTATTTTTTTGTTAAAAATTCCTTCATGGGCTGTTTGGCTGTGACCCAATGTTTTCTGCAAAGCGATAGGTTTCGGGAGTACCATCGACTGCCATCATCAGTGAAAATCGAGTGCGCTAACGTGAGGTGGTATACGTTAGTGACGACAGTACTGTAGTTAAGGCTGAAGAAAGAAGTAGTTCCTGTGGAAATTTTTCATTTCGAAAATGATTTTAAATATAAATCTTATAACGTGGAAGTCATTTATGGTTCTCCATACCGATATTTTAAGTATAAAATTGAACTTAAAATGAAGATGATAATATTTTATTGTTATGTGTATTAATGCTATATTAAGTGGAAAACTAAAAAAAAAAAACATTACGTCTAATGGCAGTGATATTTCTTATAAGCGCTGTTACTCACATCCACTGTTTTTTTTTTTTTTTTGTTTTTTTTGACTAATAAATAATATCAACTCAGCATAAAGCATGGCCTTGTGCGTGCGGTGGGGTGACAGTGTATATTATTCAGTACCGTAAGTGCAGCTTACTACCTTCAGTGGAGCTGCCCCGTGTAGTGCCGTCGGCTTTTTGCTGTCAGTTTTTGCATTTGTTTGAGTGGTACAAGATGTTCCAACAATACCCCTACATTCCTACATTGGCGGAGATAAGAGTCATTAATGTTGATAAGATTGCTCTCATAGTTGGCTTTAACCGTTTCAGCGATTTAAGAATGACCAAATGTCTGTTTCATTTTGCGCACACGCGCGCGCCTTAACTTACTGACAACTACCGCTCATTGCTCTTCATGCGAATGTGTTCAAATATTGCTGCTTGCATGTAATATAAAAAAGAGAGAGGGGGTGAGAGAGATGAATGAGAAAGATAGGGGGAATGTCCGTGAGGCGCGCGCAATTCTCGACCATAACAATAACGGCATTACGTTTATCAACACTCTAGTCCAGCGGTTCCCAAATGCCAGGTCGCGACCCGGTACCGGGTCACGAAAGCAAGATGCAGGGTCGCAGAAAAATTTTACGAAATTTACGAAAATATGTTATTTAAAAAAAATAATCTAATTAAAATAAGCGCCTAATAAAGTCACTAGATATACATCTATATCAAGTGACTAATAATACATAATAGGGTCTGTATGTAATTAGGCCTAAATACATAAGTACATAAAAGTACAGAAAACCTGAAAAATTCGCAACGTTTTACTGATTAACTGATTTTTTTAAATAGGAGCAAGAAATACATAGTTTAAAATAGCTAAAAAAAAACACAAGAAAATCTAACCACGCGTGACACTGGACAGCCTTAATATAGCGTTCATGGACGTATTTTGGTTTCTGCGCAAGTCTGGGCAGTGATGACGTTTGTGTACTTCCCTGGGCGTTTCCACTATAACCTCATATTAATAAATACGTGTTCAGCGTGTGACAGTTTAGTTCTTATTTTCATGCGTGTATTCTCACTCTCAGTGATTATTTGTTAGTTATTAGTTCAGTTACTACGTACTATTTTTTGTATTTATTACATACTATTACATATAATTTATCAATGGATAAATGGTTAATAAAACATCAAAAAAACAATGTGCCGGTTAGAACCGATAAACAATCAAATGATGTGCAGACTAAAACAATTTTTGTGGGTGATACTAACAATAAACAGTTAAGTGACAGTCAGCCAAGCACGAGTTCTGAGAGTGGCACTAATAAACGGCCGCATGATGTGTTATCCATTACACATGCAAAAAAGACGAAAACAACCTGGATCCGACAGTATTTTGACGATTATATAAAATTTGGTTTCATGAAAGGTGCTGATGAAAAACCATTGTGTGTTGTCTGTTGTACGGCACTATCAAATGAGTCCATGAAACCTTCAAAATTGAAGCGCCACTTAGAATTAACACAACCGACCTACATTAACAAGCCGATAGATTTCTTTATAAATAAAAAGAAAGAATTCATAGCTAGCAAGAAGACTATGACTTCGAATTTTTCTCAAGGTGCTTTGTCTGAAAATCTAGTTATGGCTTCTTATGAAATATCGCAATTAATTGCTGAAACTGGGTATCCTCATACAGTTGCAGAAAAGTTAATAGTTCCAGCAATGAAAATATTGGCATCTCGAATATGTGATAAAAACAGCAAAACAGCATAAATATGTTGTCTCTCTCCAATAACACAGTGAAGCGTAGAATTGTGGAAATAGCAGATAATATCGAGGAAACTGTTGTAGGTCGCTTAAAACGGTGCAGTTTTTTTTCTCTTCAAGTCAGTGAAAGTACAGACATATCGGACAATATGTTTTGTGAGATATGACTTTGAGTATACATCTAATGAAGAATTTCTATTTTGCAAACCATTAAATACAAGAACAACAGCAGAAGACATTTTTAACTTGATTGACACTTACATCAATCGAAATGACATTGACTGGAAAAAATGCGTGGGACTGAGCAGCGATGGTGCCCGCGCAGTGGCAGGCGTCCGTATGGGGCTTTTTCCAAAAATAAAAGTCATGGCACCAGAATGTGTATGGGTGCATGGCAGCATACACAGAGAAGCTTTGGCCATAAAAAAATGCCATTGCTTTTGCAAACTGCTATGCAAGAGTGTATAAAAATTATAAATTTTATAAAACATCGTCCCCTGAATTCCAGGTTATTCACTCCATTATGTAAAGAAATGGGTAGTGAACATAAACATCTTCTTTTACATTGCGAAGTACGATGGTTATCCAGAGGGAATGTTTTGAAGAGACTTTTTGAAATGAGAGAAGTAGTTTTAATGTTTTTAAACCAACATCCCCCAACGGCTAAGGATGCAATATTTGAATTTAAAGATATTTAATGAAGAAATTTGTGTTAGTGGTTGAAACCACAATCAAAATGATCAATATTGCACACCACTATATGAAAATTATTCCGATTAGTGCTTTCAAGCTTCACAGCTCATCGTCAGATCAGGAATAGACTGAAAATTGGTGTGCAATATTGATCATTTTGAATTTAAAGATAGTTTTAGTGATGTTAATTGGTTGATTAAGTTGTCCTACCTTTGTGACATTTTTGATTTTTTAAATAAAATAAATCTTTCGTTACAAGGCAACAATGTTACTGTATTCAAAGTGCAAGAAAAGATGGAAGCTGCGATGAAAAAGCTCAGTTTGTGGATCCATCGTGTGGAAGCAGGAAATTATAATGCTTTTATCAAGCTAACTGAAGTGCAAAAAGAGTACAATATTACTTCCATGCCTGATGAAATTTCAAGTGCTCTCAAGGAACACCTGATAGGATTGCATACAAATCTGAAAGAATATTTTCCTCCAATTAATCGCAACAAAGCACGGATAAGAAATCCTTTCACAATTAATATAGAATCAGAAACGGAATTATTGGATTCAGATATTGAATCCATAATTGAACTGTCTTGTGATACAGCGCTTAAAGATAGTTTTGACAAAATACCATTGATGGATTTTTGGCTATCCTGTCGCCAAGAGTATCCATTTTTGGCACAAAAGGCAATCAAGTTTCTAATGCCTTTTGTCACAACTTACAAGTGTGAAACAGCCTTCTCAACACTTGTTTTTCTAAAAAATAAATACAGAAACCGATTAGATGTCGAACCCGATTTAAGAATAAAGTTGTCATATTTTTCTGCAGACCTGAAATTTCTAGTTGACGAGAAACAGCATCAAACTTCCCATTAACAATTTTTTATTGTTTTACTGTACTTTTACATTTTTGTTACTTTAATAATAAATGAAAAATCTTTGAACAATAAAATTTGTTTCATTTTACCAATAAGGCAAAAAATTTTTTACTGAATCACGAAGGAAAAATATTAAAATATCCTGGTCACGAAAAAAAGTTTGGGAAACGCTGCTCCAGGTCAGTGTTTCCCAAAAGCATAATTTGCCGAGTCGCGAAGTTAAAATGTTGAAATAACTGGGTCACGAAAAAAAAAGTTTGGGAAACGCTGCTCTAGTCCATAAAGCTCAATGCTTTTTTCTAAGGTTTGCCCAGACTATAGAAATAAATTAGAAGATATATAATATCATGAAAAGTACTAGACGTTCTGACGATGGGGCAGGCGAACGCCTTGTACGTTTGTTTCAAGAACTGCACGCGTTACTTTAATAATGACTTTTGTTATTGTCTTACTAAGACTCCTTTATCAAGGTACGACAGTACTATCTTATTCCTGTTCGACTGCAGTCCTGTCTTCGCTTCTTCTCAGTGTTTACATAAGTCTGTGTCCTCGGCCTCTGTCCCCTTCTTCAACCTTTTTTGCAGTCTCCGCTGACTTTCCAGTCTGTGTCGTGGTATTCGTTCTGCATGCCCCAGTCAAGGAATAATTCTCTGTATCACTAATTTAAAATATTTTGATTTGGAATATAGGCCTATAAAACAGTATCAAAATAAATGTTCAGCGGACTTAGTGCGTACGTAGGGGTTCTTTTTTATTGCGTACAGTTTTTCTATGGTTGTGTTTAACTTTGTAGATGGTGGTGGTTTATTAATTTTCATTGACGGTACACGCTTGTTAGTGAACGAACTTCGGGTAGGCTTAAGATTGTATTCAATGTGTTAGTTTAACTTGCACCTGAATACGACCACAGATTGTTTACATGTCCTAGTTCCCACATCTATAACACTTCAGTCTGCCATCCTTTTTTACTTTATTCTTTGGCGCCAATCGTTGAGTCTCTGTTCCTTGTTCTTCCTCTTCATCGTCTGTGCCGTCGCGATCTTTTAGCGCACGTACTTTATGACTTGCCAGACCAGACGCTGACTTGGTGGCCTCAAATTGCAAAGCATATACCAGGGGTGTCCACACTATTCTGGCGTCTTGCCATTCGTAACTCTTGCTGTAGTTCGTTATCTCGGACACCATCAGTAAATGTCTGCATCGCAAATCTCATTCGAAAACCTGGCCCTTCAGGATAGGCCAGTCTAATTAGTCTGTCGACAATTGCTTCAAACTCTTGAAGATTCTCCCCGGAACGTGTACTGCTGTCGCCTTGCTCTCAACTGAGTGTAGTACACATCTCACAAATGTTTATCACCATACCGTAATTCTAAAGCTTTTATCAATTCGGCATAGGTGTTCTGGCTGTCAGATGGCGCTTTCTGTAATAGTTCTGCCGCAGGTTCTTTTAAAGCGAGAAAGGGCGAAACTGCCTTGTCTTTCTCCGTCCAATTATTTGCGCTAACAGCGTCTTCAAATTGCTGAAGATATGTCGCCCAGTGAGTGCTTCCATAAAACGTTGGGGCCTTGACATGAACTGCACCAACCGCAGGCAAAGTTACTTTGTCTATTGTCTTATTTTCTTTGTCTTTACCATTGGTACAGTCTGTTCAAAAATTTGTTTTGAACCGCTTGGCCGAAACGTTGTGTGATAATTGTAACGATGGGTATTGCCCGACCGAACCCTTTTGATAATATTTACGTACCATCAAAGGTTATGTTTAAAGTTCGTAAAGTATTCTTCAGAATTGTGGTAAAATAACCATAAAACGTGGCTAACCATATTCACCTTAATAGGCGGATTCATCGATGCACGTGCAAATTAATTAGATTGAAATGGAAAGGAAACGGATGACACTGTCTGATTAACATTACAGAAACTTATGCAATTGTGCCGTGATAAAGTTTAATTTCGGGGGGTGGGAGTGTTTTAAGCGGGCAAACGTCCAACTGGAGAAAACGATTTATTGGAAAACTCGTTTCATTTGATTCGCGCCTCGAAGAAGATTCGTATCATTCATGCGGAAAACAGAAATCGCGAGTCGAAGAAAAGTTGAGGCGATGAAGTTTTACAATATAAGCACCAAACAAACACGGTAAGAGATGATAACAGATGGGTGAATAACTAAGCAGAGGGATCAGTTCACGTGTTGCGAGCAATGGGGCATAGAAGTATTACCAAGGTGAAAGAAAGTAGAATCTCGTGGACCGGTGGTGGCTAATTACACTTTTGTGAAAGGCCCTTTAAATATTATCAGCACGAGGGTGGCGAGGGGTTATACAATGAGGTATTGAGGCAACGTGAATGTTGAAAAGTGAAGAAGAACGTATTTGGTGGGTGGAGGGGGTGTATTCTAAAGTGTGAAAGTAGGAACTTTATGCTGGGGGAAAGACGAGCAGGAGTGGATGCTGAACTTTGATTATTACAGTGGAATGTTTTACAAAGTTCTGACGGGCCGAGTCAAGTTACACCACCCGTTCTCTTCCCACCCGCCTATCTTTCACTTTTAATCATCACTACCGTTCTGTCAACGATATTGTTTTCTCTTTCTTCCTTCCCCTTTGCCTGTTTGCTTCAGTACGAAAGGTCTTGGTACGGTTTCCTTTCCTGCCATTAAGTTTTCCTACTTTATCGTTTAATTGTGCAAGAGCGCAGCAGATAATCCCAAAAGCAGATTTTTCTTATTGCGTATTTGAATGGCCACTCTGATCTCATGTTAGTCATTTCATTTTGAAAAACAATTTTGTAATTCGTAATAACGACTGAGTTAACTCCATTCAAATAAATATTTTTGTATTTGAATAAACGTTTCTGAACAAGACCCTTACAGCTGACGGTCGATTGTATGATATTGTTACTAATAAGCTCCATGAGCTTTAACGAAGGACTTTTATTATTTGATAAAATCAGGTTAATAACGTTTAATATTTAAAACGGTCTTTTTGACTTCCATTTTTGGCCCTTTGTGCATCTAAAGTTGAAAAATTTTCTGAGTAAACGCTACATTCGGATTTTGGTTAAAATTCCCTTCAGTCGATGTCACAGGGATTTTTATAATTTTTTTCAAAATATGGATCACTGTTTTGGGTCTTGGTGTCGTAAAGTTTTTAAAATTCCGAAACTGAACCCTATATTCAGACTTGGGTAAAAAGTTTTATTAATCTGGGTACCCCATATGTATTTATTTATTTATTTATTTTTTTTTTATATTTTCCCTCTCATATGTTTGCTTCGTGCCCCTATTTTGGGGGGATCAGTGTTACAAATAGTGGAGGTCTGTGGGGTAAAAGCATGAACATGTGTGCTAAGTTTTACGAAAATATGTTGATGCGTTCAAAGGTTTTCGTTAGGACAAACGGACAGGGAGACAGATGCTAAACTCGCTTAACTCGTTCAATTATTTCGGGATCTAGGCTTACAGCCCGTTCCGTCTTAAGTAACGCCATCTTCTTCTGGACCTACATAGGCTACAACTCATTTTTCTTTGGGGTCTGCAATTGACTAACTTTTTTTTTTTTTTTTTTTTTTTTTTTTTTTTTTTTTTTAAGATATCGCTTATCTCGTTTCCATTACAATGAGCACTGTCTAATCCTGTCGTCCATTCTGTATGTCCCACTCTGCCTTACATCTTCATTGCTAATTTGATCGCAAAGGGAATCACCTTTCACTCGTCCTAAGAATTTCATTTCAGGGGCTTGGATGCGCTGAGTACGTTTCCGCAACGCCCACACCTCGAATTCATAGGTTAGCAACTTTGTCTCTCGTGTTTTTTGTTAAGTAGCGTGCGGTGTATCCCAAGGAAGAGCGAAAGAGACCTTCCAGGAACTCAAAGGTAAAGCAGAAGAGATAGGATTATAGGTTAATGCAGATAAAACAAAGGTTATGATCACCACTCGAAGGAAAACCAGGAAACCTGAACAGTTCGAAATCGAACCACTAAACCTGGAAATAGTTAATCAGTTTAAATAGTTGTGATATTGGATGGCAGAAGATAATGAAGAAATAAACGAAATAAGGAAAAGGATACAGGCCGCAAACAGAGCATATGCTTCGTTGACAACTATATGCAAGACAAGGAATATCCACCATCAGTCCAAGGTCACATTAGCCTATATAAAGTTATGATTAGACCGGTGACAACATATGGCAGCGAGGCTTGGGCTCTGAACAAACAAGCCGCTGACATAGTCGATACCTTTGGAAGGAGAATTTTGAGGAGAATATATGGACCAATCCAAGTCAATGGGATATGGGGAATGCGTCACAATGAGGAACTATTCAAGCTGTATAAAACAACGATCTGGCCACCACTATCCGACTGCATAGATTGCAATGGGCAGGACACATCATTAGGATGGAAGACAACCGAATACCTAGGAAGGTACTGTTTAGTCAAATCGAGGGTAGAAGGTCTGTCGGAAGACCCAAGCATCGCTGGATTGACGCAACGGCGAGGGATACTGATACTTTACTTAAAATAAAACGATGAACAACGATCGCCAAGAACAGTGAAAAATGGAGGGGGATGATTATGGAGGCTAAGGTTTGACTCCGAACTGTGACGCCATAGAAGAAATAAAAGCAGCGTGTGGTGTACGGTACCAAAAATCGGTTTCGGTATTTATGAAGTTTACTGGTGATGTCAGTCTCGGTGTCATAACGTCGTAGAAAGTTAAAATGTAACGCCTATTCTGTAGGTTCACAATTGACCTTTGAATGCACTGCACTTTTTTCTAAAAAACATGACAATTGCTAATTTTCAGACAGTGTCAAATTATAATCCTTACATATAAGGCCCAAGCCGTCATCCTCTGTCTTTTGCAAACTTACCCGCAGTCATCCATAAACAACGTTGTATGCATACAGTCACAAGTGTGGTATCGAACCGCGTAGAACAGCTGAGAACATTCTCCACTCCCCCCGTCCAGTGTGGCAGATGTTACGTCATTCAAGTAGGTGGTTCTAGTGTGTTCCAGGAACACTTGAGATACGCATTAAGCCGCCGGGGTTCAGTAAGGAGGAAAAGCTGTACTGGACGTCAGCGCGGCCTATATAAAGCCATAGCAGCGGGGTTGTCAGTTCAGTTACGTGAGCAATTTTTGTTAGCGCGGATCGAGTGTTTGTCGAAGTGAAGAATTATTTTGTTAGTACAATTGTGTTTTATATTAGTGCCATTTTTATTGCGTATGAACAATTTTTATTTGATATATTGTAAGAGACTATCTTGTTCATTACAAACTGTTTAATTATGATAATAATTAAAGGTGGCGATTAGTGACTTAATTGGTGTCTTGTATTTTGTTTTCCACTGCACCATACGTTGATAAGTAGACGGTCGTAACAATACATTTATGAATCGGGGGGGGGGGGAATCTAATTCCAAGATATATAGAACGTTCCCAGTATATACAATAAATAAGGTGGTCATGGAGGTGGTAAATATGGGGGGAGGGGAAGGTGGTGTCATCCCGTTTTACAGAACTTCAACAACGCTTGAAGCATTGAATTCCCTTTATTGGATACTGCATAGAAAACAAATTGTTATTAAAATGTGTGGAATGGAATTAGCAACTGTTGTTAGTCATACAGATGTTGTCACTATAAACATAAACAATGATATTTTGTGGTTTACCCGAATCCGTACTTACTAAATGTTAGCGTTTCAATAATGGTTGTGGTGGTTGTGTTGAATAATTCACTTGTCTGCTGTAGTGCAGAGTCGCGAACATCACGATACGTTGACCTTTAGTTTTCAGTTAATCGTATTAAAATCCTATCGTAACGGCCGTTGCTTTGAAAAGATTACAAATAACTTCCAGCAACGTTTGGCCAGGTAAATGGTCACAATTTAAAATATTTCTGTCGACGTTTCGAAAACGTTTTTCGTCTTCGACGTCATGTTCCTAAGACGCTCATTTGAGCACCTAAACCGCAGGAGGTGGGCGAAAAAATTAATTCTTCCACCGATTGGTCACGATAGGCACTGAGACGTAAGGAGGCGAGAGTTACTCACTGACTACAAACTTTAAAAAGAACATGTGTAGTTATTTTTAGTGATCGTGTAATTTAATATTAATTTTCCAACGTTAGAAAAAAAATTAAGTCTTATGTGGACCATATAGTTGCTAACGGAACAGTCAGATCGTTGCATGTGGACAGTATCGGGAGAATACTACACTTTTAAAAACACATTTAAAGACTTCCGACTGTTAACCGTTTGACTAAGGCAGTTACTACCAAAGGTTTCAATAGACATATATCAAAATATAAATGCTTCAATACTCAGCTAAGTGAGTAAAGATTAATGGAATAAATGAAGATTAATGCAAGTGATCATATTTTGTAAAATGGCAAGGATGGAAAGAAGGATAGTTTTCAGAGGTACACTCTAGGGCTGGGGACAGATGTTATTGCGAGGATGGCGGATCATCAAGAAGCGCCCCAGGGCGTTTGACCCGAATCGGCGGTGATGATTCTGAGGCGCTGATAGTTCGCAGGTAAGGGAAGGAGGAAGTCGCAGCTGCAGCAAAGAGAGTTACAGCCAACGACCGGACAAACGCAGGCAAGGTAGGAACTCGAAGACCCCTTCGGATTACGTAATTTCTGACAAACAAATGAGACCCTATTTTAACAGAAACCTTACTTTAACAGAAAACAGTGCTCTTACCCACTTAATCGTATTTCAGTTTACTCCTATTTTATTTTCCTTAGTAGTTATAAGTTTTCCTTAATAGGCCTACCTACATTCGTACGCATCATTCAGTTAACTATCTTCGTTGTGAAAAAGTTTAAAATTGCGCTTATTACAGAGGTTGGCAATCATTACTCACTTTCCTGTTGGAAATACTTTTGGAGTTGTAGAGAAAAAAGTCAAACAAGTCTGTGGTTGCTTGCTCTTGATAAATATTTTTCAAACTGTACTCATAGTTTCCACAGAGCGATGAGTCATTTCGCTTTGCAGTCAACAACTTTGCAGGAATTTCTGTTTAATAATGTTATTCATGGAACAGTGCAACGAGGGAGAATGAGTAGTGGGTAAGGGAAACTATTAACAACAGGGCATAAAGTAACATAGTCGAAGTTAAACAAAGGTCTTTAATATTGTATCTGGGTTGTTTCTACATACACAGTGTACTGGTAACGAGTGACTTTCTCAACACAGAACAATCTCTAGTTTCTCAACTATGAACTCACCGACGGTGAACGAACTAAATCTGTACCATCTGACTTTCCCTTTTTATTTGCAAATGTTAATTGTATACTTATATGGGTAGGCTAGTATTTATTATTATTTATTGTTCGTATATGATGTTTCTAATTAGAAAGGCACGTTTGAAACGTTTATCGAGTTTCCTTTTTTTATAATAAACAAACAACTCCCCTGACTGCTGTAGCCGCATTTAAGGAAGCGAACAGGGCATTTGCCTCATTTCAGTCAAGTCGCCTGTTCCACGAAATCAACACAAAATCGTACTTAAATGAGTATATTGGCTCTTCTACATGTGCAAAGCGCACAAATATGCGATCTGTTTACCGTGTCCGACACCATAAACTTTTCTGGCCAATAACCTGTTTTACACTCATGCGTTTTCAGTCATGCTTTCCCGTACGCGAAACAGCGTAAAAGTTTGCGTTTGGTAAAACCAATCGAGTATTCACGCGCGATTGTAAAACTGTAAGAAACGCTTTCATGTTCTTTCGCGCAAGGAACCGCGACAACTTATAAATTCACGCGAAAGAATGTGTGTGTAAACGACAATCGCGCACGCTTTACTTGGCGAAAGCTACTCCGTGGAACGTCTGCAAGTTGCACAATTTCTTTTGTACTACAAGGTTGTAGAATGTACTTCCGACAAAGAAATATCATACTGGCCACAATTTTTGCCGGTGTGACCGTCTTGTTAACAAAATAGAGCCGAAAACGGGGGATGTGGGTTAAAGATTATAGACACCGTTGTAGTCACCTACCCTTGTTGGGGATTTAGCGTGAACATAATCGAATAACAAAACAACTAACTGTTATACAAAGCGATCGAGCGACAACAAACTCATAACATATAAAATTATATAAGCGAACGAACGAGTACAACACACTAGGGACTAGGTAAAACTCTACCTCTCCAGGACGTGAGCAAAGGAATGTGCGTAGGCCTACGTGATTACCGACACGCTTTCATTTTGTACCCCTTCGCACATACAGTCTTTCCCGTGCGAAAGCTCTACTGGGCCCAGTCACGTCAGAAAGCGTTTGTGTGTAAAGCCAGCTAATGATTAGTTAACAATCCTCCTCCTTTGTTCTTGTACCTTCGTGATGTTATTTTATAGTCTGCTATCAGAGTTTAGTATCTACTTGTCGTCTACTTGTAACTCTTCTAGCCTGCAGTTAGCCTGCACTAAATGTATTGCTTCGGATAAGTCTCTAATCCGTCTTCTTATGAATCTATTCAGTAGCGGACTAAGGGTGGGGGGGGGATGGACCGTCCGGGCCTCAATTAGTTGGGGCCTCCAGATTTGGAAAATTAAGTTTTTGTGTGGTTTAATTTATTATTTTATTTGCAACTGTTCTATTGTCACGCCCTGAAACGCAACTCCAGGAGAGATCCAGGTCGATCGATTCCAAGAGTTTTTCACAATATTTTGGAATCTACCTTACAACCCTACCTCACAAAGTGTTTACAGATATTAAAAAAACACTTATCAAGGTAATATTATTATTAGAAATACACTAAAAACGAAGCGTCAGTTGAACCTGGGGTCAGTGCCTCACCACGCAGTCGGAAGTCGCAAATGGAACCCCAAACAGGACGAAAGGAAACGTCAGTGGTAGCGACTCAAGAAGGCCGTGCCTCTGTATGAAAGTGTAAACGGTGGAGAAATATCGGGCGATAACATGTAGACCTACGCTAAAAGAGATTACACCAGAAAAACAATGTTTCAGGACACCAAGAATTTATTTAAAAATTCTCATCAAATTTTTACCTACCAGTGGATAATTCAGAGTTCGGAAATCGAGTCAGTTAGTCGAATTTTCCGAGGCCAGAATTAGAAAACGGCCATTTTAGAAAGTTCACCTTATTTGAACTAAAACTGCTAACTGACTTGAAAAAAACTGCATTGTTTGCAGCAATGATAAATTTGTTTTGCAGTGTGTAAGTTTATTGTATATATTATAAAGTACTGTAATAAATTTAATGCAGTCTATAAATAAGACGTACTTCTATTAGTTCTTTAAACTCTGTGTACTAAAGCTTCTTATAAAGTTTCCTAACTAGATGTATCAATACAATAATTAGACAATAAATATGTAACTGTAAAATCTTTTTTCTATGTATTACTTAAAGAAGATAAAGATAAATTGTATTATAAACACCCGTCTTATGGAAGGGGGCCTCAGAAAGATATCCGCCCCGGGCCTCCAGTGGCCTAGGTACGCCACTGAATCTATTTATCCATCAGTTGAGATAGCGGATCTGCCTTTAGGTCGTGTACCTTTTGTTTCACTGTACTACTAGGTTTCCAGTTTTGTTAACTTTCACTTAACTTGAACTGTAAGTTAATTACAAAAATAATGAAAAAACTATATTACTACTTGTGGACGCAGACACAATCGGCCATTTGTGTGTGTGTATGTGAGCGCGCGCGTACGAGCCCTAGCCCATTTACTCTAACCGTGAAGACGTTTTTATCATCCTACAAAAACCTATTAAACTTTTGATAATCTGAAAAACCTGTTATCGTTTTGTATTATTGTCCTGTTAAAAATGGATTTAATAAACCAGTATTTCAAGATACGCCTACTTTATATTTGTGTTTAAAGGCACTTTACAACATTCCAGAAAAATAATCTCTGCATTTTTATATAGGCCTATATTTCGATCCTTTCAGCCTTGTACCGCTCTTACAAAAGTTTAAATATTTACGATAAATCTTTATCTGTGTGCGCGCTTGTGTGTGTTTGAGAGAGAGAGAGAGAGAGAGAGAGAGAGAGAGAGAGAGAGAGAGAGAGAGAGAGAGTGAGAGAGAGTTACCTAAAAGACCCATGTAACGTGTGTTGGTCCTGTCCGTATAATAAATTATTTAGCTAATGTGACAAAGGTGTCGGAGTAGTGGGAGGGGGAATCGACGTGCTGTTTTTGCGACCACCGATTCACCGCTGCCCTGATAGCGGTTCCCAACAACTTACCGGGCGCTGGTTTCATTACAAGTCGGAATTATTTCACGTCCCACTAGCACACCCGAGTTGCGTCACGTCGCGGCAGAGAAATTGAATCAACGAAAATGCCTGTAATAATTCTGTCAAAATATATATTAGAATCGAAATATTGTAACTGTTTATTTCTACGTCGAAATTTAAAATATTACTGACGCTGTTTTCATTTTTGTTACGCTGTAGCGATTTTCATCGCGATGGAATTAAATCCACGTCAGAAATAGTAAAACGATCACAAGTATCGATTGAAGACTCGTTGGGCAGTTGGTGAAACATATTGCCACAAAGGTTTTTTAAAAACACACAAACATTTGGTAAGTTTCACAATTTGTTCTTAACCTCTCACAATTGTTTCTGCCTATTAGGCTATTTAGTTATATTTAGTCGTTCTTTGTATTCAGTTGTTCTTAGCAGCTCTTTGAGAATAGCCTAATAGGCTGAAACAATTGTCACAGGTTAAGAATAAATAATTGTGAAACTTACCAAGTGTTTGTGTGTTTTTTAAAAAACTTTGTAATCACAAGTATGTTTTTAACCATTTCATAAAATCACACTTAAACGAACCACTGTGTATACCACTACATCATCCAAGTCCTGAATACTTTAGGTAGTGTGCTGTGTCCATTCTCATATGATCTTTTTAATTGAATGGGGTTGTAATTGATATTTGTCGTGCCCCACGATTGGCCGTGCCATTTATATTTAGTGCAATTATGCTAATTTATATGAATTATTAAATTATTCAATTAATTTGAATATTTATCAAACCAATATGATTTACATAAGTATGTTATTCTGACAATTCAGTGGGTGATTTGAGTGTATGCACTGTTAATTAGCATAATTATTGAGACTCTTTGTAAGCAATAAGATAAAATTACTTGAAACATGACAAATTAATTATTCGAGGTTAATTGCAATAATGAACGCAAGATATAGGTACCCAATAAATACTTATTTATTACACATTATTGATTACGCAAATTCTTGACCTATAAATGACATCATGCCCTGTAAATACATTCAACAAAACACATAATAACATAAATCATAATAATGTTCGTTTCGTTGTTCCCTGAAAAACAAGACATACAATGCTATCAAATACAACACAATAATCTATATATATGCACAAACAATAAACAATCAAATATACTTCATTCTAAGCTAAATGCGTTCATTAATGCCCTCAGATGGATGACTTTAATATTTAACATTATTAATTTTACGATTTATATAGATCTCTCGGGAGTAGCTCTTTGAAAAGAGACAGTGCAGTAGTATGTATCAACTAGTATTTAAAAACATAAGGACTTAACTTGTAAAATGCATATCCACAAATTCCATCGGTGGGAGATTCTATCCTTAATGGGTTCCTTGTACATGGTTATCGCTGTTGATCGATGCGCACTGACACTTTTCACTTGTGATAATTCCACTCGCGTTATGTGATGTCGGAATTTATCCGCTTGTGTATAAGTGTCTTTACAGTTTTATGTGTTAAAGGTGCAATCATCAGCATTGGTGTGGTTTGATTCAGGGCTTGCTGTAAGCGTGTTTCAGGTAGGTAATTACTTTGTCTACCTTGGACGTGATGTGTGCTATGTGTGCACTAGTGCTTGTGTTAATCCATTTAGTTCACATGCCCAAAATTTAGAATCATTATGGTTGGATAGTGTTTTATAATGACTGAGATTGTCGCACAATGTTTTACTATCGAAATGTTAATTCACTCGTACTGCATTATATTGCGAGCCGAACGTACTCGTACGTCTCTCGTATACACCTGGCATTTAACGATATTGATGTATGTTCGCACTACTTGTCACTGCGTTAAGTTCGGTAACTCGGATAATCTATCGACACACGTTTTGTAGAACTAAGATTGAGTTGAAATGTCTAAGTTCGACTAAGACCGAGACTTGGTTATAACTGTATCACTGACTAACTAACTGATTTGAAGTTGAGTAAGTCGGAGTAAGTACCGAATAAACTATTACGACTGTTAATCATATTACTACTATCACGACTACTGAGCAATTACTACTATATTACTGCCGCTACTATTACTACTATATTATTGCCGTCTTACTGCTCTATTACTACTGTATTATTGCCTTCTTACTGCTCTATTACTACTGTATTATTGCCGTCTTACTGCTCTATTACTACCGCTCCGCGTCCTCGTAAACAGTTTTTATCAATCACCATATACCAGGGTGCAAGTTTCTCACCTCCACGCCTACGGCCGTTGTTGATAGGTTCATAATTTCCTTCCACCTTGTAGATTCTTGGTCATCGGTTTCCTGATTCGTCGTCCAAGTCGTCACTACTCTCTCCACCAGTTCCTTTGGAAGATGCCAAACTCTGGTTGGTCGTCGGGCATCCCCCGAAGTACCCCAGCGACGAACGTTGCGTTGTTTCTTGGAAATGGAGCAATTGCCCGCCTGTCTATCAACCTTTTGTTTCCCTGTTGTCGAGGCTCTCTGATATAGCTTTTGTTAAGAGTCTGCAGCGTTCTGGTCCATTGTTCGTTCACCCTTCATTTTTTTCCGTCAATTACCAACTCTTCGCTGGGCGTCACTCCTAGTCGGCTCCCACGCTTTCTAGTTGTAAATCTGACTTGACGTTGGGCTTGTTTTCATGCTGGGCTGAGTACGTATCTCGTATTCATTGAATACCCGTCCCATTGTCTACATATTCGTCAAGATTTCTCTGCACACTTTGTTGTTGAGTGTTTCTTTCATACATACGCGTGTTACAACTTAACCCCCACAGCATGTGTTCCATCTCGCTTCTGCGTAACCAGGCTACTGGACTCTGCCCTTTTGTTTTGTTTGTTTTGGTGTCGTAAATCGTAGCTAAGTTTGTTCTGTCAACGATGTTCCCAGTTTTCTATTGTTACGTGTACTCGGACGTTTCTTCATTGCTTCTCCACTGGCGTCGGGTCTGACGTGTGTCTAATCGTTCTTATTTACGACTCGGGCCTGGGTTGTTAACTCGAGTGTGTGCGAGCGTACCTCTTGATCACAAAATTATAAATTTTTAAAATATTTGAGCACTATATCTTCATAGCCGATATACCAACAAATGATACTCGCTGACGACACCGTCATAATAGCTCTGAATTAAATCCTTCACATTGCTTCCAGAATCTCCAGTACCACTTCAACCACCTACAAGACTGGTATGTAAGGTCAAACCAGGCGAAATCATCACATAATACAAACCGGCAAATACGCTGTATGGGAACAATAGAATATCAAGTACCGGTTAAAAAGCAAGTAAAATGTCTCTGATTAACGCTTAATAGAAAATTAATACATAAACATCAAACAACTGTTAAAGAAGCTGAAATAAACAAAAAACTAGTAAAATTAAATTAACTACATCTTTGGACGCAAATCGCAACTTTGTACAAAAATAAACTCTTTCTGTGCAAGTGTATACTGAAACATGGGCATGGGCATGGGCATAACGGTGTTCAACTATGAAGTTGTCCGACCAATACAAAGACTTCAGTCAAGAATACTAAGAATTATATTCAGTGCCTTTTTGGTATGACAAAAAGAAAACGCTTAACTTCGGCTCAGACCAAAGCCAAGCAACAGACTCTTGTAGAAGACGAGAGCAGAACAATCTCTATGAGCTGTCTGAAGGGACTAGAAGACAACAAAACATTTAAAACACGGCATTTTTGGGCTTCAGAGAGAAGTTTGGTAGACTATAAGGAATTGAGATATCTCAATTTCACAAAGCTTTTCTTTTCAACTCCACAAGGTAATTTTTAATGTAATTTGTAAGTTATGAATCGATCTGCAAGCGACGCCAAACTGTTGCAGGAGCCGCGTACGGTTTGGCCCTCTTTGCTCTATATTATACACACACAAACACACACCAGATGACGTCCCGGCATTATATTAATATGTCAGCAGCCAGCGCCGAGTGCACTCTCCACTAATTTCCGGTATGCAAACACACGGTTGGCAGAGTTTCGCTTTATTGAAAGCTTTTGTGCGCTTATCAAACATTTGTGTTTGACATAAGGACACACTTACGGCTGCTGCTGTACTGTGAACGCACATATAAATTGAAGTACGTTCGAATGCGTTCGAAACCATCCCCCCCCCCCAAAGAAAAGTACCACTATTAATGTTAGTGATTTTGTTTTAATATGCTGAATTTATGATCTTTATTCTTTCTGTTTTCTGTTGCTTATCTATATATTTTTTTCTGTCTTGGATGTTTTCCTTATCTACCCCTCTGTCTCTTTACCTGCCGTACCGTTCTCTCTCTCTCTCTCTCTCTCTCTCTCTCTCTCTCTCTCTCTCTCTCTCTCTCTCTCTCTCTCTCTCTCTCTCTCTCTCTCTCTCTCTCTCTCTCTCTCTCTCTCTCTCTCTCTCGCCTCTGACGTTTCTTCTCAGTATATCTATGTTTCCCCTTAGTATCCTTAATTTCTCCCTTCAAGTCTAAATGATTCTCTCTCGTTTTGTCCTTTTTCGTTAATCTCTCTATCTCTTCCTGGCAAACACATGTGCACGTCCGCGCACTCTCTTCACTCCATATAGGTAATCGGATTTCTTCCGCTTCACAAACGGATATCTGACACTCCGGGATCAGAGTTATGACGACGCAACAGTTTTGTGCAAGTTTTATGTTTTCTATATTGTCTATATCTATTTGTATATGTCTATATATTTATATGTATACGTGTAGCTACATAAACTTGTAAGTGGGCGCTTAGGGCTCGACAATAAATCTAGAGACCCTTCAGTTGCCGTGTGCAACGTGTAATCGGGGCTCGTTTTCAGCCACCAGGTCGACTCAGCCTGTGTACATAGTTGAAATAACTACAGCGTTGCACCGATAACGCCACCATCTGTATACGCCTAAAAGCAGGTCTAGGTAGCCTAAACTGATTTTATTAAATTATTTTAGTGGTGAAAACAAACTAGTGTATTATTATTATTATTAGTCTATTATTATTATTATTATTATTATTGTTGTTGTTGTCGTCATTATTACTATTATTATTATTAGTCTATATTATTACTATTATTATTATTATTATACTGAAAATGACCGTCGAAGGCACGGCCGAAACGTTTGCTGAAATGAACTGTATTGAACCACGGCCAAACAGCCCGAAAAAAAAATAGTTTTAATGACAATGACTCCGGCCTTGTAAGCCTCCGACAAACAAAGTATTAATCTACAGGATGATTCAAAATTGCACGGCAATCTCTCGGGAGCTGATTCTATAGCAAATATAAGAAAAAAGTTATGGGTATTTTGAAAGTTAACAATGCCATTTCTTGTCAATTGTAACACGCTTCTGCCGCGTTTTGGTCTGTTTTGTGTTTAATTAAAGTAAAATTTTTCAAATTTCTATCTACTTTTAATAGACTTTATACACATAAATTTTCTCATATTCTCATAATTAAATTCTGTACAAGTTTAGTTAGAAATTTGTATTTGTTTATTAGCAAACTAACGGAGTTATTTTATCCCAAATCTGAAAAAGTGTGTTTTTCGACTCAATGTTTTGTGTTCTACACAGTTTTTCTTAGAAACTGATTAAGATAGAGCTCTGGGACCTCTTTTATTCACTTTTTCAGATCAAAAATCGTAAGAAACCGCCAAATTTCCCTTTTATTTTATACTCCAAGAATTTCAGTATGGCGTCGTTTTACCGTGAGAGCGGAAATCAGGGCGAACTGGTTCGCGAGCTGTAACTCGCTAACGAACCATTTTCAGACCTATGTTTATATGAACTTTTTTCTTACTTTTAGCTATAGAATCAGCTCCAGAGAGATTTCCGTGCAAGTTTTAATCATCCTATGTATTTGCAAGGACTTAATTTAATGCCCAGTTCTACTTTAAAAGTCCATTCCGTCAGAATGTCGTCACATGTATGTTAAACGACGTTGTATAGAGGGTACAACCGTGTTTCAGGCCATGATTAGTTTTAGTAACTGGTGCGCGTCCAAACTCATTTGAATGGTTGTATTTCATACAGGCTTTTGATAGTTCTTATTAACTTCGCCTGCTCATTATCAACCGTAACTTAAAACACACTCATAATTCCATAATTCATACGATTTAAACCTTCTTGAATATGGATTTAAATAGCATTAACAGTTTAAATAGATAAACAAAGGAACTATGCACAGTTAAAAAATCGTGCGCGCGCGCGCTTGGTTCATTAAGTGGCATATTGAATTGGACAAGATTGCATTTAGTGAGGAATCTGCAGAAAAATTGGTGGGGTATTTTGGCTCAGCACTGGGCAGAAAACTGTTAACGTTGATGATTACATATGTGTGCACGCACATACACATATACAAGTACACACATTTGTAGCGCCTATTCTGCGAAGTGAAGAGAGCAGAGCGAGAAGGAAAGCACCCGTGAGCAGACTTATTTGACCCGTTTAAAATGCGCACAGTAAATTATTTAATTTGGCGAACGAGGTTCACCGACCCGGTAACCGGTGCCCGGCGGCATCATTAGCAATCGGAATTGTTCGTTGAATTTAATTTATCGTTTCAGTAATGTGTAACGCATGCGTTGCTAATGGAACGTAAGCTTTGCTTACCGTTGTAAGCCGATTACCGTGACAACACAAGAATATAAATGTTTATTTAGTGGGTTAAATCAGTTTTTTTTTTTTTTTTTGCAATCTGTTTACAAAATAAAAATTTGGCAAAACTGATGACAATATATGGCATGTAGAGGGTGGTTCATTGATCACTCCTCCTTAAGCACTAATATTACATAAATCTAGCCGGAATGTGGCCACTTGTTTGTGGCGTTTGAGTCTTCTTGTGTTGGTGCCTGCGTCTTCCATGAGCTTTTGAGCTAGTTCGTTGGGGTGCGCTGCTAGTCTCTTACTGTAGTTAACGAAGAATCGTTTGATTTCATGACGGACAGAAGTCACTTGCAGGTCGTTCTCGATGACATTATTCGGTACGTACCAAGGAGCGTTGACCATAGCTCGGAGCACCACATTCTGGAATCGTTGTAAAATCTCGATATTTGAAGTACTCGCTGTCCCCCACACCTGGATGCCACATGTTCAGGTTGGTTTAAGTATGGCTTTGTAGATAAGGAGTTTGCTTTCCAGAATTACAGGGGATCTCCTTCCGAGTAGCCAATACATTTGCCTGTACTGTAGTCTGAGCTGTTTGCTTTTGGTAATTATGTGCTTTCGCCAGGTAAGGCGGCGGTCCAGATATATACCGAGGTATTTTACATCTTCCTTTTGCGGTAGTTGGCAGTTATCGAGTGTTACCGGCGGGCAGCTGTCATGTCTCATAGTGAAGGTAACGTGTGATGATTTAGTTCCGTTCGCCTTTATCCTCCACTTCTTTAACCGTTGATGGATTTCATTAAGGTTTTATCTGTAAGTTAAGTGAGGCGCCGGCAGCATCTGGGTGCGAGGCCAGGATCGCCGTGTCGTCGGCGGAAGTTGCTGTCATAACTTGATTTGAAGTTGGAAGGTCTGCGGTATATATTAGGTAGAGCACAGGACCCAGTATACTTCCTTGTGGGACTCCAGAGTTGACTTGATGAAAGCTTGTAAATTCATCTTGATGTTTGACATAGAAGTAACTGCCTTGGAGGTATGATCTGAGGACAAGATAGTAATCGTTTGGAAGGAGTTTCTTCAATTTGTATAATAGGTCGGTGTACCAAACCTGTCAAAGGCCTGGCTTATGTCCAGGAAGGCTGCAGACCAATATCGTTTACCTTCGAGATCGCTGCTTATTTTATTTACAATGCGATTGACCTGTTCTATGGTGCCATGTTTTTTTCTGAAGCCAAATAGGAAATCAAGTATTGACTCCCTCTCATGTAATATTGGTTGGAGTCTTTGAAGAAGAAGTTTTTCAAACACCTTTGATAAAAGAGGCAAAAGACTTATGGGTCTATAGGATGTTATAGCGTGCATTGGTTTACCGGGTTTGGGCAGCATTACAATCTGCGCAACTTTCCACTGGTGCGGGAAATGGCCGAGTCGCAGGATGGAATTGAAAATCTGGGTCGCTTTCAGACATTTTTTCGTTATCTCTTGTAGCACTTTGCCGGTAATCAGGTCATACCCTGGCGCTTTCTTGGGGTTGATTTCCCTAGTGATGACTGCTTGCACCTCCTTTAATTTGAATTTACAAGCTGGTAACGTCATCTGGAACGGGACATTTAGCTACCTCGTCATCGTGTTCAGGTTCATCAGAATGATATGGTTGAAACACCGTATCCAGATAGTTTGCAAATGCGACGGCTTTTTCTTTACCATCTCTGGCTCACTGTCCACTGGCGTCCATAATTGGGGGTATGGATTGTTGCGGTCGTTTAATACGTTTTGTGGCTTTCCAAAGCGAGTAATTATTAGCTTCTGAGGCTGAGAGGTTCTCCAGATATTCTTGAAGTCCTTGATTTTTCAAGTCGTAAAGTAAGTTCTTCAAGTCCGTCGAGGCTTTATTTAATTTTTGTTTATTGGCCTCTGTTCTGTTCATCCGCCATTGTTTCCTGAGTATGCGTTTGTAAGCAATTTTTTCCCTCACTATTACTGAGTATGATTCGTTGATTTGCGTCATGTTGCGGTCAGGTGTAGCCATCCACGCAGCTGTTTGTATGGATTTTGTGAGGGTTTCGACCGCGTATTCTATGTGAGCGTCTGTTTTCAATGGGATGTTCAAAGTTATTAAATCGTCTAGATGGCGTCTGAACAAGCCCCAGTCAGTTAGTCTGCTATATAAGTTTGGCTGTTTTTGTCTTCGAACAATTTGGGAGTGAACTGTTACTATCACAGGGGAGTGATCGGAAGATAGGTCCAGGCTTGTCTGTGTCCGGATTTGACTGGTGTTGAGACCTTTAGTGATACAGTAATCGTGGAAGTCCGGTAATCGGTTTCTATCTGTAGGCCAGTAAGTTGGCTCCCCTGATGAGATATAACTAAGATTATGAGCTTGAATGGTTTCCAGGAGTGCAGTGTTCTTGCCACTTGTAATTCTTGACCCCCATCTAGTGTGCTTAGCGTTATAATCCCCGCCAGCGATGAACCTACTATTGCCAAGTGTCAAGAAGAAGTCTTCCAAGTGCTGTTGCTGGTTATTGTGCTTCGGCGGGCAATAAATGGCGGAGATTGTTAGTGGTCCAGTACAGATGGCAACTACGATGCTTGTTGCTTGTAGGTGTTTGGTCACATATTTGTCGGTTTCGTAATGTTTTACATTATTTTTAACTATGAGTGCGGTGCCCCCGTGAGCTTTACCATCAGGGTGGTTGGTGTTGTAGATGTTGTACCTCGGAATTTTTATGAAACTTTTTCTGTGAAGTGCGTTTTGGACATAAGCATGACGTCGATGTTATGGATTTGGAGAAACGTCTTGACCTCTTGCACGTACTGACACAGGCCATTGGCATTCCATAAGGCTAGTTTCAAGACCTGTGCCATTAGCGTATCTTACTAATCAGGGTTGTTATAAGGTCTATCATCTTACTTATACGTTCCATAAAGTTTTCCATCATTTTTTCCATTTTTATGAGGATGTCAGTTTGTTGTGATGATGTGGTATGACTTGGTTGTTGAGCGTTGGAAGAGGAGTGGTATTGTTGTGAATTCCGGTTAGCTATCTGCGCATAAGATACACCTGGTTGAAGTGGTTGCAGGGGTAGCGGTCTTCTAGGTGTTTGGAGAATATCCTGGTTTCCCTGTTGAGTTAACGGTGGTCGTGAGTAATGCCTCTGATGGAGTTGTTGATATATTAAACAACCCATGTAGTTGCAGGGTGGTTTTCTTTACAATTTACACATTTAACATCATTGGTTCTTTCAGTCCTAGACAGTCTTTTGAAAAGTGATTACCTATTGACGCAGCGGGGATTTCTTGTACAGAAGTTTTTCGTGTGGCCAAATCGTTGACATCGCATGCATTGGGGTAACTCTTGTTTAACATGCGGAGGTTCAAACGTAACAATTAAATTCAGTAGTTTACGTACATTATAAATTTCGTGATTGTTATCATTACGTTTTATGTCTACGAAAAATAGCGGTAGCGGTTCTTTTGTTTTTCGCTGCTTGATGTTCAATATGTTGATGACATCGTGCCCGAGTTTTTCAATGCCGCTTTTTATTTCTTCTATGTTTGTAGACGGGTGTACATTCTTTAAAACCACGCGAACTGGTCTTGACTGCTTTGATTTGTATGTATGGAATTCGGTGTCTTTTTCCTTTAATGCCTTGATGATGCTGGTATAGTCTTTGCCGGTAGATGGTTGTATTCTCGCTTCATCGTTATGAAGTGCTTTGATGGCGTATTTATCTGGGACGATTGTATTTAACAAGTCGATAAGTGGATTGATTTGTTTAACACCTGCAACAAATATTGGTGGGGGTTTAGGCTCGTCAGGGTTATTCGTTTGATTTTCAGTCCCTTCTGATTGAAGGTCCCCATTGTCGTCCAATCTTTCATACCTGTTTTGCGTACTAATTGGGTTACTCAACCAATAGTTTCTCTGTTTAACTTGTTTGCGTGTGTGGTTTTCGTCGTCTGGACTCCGCAGACGTTTCGCACTGCGTGCAATGGGTATGGTTTTGCCACTCACTTTCTGTGTGACGTGGTGGTAATGGCGGTGGGACGTTCATCTGTGGTGGCTTATGGGAATGTTGCCCATGGCACTGGTCGCTCATAGTGTGTGGATGATAGACATTTACATTATGTGGCGTATTTTGAGGTAAAGGCAGCGAAAAATGCCCTGGGTGCTGTGGTGTCGGATGCTGCATGTACTGTGTAAGATGGGGATTTTGTTGATAGGATCCATTGCAAATGGGTCAAATATACGCGTATTCAAGGTTGAACACAACTGTTTCGAGTTGATAACGCATACATACACTCACAAGCCGATACGGTTTACGAGAATGGACCAGTTTTCCACGTGCCCACTCACTCAAGCACACAATCACACACACACAGCTCACGCACGCACAGTTTCATATAGTGAGCAGATAACCATGTCACTGGTAATGTGTGGATTTAAATTTGTTTTTGAATATTTTTGTGTAGTCGAGGCAAATTCTTTGCATTTTAAGACCAATTGGGGATAAGTTTTAATAGAAAATTAGTATGTGTGTCCTCAATGTGTGTCCCAGCCAGGGGCTATCGTTCTACTTTTTATAAACCTTACTATGTCAGCTTCTTGTATCAGATTATTTAATTCTTGATCACTTTATATTCTCCACAAGCCGTTGTTATTTTGCACTGATCCAAACATTTTTCTCAGTATCTTTCATTTAAGTGTTCTGAGGTAATTCGTCTTTTTTGTAATACCCTTGTTTCACAAGCATAAGTTACAACTGGTCTAATTATACTTCTGTATATTTTTTAATTTTAATGATTTGCTGAGTGCTTTCGACTTCATTAATTTTGAGTTGGCGTAGTAACATCGGTTACCACTCACTATTCTCGCCTGGATATGATTGCTTGTAATGTAAGTGTAATTTATTTATTAGCCTAGGTATGAAAATTTTCTTGGATGCTCAAATTCATGATTTCAAAATTGTAGAGGTTCTCTATCACATGTTACTCTTATTATTTCCGTGTATTTGGTTATATTATCATTTATTTTAATTCCTCTCTCCATTGTCTCGCTATTCATATTAATTGAAGCTTCTTTCAAAGAGTTTTTCTTTCTACTTATAATGGTTATATCATCGGCATAAGCAAGAATTTGTGTGGTTTTTATTCCTATATTTCCCTTAATTTCTGTCTTGATTACTGCTTCTAAAACTAAGTCAAACAGTAATGAGGTCAGTGCATCTCCTTGTCTAACGCCTGCGGATGCTGAATGGGAAATGCGGATGTGAACCGACTGCCAACTCGCATCGTTGCTCTGAAACCAAACATAGTCACGTCCACGAGATGTACCAGTTTTTTTGGACTATCAAATTATAGTAAATCTTCTCATATCTTTCCTCTTTGAATACTGTCAAAGGCTTGTATAGGTTATATAGATATATGTTGTATTAATACACCTTTTCGTGTATATGTCTTATGGTTAATAATAGATAAGTCGTGGAGCGACTCTAATCATCTTGGAACTTGAAAACGATCACCGCTAAAATAACAGTGACACCATCAAAATTGAGGTCGCTAAGACCTGACGGGACAGACGCTCTGACGGGTAACGTGATGTAGGTAGTTTAACTTCCATTGACCTTGAACACGACTTTAATTAAAAGCTACAAAAACTTTACATATTTTATGAATGGAAAATATATCGTAATACAGCAACACGTTCAAGAAAATTCTTTTCGTTACGAGGGGACAAATAATATTAAATTGATTACGTGGAGCAATAATAGGACGCGTCGACCAGAAAGCTTTGTTTAATGCAGTAATTACACACGTTCGTCCGATTGTGTGAGAGAAATAATCTTGAGTTGATTACATACGGTCCGGTCCATTCGAACGAACCTTTGATTAATCGAAATAAATTTAATTTTGTCGTTCATTGGTTGCAGACGAAAAAGATTGGACCGATCCTTGTGCAAATAAATTTATGGCTTTGACGTGGCGCGTTGCGTTACATTCTGTTTGTGCGGCCGCGGATAATGTAAACGACTGACTGAGAGCCAGAATTAACTAAATGAGGGTTGCTAATTATGTGGTAGCGGCAATACGTTATGGTATTCTGAACAGCGCTCACCCTTCACTGTGCTACGCTATTAGTTTGTGTTGTGGGTAATTTATTGGATATGATTATGAATATGCCGATAACGGATAAAGTGAACAGAGTTTGTTCATAATATTGTAGAATGTTGTTGCATATTTTTAGAAACAGCTGAGCATGAAAAACTCCGTATCATCGGTGTGTGTCAAAGGAATATTTCTTTGTTTCATTTTTAAAATGCGAATTTAGGGCACAATTAGAAAAACTGTTCAGAGGGAGACACAGCTAAAGTTCTATAAAGTCGTGGCTGTGCCGACTTTAATGTATGGATGTGAAACATGGACTTTCCTGCAGAAAAAGATATTTCAAAAATACAGGCCTCGGGAATGAAATTTTTAAGAGGAGTTAAGGGATGCAGTTTATGAGATCATCTACGAAACAACGGCATAAAGAAAGACCTGAATTTACAGTTATAAATATAGTACAGTTTGAATCGGAAAATTGTCCAGTGAAGACGCGATTGGAAATCATGAAGATAAAATGGACAATGACACATTTCATGAGAAAACACTTCTGTATAAACCAATATGCTTTACAGATATGGGGCATCCAAGAAACAAACGATGGTTTGAGATGTTAGATCAGATTGTTTAAGTTCGTCAGTGGTCGCAAGGCGTACTGTGTGAGATTGATGATGATGACGATATCATATGTTCTAATTTTGGTACGCATACGTTCAATCGCTTCCTGTTTATTTTTTGTTCTTATTATACGTCTTTCTCTGATTCTTTATTTCTTCCTGTTTCTGATTCGTATTTCACAACAGGAAAAGCAAACATAAATTAAAAACGTTTAATGAATAAATTAAATAAATAAAATAAATTAAATAAATTTTAATAAATTAAAAACTTCAAACTTAAATCGGTCTCTAACTTAAACTTACTCTACTTGTTATTTTATATATTATAGAAAAAACTCCTGTATTTTCTATACAATATTATTCTCTGTGTTACTGTCTGTTATTCTCTGTATTATTTTCTATAATATTCTTTATCTTATGGTAAAGTCAGTTCATCCTTATGAGTGACGGAAAGGGTCAGTTGATTGTTTGGAGATCAGTCGTGGCGCCCAGTATTACAACGCTAAAGCTATTTCCGTTTACAAGCTGCTGACCCGTTTACCCGGCGGTAGCAAATGTAGAAATTACTTACAGCTGACCGTACTCCAAACGTGGCCACCACCGCTGGAACAGTGAACCGGATTAGCGTTCCACAGTCGGTACGGAATGAGTACATTGTGTCCAGTGTTGGCGATACTGTGTAGTTGTACTGATTGAAAGCAACCGCTTAAATGTGTTCTGGCCAAGTTTGATGACGAGTGTTTGGCGCAGTTGTTGTGTGAATAGTAATCTTAAATTACGCTTTCGTAAGAAAGTACGTCAGTGAAAAGCAATAAGGATTACAAATTTGGAGTATCCAAGGGATCGATTGATCGGAATGAAACGTTTGATTAGATTCGTTAATTTCGCTTAAAGTAGGTATACATTATATGATGATGATTGTGAGGAGGAGGAGGAGGAGTAGGACGACGACGCTGCTGCTGCTGCTGATGATGACGATGTACGTTATAGACAATATTATAAGTATATACTTCTCTATGAGTCTGAGAATTGGAGTTTAACAAAATCCCAGGCCATTCGTATGCACGCGATTTCTCAGGCACGTAGTAGAATACACTCTTCAAGATCGCAGAAGATATACGTAAGGAACTGAGTATTATGAGTATACCCGACAGGATAGCCCAGTATTATGTATTAACTGGAATGAAACGTATGCGATTTCTACAAAGAGGTCGGACAAGAGTTTTGTAATATCTCCCAACACTTTTTAATATTCTCTTACATTTCAAACAATGGTGAAAAAGTTGCGCAAGTTCAAACATATTTGTGGGACCATCAGGAAGACTCTAAAATCAACGAGCAGACGAACACGCCTGAAGTTCTACAAAATGATGGGCCCTCCCCACACTTCTCTATGGGTCTGAGATTTGACTTCGAAAAACTCCCAGGCCAGTCATATTGAAGCGGCCGAAATGAGATTTGTCACGCACGTGGCAGGCTATACTCTTCAGGATATCTCACAAGAAACGTCGGCGTACGACAGGAACTGAATATTGTGATACTTGAATATATAATATATAGGCCTACTTGATAGCAGTTCCGATAGGTTAAATGGTTGGAATATTTTTACCGAATGGGCGACCGCCCCTTCCCCAAACAACTATGTGATTATAAGCGGAAAGGTATGGAGGCTCGGAGAGGTATGGAGCATCCAAAGAAGCGTTGGAGTGACCAGCTCTAGTCTATCTATTTGGGACCGGAACGAGCCGCTATTGGTTTAATCTCTGCTGAAGACGAAGATGATAATGATATACAGGTCTCGATTCGGCCTTCGGTAGGGCACGTGCATGATCGCCCGTTATTTTCGTCTGTGAACTTCTCTTTTCGAGTGTGAATTTCGAGCTTTTCTAGTTCGTCAGTCTGTCCTAAAGTCCGTACGGGCTTTAGCCCTGTAGCCAGTGGCGGCTCATGGTTTTGACAGTTGGGGGTTCAATGTCTGAATGTTTCTACTAAGATAAGAGCAATTATCCCATTCCAAATAACACACGGGGTGGGGAACAACATGAAGAAATAACTGTTGACAACTTTAAGTAGAGCTAATACCAAGTCCTGTTTATGCTATTTGTAAATTATTCTAAAAGTATATATAGTTAAAATAAAATGATAGTAAAATGTTGTTGTTTAATATTTAAAACGTGAAGCGGTCTACCGAGCTCCTTAATTTTGCGTTTACCTTCAATAGAGAGAGAAGAAAAATTTGTTTTTAAAATAGATTAAAAACTATTAATTTGACTAACTCAATGAACTGAACACAAAAATAAGAAATACCTGAACACTGAACACACAAAAACGCCAGCAGGCACTTTGGAAGCTATACACGCTCCGGTCTGCTTAATGTTACTATAATTATTTAATGACTACATTAAATACGCTTTATTTTTGGAGTTCAAAGACTTTATTATTTTAAAGATTCACTGCACACCTTTTTATTGCATACTAAATGAAATAGAGAAATATGACACAAAACTGAAAGTAAACGGACAAAGCATGTGGTAAAAATCGTAAACGGCGAACAGCGGTATTATGAAAATGTTGCATTCCGGGGGGAGGGGGGCGGTTCGGGCCTCGTCGGAACTATTCGTCTCTGTCGCTAATATTCGAGTTTAGCGACAGTTCAACGTAATTTTGCATATAGTGAGTTCCTCCTCCAAAGCAGTCTACACAGCCTAGGAGGTGCTGAGAGCTGCTTTGCACCTCAAACAGTAGCAGCGAGCAGTTCGCCTATTACACGAATCTGTTATTGTTCAGTGAACAAGATTAATCTGACAAATCTCGTTATTTAAATGTGAAACAATTCTCTCAACAAATCGTTATATTATTTAGGGGGTTTACTGAACCATTGAACCTTATGGATGAGCCGCCACTGCCTGTAACCCAGAAAATTATATGTAACTTAATACATCAAGAAAGGAACTGTATTAATAACAAAAAATGTAATCCACCTATGTGTTCATTGCTCATGCTGTCTTTGAGAATCGGGTGGCTTCTACTGTTGAGGAAAGTCGGGTGCAGGCCTACTAATAAAATATACGGTGGTGAAGAAAAATTTGAAGGAAATTGACAGCGAAGAGTAATAATAAAATATGAGTGTAGGTGTAGGCGTATACATTACACTTAAAGTGACAAGTGACAGACGCAACTCACGAAAATATAAAACGCGTAAACGACATATGAACAAACAATCGACTCGGATGATTTGATACGTTTCCCACGTGCGTGCCGCAACGAATTGGGAGGAGAAAATGAGGAAACAGAAAATCGTAAAGCAACCGAGTTGGAAAGTGAATTCAGGGTGAAATGAACGTAACTTAGTTACTTGGGCGTTCGCTTATACGTAACACAAACGTGCGCTCGCTCGTCGGTCGAATTAGAAAAAATACGCATTCTGGCTTGTCAATGTAACACGACTTAGGCGGCGCAGGTTTGCAAAGTGAAATTCCGTGTAATCGCTTGAGTGCTACACCGTTCGTTCTCTCCTCGATTCGCTAATTCTGTTTCCTCTCGCACAACTTTCATAAACGTGAATACAGCCTAAATAGATAACGTGTCTGCACGTCTGCGCATTCCCTGTTGCTGCCAACAAAATTCATCACAATAACTCATAAAACAAGATGCATAATTTGTCATGTATCTAGTGTCACCGTCTGCCAAAATGAACTGTCGTAGGTCCAAACACCACTAGGACAGTGTCGGACGTGAAATCAGTGCATCTAGAACACCAACACATTTGTCGTATCATTAGCGTGTTATCGTGTTATTTAGAGTAAAATTGTTATGTGTTAAAAATATGAAATTTCAATATGACTTATTACAGATAACCAGGAGCGTGTTTATCGGCGGGACCGGGTAACGGGACCTGATCTCACCCCAGAGGTGCGAAAAAGTTGTTAATTTCTTAATCTTTAGGCTGTTTTATTTTATTTTTCCACCTGTGTACGCTATATAGTAGTAGCTCTTTTTTAAATATACAAACATGTTTACTACACAGCATTAGAGTATTCGTTTGAAATATGAAATTAGGAGAATCAGTTCGGTCAATAAGTACCTTGTAAACGATGTTTCAATAACCCGTAGGCCTATTGTGTTATTATCGTTTGCTTTAATGGGACTGATTTCAGTATCTTATCACGCGTTTTTCAGCCACTTTAAAGATAGTGATGTTGATTAGTCTTAACTTTTTTTTTTCTTTTGTAACTGAGTTCTTAGGCTTTCACGGTCGGCATCCGTATTATCGAAGCGGTTGAATGCCGTGGTCTCGTGTTTGAAGAAGCAAACGTGTCGGCCTCACCAGCGGACGCCATCTCAGTGTAAAGACTGCCAGAAGATGTTCGCCGTAAACACCTCAGTACAGAGGCATTGGCTTGTACTAACCTATAATTGTACAATTGTTGTACAAAAGACATTGTAAATAAGCCAACGCCTCTGTACTGAAGTGTTTACGGCGAACATCTGTTGGTAGGTACTCTTTACTGGCCTCCGCTGGTGGGGCGAAAACGTTTGGTTTTTCAAACACGAGACCACGGCCTAACCGCCCGCCATTCAACCTTGCAATAATATTGACTATATGAAAAATATATTGTACTAACCGTCTGTGACTTCTCGTATATGATGTCCTTTCCTATTGCGACATGTTTCGGCACGCTTGTCCCATTTTCAAAGCATAAAATTTGTAGCACATATTATTCACTGATATACTTGTCAAACGTTAAAATCCATGCGTTATGATGACCACAAATAGCACATTTTAACATAACGAACTATATTATTTTTTGCAACATGAATATGCACATCGGGCGAACAGTGTACACTGCGCAGCGACCCACCGCGCATTAACCACAATTGATTCTTGTTATCTTAGTATCTCAACGCGGTGTCGTACAATATATTAGATTTGAATAATAACTGGTCGTTCAAAATGTGTGGCTTGGTACTAGTGTCCCTGAACGCTTTGTACAGCTCAAATTCCTCGAGTGCGTTCATATAACGTCCCCTACTGCAAAAGAGGAGGGGTTTTAAATTGGTTCCGAAATCGGTGTAATTATGATTTTCATTAATAAGATGTTTGGCGAATTTTGATTTGATGGTATCATAGTTGCGACAGATATTGGGTGGTTTGTGTTCGTTAAATCTTTTGAGGAAACCACGGCCCGTCTGGCCCACATAATGGGCTTAGGTTTATTCCTACTAAATATGAATAATATTGAGTTTGTGTTTTGTATACAATAACTCATAACTTAATGTCCTATACAGACACAGTTCTTTTAAATTTGACTACCATTTTTGGCCATGTTATCCCTAAAATTAGAAAGTTTTCATTGTAAACACTACATTGGATTTAGATAAAATTCGCTGTAGTCCGATACCGGCAAGGATTTTTACAATTTTGTTCAAAACGTTGATCCACTTTTTGCGCTCCGGCGTCTCAAAATTTCGAAATTTTCAAAACCGTACACTGTGTTCAGATTCTTGTTAAAATTATTTTCAATTAGATACACACATTGGACTTTTACAATTTTTTGACATCACACATTTTTGCCTTCGCCCCTCCATCTTTTTCGGAGATCAGTCTCAAAAACAGTAGACGTCTGTGGGATGAAAGTATGAACATGCATGCCAAATTGTGTGACATGCATGCCAAATACGAAAATCGTTTGATTCAGTCAGTAGCTGTCAGTGTGTCTCGCACATACTGGAAACAGACAGACTACAGAGACAGACAAATGTTAAATGGTCGAGTTAAAACCGAGGACTCGTATTGCTCTTCAGACGGTGTTTTGACTACTATAGGTGCTTTTTTTTTTTTTGAAAGACTGAATTGGTTTTAAAGTTAAATGATAGCATGTACAGCATTTTAAAAGTTTCTTTAGTAACAGAGTTACAGGTGCATAATAGTACTGTAGTTTTTAAAATCCCATATTGATTAAAGTGACTGTCGCCGGTTACAGCGACCTGCATTTGCTGGGCCCTTTGAAGTCACTATAAACAATATGTACTGCAGAACAGCTGACAGCAATAGCGTATTCCGTCGTCATGTGTACATAACGTACAATGTTTACTGTCAGTGTATGTAGCGACCTACTCGGAACCTCGGTCACGTTAATATGACAATACCAAGTGCACATCACAAGTAATTTACGTTATGGTAAAAGCTTTGTTTGTCATACAAATTAAATCAAAGATAGGGAATGTATAGCCAGCACTTAATGCTGCGACTAACCATTGCGATTTGTATGTACTGCTGCTGTTTATGGACCATACACACTGGGTGGTCGTGCACATGCCACTTCCATATACGTCAAGCTAATTAAGCTACTCATAATTATTTCCTACTGGTTATGTACGTCGCCATTGTTATTGTTACTACCTTCCTTTTTCTCCGCCTCCTACACTGTTTCTATATGACTTTGGATTTGCACATCTTCATCAGCCGTGGCTCTACAACCCTTGGTGAGTCTTGGTCTGCTCCAAAAGTCGAATCCATTCTTCCCTATTGCGTGCCCTGGCTTTTCAGTTTCTTATGTTTAGCTTTTCTGAGATGCGCCTCTATCTGGTCTTTAAATATACTTCGGGGTCTTCCCCTTTCTCTACTACCCATTGGTTTCTGGTAGAAAATATGTTTCGTAGGCTGTCCTTCCTCCATTCTCTCTATGTATCCAACCCACCTTAGCCTGTATATTTTCATTATCCTGACAATGCCCGCCGGCTCTTTGTAAAGATGGTATAGTTGATAATTATAGCGCCTGCGCCACATGCCGTTTTCTTGTATTCCTCTAAATATTTTTCTTAGAATCCGTCTTTCACAGCAACGTAAAAGTCTCTCGCTATTTTTTGTCATTGTCCAGGTCTCTGAAGTATATGCCAGCACTGGGCTGATAAGTTTTTTGTAAATTTTACATTTCGTGCTTCTTGAGATGCTGTTAGATGCCAGGTGTCTTTTTAATCCATAATATGTTCTAGTTGCGATATATATGAACTCTTTTACTGACTCTATATTTTTTGTGCCAATTCGCACATAGTCTGCTTAAAAATCCCTTCAATTCACGGCCTGGATCATGAGCACGAGCAATACTTTCTCCTGGAAAAGAAGACGAATGAAGGAAGATATTAGACAAGACAAGAACTAAAAATCTAATCGTTACGTAAAAAGGTAAAAGCCAGCAAGAGGCGACGATGTCATAACTTGAAACACATGCCAAGTAACTGATTACCAGTGCTATGAACCTAATAGGAAAAGGGATATTGGTAGATCGTGAGGAACGGATGGGTTACGGAACAGGTCAGTCGTGGAGTGAAGAAAAAGAAGATTCATAACTCAGACACAGCAAAAGTTTCATTGACTTTTTGTGTGAACAATCACAGAAACGTGCGTGGTCGAAATACGATATTTTCGTGCGAAGACTAGTTTATTTCGCTCGGTTTCGCATTGAGGAAGAAACCACCGGGAGACGTGTGAACATCGGATAATATACGCTGGTGTTTCATCTGTCCTGTTCGGGCTGTTCGGACAGCAGTGCGCCGGTGTTGGAATAATTGGCTAGTTGGTCAAGAAGGCTAATCGATAAACTCTCACAAATCGATAATTTTTTTATTTAGTTTAGACTATGCCTGAGATCATATGACAGGATACTGTCGCTGGGTATATGTTAGGTAATAATTCGTTCATAGCCGTGACGTTTCATTTGACTAGACAATAATATTCTTCACTGCTCTATTCTTTTTAATATCTAAATGTTTGATACTTTTGGGCTTCTGAATCGTCGCTTTCCAAATTATAATGGCAATAACTACATTACTGTATAGTTCTGAAACTTGGGTCGTAAAGAAAAAAAAAGAAGATAAGATACAAACAGCAGAAATGAAATTTCTGAGATCAGTTAAAAGTTGTAATAGACGAGATCATATAAGAAATGAAGAGATAAGAAGTGATTTAGATATGTTTCCAGTTAATGAAAGGATTAAAGAATACAGAAGAAACCAGATTCAAGACAAAGATAAAATGGAAGAAAGTAGAATACCGAAGATGGTCAGAGAGTACAGCCCTAGAGGCAGAAGAAATGTTAGTAGACCAAAAGGTGGACTGTGGAATAGGAACAGGCCGCTAAAGCCGAAAACCGTTGAGGACGATGATTTCCAAATTATCTAATTATTTACACAATGGGTTACTTACCATTAGCTATTAATCAATGCTAGTTAAAGTGTGTGCCAAGAAAGAAAACACCTACATTTGCGGAGTTATAAAATTAAAATCATTTAGCCCATACATTTTAGTATTATACCAAATTAAAGCTTATTCATTTTTCTGCCTTGCGATAAATTTATTGTGTACGTATTTGAGACAAATCTGCAAGAAATACGAAATATTTTGTTTAACAGACCTTTTGTAACCTGTTTAGCAATGAGTGTAAATGTAAAGTTCCATTACTTCTGTAAGACAGTATACCAAGTTGCCATTAAAGTATTGTTACGACGGTCTCAAGGATCGTCGTGTGGTACAGTGGAAACAAAATACAGTCACAAATGAAATCACTAATTACCAGATTTAATTAATCACAAATAACAGTGTGTAATCAACAGGATACTCTCGTACAATAATCCAAGTTAAATTTGTCCACACGCAATAATAATGTCCAGTAATAGAGTTCCGCTGTAATTATAATACAATAATCATTTTCCATTAATACTCAACAGCAACTCGATCCGCACTAAAGAAACCGCCCACTGTAACTAACTTACAAAGCCAGCCGCTGTTGGTTAAATAGGTCCCGGAGGGGTTTCAGAATAACTTTTCATCTTTTTGGCGTTTTTACAAGTGCTCTCGAACAGTCTGGAAGGTACATTTTTGCTGACGTAAGTGGGCGGCCTTGATACAGTCAAGGCACGCTGGGTTAGTCGAGAAGCATATAAAATGACACTCTCATATTTTCGAGAGCGTTCCGTAATTGTCGTCACAGTATATTTCATAAGTGAACTATCGCAATGTAACGATAGTATCGTAACTAAGTCTATCGTATGACTTAAAAAAAATCATGTGGCCAGTTTCAAATGGCAGACGTTTAAAGAATGTTTCCTCTTTCGGCTTTCGGTGAAAGGTAGGAAAATATTTTTTTTCACCATAATAAGTGTTTTAATGACACTTTCACGTCGACGTAGTATGGATTTTCCGGTAGTACGGACGCGGTCAGTCAGTCAGTTTGAGACTGCGATATCAGTGCGCAGTATTTTGTAACGGTTTAGTGTAAAGTGATTGTAGTGAATTATTGTGCGGGGACTCGGAAGTGGCGTTCTTACGAGGAGTTATAAGGTGCTCTAAACTAGACCGTATAAAAGGATAAGGCTACAAGTTTTTAACTTGAATGAAGAATTAAAAGATTACAAACAACGGTGTAAAGGACGCTTAGAAAGAATGTTAGATTCCAGAGCGAAAAATTAAAAGATTACAAACATCGGTGGAAAGATCGCTTAGAAAGAATGTCAGATTCCAGACTGGCCAAACAAGTCTGGAAATACAGACCTATAGGACACGTGTGTGGGTAGACCCAGGAAGAGATGGCTGGAGGACTTTGAAGGCGGAACAGGCAGCACCGTGCCTATGCCGTGTTGTGATGATGATGATGATGATGATGATGATGATGATGATGATGACATCTAATGACGTGTATTTATTGCTACAGTGCTGATTGAGCTATATTTATTGTTTGAATTGTTAATGTGTGTTGGACAAACGTAAACTTGAATAAGGGTTGTATGCGAGTGTTATTGTTGTCTTGTTAATTCGAACTGAAATTTCAATTGTACTTTATTGATTTCTCTGCTGTTGAAATATTTAATTTTCACTGTTTACACGACGATACGTGTGACCGTCGTCGTAACAATATTGTAGACGAGAAAAAGTGCTTTACACCCGGTGTCTGCTGCTTGTAGTAACAAAATAACCCACATATTTCAAATTATTAGTGATAATTGGGCGTGGAATGCTTGCTTAATAATTCCTCAAGTGCGAAATCGAGTTGCATACACAGTGCCTGCTAGACCTTTGGTCCAAACTCAACAAAACTTACAGCACTCTCCTACTTACAATAGTGTATTATAAATAACAGCTGTTATCATACAGAAATTCCCTAAGCGCACTGTGTGTATCATCGACGGAAGTTGAATTAGTTTGTGAACAAGCACGCGCGCGCATTGTCTACCTTATTAATATTTGTACGAACGTATGCAAACAATTGGCAGTGCATATTCCCGCGGTGTTGTCGTGACGCTGAGCTGCATTTATAGGGCAGCACAAAGCGAATCCTCTGTTGTTGTGTTTGCCGAACGGATATTAGTACGGTGAACACACTTGGCACTTTTGTCGTTTTAATATAATGGCGTCGCACACGAGGGGGGGGACGAATGTGATCGCTGCTTGTGTGTACTCGGAGGTCAACGTGCAAATAAACTCGAGTACTGTGCGTTGTTCATCTGGCCGACAAACAGTGGACAATGCAATTGGCAGAGATACTAAATGCGCACTTTACAAGACATTCATTAGGCCCGATATTATGACGTGGCTCAGAAACTTGAGAATGCGCCCAATCTTGCCCTAACAAGGTCGTTGTTAATACGAATGATTGTCGTATGATCTATCCGTACGCAGCATTTAATAGAACTTTAAAATGTCATCTCCGCCGCTTTGGTCTGGATGATATTTGTCTTTGTTTCGAATCATGTACCATTGGTGTATAAGGATAATCGGACGGCCATTACTTTGTAAAATTTAAGTTAATTGGATTTTGTAGCTTTTGTTCTTACGTACTCCTAATTGTGCCACACACGGTTGTGCGCTTTTTAAGTTCGCATAAAAAGATTTTTAAATTCTCTTTTTATGTGCTCATAAAAAGATATTGATAATAATATTGATATAATTTTTGTGTAAGAAAAGAAAATTTTAAGCTAAACATTGAGAGGAGAAACCCTTCAGGATGTGAGCGAATTTACACACTTACTTGGGTAGTAAAATTACAAAGGATGGCCGAAGTGAAAGAGATATTATTAGCAGGATAAATCAGGCCAACATTGCTTTTAACAAGAAATGGAAAATAGTAACAACAAGTAGCATCTCCCTTAAAACAAGGAAACGATTCCTAATGAGTTTTTATGTGGAGCATTGTCATGCGTGGTTGTGAGTCGTGGACAATAGGTATGCGGGAAGAAAGGAAACTTGATAGCTTTCAGATATGGTGTTACAGCAAGATGCTAAAAATAAAATGGTGTGACAAAATTATAAATGAAAAGGTGCTGAACGGAATAGGCAATGAAGGTGTTTGGTGAAAAGCATAATGAGATGAAGGGTAGAACTTATTGGACATACTCTCCGGCGTGAAAGACTACTAAAACTGGTGATGGAAGTAACAGCAGAAGGTAAAGGATATAAGGGAAATTTATATAAAAGAGTGTATAAATTTACCAAGGCTGCAGTATATAAAGCAAATTTATGGATGATGTAAATTGTGAAACTTATGAGGAAATGAAGAAGAAAGCACAAGATCGATCACAATGGAAGACTGCTGCAAAAAATCATAGGATTAAAGGCATAAGAAAAAGAGAGATTTTTATCATAACCATTCACAGTTAAGTAATGTTAGAGCATAAATAAGTGAAGACGGATATTTATACTGTTGATCGATTATTATTAATTACTGTTTTAGGTTTTTTGAACATCTCTCCTCATATATCGCCGTTGACCTTCGTTCTGTAATGGGTACAGGCCTAAATAAGTAGTAACGTTTCATATATTATACGGACGGAGCTGAATATACTATGGGCGGGGCTGTATATACGAGGTTATAAATACTATGGGTTGCATATACTGCTTTTTGTTATATAGAACCGTCTGAAACTATTTCACGAAGTACAGAAACAAAACAAATTGACACTTTAACATTGTGATTATCTATTCAAATTAGAATTCAATTAAGGTTTCTAAAATACTTAATTCAACACTATTCGGTTTTTGTAATTACAGAAGTTATAATTAATGTCCATGAAAGTGTTATATTTAAGCTTAATTTGTAAAATCATTACTCTGAAATACTAGTTCACAATTTCTGAAATATTAACATATGTTATTTAGCTTGTACTCAACTGTCACATTACCGGGTTCCATTGCCTCGCTGCTTCTCCCTGGTTGATCGTCCCGTCCAATCTCAGGCCTGTACTCGGTCACACTGCACACAAGGTGTCGAATTGGCTGCTAAAAACATACGTACTACAGCTAATGTACGGTACGTAGTTACCACTCGTCTACTCTTTAGTTAAAAAAAAAAACTACACATATTGCGGTATATTCATTTATATACATTTTATGTAACGTATTTTAAATCATACCATTGATTGTTGACCCCTGGACTGAATAAACGTTAGAAATCGTTGAGATAAAATACAACCTGTCTTGGATACCCTACCTTGCGATAATTCATTGGTTCTTTAACTCCTTTGTACAATAGACTTTTAAAAAACTACAGTTGTGCAGAACATTTTGCTAGGTGTGAAGTTATGAGATGTCATGAAGCTTACTAATAAGTTAAAATGTTGAATGTACATTCTGTACAAGGGATTCGAATCGTACATTTGAAGGTCCTTCATACAGGATACTGGTTTAGTCTAGTTACTTCTTCATTTTAAGTAGATACAACGTAAGACCTGTTGATACTGTTTATTTCGTAAAAAAGGTTTTTACTTTTACCGATATACCTATTGTTCACTTTTGGCAACAGTTTGGGCAATACTTCCATTATGAAGTCACTAATAAAGAACAGGCCAGCTCGATAATACGATTTTAATGTAAGTTAGACCTCCCTAGCAGTTGTTAACTCGCTGTAATCTCGGTGTCAATATCAGAAATGCATTTTCTAGTTTGTCGTCAATCTATAAATTGAAAAGGTATGTCGACAAAATAATTGTATACTTTCAAGGATGTTGCTATTTTTAATGTTAATTTGTTTGTGTATACAATAGTTATTCCCAAACTATTCATTAGATGTACTATACTTGGTATCGAAAATTTTTAATTTTCTTCTTTTTTTTCAGGTAAGCCGACTAACGTGTCATTGCCATAACTGTCCATATGGGTGGTGGTGAGTAAGTTAAACCTTACGTAATACTAACAAGTATGTGTGTGTGTGTGTGCGCGCGCGCGCGCGCGTTTTGTGTGTTTTTGTTTCTCAATTCAGCGGTCAAGGCTTACTATTATGGCTGCGTCCGTTTCTAAGTTAATTCAAAGACACTTCAGTTCCTTTCCTCCATTTCGAAGAAAGGAAATCACGGTTTATCTTGTTCGGTCGACTCGGTGTGACAATTAAGCGGCACATAGCAAGGCAAATTTGAAACAGACTGTGCGTTCTAGATCGAGGCGTTTATCGTCTTCATAACAGTTTGTTCAAGGTGTATTTGTTTGATTAAATGTAATACAACGTATATTAATTATCATCAGCATGAATCTTTTAATACTCTGTTATTAATTACTGTTTTGTATATAATGGAGTAAACTAGATTTGGCATTGTGAGACTACCAATCGCTAGCACAACGTGCCTTTATTCCTCTAATATGCCCACGCTGTGAGAGGTTGCCTCTTCGCAACCAAAAAATGAGGTTAAATTAACATATAAAGAACGCAACTTTAACTACCACTGCCGACTCTAATAGTGTCGAGGTTTTAAGTAAACTTGGGTCCTCCAAGTTTGATAGGAAGGTTAAAGTTTGATTAGTGATACACAAGTTGCAAGTAAATGGAAGCAATAATAGAGCTGAGAGATGTAAAGAAAGAACTAGAGCACCAATTTTAGTTTAGTAAACGCTACGCCGCCATGGAAACCGTTGTCGGGGTCTGTGCAAGCTGAAATACTATTTACGTGTTTTGTACATATTGTCACGACTGTCCTACGGATCTTCGTGTTCTACAGTGGAAACACAATAACTGACAAAGGTGGAACTGACTAATTAGAAACAAACAACAGTTAGAAATAAAAAAAGGCACACTTATACAATAATTCGAGTTAAATATGCCCAACACACAACAATAAATGCCACCTTATTACAGTTTCTTGCTAATTAAACACAATAAGCGCTTTCTTTTAACCCTTCGGTAGGAACATGTTTTCATTTGCACTTAAAGGAACACCCTGCCCCACAGGCATATACAATACATACATTATGAGGAACACCCTGCCTCCTAGGCAGGTACTCATATTTTCATAAAAATGCCAAAATAACTACTTTAGAAAATAAAATATACTATTTCTTCTTTTCCAATTTACTTCATTGTAATAATTTCACATTGATATGTATCTTTTTGCAGACTTGGTATATGTTTGATGAGTAGTTGTACTATACACCTCCCAGTGGAACATCTGCCTGACCCCCCATTATAAGGAACATATGCCTAATAAGCATGCAAAAGTACGTACGGTTAGAGGATCATATGCCTGGAAGGCATGAAATCAGACGTACATTTAGAGGAATACATGCCTGACAGGCAGGGTAACTTTTAGAAAGAGGTTACTTACGGTCAAACGGAGGAGAGCTACGAGACGACGACACTTTCGCTGTCACACACAACAACTGATTGAGGAATTCTAGGAGGGGGACTTGCCCAGCAGCACGCAGAAGGCTTCTAGCAGCAAAAAGGTAAACCATACATGCCTGGGAGGCATATGTTCTTACCGAAGGGTTAAACCGCAACACTTTCACTCCGGACCGCGCTTGTAGTGTCTCGAGGTCTAACTGAACTCCTTAGCCGGCCACTGGTGCTTATATTTATACCCCGCTATAACGAACGAATATTTATTCGTTCCATACGAAATCAAATGAATTTTTAAAGGAATATTATTAAAACTGTATTTTGAAACGCGTCTTTGCCGGTAACAAATATTTAAGACTACCACGTTGCAGCACGTAATGAAAATTTTATCTCGATAAGGTACAAAACCGATAGGTACGTTCCGCAGACTAATATGAGAAGAAGAGCCTTTGTATCGGCGATGAAGTGGGTCACGTGTCCGTAACTATCAGTGCATCGATGTTCGTGCAATTAGTCGATTTCTAAATTCATTTACATCCAGAGTACCCACCCTTTCGGTAGTTGCTCTCATTCGTCATCAGTACAGGTGTTGATTACATAAAAATTGCATAGAGACTGGAATTGGATATAAAGTTGTCGTGTACTGCACAGAGAGCAGATTAAGAAACGCGGTCAGTAGTAATTATTTTCGCTTGTCGTAGAGCTGTATATCGTCACGTATTCACAAATAAGTACACACAAATTTATTTACTTACGAATGTTCTTTGTTGAAATTGCTCAGTTTTTCCGTTGCATTTCTCAGTTTTAATCATTATTTTAATCTACAAACCCGGTGGTGATTACAACAGCGATATTACAAAACAAAGAGCAAAATTGGAGTGAGAAAATACAAAACAAAGTGTCGATGCTGTAATAACAAGACGAAGCAGTTAAAGAAAACAATAACCGGAAAATATCAGTGAAGATTGAAAAACTTATATTTTCTATATATTTTCTAAACTTATATCTATTCACCGTATTTTGAAAAGAGGAAGCAACATTTTGTGTTCCAATTATAGAGAATTGACACTATAGCATATTCTTAAAATTCAGTCCCGGGCCGTGGTCCAGGGTTCTAACTACAACAGACGTTTCGACAGTACCATCGACTCCCAGCATCAGTGTAAAATTCGAGTTTTACTAACGTAGGGTGGTACACGTTAGGAACAATGGACCGGGAATGAATTTTAACAACATTGACTTCGGCCGTGTATTACTTATGCTGAGATCGAGTTAGGAATTACCTGTGTGGCTTTAGAATCAATCGATCAACAATCGTTAAAATATCAATACTCAGATTAGTATATACATGAGGAACTGTGTGTGTTCAGTATTGATCTGTTCAATTTCTACATAGTTTATTTAACAGTCTTTCGACAGATTTGACAGACACACATGACGAGCAGTATTAAGTTATTAAGGATACCATTCGAATCGGCCAGACCATACAACTACCGATGAAATAGTAAGAAACTTCAGCACTTTAGAGCAAACGAGCCGTTTCAAATATCTCGGCTGTGCAGTAAGCTATGAATTTGAATATGATATAGAAGATAAGATAAATAAATTTAGGAATATTTGTGGTACGATTCTTAGAAATCTTAGAAGTAAAACAAGACACAGCACAAGGATTAAGTGTTATAAGACAACTGGAATACCCACATTGATTTATGCAAGTGAGGCGTGGGTCATGACAAAAAAAGAATACGGAAAGATTCAGAGTGATAAAATGCAGTTTCTTTTAAAAATGATGGAAATACTTTAAATTATACATTGCAAGGTAGAATAAGGAATGATGATATCAGAACAGAACTCGAAGTAAAGTACATAAATTAAATTATTGCAATTTACAGAAGACAATGGTGGGATCGTCTGCAAAGGATGACAGAGGATCGATTGCCGAAAGCGGCACTGAACTATAAAGCCACTGATCGTCCGAGGATAAGATGGTGCCGGAACAGGTTTATTTAACCTAATCCTTAAAGTGGAGAAGAAGAATAATATAAATGATCAAGTCAAATCCTATATGCATAGTGCAGATCGTTACAATAAGTTAAGGAAGGCAAGATTTAATAAGTTATTGGCCACCAAAATTATAGACAGAAATTATAAAATACTCGAAGAATTTAATAAGGCCTGTATTAAGTGAGGGATGTTTTATACGGCCAAACGATGAACGTCTATTTGCTACATTACAATTTAAAGTATTGAGGAAGATCTGTGGATTTGTCAGAAATTTTGACAACGGTTGTCCAGTCTGGTGAAATTCTGAAGTCAATGTGTAGCAGGATGAGGCGAAACAACAACGTACGAGAAAGAATCTCGAATCGCCTGGATTTGTCATTTTGAAAACGTCTTGTTCGTACGATGGGAGAAAAGAAACAGGAAATGGTGGATGTAGATTAGTATGCGACGGCCGAATCGGGATAAAACCTGATTGAAAAAAGAAGCAGAAGGAACGTACGGAATTTCACTGATTGCTTTGTTCAAATAAGAACTTTATTTAAACATTTATTACGTAACATTAGGGAAGCTTTGCAGCGAATATAAAAGTAAATGTAGGAGAAAAGGATACGCAGTATCATTGAAACTACATTGTACAGAATATTCACCATTTATTCAGGGAATAAAGCTGATACTGTTATTATATTTTGTACGTGTAAAATTAGCCAAGAGCTATTACAACAGTTTGTTCACTCTAGGAGAAAACTAATCTGCTTTAAATTGATAAGGCGGCGGCAGAAATTAGTTTTATTTACGTATTTGGGAACGAGCGAGTTAGCGAGTGTTCTTTTTTTTATTTCTGTTCATTTCGTTTCTTAATAGATCCACTGATCGAGGTTCCTTTGTGTGAGTGAGTGAACCCATTGAAATGTGTTGTGAATAATAGAGCCGAATGAGAGAGGATGGGGCGTGAATATTGCAGGTCGTTATTGTGGGGAGGGCGGAGAGAGGGCGGCCCCATATAATTCGATTGTACGTTTTTAGCGTAATGTAGCGTTTCACACTGTAATATAATTTCAGTAAAAAGAAGAAGAAGAAGAAGAAGTGCTTAATACACCGTTTTGTTAAATATATTATCGCGACCCACCAAGGCGTTTTACGCTCTTGTCTGCCTTAAGTGATAGCGGCGTGGCGGGAGGAGAAGTAGAAATAATATTTGAACGCGTTTCACAGAATGGATTCTTATGAATAAGTAAGTAAAAGCTTCTTGAATTTTATTCGATTGAAGTGTTCCGAAGAGTGGTAATCTTTTAAGAAAAGTTTTTTTGTGGTTTCGTTAAAAGGTAATTCTAGACACTACTGCACGCTTTCGTTTATGTACGTATATTAGTGCCTCGACCAAAAAGATGACAGTTGGAAGCCTTTAATGTAATTCTTCTTCTCCTTCCTGAGCGCTACAGGCCAGGATGATCCTTGGCTTTCGCCACCACTCGCCTCCAGTTCTCTCTCTCTCTCTCTCTCTCTCTCTCTCTCTCTCTCTCTCTCTCTCTCTCTCTCTCTCTCTTTTGCAACGTTCCTCCAGTTTTGTACGCCAATTCTTCTTAAGTATTCCTCCAATTCATGTATCCATCGCCTTATGGATCTGCCTATTCTTCTTGTTCCTTCCATGTTTTCATGTAGCACTTGCTTGGGCAGTCTCTCTATGTGTCCCAGCCACCTTATCCGCCTTGCCTTTATGAAGCGCATTATATCTTACCGCTGCAATATTTCATCAATTTCAGTATTTCGAAGGCATCTTCGCTCTCCTGCTTCCATTATTAGGCCGTATATATTTTTCTTTTATTTTCCTTTCAAATAGTCTCAACGAATTAATAGATACAGCCGTGAGTGACCATGCTTCAGCTCCGTAAGTCACGACTGGTCTGATCAAGTTTTTATAGATTTTCATTTTTGTTTTACGATACAGAAGCTTGGCCTTGAGAAGATTAAGATTTGCGCAATATGCTTTATTGCCACCCATGATTCATCTGTTTATTTCTTGTGAGATTTTGTTCTCCTCACTGAGTTCTGTTCTAAGATATACAAACCTATCTACACCACTAAATGTGTAATTATCCAGCTCTCGGTTATGGGGCTCCCTTCTTGCCTGTGCTGCTGTCATTTTCATAACAGTGCGTTTTCTTTTCATTAACAACAAGTCCTAAAGGACGGACTTCTTCATCCAGAACCTTAAATATTTCTCTAAGAGCTGTGAGACGTCTAGCCACCAAGGCTACACCATCTGCATAGGAATGTGTTTGACTGAGCCTATAGGTTAAATTGCCTCTAAGTCTAATCTGCCCATTGCTTTATGCAAGGCTATGTTAAAAGCAAAGCCGACAGATAATGCACCACCTTGTCTTGCACCTCTTGATATTTTGAAGCTTGATATTTTTTTGATATTGTGTCCTTAATCGCGAAACACTTCCCGGCACCTCTCTCTCTTCGCCAATCAAATTGCACCGTTAGTAAGATGAAATTTCCCCTTTGAGTCCACGTTGACGCCGCGTTGCCGCAACTATTATTCATATACTGCAGCTTATCCCCTTCACTGGAGTCGATATGTCGAGTCGTCGTCATTTTGCTGTCGGTGTAGCCGTTTTGTAAGTTATGCCAAGTCTATTACCACCTATGATTCTTCTGTTTATTTCTTGTGAGATTTTGTTCTCCTCATTGAGTTCTGTTCTAAGATATACAAACCTATCTACACCACTAAATGTGTAATTATCCAGCTCTCAGTTATGGGGCTCCCTTCTTGCCTGTCAACAGCGTGACTACACTGGTGGAAATAGAATATTAATTACGATTCATAACAGCTGGTTTGATTACTGACGGTTTAAATGAGGGTTTGAAATAACACTGGTTTTCAACAAGGGCGTTGTTTCAGTTTTGTATAGAATATAGTTTGTAACCAGTCAGTTCTGTTAGTTTTTTTTTCGAATATGCTTCAGGAAACGACTTCTATTCTTTTTGTTGGTGTGAGTTGTACCTCGTCATTCTCTGTCCGGTCGAATAATCTCTTCTGTCTACTTCCACAACGTTCCAACTATATCTCGTCTTCGCCTTCCCGTAGATAAAGTTTCCTTCCCGAGGCTCGCACGGCGTGGAATGCTGACAATGAACGTCGTATTAAAGAACGTTAGATAACCAGCAAAGCTCTTCTGTCACTTGTTTCATCGGCACAACTCTCGTTCTGACTGAGCTCCATTCCTGAACAGTCTTCACAACATTTTCTACTTCAGTATCTGCTGTGTACTAATTATTCGGAATAGAATTGAACGTATGTCAGAGAGCACACACTTCCTGATTGTAAAGGACGTAAACTTGTTTACTCGGCGACATTTTGAACTCCTTTTTTTAACATTTTGCTCTTCTCCTATTAAAACTGAGGCTTAACCCTTTTATTTAAAATCCTAGCATATACTTTGTTCACAACATTAAGGAGACTAATCCCCCAATAATTCTTGCATTTTTTATGATCCTCTTAATACGCTGACGATAAGAAACTCTAACGATGCAGTTATAATACAACAAACTGAGGATGAGTGGCAGCATTCTTTAAAGTTATTTAAATTATAAATAAATTATATAGATTGGTAATTACCTTTGTCTAATTCCTTCCTTGCAACTTAATTACTTGCGTAACAACGCGTTTCAGGATCACAGTCCCATCATCAGGTGTTATAAAATTAAATCATGCACTAGTCACTCGTCGTTAAGTTTTTAAAAAAGTATAAAACCACTGCACAACATTCGTATTCGCGCAAACACATAGCTATGTGCATTCACTCACGTGCGCGTCGTCGTAAAGTTAAAAGTCGACTGATTTTTTATCACAAACTTACACAGGCAGTCGTCTGCTTTCTTCCTATGCGTATTACTGTGTCAAAGAAGACGTTGGATTTAAATGACAACATATCATTCAATAACTCATCACGCTGGAATTTACTTGCTTTGTAGATTAAAAATTCTTCCATTGCATCCATGAAACGTCCTTTCTTACAGTAATGTAGAGGTTTTAAATTTTGTACAAAACTGGTATAATTGTGGTTGTATTCCATTAAATGCTGCGCGTAACTGGACTTTATATTATTGGCATTCTTCTTGGGCAGATGTTCTATATATCTATCTTTAAAACCTCTTCCTGTGTGTCCAATATAGAATTTATCTCAGTCATCACATACAATTTTATATATGCCGGAACATGTTTCAGGATTTTTGTTACTTCCGTGTTCCTAAAGGAAATGGAAGTATGGTGATGGCAAAAAAAATCGTGTTCGAGATTATTGCAGATTCTGATTGTACTACACTCAAAACATGAAAAAAAGTCGTTTTTCGAAAAGTGTGTGTGTGTGTGTGTGTGTGTGTGTCTGTCTGTCTTCTGTAGATTTTTTTTCTATGGCAAACGATAACAGCCGCAAATTCAAACAGAATCAAATAATTTTTTGCATACAGTCCTGATTTGTAGAGTACTCACGACCTATTGTTTTTGGTGAAGATCGGTTGAGGGAAATGGGTAGTTTACCAGCAACGGTTTTTTTATCAAGGGTATTTTTTTTCCAAAGGATAACAGCCGCAAATTCAAACAGAATCAAATAATGTTTCGCACACAGCCCTGAATTGTAGAGTACTCAAGACCTGTTGTTTTTGGTGAAGATCAGTTAAGGGAAAGGGGTAGTTTACCTGCAACGTTTTATGTTTTAACAAGGGTATTTTCTATGGTAAACGATAACAGCTGCAAATTCAAACAGAATCAAAAGATTATTTGCATACACCCCTAAATTGTAGAGTTCTCAAGACCTGTTGTTTTTGGTGAAGATCGGTTAAGGGGAAGGGGTGGTTTACCTGCAACCTTTTACGTTTTCACAACAGTAAAGTACTTGAAAATTCATTTAAACTTTTTCAAACAATGGTAATTGTTAAATATCGGTATGGAGAACCATACATGACTTTCGTGTTCTAAGATTTATATTTAAAATCATATTGGAAATGAAATATTACCATAGAAACTACTTCTTTCTACTTATTGGTTCAGCCTTAACCACGGTACTGTGGTCACTAACGTATACCACCTGACGTTTTCGCACTCGATTTTCACTGATGATGGCAGTCGATGGACTGCCGAAAAGTCAGGTTTTGCAGAAAACATTGGACTACGGCTAAACAGCCCGGGAAGGAATTTTAACGATGAACTACTTCTTTGGTGCCGATAACGTAGTACACATATAAAAAATTCTCCCGTCCCCAATCAATTATAATTTTCATTAATAGAAAATTACCCCCACCCCGTTCACCTAACCTCTTCATTTATAGATATTTCATCTACGTTTCTACAGTGGATTATTATGAGCTTCTTATTAGGATACATTATTTATCAAAATTAAGTACTTTACTCTTGTTAAAACATAAAACGTTGCAGGTAAACTACCCCTTTCTCTTAACCGATCTTCACCAAAATCAACAGACTTTCAGTCCTCTATAATTCAGGGATGCATGCAAAAAACAATTTGATTCTGTTTGAATGTGCGACAGTTATCTTTCGTAAAAAAATTATCCTTCTTAAAACATAAAATGTTGCTGGTAAACTACCCCTTTCCCTTAACCGATCTTCAACAAAATCAACAGACCTTGAGTTCTCTTTAATTCAAAAAGGTATGCAAAAACGTAGTCGATTCTGTTTGAATTTGCGGCAGTTATCGTTCGTCATATAATAAATTACCCTTGTTAAAACATAAAATGTTGCCGGTAAACTACCCCTTTCCCTTAACCGATCTTCACCAACACCAACAGGACTTGAGAACTCTACAATTCAGGGCTGTATGTAAAACATTATTTGATTCTGTTTGAATTTTCGGCTGTTATCGTTTGCCATAGAAAAAATTACCCCCGATAAAAAAACGTTGCAGGTAAACTACCCCTTCCCCTTAACCGATCTTCACCAAAACCAACAGGTCTTGATAACTCTATAATTCAGGGCTGTATGCAAAAGAGTAGTTGATTCTATTTGAATTTGCGGCTGTTATCGTTTGCCATAGAAAAAATTACCCTTGTTTAAAAAAAAACCGTTGCGGGTAAACTACCCCTTTCCCTTAACCGATCTTCACCAAAATCAATAGGTCTTGAGCACTCTGCAAATCAGGGCTATGTGCAAAAAATCATTTGATTCTGTTTGAATTTGCGACTCTTATCGTTTGCCAGAATAAATACCCTTTTAAAACATAAAACGTTGCACGTAAACTACCCCTTTCCCTTAACCGATCTTCACCTGAAACAATAGGTCTTGAGTACTCTACAGATCAGGGCTGTATGCAAATCATTATTTGATTCAGTTTGAATTTGCGTCTCTTATCGTTTGCCATAGAAAATACCCTTTTATAACATAAAACGTAGCAGGTAAACTACCCCTTTCCCTTAACCGATCTTCACCAAAAGCTATAGGTCTTGAGAACTCTATAATTCAGGGCTGTATGCAAAAGACTAGTTGATTCTGTTTGAATTTGCGGCTGTTATCGTTTTCCATAGAAAAAAAATCTGCAGACAGACACACAGACACACAGACAGACAGAAAGACACACACACAGACACTTTTAGAAATATCGGTATGGAGAACCATACATGACTTCCATATTCTAAGATTTATATTTAAAATCATTTTCAGCCAAACAGCCAGGGAAGGAATGTTAACAAAAAAATACTTCTTTGTTGCCAATAACGTAGTACACATATAAAAAAAAATTATCCCCTCCCCCTTCAACTATAATTTTGATTTATAGAAAATTACCCCCAGCCCGTTCAACTAGCCTCTTCATTTATAGATATTTCATCTACGTTTCTACAGTGGATTATTAAGATCTTATCAGGATACTTTATCAAAATTAAGTACTTTACTCATGTTACAACAAAAAATGTTTCCGGTAAACTGCCCTTTCCCCGTAACCGATCTTCACCAAAATCAACAGACATTGAGTTCTCTATAGCTCAGGCACATATGTAAAAAATTATTTGATTCTGTTTGAATTTACGGCAGTTATGGTTCGTCAAATAAAAAATTACCCATGTTAAAACATAAAACATGAGATTTATAAAACATATCTAAGATTTATATTTAAAATCATTTTTGAAATAAAATATTTTCATAGAACCTACTAACGCTGGGGAAATCTGAGGAGCCAATCAGAGTTGGGCCTACCTGTCACTCTGCTGAATTTGGTGGAAAGCCCTGTCACTGTCGTCAAAGTATCAGCCTTGACAGGGTCCTCTTTTTCTGCAAAATGGGAGAGGCTTGAGATGGAGTGAGTGACATGGTCCCCACCTCAATGAAGAACCCATTGTTTTATAAAAATATATTTAAATTTTGAAAACTGAAAATTCTTTTCTTGTTGTAAATATTGATATTTTATAATCAAAATGACTTTATTTTTGTTACCTGGCAACAAAATTATTTTATTTTCAACAATTACCAGTGTTTCAAAAAGTTTAAATAAATTTTCAAGTACTTTACTCTTGTTAAAACGTAAAAGGTTGCAGGTAAACTACCCCTTCCCCTTAACCGATCTTCACCAAAATCGAAAGTCCTTGAGACCTCTACAATTCAGGGATGTATGCAAAAAATTATTTGATTCTGTTTGAATTTGCGGCAGTTATCGTTTGCCATAGAAAAAAAAATTTCAGGTAAACTACCCCTTCCCCTCAACCGATCTTCACCAAAAACAACAGGTCTTGAGTACTCTACAAATCAGGGCTGTATGCAGAAAATTATTTGATTCTGTTTGAACTTGCGGCTGTTATCGTTTGCCATAAAAAATACCCTTGTTAAAAAAACGTTGTAGGTAAACTACCCCTTTCCCTTAACCGATCTTCACCAAAAACAAAAGGTCTTGAGAACTCTACAATTTAGGGCTGCATGCAAATAATCTTTTGATTCTGTTTAAATTTGCGGCTGTTATCGTTTGCCATAGGAAATACCCTTGTTAAAACATAAAACGTTACAGGTAAACTACCCCTTTCCCTTTACCGATCTTCACCAAAAACAATAGGTCTTGAGAACTCAACATTTCAGGGCTGTATGCGAAACATTATTTGATTCTGTTTGAATTTGCGGCTGTTATCGTTTGCCAAAAAAAAAAAATTTCCCTTGATAAAAAAAAACCGTTGCAGGTAAACTACCCCTTTCCCTCAACCGATCTTCACCAAAAACAATAGGTCGCGAGTACTCTACAAATCAGGGCTGTATGCAAAAAATTATTTGATTCTGTTTGAATTTGCGGCAGTTATCGTTTGCCATAGAAAAAAAATCTACAGACAGACACACAGACAGACACACACACAGACACGTTTCGGAAAACGACTTTTGTTCATGTTTTGAGTGTAGTAGAATGAGAATCTGCAATAATCTCGAACACGATTTTTTTTAACATCACCATACTTCCATTCCTTAAGGAATATGGAAGTAAAAATTACCCTTGATAAAAACCGTTGCCGGTAAACTACCCCTTTCCCTTAACCGATCTTCACCAAAAACAATATGTCTTTAGTACTCAACAAATCAGGGCTGTATGCAAAAACTTATTTGATTCTGTTTGAATTTGCGGCTTTTATCGTTTGCCATAGAAAATACCCTTGTTAAAACATAAAACGTTGCTGGTAAACTACCCCGTTCCCTTAACCGATCTTCACCAACACCAATAGGTATTGAGAACTCTACAATACCTAAATGTATGCAAAACATCATTTGAATCTGTTTGAATTTGCGGCTCTTATTGTTTGCCATAGAAAATACGCTTGATAAAAACGTTGCTGGTAAACTACCCCTTCCCCTTAACCGATCTTCACTAAAAACAACAGATCTTGAGTACTCTACAAACCAGGGCGGTATGCAGAAAATTATTTGATTCTGTTTGAATTTGCGGCTGTTATCGTTTGCCATAGAAAAATATCGGTATGGAGAACCATACATGACTTCCATATTCTAAGATTTATATTTAAAATCATTTTCGAAATGAAATATTACCATAGAAACTACTTCTTTCTACTTACTGCTTCAGCCTTAACCACAGTACTGTGGTCACTAACGTATACCACCTCACGTTATCGCACTCGATTTTCACTGATGATGGAAGTCGATGGCATTGCCGAAATGTCTGGTTTTGTAGAAAACATTGGACTACGGCCAAATATCCCGGGAAGGAATTTTAACAAAAACTACTTCTTTGTTGCCGATAACGTTGTACACATATATATCAGTGGCGAAGTTACATGGAGGCAATTGAGGCAATGCCTACCCTAACAAATTCTGTAGAATAAAAATTATAAATACGTATGAACTACATAACGTAAAGATTATACATTGTTACTGTGACTGTCAAATTTATTAAACCGAAACGTGCTTTATTGAGCGACCGCTAGATGGTGACAGGTGAGATTCGGCATAGTTCGTTTAAAGCGAATGAGGCAACCTGAACTTGCCTCAGCGTTTTTTGTATACATCGTATGTAAGCAATGTAGAGGTGTGATAGGGAAGTGTAGGGAGGGGGGATTGTCCCGCGCTGTACACATAGAGCGTTGAGGCATGCCTCACTTCTGTGGTCCAAACAGTTAAGTTAAAGCGCCTGTGTTGTTTCTAAGTGTTTATTTTATGCGGTTATTAAAAGTGTCACTGTTATTCCGCTGAACTAACAGATGATCAAGATTGTTATTTGAATTATTTGTAACATTAAACATATATATAGAAACTAACCAAGTTTAAAAATTTGAAGTTCAATCAATTGTATTATTGTGTATGACTAACACAAGGATTGTTCAATAGACACACGTATAGAGCTGTAAAGCATTTTTTATTCAACGATTTTAAAAGAAGTCTCCAATAACATTAAGACATGAGTTCCACTGTTGCGCTAACCTGTAGATTCCCTGCTAGTAAAATTCTTACGGCTGTTTGTGGAACCATTCGGTTACAGCAAACTCTACCTCAGCGTCCGATTTGACCCACCGTCCTTTTAGTGATTCCTTAAAAAAAATTTAAGATAAGACTTTTGCCTACCCATTCATTAACTACTAGCTTCGCCAGTAAGCAAATTGATGTCCATTTTTTCGGCTTGCACGCGTTATGTTGGTGTGGGTTTCGGCACTTTCCATTTAAAAAGCGTGCAAACGTAAGAAAATAAACATGAGTGAGGCCAGAAATAACGTGAATTGTGTGTTTGTGTCTTACCTGCCTTTTTATTGCCGTATTAAATGAAAAATATTATATTACATTAAAATTAAAAAATTTTAATTTTATTGCCTGGCAACAAAATTATTTTATTTTTAACAATTACCATTGTTTCAAAAAGTTTAAATAAATTTGCAAGTACTTTACTCTTGTTAAAACGTAAAAGGTTGCAGGTAAACTACCCCTTCCCCTTAACCGATCTTCACCAAAATCGAAAGTCATTGAGACCTCTACAATTCAGGGACGTATGCAAAAACTTATTTGATTCTGTTTGAATTTGCGGCTGTTATCGTTTGCCATAGAAAATACGCTTGATAAAAAAACGGTGCAGGTAAACTACCCCTTCCCCTTAACCGATCTTCACCAAAAACAATAGGTCTTGAGTACTCTACAAATCAGGGCTGTATGCAAAACATTATTTGATTCTGTTTGCATTTGCGGCTGTTATCGTTTGCCATAAGAAATACCCTTGTTAAAACATAAAACGTTACAGGTAAACTACCCCTTTCCCTCAACCGATCTTCACCAAAAACAATAGGTCTTGAGAACTCTACAATTTAGGGCTGTATGCAAATAATCGTTTGATTCTGTTTGAATTTGCGGCTGTTATCGTTTGCCATAGGAAATACCCTTGTTAAAACATAAAACGTTACAGGTAAACTACCCCTTTCCCTTAACCGATCTTCACCAAAAACAATAGGTCTTGAAAACTCTACAATTCAGGGCTGCATACGAAACATTATTTAAGTCTGTTTGAATTTGCGGCTGTTATCGTTTGCCAAAAAAAAATTTCCCTTGATAAAAAAAACCGTTGCAGGTAAACTACTCCTTCCCCTCAACCGATCTTCACCAAAAACAACAGGTCGCGAGTACTCTACAAATCAGGACTGTGTGCAAAAAATTATTTGATTCTGTTTGCATTTGCGGCAGTTATCGTTTGCCATAAAAAATACGCTTGATAAAAAACGTTGCAGGTAAACTACCCCTTCCCCTCAACCGATCTTCACCAAAAACAGTAGGTCTTGAGTACTCTACAAATCAGGGCTGTATGCAGAAAATTATTTGATTCTGTTTGAATTTGCGGCTGTTATCGTTTGCCATAGAAAATACCCTTGTTAAAAAAACGTTGTAGGTAAACTACCCCTTTCCCTTAACCGATCTTCACCAAAAACAATAGGTCTTTAGAACTCTGCAATTTATGGCTGTATGCAAATAATCTTTTGATTCTGTTTGAATTTGCGGCTGTTATCGTTTGCCATAGGAAATACCCTTGTTAAAACATAAAACGTTACAAGTAAACTACCCCTTTCCCTTAACCGATCTTCACCAAAAACAATAGGTCTCGAGTACTCTACAATTTAGGGCTGTATGCAAATAATCTTTTGATTCTGTTTGAATTTGCGGCTGTTATCGTTTGCCATAGGAAATACCCTTGTTAAAACATAAAACGTTACAAGTAAACTACCCCTTTCCCTTAACCGATCTTCACCAAAAACTAAAGGTCTTGAGAACTCTACAATTCAGGGCTGTATACGAAACATTATTTGATTATGTTTGAATTTGCGGCTGTTATCGTTTGCCAAAAAAAAAAAATTTCCCTTGATAAAAAAAAACCGTTGCAGGTAAACTACCCCTTTCCTTCAACCGATCTTCACCAAAAACAATAGGTCACGAGTCCTCTACAAATCAGGGCTGTATGCAAAAAATTATTTGATTCTGTTTGAATTTGCGGCAGTTATCGTTTGCCATAGAAAAAAAATCTACAGACACACAGACACACAGACACACACACAGACACTTTTCGGAAAACGACTTTTTTTCATGTTTTGAGTGTAGTACAATCAGAATCTGCAATAATCTCGAACACGATTTTTTTTGCCATCACCATACTTCCATTCCTTAAGGAAATATGGAAGTAATATTATATTACATTAAAATGAAAAAATTATAATTTTATTGCCTGGCAACAAAATTATTTTATTTTTAACAATTACCATTGTTTCAAAAAGTTTAAATAAATTTTCAAGTACTTTACTCTTGTTAAAACGTAAAAGGTTGCAGGTAAACTACCCCTTCCCCTTAACCGATCTTCACCAAAATCGAAAGTCATTGAGACCTCTACAATTCAGGGACGTATGCAAAAACTTATTTGATTCTGTTTGAATTTGCGGCTGTTATCGTTTGCCATAGAAAATACGCTTGATAAAAAAACGTTGCAGGTAAACTACCCCTTCCCCTTAACCGATCTTCACCAAAAACAAAAGGTCTTGAGTACTCTAGAAATCAGGTCTGTATGCAAAACATTATTTGATTCTGTTTGAATTTGCGGCTGTTATCGTTTGCCATAGAAAATACCCTTGTTAAAAAAACGTTGCAGGTAAACTACCCCTTTCCCTCAACCGATCTTCACCAAAAACAACAGGTCTTGAGAACTCTACAATTTAGGGCTGTATGCAAATAATCTTTTGATTCTGTTTGAATTTGCGGCTGTTATCGTTTGCCATAGGAAATACCCTTGTTAAAACATAAAACGTTACAGGTAAACTACCCCTTTCTCTTAACCGATCTTCACCAAAATCAGCAGATCTTGAGAACTCTACAATTCAGGGCTGTATGCGAAACATTATTTGATTCTGTTTGAATTTGCGGCTGTTATCGTTTGCCAAACAAACAAAATTACCCTTGCTAAAAAAAACCGTTGCAGGTAAACTACCCCTTTCCCTCAACCGATCTTCACCAAAAACAATAGGTCGCGAGTACTCTACAAATCAGGGCTGTATGCAAAAAATTATTTGATTCTGTTTGAATTTGCGGCAGTTATCGTTTGCCATAGAAAAAAAATCTACAGACAGACAGACAGACAGACAGACACACAGACAGACAGACAGACAGACACACACACAGACACTTTTCGGAAAACGACTTTTTTTCATGTTTTGAGTGTAGTACAATCAGAATCTGCAATAATCTCGAACACGATTTTTTTTGCCATCACCATACTTCCCATTCCTTAAGGAATATGGAAGTAAAAATGAGTTTTTTTCATGTTTTGAGTGTAGTACAATTAGAATCTGCAATAATCTCGAACACGATTTTTTTTTGGTATCACCATACTTCCATTTGCTTAAGGAACATGGAAGTAAAAATAAAATAATTTTGTTGCGAGGCAATAAAATTATAATTTTTTCATTTTAATGTAAATCATGTATGAGAGAAAATATACCGTTCGTGGCAGGCAAGCATATCTCAGTTATGTAATGTTTACGTTTCCATTTTATTATTATGACTACCGCAATAAAAAGGCAGGGAAGACACAAACACACACACACACACACACACGCACACACACACACACACACAATTCGCGTTATTTCTCGCCTCACTCATGTTTATTTTCTTACATTTGCACGCTTTTTAAATGGAAAGTGCCGAAAAAGTGCCCAGCGTGGATAGCGATTTGCTTCCTGTGGACCGCTGAGCAGTGTAACTGCACGTGTTTACAGAGGAACGATTCATAGACAGACTTTTCGTCTTTAGGGAATGAACCCTCTGCAAGATGCTGAGGGTCCATGAGTGACTTCGGAGCGCTCCTTCTTTTCCGCGTATTTGTTCTGTGAAACGTACACTGTAGATTCGCAGCTTTACTCTAAGCAACGCTCAATAGGAAATGTTGAAAATTTTTCTCCACGGTGTACCCTCATACACACTAAACCTGCTCTGATGTTTTAATTACGGACATCATAATATTAAAACTTTGGAAACTTGAGCACTACTTAATGGAGATCAATCATTAACTTATACAAGCCATTAATTTTATGCATATTTTTTATATATATGTGTACAACGTTATCGGCAACAAAGAAGTAGTTTTTGTTAAAATTCTTTCCCGGGATGTTTGGCCGTAGTCCAATGTTTTCTGCAAAACAGACGTTTCGGCAATGCCATCGACTTCCATCATCAGTGAAAATCGAGTGCGATAACGTGAGGTGGTATACGTTAGTGACCACAGTACTGTGGTTAAGGCTGAAGCAGTAAGTAGAAAGAAGTAGTTTATATGGTAATATTTCATTTCGAAAATGATTTTAAATATAAATCTTAGAGCATGGAAGTCATGTATGGTTCTCCATACCGATATTTTCTTTTTGCGCGTAATACGTTTTGGATATTATTGTTTGTTTTAAAAATTACTGTAACGTTATATTTGTTAATTGATTTTTAATGATTTGTGGTATCAAGTTAGTGTACTCAAGGGATATAAATGTATTGTCATGTCTTGGTTTGTTTGTTCCTAGATTCTTTTTGCGTCTGTGTTTATCGATAAAGTTAATTACCAATCTATATAATTTATTAAATTACGCAACTTGGAGGCCGTACCAAAAGTAAATTATAAAGCATATTTGCAATCAGCACGATTTCAAAATGTCAAAAGAGAAGAACATCGTTGCTTTCTAAGTATGCAGCCGGTGAAAAATTGTTCTTATGGCAACAGTTTTGGAACACGTCTCTGAGCTTAATTGTTTAGGTTCCGTTATCAGTATTGGGAATGCAACAGGACGAGATGTCACTATGATTTAATAATGAAACGATCTCGTCTTGTTTCATTCCCAATAATAATAACGAAGCCTAGACAATTAAACTGTAGCTATTGAAGTTTTAGATTATGTGTGGGATAGTACGTAAAATACTAAAGAATAAAACGAGGATTAACAAGGATTAAATTTTATAAAACAATGGCAGTGCCTATGTTACTGTATGGGTGCGGTTCGTGGGTGTCTACACGGAAGTTGAGAAATGAGTTTTCTGACACGAACAAAGGCTTGTACAAGGCGAGATCGTTTGCTTAACGAGGAGTTTAGGAATAAGTTACAGGCATTGTCCATAAACGATATGATTCGGAAATATCGCTTGAAATGGTCTGAACATCTGGACAGAATGGAGAGTAGACGGCTACCTAAAGTAGCGTTTAGGTGTAGACTCTTTGGAACAAGGGATGTCGGACGACCGAGAGCAAGATGGCGAGATATACTGTGGAGCCGCAACAGTGAATGCACCTACTACTTGAAGCGTAGAAGAAGAAGAAGAAGAAGAAGAAGAAGAAGAAGAAGAAGAAGAAGAAGAAGAAGAAGAAGAAGAAGAAGAAGAAGAAGAAGAAGAAGAAGAAGAAGAAGAAGAAGAAGAAGAAGAAGAAGAAGAAGAAGAAGAAGAAGAAGACACTTTAAACTTTCGAAATGTCCGTAACAACCATAATACGGTACCATTGTTATCAAATAACAATTGTGGTTACTTATTTTAACAGTTTATTCCCTACGCAACTACAGTTGAACCTCCCATATGCGGACTTCGCATATTCGGAATGTCTCATAACCGGAAAGAAAAAAAATACAGTTAGAAAAATTTAATACTGGATTATTTTAAGCTTTGTTAACGTTAATATAATTGTAAGAAAACTGGTTGTTTTTGTTGAGGTATGGGTAAAAATAATTAATAATTTAAGTACAGGAGCAAACACACGCTTTATTGAAGAACAGTTTAGTAGCAAGTATACATACAACGGACACACGAAATACACATTACAAAAGCAGATTTAAAACTGAACTAACTGGTCGAGTGCATCTCTGTTTATATAGAAAAAAGCTTCCAGATTTTTCCTTTTATTTAAAACTTCCAGAACATTACTTTTGTAGACTTCTCACAGTAAACAAGCATGTGTGTGGGCTGAGGCCCCGCCCAGGTAGCTAGACCTCCCACCGCACAATACAAACTTTCACTCTACAATAACAGGTATACTTACTTAAAATTGAATGCAGAGTTTTCTAGTATATTCTCAACACCCTCCCTAAAACTCTACATTCTCACAATCACATTAATTTTTAAAAAATTCATTTTTACTCTTAAGTCCAAGTTTAGATCTTAAATAAACAAATTTTGGTTTTGACAAAGCTTTCGTAAGTATATCAGCAACTTGTTCATCACTTTTAACATAATGTACATCAATTTCTCCATTTTGAAAACAATCACGTACATAATTATATTTCACATCAATATGTTTTGTCCTTTGATGGCATTCAGGATTACTTATAAGTTTTAATGCACTCATATTATCTATATATAAATCATATTTATCAGTCTTACAATCGCATTCATTAAATAACTTCTTTAACCACATTATTTCAGTTGTTGCTAATGCTGCACTTACAAATTCTGACTCGGTTGTTGATAATGATACAGATTGTTGCTTCTTACTTCGCCAAATAATTGCAGCATTTGCATACATACAAGCTACGCCAGAAGTTGATTTACGTGTAACTGTATCGCTAGCATAATCAGCATCACTATAAGCTTTAAAGTTGCCATCCTTACAATATAGTAATCCAAAATCAATCGTACCTTTTAGATAACGTAAAATTCGTTTAACAATTGACCAATGAGCTACACTTGGTTTGTCTAAAACTCTAGATACAACATTTACAGCAAAACTTATGTCCGGACGACTTACAGTTTGCAAAAACATCAAATTGCCGACAGCTTCACGATAAGGTACATTACTTACAATAGTTTTTGATAAATATTCATCATGATTACAATCAATTGGCGTGGATACAATATTAGCTTCTGACATCTTAAACTTTTCTAAGATTTTGTTAATATAAGTACTTTGATGAATGATAACAGACCCATCATTCAATCTACAAATTTCCATTCCAAGATAATTAGTAACTTCTTTAGTACTAGTAATTTTAAATTTTTTACTCAAATCATTCAACAATTTATCAATCAAACTTTCATTTGAAGCTGCAATAAGTCCATCATCAACATAAATTGCTAACAAGATCTTATTATTATTATTGTTATATATGTATAAACATGGGTCACCCGTACTTTGACAAAAATCTAAATTTACAAGAAAATTAGTGAAGTGCTCAGTCCAGCATCTTGGTGCTTGTTTTAAGCCGTATAAACTTTTCATTAATTTACATACGCGTGAGCTTCCATCATCAAAACCTTCAGGTTGTTTCATATATATATCTTCCTTTAAGTCACCTTATAAAAAAGCCGTTTTTATATCAAATTTACCGATATGTAAATTTTCACGAGCAGAAATACTAAGTATCAATCTTATTGTATCAAAGCGAACAACCGGACTAAAAGTTTCTTTATAATCTATATCTTTCTGTTGCGAATAACCTTTAATAACCAACCGCGCTTTATAACGTTCTGTACCATCTGGATTGAGCTTCTTCACAAAACCCCAACGATTGGTAATCACCTTTTTATCTTTTGGCTTTTCCACTAATACCCATGTCTTATTTTCATACAAAGAGTTCATTTAGTCCTGCATTGCAGCTTGCCAACTATCTTTTTCTTTACTTGTAATTGCTTCGTTATAATTAGATGGTAACTTTTCAGCAAAATACGTGATCGGACATCCATAATATTCTGTAGGTTTTAATTTTGTTCTATCGCGCAATTGTCGTCCAGTTTGATTGTTATCGCTATTTGAAGATTGTAAAGGTTCTCTTTCTTCAAACTCATTTTATTCATTTTTAAGTAAAAGTTCATTATTTTTAGGAGTTATAATTTCATTTTCTTCAGTTTCTTTATTATTATTGTTCAAAGAATTCAAAATAATTGAATCAGCTAATACTCTTTCAGGTTTAAAAAGTACATCTCTACTTATAATGACATCTCGCACTTCCGGAACATATACACGATAACCTTTACAATCCTCATGATATCCGACCAGATAACCCCTCATCGATTTTTTATCAAGTTTCTTACGCTTTTCTTTTGATATATGTACATAACACATGGTTCCAAATATTTTAAATCTATCAACAGTAGCTATTTTTCCATTCCATAACTCATAAGGAGTTTTATTATTTTGTTTTGTTGGGCCTGTTCTATTAATTACATGTACAGCAGTATTCATTGCTTCTGCCCATAAGAATAGAGGTAAGTTTGAATTTGAATATAACATTGATCGAGCAGCCTCTACAATGATTCGGTTATCGCGCTCTGCAATTGAATTTTGTTCGGGCGTATATGGAACATTAATCGAATATTTTATACCTTTACTATTTAAAAAAGAGATCACAGCTTTATTATCGTATTCTTTACCACCATAAAAATGAATTTCTTTAATATTTGTTGCAAATTGATTCTCAACCCCGATACAAAATGATTTTAGTTTTTCTATTACTTCAGATTTTTCTCGAAAAAAATGAATTTCTCTATAACTTGAAAAATCGTCTTTAAAAGAAACAAAATATAACTTTCTACCGAGAGACTCTACTTCCATAGGACCACAAACGTCAGTATAAATTATTTCGCGAGTTTTAGTGGCACGATCGATCTTTTTGTGAAAAGGCAATCTATGATTTTTGCCATAAGCGCAACCTTCACAAAAGAAATTTTCGTCCGTAAATTTTATATTTAGATTTTTCAAAAAATTATTCACATGTTTTACATTTTGATGGCAAAGTCTTTCGTGCCATAATTGTAAAACATTACCGTTGGAAATGCTCGATCTACTCTTTTGTTCTACCACGTTACATTCTTTTGGAATTAAAGTTTGAATGTCTAATTTTAGCAAACTACCAGGCTCATATTCGGAACCAGTTACAAGAATTTCATTACCATGCTTTAAAGTACATCTCGTAGCATTATGTGTTATTTCATAATCTATACCCCTTTTACCCGCATATTTAACAGAAAACAGATTATACATTGAATCAGGAACATATAATACATTATAGATAGTACCTTCTACTCGTTCACTATTTTTATAAGTTTCAAAGTCAATATTACCTTTACCATATGCAGACATTGTCATACCGTTGCCCATTCTTACACTGACTGGTGTTGTATATTCTTCGAACGTTGAAAAACCATTCTCGATGCTTCGACATATGATCCGTCGCACCCGAATCCACAATCCAGAGATCATCCCGATTGCCACAGCTGCCTTTGTCACCTATTAGTGCTATCCTCGATGTTGATTTCTTCTGTCCAGAAGACGAGTTACTTCTTTCTTGATTATTCGACCATCTTCGCTGTCCATTATTCTTATTCATGAAGCAATTGTTACTTTTATGACATTTTCTTTTGCACGTATAACACCTGAAGCAGTCCCTTTTTAAATGACCTTGTCTTCCACAATTATAACACTGCTCTTGTTTCAAATTATTCTTCTCATACTTATAAGAGTCATTCTTCTGTTCTTTATGACCGATTTTCAGATTAGCTAGCAACGCTGTCGTCTCTTCGTGTACTTCCTTTTGCTCTTGTAATCTAAATTCTTCTGCCATCAAGCGCTCAGTCAAATTTTCGAGATTCTTCTTATCGTCAGATACCGAATCCCAAGCACTGTGAAAATGATTAAACTTTTGTGGCAAAGATGTTAAAACACGAGTCATCACCATAGTCTTTTCAATTTTTCCCTCGAGATTTTTCATTTTTCTAGCCAACTGTTCTATTTTTGAAATATTATACGTAACACTTTCACTCTCTGTCCACTTAAACTCAAAAAATTGTTTTTGAAACATCGACAGATTTTCATCAGATTTTAGATCATATGCTGTATTCAATTTGTCCCACATCGCCTTGGCAGTAGAACAACCCATTATAAGTTCGAGAGGCTTTCTCTCCACTGTTGTAACAATTAACTTTCTGGCAATTTTGTCCGCCTTCTTGAACTTTTCCAACAACGCGTCACGATCTTCTGCACCTGCAGCTGGCTCGGCTAATCTTCCTTCGCAAACATCCAGCACATCATCATCCTCTTCCATCAATGTGCGTACTACGAAGCGCCATTGATGCCAATTATCTTTGTCTCGAAGTTTTTCAATTTTTATATTCGGTTCCATTTTTGCACAAATATTTTATACTTGGACTCCAATTACACACTGCACTCCGATTTTAAAATGCCACTGGGCCCATAACCTGTTGAGGTATGGGTAAAAATAATTAATAATTTAAGTACAGGAGCAAACACACGCTTTACTGAAGAACAGTTTAGTAGCAAGTATACATACAACGGACACACGAAATACACATTACAAAAGCAGATTTAAAACTGAACTAACTGGTCGAGTGCATCTCTGTTTATATAGAAAAAAGCTTCCAGATTTTTCCTTTCATTTAAAACTTCCAGAACATTACTTTTGTGGACTTCTCACAGTAAACAACCATGTGTGTGGGCTGAGGCCCCGCCCAGGTAGCTAGACCTCCCACCGCACAATACAAACTTTCACTCTACAATAACAGGTATACTTACTTAAAATTAAATGCAGAGTTTTCTAGTATATTCTCAACAGTTTTCTTAACAGCCTACGAATAGGACGTGTGAACATGAGTAAAGGTAAACTAGGCACTGTTGTTTTTCAAACAGAATTATCACTGTTGCACACCACTATAGAAAATTTATTCCAATTAGCGCTTTCAAGCTTCTCAGCGCATCGTCAGATCGGAAATTTGTGTTTGTGATTATAACCACTAACACAACTTTCTTAATTAAACTACTGTTATTTTTGTTTTTGTCACTAAACAATTTCTATAAGGTCATACTAAGACTTCTAGAAATTTGTATAACTTACTTACCTGGCGCTACAACCATCCAGTGGCCTCCTTCAATATTGATCGCCATCCCACTCTATCCAGCTCTGCCGGCTGCCACTCCATCATTCCACCGCAGTCTTGGTCTGCCAGTCCTTCTACTTTCATAAATCCTCTCTCTTAGAACCTTCCTTGGAATCTCCTCTTCTGACATCCTTGACACGTGACCAGCCCAACGGAGTCGGCCCACTTTAAGAGTATGAACCACGTACATACCCTTGTACATATCCATTAATTCATAATTGGTACGCTGCCTCCAGTTTTGTCCTTTTTGTACTGCTTCAAAAATCCTTCCCAAAATTCGCCTGTCAAATCTCAGCAGGGACAGTTCATCATGCTCAGCCATCGTCCAACACTCAGATCCATATGTCAGGTAGGTCCACAGGTCTTATCAAGGTAGAAATTTGTATAAGCATGGTGTAAACACAGTACAGGTACAATAGCCTAACCAGTCTGTTGTAGGCTATTGTACTGTAAAGTTATTTTCGTTCGTGTCTGTTATACGAGTTCTTGTTGGATAGTGAAGTTACTTTTACAGTAATTTGAAAGTGTTGTGAATTGTGTTGTGATAACCACTTAAAAATTACGGTTAACTTTTTTAGTGTGTTTACCGCTTACAGTGCATGTATAAATCACTTATGGGAACTAAAAGGGAACGAGTTGGAAAGTTGGAAGAGTACAGTATTATACATTATAGGGTAATTTATTTAAGATATCGTAATTATATTTTCTTTTTATCCGGAATGCGTCCCGTCCACATTATTTCAGATATTGGAGGTTCTACTGTATTTACATTCGAAACAAAAATAGTCATCATCATCGTCTTCTTCTTAACGGCTTTAGGCTTTAGCGGCCTGTTCCTATTCCACAATCCACCTTTTCTTAGCTCTACCAACTTTTCTTCTGGCTCTAGGGTTGTAATCTTTCGCCATCCAGGGTTGTATGCCGTATTCTACTTTCTTCCATTCTTCTGATGTGTTGAATCCATTTTCTTCTGTATTCTTTAATCGTTTCATTAACTGCAAAAATATCTAAATCACTTCTTATCTCTTCATTTCTCGTATGATCTCGCGTATTACACATTTTAACTTGATCTCAGAAATTGCATTTCTGCTGTTTGTATCTTCTGTTCATCTTTTTTCTTTATGACCCAAGTTCCAGAACCATACTGTAGTGTAGGTTTCGCCATTGTTTTAAAAGGTTTTCGAGGTGGTCCTATAACAGAACACGACGGGTCTAGACAGAGAAGGGTCTAGCCGGCGTAGGGTTGGTTGCCCAATACGGTGGTCTCAATCGACAACTCACAATTCCAGCAGTAGCCTCGGAAACCAGGACAGATGTAGCCTAATTATCAGGACATTCGAAAATATTTATCAGAACCAGCTGTTGTTACCCGCGGCTCCGCACGCGAATATTTGATTTTTAATGTCAGCTCGTCTAACAATTTTGTATTCGTTAGTCAAATTCTATCCAAAACTGTTTTCAACACTTGTATTATTTTAACTTGTACTAAATTATTATGTTGGTGCAACCGCCTTTGGAGATTTAAAAGTAGGCCTACTCGTTTATAAAGCCTTTGGAAATATTTATAAAGTACCTGTTAAATCAAAAACGCTAATTTTGTATTTTAAGTGTTACTGTGTTAGAAGCATTGTATAACACATTGAACGTTGTTTTCCTCAAACATGGCTTTTATTTATTTCAGCGGTAAACTAAAAACCGTTGTCACCTAACCTCACAAATGAAAACAACACGTATTTTCGCTTTGCATTAAGTAACAGGACAATTTACAATTAGTACACTGCTTCTTTTCCACACTGCAGGAATGGATAAATGTGCAGTTTCGATGCCGCTAAATAGCTTTTGCTTATTTATTTGTTACTATGGTAACTAATTCTGGTTTCCATGTTGTGTTGCATCTTTAGTAGAAGTATTTAATATATTTCATTATTTATTCATTTCATCATCAGAAATACGTACAAACATAAATTTTATAATAGTTTAAGACAATTACAAAATATATAGACGTATTTCAAAATATATACACAATTACAAAATATATCGATATAATTGCATATTAAAAACATTAAAAACTGCAGAACGGATAAAGGTACAGTTCCGATGCCGCTAAATATCATTTGATTATTTACTTGTTACTATGGTAATTAATTCTGATCTCCATGGTGTTGTTGACATCTTTATACGCGTCAACGAAAAGGCATAATTAAAAGGCCTAAATCCTGGGAGCGGGGCAAAATATAAAATTCCAAGTTAGACAGTATTTTTTGCCTTGTGTCAAAGGTTACCTGTGCAAAATTTGGTGGGAATCGGTGTAACGGTGTGGATTTGTATTCAGTACCCATAAATCCTCAAACTTTTGAGTTTTATATAAAATATAGATATCGATTAAAATTCACTTCTATCTTGTATTTAGGATTACGTTCTCGTTAACGTGCACGTAAAAGGCAAACATTATTCCACCAGTCTAACCGTACAATTTGCTAAAGCCAACGGTAACAACAGTTGTACAAAAACGACGGGGTGGTGGAATCTGTACCGCCTGTTATGATTATTAGCAGGCTTGTGTAAGAGTGGCGCACGTATTGTGTACATAAAAGGGAGCGAGTTTCACTTAGGGGTTGCAGGGTGAGAGAACGCAACGGGCGACGAGGAGTGTGTGTGTGGTGTTTGTGCGTGGGGCGCCTGCCGCGCGCGCCGTCACCATAGCAACGGAAGATGTCTGCAGCTCTGCATTTCTGTACTTATCGTATAAATACACACAAACACACACACACTCACACGTAGCCATGTACTACATATTACATATTCTGAAAACATTTTATGCTTCGGGTGGCGTCAGTTTGGTACTGCCACAAAAAATTTGATATTTTATATATAGGCTACAGGGTATTTTTTACGTACTTTCCGAGAATCTACAAAAAAGGAAAGCATAATGCTTGTATATCTGCGAGTGTGTGGGCAATTTGTTCCACTGTTAGTTTCATTTCATTTTTTTTAAATTAACTTGTTTCACTTTGACAGTTGAAGATTTAATTAGTCGTTTGTTTTGCGTTCTTGTTGCTAAACCGTTACGTTGACAGTCATTTTCTGTGGTATTACGTAGAAGGGAATTTTAAATTTAAACTTCTGCCTTGAGAAAAAAAATTAATAAAAACATTGTATATACGTCGTTGCGTTCTTTTTTAGTAAGCAACGGGTGCTGTAATCTGCCAACGGCGTTGTTTAAGCGATCTCGTTGTTGAAACCATGTCTTTTATGTTTCGTGCAAAATAATTGACACCGTGTAATTTATATTTGTGTTCGCAGAAACGAAAAAGTGAGTTTTCTTCACCATTGTAATTTCGACCTGTGATATTAATTTCTGGTGAAGGGGGCGGTAGGGAGGTGAAATGAAAGTTACGCAAGAGGGAAAACAGCCTGGTCTGGTGGTCAAGACTTTGTCCTCAGTGTCAGTCGAGCTACTGAGGATGCTCCATCGTAGTATGGGCGAAAGGTTTGGTTTCAAAAGAAATAAAACGACCTGTTTCAACCGAAAACTATGTTGTTAACGAAAAGCAGGAAGGCTTACGAGCGACATATTATTAATACGTAGACACTTCGTGACAACAAAATCCAAGAATTAAATTTTATTATATATGTGCGTGCGTGTGTGTGTGAGCGAGCTCGTGCTCGCGCGTGCAGTGTATTAAGTGCTTATATTTGAGAGATAGTGGAGAGGGGTTGTGTTTGTGAATCGGCAAACACCACTTTCAGGCGTAATTAAATATAATAACAAATTGACACGCACCGACCACCCTCACGTTTCACTCTACCCTCCTGTCTCTAAGGGATGTAAGTCTATTTCCATCAGCGGCACCCTCATCGTTGCTGCTATATGCGACGGCGGTGGCAGTAAGTTTGCTGCTACGTGAAAGTGGGGGATGTATTATTCACGCGAAGCCGACTAGTGAGCAGACAATTCGAAATGGAATTTTGTATGAAGCTTGCGAGAAGTTGGCAGCAGTGTAGATACCCGTGGCCCGACGGGCGCGACGTTGTCAGCAACAACGTATTTGCTGTCAATAAACAATTAAGAAACGCCCACTCTTCGTCATCTACGTCTTCGTTTTCTTGAATACAGTGGGACCGCCCCGAGTTGGACACCTGTCTTTCGAACCCAAAGCATCAAACTTAGAGAGATGAAGGGAAGCTGACGTAGAATACACTTGCATTTACTTAGTTAAACATAAATACTGTACTTTAATTAATTACTAAATGAATTATATATCTTGATTTTCTTTTTATATCACAGCTGACATTGTTTATTCAAACATCTTCAATATCTTCGTGTGTACTTTTTTTAATGTTTAATATTGTGTATTCTGAGTCATTAAATTGAACTCGTTAGAGAACTGCAACTTTTCACTTGTTATAATAAATCGAAAACTTGAATTTTTGTAATTACTTATTTCATTTTGCGTTTTTTACAATTATTTAGCCTACTCTAACAAATCAACTTAGTACACTTTATAAAATTGAAAATATTATTAAAATATTTACAGTATTACACTTTTTAGAAAAATTTAAATGGAAAAGCATTAAAACGGAAATTTTAAGAAACGTGTTATCGTGATTTTGTCCCGTTGGACGGGAAGGAAGAAGAGGAGAAGGAGAGAAGAAGAAATTCTCTCTAACATACTGAGTCCAGTACTCTCTCTTAGAACGTTAAGAGGGTCAGTTGAAAATTCGCGGAGCGACATCTGTAGCTTAGCGGTAAAACTAATATTTTTCGTGTGCTGCAAGATTTGTATTTTATCTGAATTCCTGTTAATTTCCAGATCAATCTATCATGTTATTCATGGTTTAGAACCCGTTTAAAATTAGCATGTCATGCGTGTTTTAAAAAACGGACAAAATCAAACATCGTGATTCTTTGTTAAAAATTGTTTAGCGCCAACGAAAATTCAGAACGAAATTGTAAATGTGTCAGGAGATGCTGTGACTTCAAAACAAATGGTTTTTGTAAATAGGCACTTGAGTTTAAACGTGGTCGTACGAGCATTGAAGATTCCCCCCCCCGCACTAGACGCCCCAAAAAATGCAACAACTCCAGATGTGGCAGCCATTTTGCACAACGCTTTTTCAGACCAAGTTCTTTAGTTGAAGTATGATGCACACGCTTGTACGAGATGCCTATGATTTGAGCAACGTCATCCACTCCTCAATCTGCGGCCTTCCAACACCCTATTAAATTTTTTCATTAATGTCATTTTTTGTTGCACTTTTTCGACGTCCACTGCTGGGGTCTTCTCCATTGCTTGTACGATCACGTTTAAAGTCGAGTGTGCTCCACTTACAGTTGTTTGTGAAGGCGCAGCATCTCCTAACACATTTGCAATTTCGTTTTGATTTTCTCTTGGCGCTAAAAACGTTTTTAACGTTTATCACAACACGATGTTTGATTTTGTGCATTTTAAAAACACGCGTGACAGGAAAATTTCATACAGCTGGTAAAAGTGAACAAATTCACAGATATATCTGGAAATTAACAGGTGTTCACGCGAAATATGCGTTTTGCAGCATACGAAACGTTTTAGTTCTACCACTGAGCTACAGATGTCGCTCCGCGAACTTTTCAACTGACCCTCGTACCCTTACCTGCTGGACGTATTACAACGGTCAAGTTGTGCTGGGGAGCACTTGATAACATAACTGTTTCCAGATTAGCGGGATTTCGCAACTTTAGAAACACTACTTAATGCAGGCATTCAAATACATATGGTGCCACCTTCCCAAGAGATTCAGCACGTCCCCTCCAGTTAACACCGGCGACGACATTATTTGTTTTCGTCAGTCTGCGGCGCGAGGACGTTTCCCCGACCTGACACATTCACACTCTCGTTCGGTTTATAATTAAATCATAACAACCCTTCCGCTGCCCACACGTTCTGCTGGGAATTTTCCGGTGAGAGGGAGACACACAGTTAACAGTGTACTATCGTTGCGCGCGCGCGCACCCACGTGCGTTCATTATTGATGTGTGGAGAAGGTTTAAATGGAATTTTGTATGAGGGACGGTGTAGTAGTGAACTTTGACTCCTGTGTCGGCTGTTCCGATTAACACGTTCTCACATGCGGTATCAGTTTTTTTTTTGCGTAGGCCTATATCGTTAAATATAGAGAGGGTTGATTCGGACGCGAGTGCAAACGTATTAACGCCGCCTGTTAGCGTCGGGCGACACACACTCGCTATATTTGTGTATCTTCAACGTTGTGCTGTAACTAGCGAGCCGAGATATTGTTATTGTACAACTCTGGTACGTATAGCCTATACCGGCTTTGATTCCTGGTTCGTTTTGCACCTGGTGATGGGGCGGTAGTAGCAAAGAGCTGTACAGACTTTCTATATCGACAGATTTAAAGCAACATTATAAGTTAGATTTAAGCACAAAGGCAAGGGAAATACCGACCGTGGATGAGGAAAGACAAATACCACAGGATTGATGGTAAAAGTGTAGAACCACATTTAGTGGCGATAATTCAGCAGCTGAAGTAAACGGAAGGATAAAAGACTTACATGGGGATATCGTTTTGTAAGATAACTTTTCTATTAAAAAAAATCATTTCATCGTATTTTCGATTCGAAGCAAGGAACCAATAAGAACAAAAAAATAATGATTAATGATCGAATCTTAGAACAGGTGAGCCATTTTAATTATTTGAGAAATGATATTGCCTATGATAGGAATTATGATATTCATGTTAAGTTAAGAAAGTTCCAGACGCTCTGTGTTCCAAACAATCGACCGTATTTTTAGAAACAGTGTACATCGAGTTACAAAATTAAAGTTCTACAAAGTTCTGACAGTGTCTGTACATTAATAAGTTCTGACAGTAACTCGTTCGACGCAGTTAGCAAGTTTAGATATCTATGTAACATGAGAGATAACTAAGGATGCATAAACACGACAGTGCATGACAGGATACGAATAGGAAATGTGGCACACTATGCCAACAGTAGATAATTGAGAGGCAACCTCATTAATCACAACACAAAAATGGAAATATATAAAACACTTATTAGACCTATTCTTGCTTATGGCGGTTAGACAGGGATATCAACAAGAAAGGAACAAGAGACTCTAAGAAGGCTTGAAAGGAAGATTGTACGACGTGACTATGGCCCAGTTAAGGAAAATGATGAATGGATTGTTAGAAATGACCAGTAGATATTAGTTATTGAAGTTATCGTAAGATTCGTAAAAGCTAAACGAATACAATGGCTAGGTGACGTAGATCGGATGATCAGCGTACACAAAGAAAATCCGGAGGGCACACGTATAAAAGGAGAAAGAGCAGTCGACCTAGGATAAGATGGTTGTATGGTTTGCTGGAAGATGTAAGGGGTGAATGGACGTGAGGGGTTCCGCTGAGACGGCATCGGATAGGAGATTCTGGAGAAGATTGGTGTTGAAGTTGTGCTGTAGACTGAAGAAGAAGAAGAATGTACCGTAATTTTTTAGTTCTGACAAATGATGTTGAAATGTGAAGTGATTCTCATGAGGAATGTGGAAAAATGGTAAAATTTTATTGAAGTATAGAAGCTCGATATATTGCTGAAAGATCGGTACACAGAGTCGATGCTTACATAAGGCGTAGGACGAAATTAATGTGTACAATTTTTCTGGCTAGCTTTAATGTACGCGAGAAGGGCATAACGGAAGGAGAACAGATGGTAGCCACGTCGAGGTAGGCGAGGAAGAGAGGCCACAAATGCGCCGCAGTGATGGTATTAAACTTGGAGACGTGAGACGTGGGAAGACTAGGAAGAGTCTGATGTTCCGTATTGGCTTTCGTGTGGGCCTCAGAGGAATGTGAAAAATATATTGCCTACGCTCACGACTACTAAATTTATTAATCAAAATCATTGTAAAATGTGTACATCCGTGTACGTTTTTAAAATAAGTTTGATATAAGTTTACAGCTGAAGGCAATTGAATCAGCCAAATTCAACTTCATCTGAATCGCCCATGGTGAAAAAAAGGCCATTCAATAAATATTTTATCTTTTTAATAAATTAAAGTTTTGTGAGTTAGATACACAGATTGCTCAGATCGCTGAGGGAAGTCATAGTTGTAATTGGATAAAATTCGGACAACGAATTTTTATTTGACAGAATTTTTTAAGACAGTCGAAAAAAGGCACTTTTGTGTTCTAATCGTGATGAAATGATCAAACAGTGCTACAAAATGTTTCACACTTTCAAACAATACTGTAAACAAAGAAAATTGCTATATTTTGGTGTAGCTTACACTGGAGTTGATCCAGCTGATCATTTACTTTTGACGCGAGTATCTACATTTTTTGTAACGAACAGTAGTTAGTATAATTTCTTGCACTTTTGTTTCAGTTATCGTCCAGCAAAAGGTTATAAGCGTTCTCTCTCTCTATCTATCTCCCTTTTTCTCTCTCTCTACATGTGTGCCGCAGTGTGTACATATCTGACTGCCTGCCTGATTTCAGTATTGCCTCTATGTGTTTGTTGTGCCATTTTCGTCTTACGCCGGCGCCGGTAAAGAGATATTATTTGGAAAATCAATATTAATTCATACAGCAGTGTTAAGACTGAAGAGTCATCCCTTGAGCGTACACCCTGCCTCGAGTATATGAACTGGAATTTTAATAGTACAGCAGTTGAACTGATGTACAGCCTAGAAACGATTAAAATTGTTCATACAAATTATTGACTTTAACATTCTAAGACAGTTGTGTGCTACCTGTAAAATTATGTTTTGATCTCGATTAGCCGACGTTTTTTAAACAGCGTTGGAGAGAGATTACAGCCCTGTCTTACACCTTGATTTATGCTTAGAACCTTCTGCTATCTTCCTTTTTGCAGAAGTATCTGTGTGTCATAATAGAGATTCATTGCTGAAATAAGGTGCTTATGGTACCCATTTCTGTGTAAAATTTCCCATAACATCTTCGTGTCTACACACAAAAAATTGTTTGGTTGGAATAACCAAAAAATAGTTTCTGGTAACTAAAATATTTTTGGTCACCATAGGGACGACCAAAATATTGGTTACCAGATCCAAAAAAGGTGGTCAAATTCTTTTGGTTGAATTAACCAAATAAATTGGTTAATTCGACCAAAAAAAGTGTAGTGAATCCAACCAAATTGGTCTATTGTGGTTGTGCTAACCAAATGTTTTGGTAAAACCCAACCAAAACCGAGTTAGTTAATGTAACCAAATCGGTTTGGATTTGGTTAAATCAACCAATTATGTAGTTATTTCAACTAAATTCGTTGTCAGTTTAACAAAATAATTTATTTGAAATAACCAAAATTATACTCATTCTAACTAAATATGTGGTCACCTTAGCACAAGAACCTTGGTTGGATGAACCAAACACTCAGTTTTATTAACCAGGCGCTTAGTCAAACTAACTAAAATTTTCGTATTCATATTTTCGTTTAACGCTAAGAATCCCTCTTCATCAATTCCTTCATCTGAAAGTGTAAAAATATTATTAATATCTCGAACGGGCTGTTTCTTAAAACACTAGCTTTTATATTAACCACATCTACATTTGATTACCTCCTCTAGATTAAAAAAAGAACTTACAGATCTGAACACAAGAGACACCTAATTTTATTGTCCTGTGGGCACACTGTATTTCACAACATTCAGCATTTATTATGTACCTTAATTGACCGACCAACCTTAATTAGGCCTACAGACAATAATAAAAAATAATCTGAAAATATTTTGTCCTATACGATAGAAATATTGAAAACGGTACCAATTCTCGCAGAAATACGATTCCAATAAATGTATAATATAGATTATGTAGTCTAAACACATACAATTTTGTTTCCGTAACGTTTAAGTTCACGCTAGATAGTCGTAAGTACCAACAGATAATTCGTTACGCTACATCTAATCTTTAACGAATTACATTTTCAGTAATGTATGTACTTACCTTTAAAATGCTGAACAAGCTGAGCAAATCCGTTTTCTTCCATCCACTTCTGAACAAACTCGTCACTCATCGTAACCACGTGTGTTGTATTTGCAAACCACGCTGACCTAAAGCAGCTAACACAGATCTGTGAAGGATGACTAAACACAGGATGTATAAAGTATAAAGTATATCCGACCGAACGTTGCACGGTGCGCACCGAGTCGAACACGTGTGTTTAAATAATGTACTTTTTTGAATTTTAATATTTGATGATCTCTTCCCGAGTGATACGTCTGATGATGGGACATAGTTCCCGAAACGCGTAACAACAAAAACAACGCAACGAAGTCACAGGACGGATTTGAAATAAGGTAATTTATTATCAAAAACGTGACTTGGACCATAATCAACAATGTTTAAACAGGATGTAAGGTGAACATCTGGTTAGGGTATGTGTTGTGGGAACAGTGCGAGGGGTGAATATGTGGAGGGAGTTGCACCCCTAAGAGAAGGTCAAGTGTCTGTAAAAAAACTATATATAACCTGAATATTTTGGTTATTTGTACCAAACATTGTGACCAAATAATTTTGAACAGTTAACCAAACCATTTTTGTTACAATAACTAAAATTTGTTAGTTGCAACCAAAAGAATTAACCAAATACCTTAACCAAGCTATTTTGGCAATTACAACCAAATCTTTTTTTTTCTGTGTAATACCTTTTCGAAAGCCATTCCAAAATCCACAAGCGTATATTGATACGTCGCAAGGTTGAATTCTCACCGTTTCTCCAATATTCTATTTATTATGTGAATATTATGTGACCAGGACCTTGCTTTACGAAAACCATTTTTAATTTCAGCTAATTTGGCCTCTGCTATGGGTTGGAATCGAGCGTTAAGTATCCTAGCATACATTTTGTACCCTGCGTTCAAAATGTTATTTGTTTTGTTTTAACATGTTTATCACAGACGCTATACATTTTAGTTCTAGTAGTTTGACTTAATGAGCAATTCGACGTTACCCGTGACTGTGTTAACATCGTCTTTCTAAAATAAAATTTCGAGTACTAGTCAACGCAGCATTGTGTTCCCATTAACATTAATAACTTTGTCGTTACTCCACCGTGTCATAAATTGTACACGTAATTCAGGTGGCCCGTCCGCGGCGTTTGTACTATATTTCTGGATTTAATTACATCAACAATCCGTGCCCACCAAACCCGAGTACCGCCGTGCCGTCTCTCCCGCTGGTGTGTCTGTCTGCGCGTTTGCATTGTAAATTATAATTAACACCAGGCTGATGATGGGCTGCAGTTAGTGTTCAAAAACAGTCCCAATTGACGTATTGCTGCTGCGCTCCGCCGTCTGTACTGAAGGACGCATAACTGCATACATGTAGGACGTAATGCTGTAGTTAATACCATGTGGAATTCGTCTGTCTTCTTTCTCTATCCCCCCTTCCCCCTATCTTTTTACCTCCCTCCCACCACTATCTCGCCCCATTCCTATTAATATTTACAGAATGTCGCAATCCACTGCATTAACCAGTATGGAAAAAATAGTTTCCCGTTTGTAATCCCTTGGAAACCGGAAATACGTAGACCGTTCTAAAATTAATCCCCGCATAGGAACACGGCGCATGCGCAGTAGTACCACAGTACGTTTACATTGTTACATGCAAATTCACGATCCATTTTGTTCAAGTAATTACCTATGAATATAAAGTTTGTTTGCTCTTAGAGTGGAGCGTGATGTAAATAAAACCATATGCTTGTAGTTGCACCGGATTGGTTAGATATGTGGCCGCATCACTAAACCCACCGCTGGAAATAAAGTAGTTGCCAATTGATTATAATTAATTGATCAGAAATATATCAACAAATTCTTTTTAATACAATTCCGATTAATATAACTAAAAATAAGGTAAATGATTTTATAATTGTTTGGATCTGTTAAGAAAGTTTTAACTTTCTACTGTACATCCGTCTGTGTTCCATCCCTACGCTTTATATATATCAGGCTCCACTCCAAGAGTGGATAAACTTTAGAGCCCGTCAGTCGCTTTCCCGCCTGCTGTAATGCGAGTGGTAATATTCGTTGAAACGGTCCTATTGTCATCTGGGCACGTTCGCGACTGTACCTCGAAATAATGGACGGCGAACGGCGACGAGGATTTCCAGGGGCGGAAAGCCGGGAGCGAAACCGTCAGGTGTTGATAGGGTCGTGCGGGACCGAGCTCCAAACAACCCGGTGTGATCGGCGTTGCCTCGATCAGTCACTGTCGGATGAAAAGTTGAAAAGTGGGGTCGATTCGTCGACATGACTATCAGGCGGTTCACTCCGTGTGCTGGGCTATAGGACTAAAGGGCTATGACTTGAAAAGTTCGAAATTCACGCTCGTGAAGAGAAGTTCACAGGCGATCATGGGCGTGCCCTGCCGGTGGCCGAATCGAGACCGGTACGTCATCTTCATCATCATTATTAGCTTCAGCAAGGATTAAACCAATAGCGGCTTGTTCCGGGCCCAAGCAGCAGACTAGACGTGGTCACGCCATCGCTTCTTCGTGCGTCGGACACCTCTCCGTCTTTTTGGCATATAATTCGATAGTTGTTTGGGGATGCACCCGTACACCGCCGGCTAAATCCGGGGAAGGGTGCCATGTGTCTAGATTATGTGGTCTGGCCTCGCATTCATGGAACGTTATCCACATTGAAACGGATTCGAACCGACATCGCAGTAGCGTCTAAATCAACCGCGCCGCTGACCGACACCCTGACGCCGTAGTGTAACCGTGAAATCGCAACTTCGCAGGGGAGGCGTGCGCGCGCGCGCCAACGATTAACGGTTTGATAATTTTCAATTTTCAGCCAGGCTGAAGCTGACAGGTTATACGAGGAAGATAAATCGTAACCCCAATTTGGAAAGTGAACGTAAACGTCGAGAAAATGTTTTTACATGTTTGAAAGAGAAAGAATGGTGGGGTGTGTGGAGGAGGAGTAGGAGAGATTGAGTGACAGAACGCCGCCGTCTGGAATTTCACGGATCCCTTCAAACGCAATTACTTCGCTGCACCCCGCGCAGTCATATCGCATCCACCACGGCTGGCTGTCCGACCATCCCCCGCCCCATTTGATTGATAACGTTTCACAGACCGACCGTCCCGCTCGTGTTTTACCAGAACCGTGTAATTTACAAAAATACACACAGCGAAGGGACGGAGTAAATAAATAAACAAACCGATGGTGGTTACTGGTGTGACTTCAGTGCGCGCGCGTGCGTGTAGGCGTTTGTGGGTATTCATCTTGTTATTTGAATTATAATTATTTATTGGTATTGAATTCAATTGACTTGAATTGAATTAAAGCACTGAATCTTGTTACTGTTTATGGGTATTTGAGGTGTCACTTGTGGATCTGCACAGAAAACGTGTGACACGTGTGATCCTAGGTTGAATCGTGCTATGAACTTCTTCAAACTCCGCTCGATTCAGACGGAAGTTCACAAATCGTTCATTAGAGAATTCCATACAATCTTGTTAATGCGAATTACCCGTGAGTTCCTCTTTCTTTCATGCATTCACTTTTCCTCAGCTTTACCGTCCTTGACTTCTGATAGAGTAATAATAATATTTCTAACTGGGCATCCGAATCTGACTAACGAGCTCAAATCAAGGTATTCCGCCAACATGTTTCTGGTTACACGCACAACATTTTTGTTACAACACGGCTCCTGCCTTCGTCACACTGCCGTAAAAAACTGCTATCCAATATACTTGGACAGCTGTGCCATACAGTTTTTTTTTCGTGCTGCCCTGTCCAGCCCTGCCCTGCCCGTACTGCGCCAATGTGTGCCTTAGCTAAAAATCGGTTAGTTCCTTTAACGAAACGTCTAGATATGGTGATGAGCAATTCGATAGCACCGAATGAAACGTCTTCTAATTCCATATTTCAAACGATAATCTTCCGCGTTCTCTCGTTTGTCTGCCAGCATGTTGCTTGTGTGATCAGTCATGATTCTCATTCAGTATAATACGTGAGCTTTATGATTGTGACAGTTGTAGACAATGACAATTGAAGGAATGCTTGCAAAGTCGTCTGTATATTTGGAATTATACTGGCAGTCGTCGGAATAGTTCATATAAACACATCGACCGTTTTTGAACACTAAGCTCGAGATGAACAGTGTATTTGCGAGATAACCTTTATTGCGAGGAACGCTTTCAACACCACCGATTTTTCATTTCATTCCCTGGTGAACCAGTTTTTTAGCGTTATTTCAAAAAAATAGTAGCAAATTTATTTTTTAACCAAATAAGACTTACATTGTATCATTTTTAATCTCCTTTTATGCAGATTTGATGTATAGTCTTGACTACTGTGATCACATATAGCCTATATAATTTTTAACAATTATTCGTAAACATACTCTTGCATCAAAACAAAATGTTCAATCTTCGTTATTTTAAATTTATGGCGATTACATTTACACTATAATAGCTAATTTAATTGTCTCCATTAAAAAACAACGAAAAATAAATTCCGAATAATTTTCGTCAATTGGCACTATTGTAGAAGATTCTCGTTCAAACATGCAACAAATGAGCCTGAACACTCATTACTTCACTCGTTTACAGGAGACACCTACGGGTAAAATATCGAACTAAATCATATCAGCAGGCTATGTAACGAATGATACACGGGTATACGGCATACGGGCATGGTCCGATGCCGCATTTTGCGCTACCCGTATTGTGTACGGCTATGGAGTGGAAAGTTTTAAAAATTTTCATTAATTTCCCACATACACCAATTCCAGTGCATTAAATGCATCACCATGTGAAGGTCTTGTGGATGCCTCATCAGCGATAGCTTCACTTTTATCAATTTCATTACTACCGAGGAGGTAGTGCTTGACACAGCTACAATATCATTTAACATTTGGTATTGATGATTCGTGTATAGTAATTTTTTTATTAAGGTCCCTTCCAGTCATTAACGCCATTCACCTAAGCATAGGAAATTCATTTACTTGTATCGGCATACAACCAGCAAGGCTCGTAGTACCATTTATTTAAGTTGGGAGAATAGCAAAGATGCAATTGTGTTTTACAGTGCTACCCACCCACAGTGGAATCAAACCCACCTGAGTACTATGCTAGATTATTACCCAGGCACTATATCTCTGGTATAATAAGGACACAATAAGCTACTTCGGTGTGGACTTTGTGAATGCTGTCACACAGTACGGCATTTTTTCCTGTCTGATGATCAACACGGTAAATATGAATTGGTGAATTAAAACCGTTTTATCGCAACATTTTGCAGACTTTGCGCGTGTCTTTGTCTTTAGTAAAACTGTCTTGCGACAGGTTTCGACGGAGTGCTCTGTATTTTTCTTGGTCGTGTGCATCTGTCTGAAGCTCCTCCCGCTTCTGATGTCGTCAACCATTTCTGATTCTTCCCCGTCCCCTCTTCCTTCCACCTGGCCCTTTGTGATCCTTAGCTGCACACAGTTTCTACACCATGTATCTCTCAATCAAGCTGTCCTGGATAAAGAATGCCAATATATATAAAGGTTTTGTAAAATATATAAAAACACTTGGTAAGTTTCACAAATTTTCTTTTTTAATTAACTCTGACAGCTGTTTCGACTAACTTAAGCCATTGTCAAAGAGCGAGTGAATGAAATTACTGAACACAGGATGTTAGAGTAGTGTAGGTGGTAAACATCTGTTTAGGGCGTATCTGGAACATCTGTGTTGTGATGGCGAGGGGTGGGGAGTATGTGCATGAGACAAGGGAAGGTCTGGTGTCTTTAAAAACTAAATACAATCATGAATGCAAAATATAAAATTAACTGAACTAAATATAAACTGAATGCAAAATTTAAAATAATGATGAACATTCAAAATAATATAAAATAAACTAAACTAAATAACAGATTTTAATAAAGGGGATACACAAAATTCAGTCTGTTCATTGGTTAAATTTTTGTTATTTTTTATTGCTTTTTTAATTTCTAAAATTTCTAACAAATCCATTTTTCTACCTTTTTGTATGTTGTGGAGTAGTGTTATGTTTTTTGTGTCTATAAAGTGATTGTGTTGTAAGCAATGATCTGCAAAACCTGTATTAGATGTATTGGTTAAAATCGCCTTCTTATGTTCAGAAATGCGATGTTTCAGAGCACGGCCACATTGTCCGATATAAATAGCATCGCATTCTGCACAGTGTATTTCATAAACTCCATTTTTCTCCAGTGTATTAGATTTTTCTTTATTATTGACTAGTAGTGAAAAAAGATTACGTTTGTTTACTGATACCATGTTAAGACCATGGTTTTTTAACCTATTATTAATCTTATCTGTTATACACGGAATGTAATTTGTTAAGTGAAATTTTTTGTTACCCTGATCTGGCTCTATGGAATAAAATTCTTTTAAAGTAATTTTCTTCTGTTTTTTTAAAATTAAAGAATTAATTATTCTTTCATCATAACCGTTATTTTGTGCTATGGCTTTTATAATATCTACCTCTTTATTGAAATTTTCTTTGGATAAAGGAACTATAAGGAGACGATTAACCATTGCATGAAAACTGCTTAATTTTATGTGCCATGATGTTAGTGATTGTTTATGTATAACGGTATCTGTAAAAGTAGGTTTTCTATATATCTGGAAACTAAGATTATTTTGTGATCTAGTAATGGTAAGATCCAAAAAATTTAAACTTTTCATATTTTCTGTTTCAAGTGTAAATTGCACGCTACTATAAAAGGAATTAATATAATCTAAGAACATATGGAGCTGTCTATGAATGGGAGTTCCAGTTTTTTCATTGTAACTTTTCAAAATTAATTATGATGTCGAAATTTAGAATTTTAATTATTAGTTTAATTTATTTCGAAATTATTTCCACGGCCGCCATAGTTACAAAAAAAAGATAATTACTTAAATAATTTAATTTTCATGTGAGAGCGTAATGACTGGTTAGTAGGCCTATATTATACGCAAATATGCTTTTGATTTTATTAATTAATTGATTTTTCAAGTAAACATTTAAAAAAATTAACTATGATGTCGAAATTTAGAATATTAATTATTAGTTTAATTCATTTCAAATTATTTCCACGGCCGCCTTTATATGTTATTTATTTCAGATTTTCTGGCTGATTATTCAACACCGATGTGTTGCGGTTTCTAAATTGAACGTAACATAACATTTTGTTTTTTACTGTGATAAAAATATGCCGCAGCCTCCTCGGAAAAAAAATGTGTACGAACTCGACAAGAAGAAAACAGAGAAAGACAACAAAGAAGAAGAGAAGCGGAATCCACCCCAGAAAAAGAATCAAGACAACAACAGAGCAGAGAAAGAGAGCAAAGAAGAAGAGAAGCGGAATCCACCCCAGAAAGAGAATCAAGACAATCACAGAGCAGAGAAAGAGAGCAAAGAAGAAGAGAAGCTGAAACAATCCGAGAAAGAGAATCAAGACTACAGCAAGTTAGAACTGCAACAACTACTGCAAGAATTCGCATTTGGAGAACTTTAGAGAATGCAGCTTTTGATTATGACCCATCAGCGGATTATGCCTCCGATCCTTTGTGTCTCATAGGATCAATGTCTATAACATGCCAACACTGTGAAGCAAAGAAGTGGAAAGCTCCAGGTATGTGCTGCAGCGGAGGAAAGATGATGCGCTGTTCAAGTTTCAACATTTTACTGCGAAGTAGAGGCCTGTTTCAACAGTTTATCGTTGACATGTATGCCAAGATTGAATCTGAAAGGTTGAGGTACATTCGACTCAACCAGAGGACACTGAGAGTGGAGCAGTATGCGCATTTGAGGGATGCCGTCATCACGATGGAAATATTGTCGACATGGGCCAGTTGATTATATTGCCTTCTAGCTTTACCGGTGGTCCCAGGTACATGCATGAGCGTTGTCAGGATGCCATGACCTACGTGCGAAACTACGGTAGACCTGACCTCTTCATCACCTTCACGTGCAATCCGAATTGGACGGAGATACAGCAAGAACTTTTCGACGGACAAAAACCCCAGGATCGTCATGATTTGTCGGCAAGAGTCTTTCATCGGAAGCACAAGGTACTCATGGGTCTCATCACAAAGGCAAAGATTTTTGGTGAAGTTCGGTGTCATATGTATACCATAGAGTGGCAGAAGCGCGGACTACCTCATGCACACATTCCGGTTTGGCTCAGAGACGCCTTACACGTGCACACAGAGTTGATGACTTCATCAGTGCGGAAATCCCTGATCTAGAAGAAGACCCAGAACTTTTCAGTACTGTAACGAAGCAGATGGTGCACGGTCCCTGCAGATGCAGGAATCTCCGCTGCATGAAGGATGGACTCTGCACGAAGCGATACCCTGGACGTTTTCTGAAAGAGACTCAGACGGGGCAGGACGGATATCCACTGTATCGTCGTAGAAGCCCACAAGACGGAGGATTCACCGCAAACGTCAATGTTCAAGGATCGAAAGTGTCTGTGGACATTACGTGGATTGTTCCGTATTCTCCCTTGTTATTAAAAGTTTTCAACGCGCATATCAACGTAGAATACCGCAATTCTGTTAAATCGATAAAATATGTTTGCAAATATGTGAATAAGGGATCCGACATGGCCGTGTTTGATGTGACAAGTGGAGGCAATGAGCTTAATGAAATTCATCAGTATGAAATGGGAAGATACATAAGTACCAACGAAGCGGTGTGGAGAATACTAGGTTTTCCTATCCACGAGCGGCAACCTACAGTTATTCATGTAAGTGTCCACCTAGAGAACGGCCAGAGAGTCTACTTCACAACAGAAAATGCAGATGAACAGGCCCAAGCACCTCAAGAAACGACACTCACGTCTTACTTCAGACTTTGCATCGAAGATGAGTTTGCGCGCACACTACTGTACAACCAAGTCCCAAAGTACTACACATGGAACAGCAGAGACAAGACTTGGAACCGACATAGACAAGGTGAAATTGTACCAGAAGAAGAATAATAAGAATAAGAAGGGATTAAGTCCAGCGATGCCATCGGCCGGGTGTACACCGTCCACCCAAACAGCTCTGAATTCTTTCACCTGCGACTGCTACTGCACGAAGTAAGAGGTCCAACATCATTCGACGATTTGAGAACAGTTGATGGAAGGGTCTGCGAAACTTTCAAAGAGGCCTGCCAGCTTAGAGGACTTCTGGAAAACGACGATCACTGGAACAAAGCGTTGGAAGAAGCAGCTGCGTCTCGATCTCCTAAGATTATGCGGAACCTATTTGCTGTTATGCTGCAGACATGCTACATGTCAAGTCCGGAGCAGTTATGGATGAACCATAGGGAGAGCCTGTCTGAAGACATGCTGCATCAAGCACGAGTTGAACAGCAGAATATGGATCTCGACTACAATGAGGACATATTCAACAAAGTTCTAATCTACATTGAGGATAGGATTATATCATTGGGAGGATCGGGCCTGAAAAGCTTTGGACTTCCGCAAACGATTAGGAACAGAGATTCCACCCTCCCGAGTGAAGTAGATACAGAAAGAAATTACAACACAGATTTGCTCACAGCATACATAGAGGAGAATGAGCCGAAAATGGTCCAAGATCAGAAGGAAGCATTTGACAAGATTACTAGAGCAGTTTTTGATAAGCGGGGTGGCATATTCTTCTTAGATGCTCTAGGTGGTACCGGGAAGACTTTTCTTATTAATCTTCTTTTGGGAAAAGTGTGACAGAGAAATGAGATTACCCTTGCTTCAACACTCTTGACAGGAGGGAGGACAGCTCACTCAGCCTTCAAGTTACCCTTAAATCTGACAACCGCGGAGACTCCTACATGCAACATTTCAAGAAACTCAGGAAAGGCCAAGTTTCTACAGGATTGCAGGCTGATTGTCTGGGACGAGTGTACCATGTCCCACAAAGCCGCATTCGAGGCACTGGATGTCACCTTGAAAGACCTCAGACGCAACAACGATAAAATGGGAGGCGTCACTATGGTGTTGGCTGGCGACTTTCGGCAGACGCTTCCGGTTATTCCCCGCGGAACCAGGGCGGATGAAATGCAAGCCTGCATCAAATCTTCATACGTTTGGAATTGCATTGAAAGACTTGGACTGTCAACAAATATGCGAATTCATCTGAACGGTGATCCCTCTGCATAGCAGTTTGCTGAAAATGTACTTCAACTAGGAAATGGTGCTGTGATCTCGGATGTTCACGATGGACATGTGGCGATGGAAAGCATAGGAAGAATTGTTACAACCCAACAACAGCTGAAAGAGGCGGTGTTTCCAAATGTGGAACAGCATTTCACGGATCACGCGTGGCTGTGCTAAAGAGAGATTCTTGCCTCAAGAAATGAAGCTGTCAACGTCATCAATAAGCAACTTTTACAAGAATTGCCCGGTGTTCTACAAATTTACAAATCTATCGACACGACATGTAATACAGATGAGGCTGTCAACTACACGACAGAGTTTTTGAACAACTTGGAGCCACCTGGAATCTGAAGCCTCCTTCCCTCTGCAATGGAACACGACTCTCAATCAAGAAACGGATGCCGAATATTATTGAAGCCACCATCATGACAGGACATGCCGCGGGTAAAGTAGTATTCATTCCTCGGATCCCAATCATCCCTTCAGATGTACCGTTTCAATTTAGACGTTTGCAGTTCCCCGTTCATTTGAGTTTCGCTATGAGCATCAATAAGGCACAAGGACAATCACTTAAAGTTGTAGGACTCGATCTTCGGAAACCGTGCTTCTCCCATGGTCAACTGTACGTGGGTTGTTCAAGAGTTGGAAATGGAGACAATCTATATATCTTAGCTCCAAATGGAAGGACACTTAATATAGTTTATCCGGAAGCTCTATAATGAAAAAGTAATTTGTTTTTGTATAATATCGGGTTTTTATATTTTTTTACTATTATTTGTACCACCACCAACACGGTATGTTAAACATTGAAAGTAACAATATAATTAAAAATAAAATGATGTAATCCATGCAGTTTATGTAAATACGATGTAAGTGTTAATAAATATAATGTTTTAATTATTTTGCTGTTAAATAAATTATTTAAAAAACATCTAGCGGTTGAATTAATAAACGCAGGCGAAGCCGCGGGTACCTGCTAGTAATATAAATATTAAGAACTTGTTTTTCAAGTATGATAAAAGAAAATGTTCTCACCTGTTGTCAGCCTCAGTACTTTTTGAAATCCTTTTCATGCACGTAGTTCAACATAGGCTAGAGTCAGTATTCGCATGTTACACTACTTTTAACAACTTTCCAATAGTTTAATTCACAAAAATAATTTACACTTAGTCACATCTATTTTTAGTTCATATATATATAGATGCTAGTTGCTGTGTTTCACTAGCATTGAATCATTTATAGTTACAATCTAAACAGGATTTATTTTACTTGCTTGAAGGTTTTTCGTATGCAACTGGTCTTTGTACCAATTTACTTCTGTTTTGTTTTTATTAATATTGCTTGCACTAAAAATCCTTTCAACACACCCATTACGATGTGGTAAAGTAAACAGATAAGCCACAGAATTATTTAAAGTTGTAAAAGCTTCAGTATCATTTGCGTTTTTTGCATTTTTAACTTCTCTCTAAAAGCTTAATAAACCTTCATCTGTACCAGTGTTATATTTGTATTCCTACGAACTCTCTATTCCCTGTCTAGATTTACCATGTATATTTGAATACTTTTCCCAAGGGCTGCTGCTTCTGCTGCTGCTGAAGCCAGTGACTGAATGCCTTTAATTTTTTTCCAACCTAGAAATTCTAGACGTTAAACTTTAAACGTAGCCACTGTTAAAAAAAGAAACGTGTGTACATTTGGTGTGCAAATACAATATAAAAGTTCAAGTAATTTACTCTGAAATTTTGTGTTTCTTCAAGTGAGAGATTTGGATTTTTACTTTCCAAAATCACAGTGCTCTTATAGTACCTACATAAATATTTTGTATTTTGTAAACTTTGCAGTATTTCCGTACTGCAGTTTGGTCACATCTGCATTATTTGAAATTTTAATTATTTGAAATCGCCACCAATTCGTCACATTTAGGCTACTCAAATCCTCACCATTTCCCCACTTACCATTTTGAGGCTTCAAATTTCGCCAGTGTGGGGAAAAATCCCCACACCAGACAACCCTGTTCCTTCCACACAGTTACCTTGACTAGACCTTAGCGCCTGACGCATACCGACTGCTTCGTTTATTTCCGTAGAGTTGAGTAAGGCGCGAATATCCAATTTTCACCCAATGTTACGAGCAGACGGGAAATGTACAATAGAACACAACGTGCTGTTTTTCGATGTTAAGTAACAGTGTATCGGTAATTATAGTATTAGTAACACCAGCATGTTTGTAAATAAAACGTGACAGTAGTTCGCTTTTAAAATATTAATTTTACTGCTTCATTTTAATTATCTGTGCGTGTGTTAATTAACAGTGTGTGACAATCGTCTATTAATTATAATTTTATTCTTTAATGTCACTGTGGCTGTCAAATAAAACTGTCTCCTAGTTCGTTTACAATATTATACATTTTTATTTCATTTAAATTATCCGTGCGTGTGTTCATCGAGTTTGTTATGTGATATTCATTTGTTAATTATTGTGTGTTCATAATCTAGTTTTTATACGTTTTTTAATTTTTAGTTTATTAAAATGAGTGCGCTTAAACAATTCTCCTGACCTTGCCCCATCAAATGTTTCTCTTGTTTAATTCTGTGAAAGAGTATTTTAGGTGACGTCAAGTCTCAGAGCGTCGCACAGGTAGACATATGTCTTGTACTGTGTTCGACATCAAAACAATGCTTGTTAGCAAGCATGTTGGAGATTATGTTGAAATATAAGAATATTATTTTGTTAAGTTAAGATTAAGAAAAATTAATTTCGCTTTAATTGACTGAACTATTATCATTCTGTAGTCGTTTGTCACTTTAATTACTGAATGGTTCTCGTGTTGATCAAAACTGTAAGTACATTTATGAGATAAACCTGATTTGTTATGAACAAAGTGGTTTACGGTTATTTGGGTCACATCGAGACTAGTGCACTTTGCTCCCATTAGCGGCTGCTCCAATTTCACACAGCTGAAATGTCACACAGCTGATTTACAATGATAAACGAAACCTAAACATCAGAATACAACGTGACGAGGGACGAGGCATTTTATTAAAATATTTATTTTTAAAATACTTCGGGCCAATCTATAGGCATTTAAAGAAGCGGGCGGGGGGGGGGCGCCAAATCCGCGGCAAAACGCTACGCCACCGACGTAGTGGCACCTCGCCGGTGATTCGGAGTATACCTTATATAGATGTACCAAGGGGGGCAAATCCATATACAGATATTGTGGCGGACGGTCAGAGCAGATTTGGGAAATGCCGAAATGCACGGAGGCCAGTGGAAAGAACACTTAGAATGTCAGATTCAAGACTGGTCAAACAAATATGGAAATATAAACCTATAGGACAGAGGTGTGTGGGTAGAGACAGGAAGAGATGGCTGGAGGATCTTCTTTGAAGGCGAAACAGGCATCATCTTGCCTATCCCGTGATGTGAAGAAGAAAAAGAAGAAGAAGATGATGATGTCCAATGATGTTTGTTTATGGCGACGCGATCTCTTCTTTGCTGTTACATCCCGCCATTTTCGACTAGCAGTACCGTATTGATACTAGCAAGCGACTCGGAATACCCAGGGCGCCGAATTATCGCAACCGTGCTGTAATCGTTATGACGATACCGCGAGGAGCACACAAAGAAATTGCAGAGCCAGTAGCCAGTACGTACAAAAGTTAAAACGGAGTGTCGTGATTAGTTCTCATTTCAACCGGTGTTAGCTATAGATAAACGTCTCGTAATTGGACTACTTTACTTCACAATTATTCAAATATCTAGGGGTTATAATAGACAGTAATGGGAAACAAGAAGCCGCATTAAATGAAAGAATTGAAAAGGCAATAAAAGTATACTATGCATTAAACAGTAGATTTATAAATAAGAAGGAGATATCAAGAAAAATGAAAATGAGTGTGTATAAAACAGTATATAGACCGGTTTTAACATACGGCTGTGAGACGTGGGTGCTATCCAAAAGCCAAAAAAGTAAAATCCAGGCGGCAGAAATGAAATATATTAGGAGAGTAGTGGGAATAACAAGGAAGAACAGAATTAGGAATACACAAACAAGAGAGGATCTGGAAGTGATATCGATTCTGGATTTTATTGAACAGAGACAACTATGCTGGTGGGGACACATGCAGAGAATGGATAGTGATAGAATGGTAAAACAGGTTTGGGAGGCAAAATCGGGGGGGGGAAGGAGAGAGGAAGACCGCGACTGACTTGGGATGGAATGATGGGAAACATTTTGAGAGAAAGAGGCTTGGGCTGGAGGGAAGCGAAGACATTGTCAATGAATAGAGTAAGATGGAAAAAATTTGTATATAGAGTGTAGTTGATGTACCTATCATATATTGATGTAACCCGACACCAATTTGGTATAAGGGTATTTTGATAATAAATAAATAAATACTTCACAATTGATAACGTTTGGCGCCTTCCAGAAAAGATGAGTAATTTCTGTAAATTTCTCATTCCCATGGCTTCATCTGAACGTTATACCACGGCCCTACCTACTAACGCCTAGTAGTCATTACAGTACACAGTGCTAGGAAACTTTTTAAACTGCCGTCCCAAGTAATTGAACGTTTGCGCTATTTTTTCCATTCAATTGCCGGCCATGTTGTGCGCCAAACGTTTGAAACGTTTACTCCAACATCTAGATCACTGAGAGAGAGAGAGAGAATCGCCGAGTCCGATTATTCGATAGTCTCTCTCTCTCTCTCTCTCTCTCTCTCTCTCTCTCTCTCTCTCTCTCTCTCTCTCTCTCTCTCTCTCTCTCTCTCTCTCTCTCTCTCTCTCTCTTTCTCTCTAATGTGATCTCGATGTTGGAGCAAACGTTTGGCACACAATATGGCCGGCAATTGAATATAAACGTAATGCGGCTAATTGAGGCAAATTTTGGGACGAACGTCTGATCATCCAACGTTAGACCATCGTGTGACTTGATCTTGAAGCGTAATGGACGTGTGTACCACACGGCTCGGTGGAAGAGCATGTCCTGTCGATGGATAGAAATTTTCTTAGGGAAAGAAAAAAAGGAAGAAGACCGAGGAATCGTAGTAAGTGTACATAAGGGAAAAGCGTTGAGAAATGGTTTTGCATGGGCTTCCCCAGATGTATAAGAAGAGGAATATAAGTGTATGGGTGTAAGAAGAAAATGTAGGCTATAATTATGTAATAGTATAATTGTATGTAATATGAATGTAATATTACCGTGTTGTGAACGTACCGTAAGTGTTATCACTACGTAATAATAACACATAATATTGTACGACGTCTCACGGATCGTAATGTTGTTCAGTGGAAACAGAACGACTGAGGCCGATGAAGTCGCTAATTACAAACTTTAATAAGATCTAAACAAAAATTAATTATAAATCAACTAAGGCACTCTTATACAATAATTCAGGTTATATTCGTTCAACACATAACAATAAATCTCGCCTTGTAACAGTTACATACAGAACATTAATCACTTCCTACTAAATCGCAATAATCACTTGGATCCGCACTTGTAAAATCGCAAGCTGTAACTGAACTCGGCCGCTTAGAAATCCAGTATTTATACTTGCTGCCTTTCATGTTAGTGGTATAGCGGGCTTGGGTGCTAGTAGAGTTGTCGAGTATCGCCTGGAATAGGCAATCTCGAACAATGAAGAACGTCACGCAACTGTGCCGTCCAGAATGATCTCCAATCGACTGGAAAAGCCTCGCACTTCGAGGCGTGCCAAGTGTCACTTAGGCACTTTTATTATTTGTATTAGCTCAAATATTATTTGTATAACATATTATACTAACTTATATGTTTTTCTTACTCAACGTAACATATTATTATGTTGTTACTGCGATATTAAAGCGTATTACCATTATACTATATGTTTTTCTTACATATTGTAAAAAGTATAGACAATACATCCGTAGACAGGCTAAAGGAAAAAATAAGTAAATAAACAATTATTATAATAATAATAATTATTATTATTAATATTAGATCAGAAGTAATAGTATTGACTCAGGACGTTTGTTATCCTCTATGCAATGCTATGTTTAAATTTAACAAATTTTTCTCAGTTATCCAAGATCTATTATATACTTTCAGCAGTATAATATTTGTCAGCAAGCATTTATCCTGTAGGCGTATTCTGAAGTCTTGACTTTTCGTAATGCGAATATTTTTTAAAGTTTCTGGATTTAGCGAGCTGCTTTCGACGTAATATTTGACAAGTCTTGTAGGTCTGAGTTTTTATTATATTAGTGTCTCTCAAACTTAGTCTATCCTTTTTATTTAAATTAGTTTGAGACAGCAGAGGGAACTTGGTTTTAAGTTGGGGCGGTAGAAGGCTAATAATGTTGAATTTTCCGTCTCAGGCTTTCAAATATGAGGAGCAAAATATTCAAGATTTTTCTTGGTTTCTGTCCTGTTCGTACCGTGTATAGGACTTTTGAAACTGTCAAATTTACAGTGTTACCACCTGTGTATTGTATTTAGGCATCGTAGCTGTACTCACTGTGTAAAAAACTGCATAACCTAGTTTATGCAAAGTAAAACTTTTTCACTTCCCTCTCGCTCTTCTTTGACCCCTGTGTGACCCTCTGAGTGTCTTTTCCCTCATTTCCTGCCATGTTTAGGCGGCAGTGTGGTATATTAAATTGATAATATAATGGTCATGGAGTGTGGTACCAGATTATTTTACTTCAAAACGAAGTTCGCCTGCTACAAAATATTGTGGCCAGTGTCTTAACTGTACAGAGGACTGTAGCCAATCATATTAGTTTTAGGCGTAATGCAAGCTTTATTTAATGCTATTTGAACTGTTTGGTTGTTTTGAAAAGTTTAATACATTTGTTACACTGATGCTATGTAACTTGTTTTCCAAACTTGTGTGTGCGCGCGCGTGTGTGTGTGACTAAATGACCCATTACCGGGTGTGATCGTCCTTAGCTTTCTTTCGAGCCGGCTAAATTTCTAGATAAATAATGTTCTTAAATGTCACCCATTACAGTTAACAGCGGCTACTCCTACTCTTAAGGGGAAAAGCTGTCAAAGAAGGAGGAAAGAACGTGAAGCACAAGGAGAAGACGAGATAAAGAACAAGAAGATTATTGGAAGTATGTCGTAGAGTAATAACGGGTACGTAGAATACAGATCATGACTAATCGTCATAAAGTTTGGTGTATAAACATGACGAAAAATACTGATGAAATATTTGGACTGGTACAGTGTGCAACAGTAATCCTTATTGCTATTCCCACAGCACGTCTAACGGTCAGAGATTTAGGTTTCAGTTTGAAGTCATCAATGTTTCTACTTCGTTCCGCATTACAATACAACGAGTTTATTTCACAAAACAAACAAATAATTATTGACAGTCTTTCTATTCGAAATTTAAAACTTAATTTTTATGTAAACAGTTTTAATATTTGAACGCTGCAGGTTAATAATGTTACGACATTACAGAACAATCTACGTGTTTCTCGAATGTTCCAGTGGAATCCGGTTGTAATGTGTGTGCGTACGTGATTCTCAACGCGTTAGCTAGACTGTGACAGAAGTCGTCGGCCTCGCGCACTGTGTCAAGGTCGCAACCAATTACGTTCTGGTGTTTTCTAGTACCGTTCTTGACGCGCAGTATGGAATATTCTGGTATTTCGGCGGGGTATAAATACAAGTAATCAGCGACGTTCAGTTTCAGTTTGATTCGCGATTTATTGGAGTGCGGTTCGCAAATATTGTGGCGAAGTGTTTATGTGTTTTATAATTGTGCGGGACAATTGTAATACAATTGTGTTTTATATTAGTGGACATTTTTATTGTGTGTGAACAATTTTTGTTTGATTTGTTGTAACGGACTATCTGGTTGATTACAAACTGCTTAATTGTGATAATTAAAGCTGATGATTAGTGACGTAATTGGTGCCTTATATTTTGTTTCTCACTGTATCATACGACGATCGGATAGACCGTCGTAAAAATATTGATTATTTTTTCAGTTATTGATGCTGTTTTTGGGTTCCATCATATATTTAACCGGGCGCGAAGTTTAGGGATCGCTAGTTTACGCAACACAAACTAAGTACCAAAAAACATATGTATTTAAGTACTAAAAACAGGTGATATTGAGGTAGATATAAGAGAGAAGCAGCCTGAGTAAGAGGGAGAAGAGAAACGTAAGTACGTAGATTGAAAGAGAGAGAAGAAGCTCTCTACTGACCAGATCATTTAATCTGATTTCAAACATTTCTCTCCACACAATAAATTATTTAGTTAATGAGGTTCCATAGTGGGTGGCGGGGCGGGGAGGCACAGAGTGGCAGCCATTGCGGTTTTTGCAACCACCGCCGCCACCACACCGTTCTGATAACAGCTTACAACAGCTTTATTACCAGTTGAAATCATTAATTTTATTTAACATTCCCAATATTGTGGTGCATCCACTTACCCTCGTATTATCGGTTTTGCGGAAAGTTTCCAACAAACATAATCACTGCGTCGTTTCCGCTAACAAGTACAGCACCATAATTCATCCCCTCCTACCCCCCTCGCTGTCTAATCAGCAGTGGTTGTAATACTGTAGTGTCTGTCTGTGGCAGTCTTTTAATTTCATTCCATGTTTTCTGCTGAAACATCGAACCCAATTTTCGGATTTTTGTAGTTACTTCCGGAATAATTCTCGGTATGGAAACTTCTAAAGCAAGGAGTCGTTCGTCATATAGTAAATTACATTTTTTATTTATGTTTAAAATTTAATTTCATTGCCTTGAATCATTATGTTCGTAGGCCGCCCGCACGTTGGAGCGACATTTTGTTTCGCGACAGAACCGTGTTGACGCATCATGTTGCAAAGCGTCGCTTCGGTGGAGAGAGGCTTGAGACATTGGGTCACGATAAAACAATTTCTGGTCGGTTGTTTTTAACTGTAAAAGTGTGTTGTTTTTGGGTTCGTGTCAGGGATTATTTTGCATCTGTTTCAGTTTCAACTTTACCTACAATTATTTCCATTTTATACGCAATAGAAATTAATAATGATGATGATGGTGAAGATGATGATAATGATGACGATGAATACACAAGAATATGCGGGAATCAGAACGAAAGTACAATAAAAATTTCCACGTAGGACCGAGTATGTGTAATATGAACACCCCGCCTTTTGTGGTTAGAATCCAGCGCATGCGCAGTTCAAAATGTCACAAGCTGTTTTGTTGCGAGACATAAATTGAAGGAGCTTCGTCTTAAGTCGCGAAAGGCCTCGTGACACCTCTAGACAATGTTGCAGTCAGTGTGTGGCGCTTTATATATCCTAATGGCAGTAGAGTCATCTGCGACGCTTTGCGACATAAGGCGCCAAAATGGTTTTGTCGAGAAACAAAATGTCGCTTCAGTGTGCGGTTGGCCTTATAGTGTCACCTTCAATCAATTGCCGAGAGTCTACTGTTGTTAATTATTCTTGTAAAGAAACAAAGTATAATTCCTTTGTGCTTTCTTCTTCTTCTTCTTCTTCTTCTGATTCCTACGTACTGGTCATGTGCTACGCACTGCAACTCTCTGGAATTGATGGTCTGATCGTTATTTTACTTCGTTTATATACTTTTCAGAAGTGAAAATATGTTTACATTTTACAAGGGTAGTATATTCGGTTGACACATTTTCACTTGTGAAAAGGGAACCTTAAGTGAGTTTCACTTTCTGTACGTGTTTGAAACGAAACAATAGTTAACTAACCCCTGCAGTTAACTATTGAACGACTTATTATAGACCAATAATCTAAACTGTACAACAGTCCGATAGTTCGATTCACATTGCTTTCCTATGAGGAACTGTATTCTGGATCGATTTTATCCACTCTTCTTATTCTGATCGCTTTACTTTTTCTTTCTTCTCCGGCTATACATTTCGAAGCTTTCAAATTATTTCTTCACTGATTTTCTTAGTAACAATGTTTCCGATCCATATAAAGAGCAATGGTCCAGCTATAACACTTTGGATCACCACCCAAGCAAGTAAACGAATTCGAACACTCAGGATTCTTGGCAGAAATGACCGCTGCTCCAGCAGGATCTACACAGCGTGCCTGCACTCCCAGTCTGACATGTGCACATCCGATCCTGCGATAGTCGATCCCGCCCGTCTCAGACGCTACAGAATAATAGAACAGTGAGCACTTAGACTAATACCCCTCCCCCCAAAACGAACCAGCATCAAAGCTGTGTATAGGCTACTACATGAATAAACATTCCCCTGCCCTCGATTCCTTCCTACGCCAATTGAACAGCAAATATGCCAAGACCGGCAGAACCTGTGCTCTCATCCAGTTCATAGCAGATTCCATCAATAGATCTACTAGAAACGCACAAAAACCCTCCTTCCCTATACACCGCCTCCTGGATCTCACAAACGAACCACCAGTAAACAACAAGCAGAGATAAAATACCATTACAACCAACCTGCGCCAATCCTCTAATCTGACACTACCGTTCTCTTTCCGATTCCCACGCCCCCTTAAATGAGTCTCCCGCCGTGGCCTTGACACGACTTTGACGCTCCCCTCCAAAATCAGTGTGTCCTGTGCTGCTCGGCTAGGACGTTCCACAATTATAGTTTGGTATAAATGTAATAACAATAACCCCCATACCTGGCTCTTCTTCCACTACACTCACACACACACTGTTACACAAGTTCTCCACTCGTGGTACTCCACCTTCTCAACGGCCAGCCTGCACTGGTGTTCGTCTCCAAAAACCAAATCCAAACCGGATGAAGGGGGTTTTTCCGCAAAACAGCCGGAGACTTGTCCAATTGGACAAGCCTCAAATTGCACAAAAGAAAAGAAAGTAACACTGTGTAATTTTTCTTGTCACAGTGTATTTGTCACGGAAATTCAACCTCAAATAGCTGGTAAATAGTGACTTCTTCTTAGTGAATGCAGAAGAAGAGAAAACAAATTTATATTCCTTAGTGCTTTTTCTGGACATAGAAATTTATTTTACGAAAAACGAGGAGTTTTGTGGACAGCTCCGAATTATGCGAATCGTTAAAGGAACGAAGAGTAAGAGGAACGAATAGAGGTGGAGACAGATAGAGATAGGGAAACGTAAGTACCGTGGGGGTAGTAGTTGTCGATAGCGATCGTTTAAACATTTACTTGGAACAAACACACTTAACGGGTAGTAGCTAGTGGTTTCGGGTTACGCGCCGAGTTTCCCTCTCGTCTCTGCAACTGCCGCACTTTAAAACGCTTGTTGTTGTGCGCGCGTACCACAAAACATGCAATGAAACCACTTTCTTTTCTTCTTTCATTGTTTGAGGTGAATTTGTTGGTTTTATTATTTTTTTTCAACCCGCTGACTTGACCCTCTTAATGTTTGCTCTTATTCTGCACCTGCTCTCTATTGTAGTCAGTCAGTCGTCCCAGTTTCTTTTCTACTTCTCTGTTTTGTGAACTTTTCTTCTCGGTTCGTACTTTGCTGTGTTGCACAGTGACCTAAATGCCCCATTACGTATAAGAAAAATCGTTTTCTGTATCAGCAGTCTAGTGGAAAAAAAATATTGCAAACTGTTTCTTGGTTATACTGAGTGTTTCCAAGTGTGTGTGTGTGTGTGTGTGTGTGTGTGTGTGTGTGTGTGTGTGTGTGTGTGTGTGTGTGTGTGTGTGTGTGAAATGCAAGTTTATATATTCAAAAATGGGCAAGTTGCTCCATTTGCAGATGACGCGAATTTTACACTGCTTCGTATGGACGTAATGGTAGGGGTGAATATATGTACTGACGTCATCTAGATGTTGCATTTCGTGACAGATTAGTACATGGTTATATCTGAACGGATGATACAAAACATATGCAAAATTTATTAAAAACTATTAATGTTCGAGAGTTAATGTCAGTAAGATTAAAGATTGGCAAGAGAGCACTCACTGACAGTTTCAGTAGGAAAGACCAAAACCATGGCCTTTAAAGGTAAATATCCAGTAACTACTAAGGTAGTTAGAAACAACAGCACTTTAGAACAAGTGAGCCGTTTCAAATATTTCGGCTGTGCAGTAATCTATAAATCTGAACATGATATAAGAGAGAAGATAAATAAATTTAGGAATATTTGTGATAAGGTCCATAGAAATCTTAGAAATAAAACAAGACTCAGCATAAGGATTAAATGGATTCAATTTTATAAGACAATTTCAGTACCCACATTGATTTATGTGAGTGAAGTGACGAAAAAGGGATGCGGCAAGATTCAGATTGCTGAAATGCAGTTTCTTCGAAGTACTTTAAATTACACATTGCAAGATAGAATAAGGAATGATGATATCATAGCAGAACTCGAAGTGAAGGACATAATGAAATTATTTCAATTTACAGAAGACAATGACGGGATCATCAGCAAAGGAAGACAGAGGATCGATTGTCGAACGCGGCACTGAACTATAAAGCCAGTGGTAGAAGAGACGTGGGTCGTCCGAGGATGAAATGGGTGCCGGAACAGGTTTATATAACGTAATCCTTGAAGAGGAGAAGAAGAAGAAGAAGAAGAAGAAGAAGAAGAAGAAGAAGAAGAAGGAGGAGGAGGAGGAGGAGGAGGAGGAGGAGGAGGAGGAGGAGGAGGAGGAGGAGGAGGAGGAGGAGGAGGAGGAGGAGGAGGAGGAGAAGAAGAAGAAGAAGAAGTTTAAAGATATACAAAATTCTTACTAGTGGTGTAGAAATCTAGTGTCTTGGGATATTTTAGTGTTTTTAACTATGAGTTTATTTTAAGTAGGCCTACCCGTTTGTTTTCAAATTTTTGCTGAACTTGATTGCCCTCTTCACGTTTCCAGCGGAGTTTCCTACTGGTTCGTCTCGTAGGCATCCTCTTTTTGTTTTCGCCTTCTGTGAATCCTTCCGTGTTCTAATTAGTTATAAGGTGATATATTCTCGACAGTAATTGATATATTTCCGAAAAATTTTACTCCTTATTACTTAAACGAAATATTTGCTATCGACTCTTTCATCTAATTCCTAAACGATTTTCCACTCTGTTCCCAAATATGTAGAAGTGATAATAACCCGTAGTCTGTGTACATTACAATCTATCAGGTCTTCTTCTTCTTATCCTGTTCAAGGATTCGGTTATATAAACCTGTTCCGGCACCCATCTCATCCTCGGACGACCCACGTCTCTTCTACCAATGGCTTTATAGTTCATTGCCGTTTTCGGCAATCGATCCTCTGTCATCCTTTGCAGATGATCCCGCCATTGTCTTCTGTAAATTGAAATAATTTCATTTATGTCCTTTACTTCAAGTTCCGCTGTGATATCTATCAGTAGTGTCATATGTATCAGTAGTATATGCAATTAATTGAGTTGCCTACTTTAGGGCTCTTATCCTTTTTGTTTTTCTTTAGTTATCTCCCGCAGCTGATGAATATTTACGCATAAAATAATTTGTCTGGTTGCACTGTCTGTTAAAACATCTCATTGCGCATGCGTAGCATTAACGGGTTGTTTTCGGACCAGTTATTTTGTGTTCAGAACAGCGGCATGGGTCGCATGTATCACATGGTTGTGGGCCATGGTTAGTCACCTCACATCCCACTTCCTGCACTGCCTTCTCTGGTCCCACACTACGGTCTGCGCGAACCATTTCATGTCTTAATATTTCATCTGTACTTTAGTTGATGAGCTGTTCTTTGTACTCTCCTGTCCTCAACACAACTCACGTCCTTCGCCCACGGATAACACGACACCAGTCTTTACCGACGCGAGTTTAATTTTTGACGATCGATCTGTTTATAACAGAGTAGTAATTTCTTAGAGATTTCTCATTATGTGGTCATTGGGCGGTTAGACATAACGCAGCAGCGAAACATTCTTTTCATCCAGCACTTAAATTGTCCGAGGGAAGAAGGTTGTATAAGGAACCAATTGGTCTGGTGCGTGTAAACAAGTGGATAGTAAGTGGTAAACAGTTAATTGGCGCGTTACGTTAGGCAATATGGAACAGAACCCTAACTGACGAAAAACAAGAGTTTTCCATAGCATAGTACAAAAAGTTTTTTTACACGCCACTGAAGTATAGCGAGTAACGAGTGCCGTGAAAGATAAAATAATTGTAAAATAGGATAAAGTGCGAAGATATTAGCAGCTAATACTAGAAAGTAAAATTCGGGTTAAATAAACCTGGGTACAAATAGGGGTAATATATTCTATTAAAACATCTTGCAAAACATGGGGCTGCAGTTGTACCGCCACATAAATATAATTGATGGCTGAAAAGGATAATGGCATGACAGCTACCACAGAAAAGAAAGAGATGAGTACCAGCTTAGACATGGAAAACATACAAGGGTCATTCAGTAATTAAAGCGACAAATAGCTGTAGAGGAAAAACGGTTTATTCAATCAGTATAACAATTTTTTAATTATTCAACATAATCCTCAGCAACATTAATACAGTTGTTCCGTCTCTGAATAAGCTTTTTGTGACTCCTGCAAAGAAATCTTTATGTTGATGTGGTAGCCGTTTTAGGAATTTTCTTTGACCTCGTCGTTGTCTTAAAACTTCGTATCACGAACGCCTCCTTCAACCTCAGACAATGGTACTTCCTTTCCATGGTCTGTAATGATCCTTGTTATGCTACCGCACAGTTTATACAGCTGAAGCATCCATCATTTGTTCTTTACGGGTGAGTAGACTAAACAAGTAGAAATCAGATGGAGCCAAGTTTGGAGTGTGGGGAGGGTGAGGTAGAGTCTCGCCAGCCAATGTATTGATGGTTTTACGTGTTAACTGAGTTGTGCGTGGACGGCCGTTACGATAAAGGAGAATGATGGTTTGCGCAGAACTCCATGACGTTTCCGCATCACTGCCGGCTTTACTTTATTGATAAAGCATGTATGTACTATTTATCGTCTACGGCCCTCTTGACTGACCCTCGTACGTCAATAGAGCTACGAAAGAAAAGGATGTTAAGAACAGTGCCTGTAATAGTAGAAGGCTGTGGAAAGAAAAGACGGCAAAATCTTTACAGGGAATGAAGCCAAAGAAGAAGAAGAATGGGTAACCTTTAAAATCTTTCAGTACACCAAATAAACTGTCAAGACCTAAAAGAACACTTAATAAATGGAGGAGGAACAGGTAGTTTACATCGTCATTACGATAAGGACAGGAGCAGGTACTGAAATGAGTCATTACAATTTGTATGATCGTAACAGATGAGTCAGGTTAAAACAAGTAAATGACACCAACATACGACGAAAGAGAGAGAGAGAGAGAGAGAGAGAGAGAGAGAGAGAGAGAGAGAGAGAGAGAGAGATTGTATATATGTATTATGTATGAATGTGTACAGTGTATGCGCGAAAACCACTTTTAGACTTCGAATTGGTCACGACTGGAAGTGTACATCGTTGTCTGCTGATATTACTGTTTTACATTGCCACTTAACGTACACAGCGGAGGAATACAGTTTCCCATGTTAGCAGTGTTACATTATCACTGCAATTCCGCGAGATCGTACAGCGCGTATTAAATAATACTTAGGTGGCACCTCCATTGTAAAACCGGGGTCCACTGTGAACGATCGCTTTATTATCACGCTGATTGTTTGACCTGACGCGGTCTACGAATACACAAGTGTGCGCGGCAACACACACACACACGCAACCTTGTAACCTTTTCAGTCGAACATTTGTCCCGCTGTGACAATCGGGGTTTAGATAACCAGTGGGTGTGGCACCTGACTCCTAATCTAGAAGTCCCAGGTTCAAGATGCGTTTATAAGCGCCCAACTCCAGGTTGACTCGGTCACATTAACGCCCGGGTGCCTGATGGTTCACGTAAGGCAACGTAACCTAACTACGAAACTACTACGGTAGTACAAAAATTTAATTAGTTATTATAACAGTCAATTTATTTATGAAGGTTTGGCAATCCGACACGCGGATACAAATACTGTTCTTAATATTAACAAACAAAAAAAGTGAACGACTGTAAGATGTTATATCACCGATGTGGCACTTTATATAAACGGTATAACACTTTAAACTACTTAAACTGCTCTCGGAACCTTATACAAAACCTTGAATGTGTATAGCGTGTAGGGGAGTCACCACGGAATACTAATTCTGGTGAGACCTGGCGTTAATTATTAATTAGAAATTTAAGTTTAATATGTACGCTAACACGGCCGGAGTGTTTGACAAAAGAATTTATATGCGGGTCGTTTGACCGTGGTCGATTGCTTCGTTCTGTCTAGTCTAAACGTTTGGGCCGCCCACCCAGTGGCGTGCCCCGAAAATATGGACAAAAATTTGTAATCAACGTTTGTACAAATAGTAACATGTAGTAATTATAGCATCTTCTTTAGGCTGTATGCTAATCACCGTATTCTTACAAAGTAACAGTTTTACTATTACTAAATAATAAAATATAAGTGTTCGTTAATGTGTAGGCTCGACTAGGAATGTGGTAGACACAACATGCCAAATCACTGTTTACAAAATAATTGCAGTGTTAAATGTTAAACGTTTTATAACTCGGTGAAATCTGTGTACTGTCCCTCTACTGTATCGTCCATATGTACTGTTTAGTGGTGTCGAAATAGAAATCGAAATCAAAACTTACGTGTACTACGTAGAATCGACGTTCAGGGAGCAGGCTAACATTTTAAATGCCTTTTGCTACTCACGTGTATTACATTCTTTCTACCTTATCACTAAAAGGTGCTAAACTGCTTCATGTCTGATTATTTTAACTACATTATTATCTCAATTAAGTCAGCGTCTGCTGATTAAGTAACTTAAATTATTCAGTAAGCGTATGCAAATTAGTAGGCACGTGCATAACATGATTTTAACTCATGATTCTTACAAACGTTGTGTGTGATTCTTACTCGTGCAATATGTGTAAGAAGGGCTCTTTTCGACATTATAGATGGAACGTGAGTGAAATTCTATGAAGCATAGTTCATTTTTACCTGTTCTTGCGACATTGACTCCTTATAACTTGCGTGTCATAATTTCTCCAGAAAAAAGCCGTGTTTGAAGAGAAAATAATGAGAAAAACCAAAATTGTACACCATTTATCTAACTTTTCAACCCCCCCCCCCCCAGAAAAAAGATCCTGAGTGCACCTCTGCACCAACCGGAGGCCTTCTGCAGTAGAAAAAAGCAAATTGCTTTTATTTCGGTTAGGGTACGTTCGGCTCTCCACCCTTTTGTCCAACACTTATAAACTTTTTTCTACTGAAGAAGGCCTCCGGTGGGTGGCCCAAACGTTTAGACAATACAGAACAAAGCAATCTACCACGGCCTAACAGCCCGGATATGAATTCTTTTATTAATTAGAAATCATTACAGCCTCCACTGGACTTCGATTCACAATTATACCATCACTACCACAACTATAGTGTACAGCCGTCGCTTCCTCGAATGGTGGCTTCATATAGAGAGGAGTGGACTTGTCTCTTGCCTAGCCATCTCGTTATTTCCTGATAGTACCTGGTTCCTAATTCTTTTGCATTCCCTGCGATCCCTCCCTTGTTTTTGTGGCCGGCCTCTTGTTCTTTTTTCTATCCGTTTGCCTTGTAGCGCCTTCTTTTGGTTTCTACACTCTTCGGTCCTCCTCAACACGTGATCTGTCTGTCGTGATCATTGTCGTTCACGTGTCCTAATGTTTTCCGCAGGATTTTCCTTTCATTGGTTTCGTACTCAAGATCTCTCTGTAAGTACTCACATTGCAGACCCATAGCAAAGAATCCGCATTCTAATTGGACTGGCAATCAGCGTTTCGAAAATAAACCGTGCAGTGGATTTAGTTTTTGCCAATGTTGTGAAAATCGAACAATATGTGTTAATTTAAATATTGCCTATATTTTTCCACGAATCGCCTCTTGACTTCCAAAACGGTTCATGAGTTGCATGCAAATCAACAAGTAATCGATTAAGGTAAGACGTCAATGAAAATCTTCAAAAATTTGGAAGTTTTTTATTTTGTTTCTTTATTCTTCGTGTTTTTCTGATTATGAATATGTGTATTTTATATATAAAGTAACACTCTAAAGCAATTAAATTTTGTTTTATATTCATGCATGCACGATAATTTCTACAGTACGACCTCACCAAGTAGGCAATTTAAGCGCATCATCCGAGGTTTCTGGACAAAATATTGTATACGAATAGTAATATCCGTATATATAGTATCCGCATCTTCAGTTAAATGCGTGTGGTACTTTGATGGCTTTGGTTTTCAATGATTGCATGAAGTAACAAACAATAGCTGATAGGTTAGGTGCGCATGGACGCACACAGAATCCAAAATGAGAGTCTGAACAACGTCATTTGGGGTAGAGTACCAACGAATAACTTTGTGGGTTTAAAACTTTAAAAATAGGGGTCCTGGATGCAGTGATCACATTTAATGAAGAAGCTATGCCGAGAGCAAAAGTGCTACATGAAATGAGACTAACACCAGGTTTTAACGCTATTTCTGGTTTCATTAAAAGTGACAATCTATGTATAAAAATGACAGAAAAAGCCATTCTTGAAATAACAAAAGAAGATAGACAGAAATAAGAGCCCAGAAAAGAAAGAAAGAAGAATAAGATATTTCATTCCAGTTTTGAGGTAAATGTTCCTTAGTATTACATGTATTTCGTATGGGAATAGTGTCATTGAAGTCTCCCCTTAAATTTTTTCAGAAAATTATCTAATGTATAAGTGTAAATTTATACTTCGGTACCGGAGAAAAAGTTTACCAGCCTAATTGTTTACGTTTTCAGTAACATTTTTTTGTAGCTGTTGTTTGTCAGTAGTGTCTGGCTGCTTTTGTTTACTGTCAGTATCAAAAAATGTTTCCATACTATCAATTGAATGTGTTTTGTCAATAGACATTACATAAAAGGATAATATAGTTCTTAAATCGTGCCTGTTGAAGTGAATAATAAAGAAAACGCGGTGACGTGACGACGGGAGCAGAATTTTTTCACAACACAGTCGACTGTAATTCTAATGATGTGAATCGAACGAACGTGCGACAGTAGAGGTAAAACATAGTTGTTTGTGTGTAGTGACAGTAGAGGTCGCTAACTGTACGTGACAGCTGACGGGTGAACTATTCGCGGTAATTGGCAGCCAACGTTTATTGTTGCCGTCAATAATGTGTACGTGCGCTGTAGAAGGCAGTGGCTAAGTGATTTTACCCGATAATGGTATGCGCACAAGAAATAGTTTTTAATTAGTGGTGGTTACACAATACGGAAAAAAGAAACGTGTGGTTTAAAACCACGTTTTGCGGCAAACCTTAGTTGGCCCGGTTCGAGTTTTGATTTTAAAGCATTTCTACAAGGATATATGTGAGTATTTATTGCGACAATTTTAAAACCAGAGCCAATTAAACGATCACACGTTTTCAGCATCTTTGAGCGCTGCCATACTGGTCACGAAAGAGAAATTTCCAAAGGCACCCAAAGCATGCGAGTATCTAGTATTACTGTCAGATGAAAATTTAAATACTCGAGGTTAAACGTTCAATACAAATGGACAATTAAATCAGTGACGCTATAAGCTTCTGACGAAATCAAATACATGACCGCGCCCGCTCTGGGTTTTTGTGTGTAAGTTGGCGTTTATCCTTCTTAATACATTTCCTGATTCCACCATGATTCTTTGATATTTATTGTTCACAAATAGGCATCATTTTTTAATTCCATTTGTACTTGAAAAAGACTAACAAGACGTGAAACGTTTCTAGGGAAAAATATCATCATCATCAACATCTTCAAGGATTAAACCAAGGATCGTTTATTCCGGTCTCAAATAGGCAAAGATTACAGTTGGTCACTCCAGCGCTTCCTCGGATGTCCCACACCTCTCCGTCCCCTCGGCTTATAGTTCCATAGTTGTTTGGGGATGCGGCAGTCATCCATTCGGCAAAGATGTTGCCACCAATTCAGCCGATACTGGGCGATCGTGTCGAGTACATTCATAATATTCAGTTCCTGCCGTATATCTGTGTTTCTTCTATGATCATGGAGAGTATACCCTGCCACGTGCCTGAGAAATCTCATTTCAGCCGCTTGGATGCGTCTGGCCTGGCCTTTCGTTAAAGTCCAATTCTTAGACCCATAAAGAAGTGCGGGAAGCCATCACCTTGTAGAATTTTAGGCGTGTTCCTTTACTTGCTGACTAAAGGGTTCGAGGGAAAAATATCAATAATCCTTTTTAGACCAGAGAGAGGAACAGGATGGCACATGGCAAATTCAACCGTAATGAATTTTGAGCTTAATACATTAATAGAAAGCGAAAAGATGTTAAAGTTCATTATATCGTAGAGAATTAAACAGATGTGACGGTGAGGGCCAGAAATATGAGCGGTATCACAGAGAGTAAATCCGCAGAGTTTAGGCACAAAAGAGCACCATAGGAATTAGGAGATGAAGGGAAGGAACATTGCTGACAACAGAAGAGAATTGTGTAGGATTAGAAAGAAAAGAATAGGTTGCAATGGTTTAGCGTAAACGTTTGTAATGTAAACTGCTAGATTTTGTGGAGGTACGGAAGAAGGTTCACGAAAAAATTTGCAAAAATTGAAACAGATTATCAAATAGTGAAATCATGTGTGTTTACCTGTAGCTGTCAAAGTAATAGTTTCGCATTAAAAACAAGATGTATATACAAAATGAGTTAGAAATAAGGTTTACAGACCTTAACAAATTTTGTAAATAATAAATAAACATATCCGGAAACTTTATAGCAAGTAAATGATAAATTTGTATCAAGAGCCAAGGACACGTGTTTCTTGACGCCAGCGAACGCGAAACGCATTCACTACAGCACAGCACAGAAAAGGCCGCTTTCGCGCATGCGCTTCACACTATTTCCCGCTGTACAACAGCACCACTGTATACGCCAGTCTGGCCCGGCGTACAGGGATGGCCAGGACGAGGAAAAGAGTTCACAGAATGACGCATGTTTCTCTATTTCGTGATTAAAGATGTACTATTTCTATTTGTATGAATATATGTAATTATTGTTTTTTTTTTGTATCGGCCATCGAAGGACCACATGCCAATTTCGATTCTTTATTCTTTTCTTTTCTCCAATATTCTTTCATCTTTTCACTGTGTCTCTTTCTGTCTTCAGTCCACTTTGAACCTGCGTTTTTCTCTCTTCTACCCTGGACTCCTTCCATTTTTAACACTTTTGCCCGAAAAACTTTTCTTTCAATTGCTTCTTCTGCGTTTATTTTATGTTTTTCTAAATCCTTTTGGACTTTTTTAATCCAACTTGATGTTAACTTCTTCCCCACAGATATTTGAAGATCTGCTTTGTTAACCTATTGTCGTCCATTCTATATAAATGTACAAAAAAATAATAGTCTTGTTTTTCTCATTGTTTCTGTTATATTTTCTACACTCTGATATATTTCATCATTACTTCATAATTTCCAACCTTCTGAAGTTTTTCGTGGGCCTAATATTTTCCTAATAATTCGTATTTCAATTGTCTAAATTATAACTCAATGCTAGACATTCACTTGCATATAGGCATTTTGGCTTCACTGCTGTACCGTAATGCCTTATTTTCGCATTTTTAGATATGCACTTTTTATTATAAATATATTTAGTTATACCATATGCTCTGTCCATTTTATGAAACCTTTCTTCTGAAGCAGATTTTTCTAAACCATTCTCTTGAATTATTTCCCCTAGATACTTAAATTTTCTAACCCTCTCTATTCGACCAATATCTGTTAGCAAGAATTTTGGCGCATTTTTAATGTTCATGAGAAAGTTGTTTTTTCTGCAGAAATTCTTAATTTTATGTTATTATTATTTATATGTAATATTATTTATAATTATGGTGTTACGCGTGATATTAGTATTATCATATATGCAAATTAATCAGGCATTTCATGTCACGAATTTCAAAGCAGGGGACGCCGGGCGTGCACTCGCGATGATATACGTACATTCTCGCCATGACTGACTGGCGATCACGGTGTTTGCCATAAAAATCTATAGAACTCGGCATCCTGATAAAGCCACCATGTGTTCACCCGTGAGAGTACGTTGGTTAAAAGAGTGTCTTAAGACGTAATGTTGGCCACATTGTTTTCCTTGTATACCGTATCGCTCTTTAAGCCTTACCCTGCCTTTCCTTCACAATTCCGACGATACAAAAAGACATTCATTAGAATACTTTATCTCGACTGTACGCTAGAGACCGTTTCGAATTTCGACAGAATTCTCACCGCGTCTGCGTGTACGGACGAACTGTCGTTTGTTTGTACATAACCGGGGCGAGGAGAAAGTAATTATAACAGTCTGTATCGGGATATTAATGTGACCCGCGGACGGTGTAATGGGCCTGTTACTTATATTTCGCACCTGCTCAACAGCACTTTGGAGTTGTGTTTGTGTAATTAATTATGGAGAAAGAACATTTGCGGCGACTATCGGGATATTATCAATGGCAACAGGACTTTCTGTTCAAATAACAATAATTAATGCGCTCACAGAGGTCTTATCTGCCTGCTCCCCTTCCTATCCCGGGTGTACTGTTTTGTGTTACCGTATACTGTAGTCGTTACTTTGCGTTATCTTATTCGCTTTATTATGCAGTGAGATATTAAATTGCATTTCTCTCTCTCTCTCCCTCGCTCTCTCTCTCTCTCTCTCTCTCTCTCTCTCTCTCCCCCTCTCTCATCAATATAATAAACGTAAAATTAATTATCATCAGTGGTGCATCACCTAACTTCGGAGAAAACAGACATTTTGTTAAAACACTTGTTTATTTAATAAAAACTCGAACTTACAAAAAAAAACCATACATCATACACTTTCTTTGTTTTGACTGGCTCATGGTGCAGTCTCTACCTGTGCACTATTATGATTGGCTGATGGTATAATTTTTACCTGTACGTGGGACTTTGTGAATTTGTAAGTACAGGTAGCATCGCCGGACATCTTCAGCCTTTACCACAGTATTGTGGGCTTGACGATAACACCCACGTTCAGGAGGTCTCTAATTCTTTGGAATTCCACTGATGATGGCAGCCAGTGGTGCTGCCGAAACGTCTGGTTTGTTTTTAAACCATAGACCATGGCCAAACAGCCCGGTAAACACTTCTTATACAATTTACAAAAAAATCCTTTTTGAACGTCGCTTAAGGGGTCCTTCCTGAGTCCTACTATTTATATAATCCCCATTTGCTGCGATCGCTGCCTGGATTTTTCCTATGAAGCCCAAGCACGCTCTCTTTAACTGCTCCTTGTACAAATTCACGAATGCTGCCTCAACACCGGCCTGAAGGGATCCCTGGACTTGTTAGATACCCTTTAAATAATAATGCCCCAAACGTAATAATCTATGGGGGTTAAATCTTGACTATGAAGAGGCCAGGATTCCTTGAACCACAACGTGTCGACGTTATCGGAAAACCAGTTTTGGTTGCACTGAGTGGGTTTTGTGAGCCGACGCACAAGAGTCTTTTCAGTCTTCTCTCTCGAACGACTTTGGCTCGCCGTGTTAGCAGAACCGTCTTTGGAGTTCTTCGCGTCTTTTGGGCGATGTCATAAACGGTCTATCTCGGGTACCCGAAACGCTTCAATTATTGTATTGTATTCCGCATTCGATTTCACTAACTACGACGTTCTGAGGTTACGCGCGTCTTACACATCTGGCGAGGATCGGGATTATTGAGCGCCAAGAATCATCTGCTGCTAGACTCAAATATAGCGGGAAATTCGTATTGAACATTGTCCTGATCGCACCCTGTACTGTATTAAACGTGCTGACGTACAGAATGGTTGCGTACAGAATTCTCTCGCTGGGAGAGAGCTTTAGATATGTTACATGCGCAAACGCAGTCATTATTCCCGACACGAAAACATTTAGTGCTTAGATCACGTGGTGCCATTGCCAAGGTAAATTTTTCATTATTTGCAAAACTAATTTTATATTTCAAAACAGTTACGCTTACTTCACATTTATAGTGACGCCAAACTATCAGCGGTCAGTATAGCCTACTATCAGCAGTTCACCTTTGCTACCGAACAAGGAATGTGATGACGTATGCCATGCCACTGCACGCAACATTGGAATATTATACATTTAAAATACGTTTAACACAGTTTCGGTGTGACTTGACTGTCTCTCACAAGGTACTTCTTGTAGCGAATAAAAAACATACTTTAACAAAATATTCAATAAACTACACTTACATATAATGTACGAACGTTCAATCTAATACGCACACAAAATTACAACTAAATACATATGAACAATGTTTTCAGAACTAGTAATACCCCACCAACACAACCACGCACTATCATTCAGTAGACCCTCCGCTCCTCAGTCGTCTCGGCAGCTAAACTGGTGTGCGTACAGTAGTATTACGGAACAAACTTGAGCAAACTAATGTTTTCAGGTTTACGTCTTACCACTTCCGCTTCTTGGGCGTGAGAATTATTTGCGCGACCATACAGTACGTGTTCTTGTTACAAGACTGTTCTTTATTCTGTATCTTCAGAACTTCCCCTTATAAGGAATATATTTCTTGGAAAAAATACTGTATACGACTTTTTATCCGAATTCCATAAACAGTGTATTGTGGGATGAAGAATAAAACGGGTAATTTTTTATGTAATGTGAAATTTGTTGTTACAATTACCGATTTTTGTGAAATTTATAATTAAAATATTCAATCAGCCGCCATTTTAGAAATGTTATCGTAACATTTTGGCTTTGTTCAGATTAGCTATAGCCGCGCTGTTAGGCCGGGGTCGAAAGCTGTTAACGACAAACGTTGACGTTGATAGTTTGATAACTATTCGCCAAATAATCTACCTAACGGTCTACCTCAGTACTGGGGTTAATTGGTGAATAACTGTCAAAATATCTCTGACACTGAAGATGGCCTCTGACGGTGGGGCAGAAACGTTTCGAAAGTTTGTCATTAACAGCTTTCTGGATAGCTAATTTGAACGATGTTGACGCAGTGCGAGCTTAAGATCTAGTTTACATTTTGGCTTTTCTGTTGCCTATAAAAACAAAATGACAAACTTACTGTGTATTCCCAACTTCAACTCCACATCACGTCCAGTTTGGCAGCATTTTTTTTTTTTTTTACTGACACGTACTGACGAAAAACGAAGCTTTTTCCACATACGAGTATTGAATATTTTCCTTACGTTTAATGAGTAGAGTAATTTTTCAAAGTATGGTACCGTTTTTGGGAACACACTGTATATCACTTTGATAGTAACAGAATTGTTATTGTTGCGTCATGATATTGTTTTAACGTTGACAATGAGAATTAATTGGCGAGTTAGCGAACTGTAGAAACTGTTCAGCAACACACACACACACACACACACACACACACACACACACACACACACACACACACACACACACACACACACCAACGGGATCATTTTAAACATTACACTGTTCTCCACTTTACTAGTGGAACGGAGGTTCGGCGTTATTTAGGAGCTTTGCTCCTCCGTAAACAACCCTTATCGTTTATAAAAGAGAAAAGACGACGAAAGCACTTTATTTTGAGGTGAGCTTAGGTCGCTTTTATTCCAGCCAACCCCTTTGACTTCCTGGATGTATGCACATCTCTCTCTCTCATTCCTGCGGATTTTAGATTCTATCCAGCGTTACTAGTTGCCATTCTAGTTTTAACCAAATTCTTTTTCTCTGAATTTTTTTGTTTTGTTTATGCTCAACTATATAATACTAATTGTATGTTCCTATTTTAAATTCTGTGGCTGTTCGTTATGTTTTTAGTTTACGATATGACAGATTTGTTCTTTATTTTTGTTAAAACACATGAGATATTTGCCAAATGCGTTTCCATATTTTACGCGGTTAATATTGTGCCGTATTTCAAAGTTAACATGGAAATTACAGCCTAAGGTATTGTTTATAATATCGACTCACGTACGCACTACAACGACTACGGTATACAGTGTAATTATGTACATGAAGCGTGCATTATTGGGATGAAATAGGTAGTGTAACAAATTTGTTACACTTAGCCTAGTTGAAGTATAGCGTGCCGTTTATTAGGGGCAGTATGACAGAGAAAGTGGGAGAGGCACGAGCCTTACTTCTCCACTCTGCGCGTACTGAAATCGGTGATAGTTTTTTTCAAAGTTGTCAGACTATAGTACACAGTTCAAAAAGCTATGGTAGCTTCATGGTACATCTTATTAAGGTGAATGTACATACAGCGATTGGTGCATTCAGAACGAACAACAAGGTTTCCGCAGTCGAAGATCTTGCGTTGATGCAATCTTTGTTGTTAGGTAGGTACGAAGAAGGCCTTTGAGTTTAATAACGAAACCTGCGTGCATGTGTTTTGTAGATCTATTCTGTTGTTTCTGATAGAGAGAACAAGACAACAGAATATCGTACAAATGCTTATAAGAAGGAAGATACTTGAAAAATATTATAAACATCATTAAAGACAAATATATACAAACAGCATCATGAGAATAAAATGTAATGGCGAACTATCACAACTAATTACAGCGGGAAAAGGATAAGCGTAAGTGATTAACTTAATCCTCTATTTTTTAACTTAGTAATGGACTAAATAATAGTAACCGTGAAATGGGTAATACTAATTTCAACACTGTTTGGTGTACTGACGATGCTGTACTCATAGCTGAGATCGAAAATGATCTGTAAAGGCTTCTGTACAAATTCGTCAACGCGTGTAAACAATATAATACGGTGATCTATGCAGATAAGACTAAAGCAATGACAGCTGCTGCAACGCCAGTGAGGTGCAAGTTAGGAGTAGACATCGAAATTGTGGAGCAAATAATGGAAGTCAGCTATTTAGGAGTAACGATTACTACTAAATTACGAAAACAAACAGGCCATCAGGTCGTATGAGCAATGTTACCTGGAAATGAAAGGAAGGATATATATTACCCTGACGTATGAAGGAGGGGCAAGGTGCTGAGATGAAGTAATTGAGAAGAATTACGGGCAGAACACGGCGGTGTAGAATAATAAATGATTATTTAAGAAACATGCCACAGACAGACACAGTGTACTGGGTATATACAGAAAAGGCGACAGCTCTGGAATGACCGTGCCGACAGGATGACGACAGTTTAGTGAAGAGGCCCTGTGATAATCGTCCGAAAGGAAAAAAAAAACGACGAATTAGACGATCTGGGTACGATAGGGCGACTGTATTAAGCAATGTAGTTGTTTGTAACAGGAGAATCTCCTAAATGAAGAGGTGGAGTAGGAGGAGGAGTAAAACCTGATACCTCTGTTGAGTCATTCCGTGCCACCATTCGTAAATAGGTTTCTGTATTTCAGATTACAATGTTATCGCTTGTGCTACAAAAGCTAGATGTATAAGGTTATAGTGGCTGTGTTATAGAACATAGCGTATTGACATTGCCATTACGATAAGGGTACAGAGCGCACGTGCCGAAGCTATATGGCGGAATCGTGACCAATTACAGCGTGCTGTACAGTGCAGTCGGAATGACAACCGTACGTGTGTGCGAGGACATTTCGCTTGCTGTCGTGTTCAGTAGCTTTTGTCGTTATTTCTTTTTAGCACTTACTAAATCAGCATTGCATACTCGTCTATAAGCCGATGAGATGACTTGGGGATGATAACGTCACCACCAACCCGAGAGAAGACATCTTTTGCCGTGCCACGTATTTGATTTATAAAAATCGTATTACCGCGCATCTGTTCAACGTGATAAGGCGAACAGATTGTAAGAGACTTCATTTTGAGGTGTTTAAAACAAGTTTCAACTTTTTAAATTGCACTTCATTCGGCGTAATATCAATAATATTGATGTGTTATCCATCCAAACAGCCTACACAGTGTGGGAAAATCCACTTTTCTTCAAAACCTCTTGCTATATTCCTCCAATCTTTTTCGGATGGAGATGGTAAAATTCGGTTTACTACTGACTGAATTCCGCGTTGAGGTCAGCCTTGAGGCTGACCTGAGCGTGTGAGTTCACTCTCCTGAGTTGCCTTAAGGCCGTGCGCCTTGAGGCAGGCCTGACGAACGTAACCGGATCCTCTCCTCAGAAGGTTGAAAAACGTTGACCTTGAGTTTTATTAATCTCGTCATTTTTAGGTTATTTTATTATTTTTTCAGATTTGAACACTAGTTGAGGACCGTGGTCAGTTGCGACCGAGGTAGAAATTTGAACCGGTAAATTGCGATCAGTTGCATTTTCATGTTATTATTCTAATAATACAGAAATTACCGTTATAATTCTATTCATTACTAGCCTAACCTAACTTAACGTAACAAAAATATTGGAAGAAAGAGGTTACTCGCGCAAATAAAAAGTTGCAGAGTTGAAATCTCATCGAAGTTCAGAATACCGACGTTTCTAAATGATCAGGCAACTGACCGCGTAAGAACAGGTAAAAGCGTTGTTTCGTCGCAACTGACTGAGACCGCTAATATAGTAGTAAGTCTTTTTTAAAATATACAAACAGTTTTATTTCACAGAATTCGCTGCGTAAAGGTTTGAATATACGAATTAATACAGTGACCCCGAGAGAAGTTGTTAATGCAATAGAAAAAAAATTAAGGTGAACAGACATTAAACTCTAAAGGGTTTCAAAAAGTATGTGTTTTTTGTGTATAACATTTTCTTATTCTAACTCTTTTTTAATTTAAACTGTATGTATAATTTTCAGAAGTAAAATGTTAATAAATATCTTGTAAACAGTGCTGCAACAGTATCTCTTTTCACTGTTACTGCCATTTACTTTAATGGGATTAATTTCAGGATGTTATCATGCGTTTTTCGGTCACTTTGAAAACTGTAATATTGATTAGTCTTAACTTGTTTTTCTTTCATATGAAGCCTACATGACCCCCCCCCCCCCCCCCACCAACTAAATTTTACATCCGCCACTGCGTGTAGGGTCCTTAACTCTTCGTTTGACTGTCCGAAAAGTTGGCGTTCTTTAACGTGAGTTAGCGACAGCTATACTGAAATCTAAACGGAGACCAAATCAACTAAATTAATACAGATATCAAAGAAAAACTTGGAACGTTGATAAAAATCTGATAAATAGTTTTGCCCAACTTTCATTATCATCTCTGCGCGCTGCCATTCTACTTCGTCCTCTCCTGTGATTGTTTTAATAAAAGAGAAAGGTCGTGTATGAGCCGCGCGCCTCGGATTCTGTCCCCGCTCACACACACACACACACACACACACACACACACACACACACACACACACACACACACACACACACACACACACACACACACACACACAAGAGTGAAGAGAAATCTTATTGTTTCAACCTTAATTCTGAAAATTGAACTCTGTCGTTACGGGTAAGAGTTAAGCTAAAAGCTGGGCTACACAGTCTCAGGAAAGCGTTCGCAATTTACGACCAAGATCCGCCGCGGAGACATTCCAAGGGAAACATTTAAAGCACTTAAATTATTGCCCTCTCTGCGCCCCCGCTCCCGTCCCAACCCCTTAACTTTCTTCACGGCATCAGATACCCCATACCTTTTCACTCGCGGGCACGGGTTTTATTTCTGCTGTGTGCGTTTGCGTGCGTTGTAGTTTGCTACAGACTAACACTAATTGTAAGTACAAGAAACAGACTTAAATTTAGATATAAACAACGTTATTAGTTGGTGAGCTATATAATGTAGACTATACAGGTGTTTTGACACTTGGTTATGAATCAGATGAGTCGTCGGGACGAGAGCTGTAACTTTTAAAGGAGGTTGAAAGAGGTGATAATCGATTTTTTTGCAAGTTACTTGATAAACATAAACTTCAACAAACACATTTTTAGTTCTTCTTACAGGTAATAAACTCATATTTATTTTTATTCTTCTCTTGTAACTCTACGACAGGAAAATGTGTTATAGCGGTTCGTCAAAAATTTGGTTGTTTCTCATCAAAACTTGACCTAACGTTAGGTTTGTTTTAGTAATATTAAAGTTTAAATTCTATCGGAAACCTACTGACTCATCGCCGTACAAGTTACATTTTTTAGACGAATAATTGGTTCTTGCTCATGAAAAATAAGCCCTTCTGTTTAGGGTTCGAAAATTCTTTGCTGAAAATGAGAAAATGGCGTTCAGTAAATCGCGAAATATTTACTTACCGGGGGGGGGGGGGGGACAAAACGAAAGTTTGAAGTCGTGAAACGGTTTAACGATGTCTGGGAGTAACATAAGAACCATGAAAAGGAAGATTGAAAGCAAAACTGTAAAAGGGGGAAAACTGGGTGTGTCGTGAGGCACACGACAGAAGTGAGAACTTTAGTGCCTAGTGGCGAGTGAACAGATTCAACGTGTAAAAGGTTTCACGGATGTACTTGGAGTAAGAGAGATACCATCTATAAAGAATTACCATCAAATAAGAGTGAACGGATAATTAAATGGTGCGAGGGCGGCATAGTAGTGTTTATGTGTATTTTATTTTAAGAAGTCGATATTTACAATGAACATAAATAAAATCATAATATCAGGCGTCCTATTATTTTCATTAATCCTGCGTCTACAAACAGTATATAACAAATAATGTTTTTCAGTGTAACAATAAGATTTACGCAATATTTAGTTGAAAAGTAGGATGTGATATGTGCAGTATAATAATTTAGTTTTTTACAAATTATAAAATAGCTAAATTACTAAGTCGACTTTGTAAACACTAAAAACACTTTCAGACAAACACAATATAAAAACCAGAATCGAAGTTACGAATCAACTAATAAACGTACAAAGTAAACAAAGACACAAAATAAGTAAAATTCGACATTTCAAATAAGTACCCAAACTTTCCCATTTACGATAATATGAATATTATAAACAAAAAATAGGTGTAATTGATTTTAAATTGTTTTTATGACTTAAACAGTTGGAAAGTTGTGTATATATATCAGGTTAATAATGAGCTAAGTACAAGAAAAAGGATTTGAAAAGTATTAAGCTCGATCTCTCAGTTTGTGATAGGTACATTTTATTTATCCTAAATAAAATTATTTTTAAACAGAGTCATATCACACGTAGTTCAGTATACATACACATACATACACATACATACAATGTGTAATAAATAATTTTTTTCAATCTAATAATATGATTTACGCAATATTTAGTTAAAAAGTAGAATGTGTTATAGCCTATATTATATTTACATTAGAACTATAGGCCTATACAATATTATTAAATGTTGATATTATATTATAATTATTACACGTAGTATAATAATGCGACTTTTTTGCAAATTATAAAGTAGCTAAATTACTAAGTCGAATTTTGAAACATTAAAAACGCTTCCAGCCAATATACAATACACAATATAAAAACCAGAACTTACGGATCAACTAAAGATCGTACAAAGTAGTCAAAGATATAAAATTATACTCTTTTGACTTTTCAAACATGTACCCAAACCTTCCCATTGCCGATAATATTATAATAAAAAGTAGGGGTCATTGATTTTAAATTGTTTTTATAAATTAAACAATTGGAAAGTTGTGTAAATACATCAGGTTAATGAAATAAGTAAAAGAAAGGGATTTCAAAAGTAGCGCCTATTCAGCCTTGACGTCTCAGCATATGAGTACATTTTGTTTTATGATAAATTTTCTGTTATTTTTAATAATGCCGTTATTCTTGAGATAATATTTAAACATTTAAATATGCTCACATTCTTTAAAATATTACTCTCTTTAAAATATTACTCTTTGCTTAAAACACTCATATTTGTGGCAGTGGGGAAATTTTGTGTAGCTGTGTGGGGAAAAGACGTTTGATTGACTTGCCATACTGCATTTTCGTTTCAGCTATTTTGTGACGCGTTGAACCAGTTTACTACCCTAGGAGCGCGAGGTGTACGGTAGCGATCCGGGTACCATAGTGCCGTAAATGAAATTCTCACTTCAAAAAATTAAGGAAAATTACTTTTCAAAATCATTATTTTATTTGCATTTACATAAATCAATCTTCAGTTATCTTTCTACATAAGCTCTTACTATTTGTATGCAGTCGGTCCGACTCTAAACTAGCTTTTAAATTCCTCTCTCGGACTATTCAGTCTCGTCTGAAGCCAATTTTACACCGCTTCTGTTATCTCTTCATCTAAACAAACGATTTTGTTTTCCCTCTGAAGGCTTCTTTGAACAGACCAAAAAGATAAAAACCACTTTGAGCCAGGTCACGATGGTGTGGCGGGTGGTCCAGCAGCTCAGGGCCAAGATCTTGGAGATTTTGTTGGCCGTACGAGGTCGACACGTTTCTTTAAGCCAGATCGCATTTTCAAACTTTACCATGTTTTTGGACTTAATTGTTAGCTTCAGTTATGCGAGTAGATCACAGTAGTTTTACATTGTTACTGTGTCACTTTTATGTATGAAATTCTCGTTATTATTATTATTATTATTATTCCGGCTGTACAATGTATATGTTTTTCCGGAACCAAAGATTACAGAAGTGATTGAGTTCTCATCTTCCACCGCTGCTTGAGAGATCTTCTTCAATTTCTCATTCCCTCAATATAGTCTGAATTTCGTCTGTCCACGCATAACTCTCCTTGGCAATCTTTCCTGTGCCATTCTTTTCGTGTGTCCATACTATTGTAATTTTTTGTTTGGATAAACTCATCAATTGATTTTTTCTCATTCATTCTGCCCTTAATGACTTCATTTCTAATTTTCTCACGTCTGGATACTCTTGTCGAACGTTTCCAAAAGTCCATCTCTGCTGTTCGTGTGTGTTTATTAGTAGTCCAAACTTCTGAGCCGAAAGTCATGATATACTTTTAACAATGGTTTTAAATATTTTGGTTTCAGTTTCTGTTACAATCTGGTTATCCTACAGGATTCTATTTAATGTAGATATAGCTATCTTTCCCAAATTAATTCTGGATTGTTTTTCTTTGTCTATCTTTCTACAGGCCGTAATTTTCACCCCTAAATACTTGTATTCCTCTGCATATGAAATCTTCCCCACGTCTTCCTCCAATATCAAGTCTTGATGAAGGTCACCTATTGCCATGTATTTTGTTCTATTCATATTTACCTTTAGTCCCCATTTCAGATATTCCTGTATCAATTTTCTAGTCATGTATTCTACGTCTTCAAAATCTTGAACCAAAAGTAATTGGTCATCAGCAAACTGTAATGAATAACTGTATCACCATCAAGTGGAATGCCCATGTTCCTGCACATTTTTCTAAGTCTCTATTGCTTCTACGTATACATTTTGGAAAGCGTGGGTAATAAACAGCATCCCTGGCGTAAACCTTTGTTCACTTGAAACTCTGGTGACAGATTCTTTCCTATTTTTATTCTCCATATATTAACATTGTTATCTGTTTCGGTTTTGTCATTGTTGTTTGATATAGACGTCCTACTTTTCCTTGTTTATTACAGAAATAAATCCGTACATTTTTAAAACCGTCTACGCACTCTTAAGATTTGGCTATCGCTGAAACAACTTTTTCCTTATTGCTGCTGCGTTCTACGAACAGTCTTTTCCCCTTTCACCTCCTTTGACCGTATAAAACATATCATTGGTAGCATTTTTCCTTGGTACAGTTATACAATAGAGCGCTGGTTTTATATTTAATTTTAAACACAATAGCAAAGTGCTGACAGTGAAACAATACTTCAAAGGATAGACACTAAGATGTTATGATTTATAACAAATCAGTGAGTGCTGCTCTCTACCTGATCGAGAGGAAAGTAAAATTAAAGTAAAAATACAAAATTTATTTTCTGTATTTTCTTCGTAATAGCTACTTATGCTATTGTTACGATGGTCTACTTGATCTCCGTATGGTACAGTCGGAAAAAATACAAGACACCAATGAAGTCACTAATACCCAGCTTTAATTATCACAATTAATAATTTGTATTCAACAAAATAGTCCCTTCGAACAATTCAAGTAAAATATGACTACACACAATAATTATGTCAACTATAAAGAATTCCGCACTAATTATAACACAACAACACTTCGCTTCTACAAACACTCGAACCGCGCTAAAGAAATCGCTCAACACAACTGAACCGACAAGCCGGTTGCTATGGCTTTTTATAGGTAGCGCACGCCTTCTAGAAATGTTCCATCCTCAATGTGCACGCCACTTAATGCTGACGCTATGCGTATTTCAAATCGCCTGTTGAAGAATTTGGAACAAACTTGAACGCGACCTTAATTGAGACAACACCTGTACAACTCACGGGCGGAGGGGGACGGGTGGATGACACTCTCGTCTGATCCAGGCGGTTGGATATGGTTCTCGTTACACTATTTATACTAAAGAGTTTTGAGTTAAGTATGATTTCGATATAAATAATAATTTAAACTAATCATAGTTTTACTCTGGTGATGATTCAGAGAGGAGTGTGTACTACACTTAAGCTGTACACAACTTACCTTGTTTTTCGACACGTGGAGCGTGAGCGTTCTCTGTTTTATAACGTTTGTGACGTCATTTTCGACACGTGGAGCGTGAGCGTTCTCTGTTTTATAACGTTTGTGACGTCATTTTCGACAGGTGGAGCGTGAGCGTTCTCTGTTTTATAACGTTTGTGACGTCTGTTTTATAACGTTTGTGACGTCATTTTCGACACGTGGAGCGTGAGCGTTCTCTGTTTTATAACGTTTGTGACGTCTGTTTTATAACGTTTGTGACGTCATTTTCGACACGTGGAGCGTGAGCGTTCTCTGTTTTATAACGTTTGTGACGTCTGTTTTATAACTCACCTGTTTTCTTTAGTCTCATCCGCGAAAATTAATCGTTTTCGTTGTTAAAAATAACACAGTTTGCGGGAGTTTAGAACTCGTTTCACTTTTCTTAATGCGAGATGATACGCCTGTTCTATAACTAGGCACACCGGGAGCTTGTCTGACACGGAGTTGTATGTACAACCCTACTCTTAATCATACATTAGTCTCTTCCCGTAATTGTTACACATATACCTATGATACACTACTCCCAGCCCATGACTTTACAACGTAGTCACAGTAAAATCATTACATATACAAATATCACAAAATTGTAATTTTGTTATTAGAGTTTTGCCTGAAAAGTAATGAGACTAAATTTTTCCCGAACGAAGTGGCACCAAGAATGCAACAGGTGATAGCTACATGCTCCCTGAGCCGCGGAACTCGCTCACTATTTTGAACGAAAAACATTTATTATTGGATAAATGTGTGATTATTAGATACTTTTTCAATTATCAGAAAAATTACGGAAAATCCCTATTACCCTACTATTTTTTGATTAGAAAACTAACAATAGTAGAGCAACCATACAGTAAACGCTAAAAATTCCAAACAATCGGATTTGTTTTTACCTTCTCTTGATCCTGACACTCGGCTGGATTTTTCCAACTTTTGGATCCCATTTTTGGGTTCTGAGGTAAAACAATTTTTAATTTTCAAAACTGTACACTATAGACCTGTTCAGTGTTTGGATAAAATTGTCTTTAATTTGATATCCTACATAGAATTTGCAATTTTATCAAGCTTTTGCCCTACTTTTTGAGTCCTGACGTCCCAAAATTTTGAAATGTCTCAAAATTAACACTACATTTAGTTTTTAGTTAAAGTTCCTTTTAATTTTATACGTTACGTGAATTTTTACCATTTTATCAAAACTTTCACCTACTTTTTGGCCTCCGGTGTCCTTAAAATTTTGACATTTTCAAAAATGACCACTCAATTCATATTGCTACGACGGTCTACTGAATTGGCGCTCTTGAACTTTTGAATTGTTTGTCCGACAACTTTGTTTTTCTGCACCCATCGTAACGGCAATGTGATACAGGGATCTTCTGACTACAATGTGATGCCATAAACCCATTAATGTAGCGGGACGCTGACTTAGCAGCTTCAAACTCTAGGGCGTAAACAAGAGCTTCTGAGCTATTTCGGTGTCTTGCCATTCGTAACACTTGCTGAAGTTCACAATCTCCGATGCCATCAATAAATGTCTGCACCACAAACCTGATTCGAAAATCTTGTGGTGCTTCAGGATAGGCCAATCTAATCAGTCTGTCGATACTTGCTTCAAACTCTTGAAGACTCTCCCCGGAACGTTGACGTCTTGTTCTCAACTGAGCGTAGTACACATCTCGCAAATTTTTATCACCATACCGTAATTCTAGAGCTTTTATCAATTCGGCATAGGTGTTCTGGCTGTCAGGTGTCAGGTGGTACTTTGTGTAGTAATTCTGCCGCAGGTCCTTTTAATGCGAGAACGAATGAAACTGCCTTGTCTTTCTTCGTCCAATTATTTGTGCATGCAGCAGCTTCAAATTGGCGGAGGTACGTTGCCCAGTGACTGCTTCCGTCAAAGGTGGGAGCTTAGACATGAACTGTCCCTACTGGAGGCAAAGGGATTTTCTCTACTGACTTATTTTCTGTGTCTTTTTCTGTCTTTATCATTGGTACAATCTGTTCAGAAATTTGTTTTGGTTGTATCTTCATAAATTTCTCAACTTCACTTTTAATTTGTTCTCTTATGTTTGCCATTGAGTCTTCGACCTCAGATATTTGTTGACATGGATTCTTCTATGACAGATATTTTTGTAGACATCGATTCTTCAACAGTCGAGACAGATTTTCTACTTTAGCTATTTTTAATGTCATTGATTCTTGTACCTCCGCTATTTTAGTAACTTGCTTATTAAGCTCACTTCGTAGGAGACCCAATTCTGCGCTACTGTGTTCTTGCAACTGTTTTTGCGTAGGTTCAAAAAGAGCTTCCATTTTATCTGCTTCTTGCTTACATTTTTCATCCTGTCGTTTTACTGCTTCTTCTCTTTCTTGTCTTCGTTCTTCGTTTTGTTGTCTTTCTGCTTCTTCCGTCTCCTGTCGGCGTCTTTTCTCTGCTTCTTCTGCATCCTGTCGTCGTCGTCGTTCCTCTGTCTGCAACAGCAGCGCCTGGAAATTGTCCATCATCTGACTGGCATTGTTTTCCGATTAATTACGAATTGCACTTGTCTTGTACAAAGTGTCCACTGTTTCCACTGTTAACGGTTCTATTCCACTTCTGACACCATTGTTACAACGGTCTACTGATCGTCGTATGTTACAGTGGAAAATAAAATACAAGACACCAATTACGTCACTGTTCACCAGCTTTAATTGTCACAATTAAACAGTCTGTAACTAACAAGACAGTCTCTTACAACAAATCAAATAAAAATTGTTCACAAGCAATAAAAATGTTAACTGATACAAAACATAATTGTATTACAATAGTCTCGTACAGTTATAAAACACGTAATACTTCGCCGCAATACTTCAAACCGCACTATGTAAATCGCCACTTAAACGCACAGAGTATCGCCCGACAATAACTCAACTATAATACTACGAACCGCATTCCAATAAATCGCAACTCAAACTGAAACTGAAAGTCTCTGAGTACTTGTATTTATACCCCGCCGAGGTTCCAGAATGTTCGCTAACTTCGCGTCAAGAATGCTACTAGAAAACACCAGAACATAATTGGTTGCGGCCTTACACACAGCAGGCGCGGACCGGTGAGTCCGGAACAATCTCGCAACGCATGTCGAGAATCATGTACCCACATAACATACAGCCGGATTCCACTGGATCGTTCGAGAAACACGTAGATTGTTCTGTAATGTCATAACACTATTATAGTCAAGATCCCTTTATTTTACACCTCGACAAAGACTTTTGCGATTTATTCAAAATTTGGGCCCCTCAGATTTTTGCCTATTTTTTGGGAATGGATGTAAAAAACAACAGGGTTTTGTAGGGTAAGACTATGGTTAGTTTTTCGAAAATCGGTTAATGCGTTGGAAAGTTAGCGTGCGATATACGCTATATAGAAAGAGACAAACAAATATCAAACGGTTGAATCATAGCCAACCGTTTCAATCAGCTTCGCTCGTTCAAAAATGTCAAACTTCTTAATCTTACTAGATTATGTTTAATTATGTGATTAAATGTGATTGTGTTTGACTTAATGTTATGATTATGTGATTTTTTTTGTAAGTGTTCGTTTTCCTCAAGTCACGAAAGTGGAGCTCAATCATATTGAGCAGTGTCAAACGTACAAGAAAATTTTGTGTCATACTCTAAGGCGGTGACCAGAAATGTTACAAGGTTTGCGGGTATTAAGCCTTGTTGTGGCCTCATATTTTGTTATTGTTTGTGTACTTTCTACGTCAGTGGACTCGCATATTAATGTGCATCTCTTGTGTTGCAGGTAAGGACGGTGCTCGATCATATTTGTGGAGTATAAAATGATTATTCTTCACGGGTAAGTTCTATTCTTGTGCTGTTTGCGTACTAGCCTGATCTTTGATATTTCAAAGTATTGTATCAAAGTATAGTTTCTCCTTCACGTACTTGAATTTTTTTTTAGAAAGTAAGCGACTTTTTTCTCTTTTTTTCTGAACGTTTACTTTAATCTACTCCGCTGAAAAGTGTTTGCTAATAAATATGAGATTAATAATAATATGACGTATCATCAGCCTTAATAATAGCAACAGCGATAAAAATTATACTTATCGTGTGGCGTAAAAAGTACCTGACTGGGTACAGAAAGCCGTTCTTTATTAGGAGAAATATAGGAATATAACAAGGATGGTAGGAACATAACTCATTGTGCGGAGCGGTTTATTACAAGATGAATTACAATCAGAGTTCTTCTTCTTCTTCTTCTTCTTCTTCTTCTTCTTCTTCTTCTTCTTCTTCTTCTTCTTCTTCTTCTTCTTCTTCTTCTTCTTCTTTTTTAACTTCCCTGTTTGGGCTCTATCCTGTTCTACAACAACGGTCCTACATGCTGTCACTCCACCTCCTCCTTGGCCGACAAATGCTCCACTTGGTGTTTGGTTGGCTATCTCTTGCCATTTTTACTAGCCTTCTGTCGTCTAGTCTTGATATGTGTTCATTCCATATCCTTTTTCTTTCCGCAATCCAAGAATTAATATCTGTTACATTACACGTTTCTCTTATACTGTTGTTTGGAAACCTATCGTGCCTTGTCTTTCCTAGTTGCCTCCGTTATATAGTCACTTCTATAGTTTGTCGTCTTCTTGAGTTGTTGCTGTATCTGGATTGATCTCTGATGCAGAGGATATTACTGGACGTATTGTGCTCTTGTGGGACCCTAGTTTCTGCTGCTTGTGTGAGGTATTTATTATTCCATGTAGTGTTATTCCATGTAGTGTTATTCCTGTATCCACCGATTCTTCTTGCTTTCATCAATTAATTGATGTTCTATTTCTTCATCTGCCCTATTGTTACTTGTAAGCCTTGTCCTAAGTAGTCTATCTGCATTACCTGTTCTATTAAGGGTTCTTCTTAAAGTTATCTGCAATCAAAACTCGACGGGTAAAAATTGAGTAAACGAGGAGACGTCGTGAGCTTACACTGAAAGATGAAGAACGAAAGTAGTATGGAGATGTTTAAGGATAACATGCGTTGCACCCAGAACGGATTAGACCAAAGCCATAACGACTTTGTGTAAAGATGTTTTTCGTTACATGATTGAGGTTTATCATTCTGCAATACCGTGTTTAACTGACGTATTAAATTATTTATTTATGGCAGTTTTGTGTTATGTATCCAAGTACTCCTGTCAAATATGGTTAACGTTACACTAAGAAGTACAAGATTCTCTCTCTATTATCTTCAAATATTGCGTCTAATCGAAATGGAATAAGCAAACAGATATATTATCTGCGGCTCGATATACGGTATTATTATCTTTTTCAACAAAGTCCTGGTTGGATCACTCACCCAGTAAAGAATTCTAGTATGCAGCATTATTTTAAGATAATAAAAGCAGGCTCATACCGATGGGTTTTTGACATTATCTTTCGCGTAAATAGCAATGACGCTTTTGCACTGTGTATATGGTTTCCCCGATCCATTAGTATACTTATGGTTTAAACTTTAACCAAGTTTGCGGTGGTACATGTAATGTTAGTTATATGGTCTGTCTGTTGCAGCGGCACTCTCGGGTCGTAAATTTTGTAACCTATTGTCGATGGGTAATCTCTTGTTTTGTAGTGGAAACAACCGATTATTGTTTATTCACTAACAACACTGTTCCACGTAAGGCATTCTTTCACAAAAGTTAAATGTAGTTTTTAAAATTTTAAGGTCGTTGTTTTTTGGTAACTTGATTGTTGATTATTTCCAATCAAGATCGTCATTGTTTGTCATTCCTATGACCGCTGGAAGGGTCTAATTTGTCTATTACTGTTTGAGTTTGGGTTTAACGTTTATTTTGGGTCTCGGAGTATGATAAATTTTTTTAAATTTATTCTTTTTATACCAACCAGCTCACGAGCAGTTTTAGAAACCAGGGTTTATAATTAACTCACCCCCACCCCGACCATCTTTAAGTTTTTATTATTCTACGATGCAGGTAGTCCTTACCTTAGATCCTTTCTTCTTAAAGGGACCTGCTTTCCCCCTTTTAGACTTTCTTCGAAGCTTGGTGAATTTTTAAATAGGTAAGCCGAATTGATGTACTTTATATTTTTGAACAGCTTACCATTCGCGCGAGTCTCACCAAGGGGATTAGATGTATTAAAACATCAAATTTTACATTACGTGTGGTTAACGTAATTTTTCTAGTAACATAAATATGCCACATTCTTAATAGGTAACCATCTGTATTACTTATATGTTTAGGTTCACAGGGAACATTTTGTGTCATTGCAACTGAACGTCACTGCCAGTTGTTTGTTTACCTAGAATCAGACAGGCTGTCTCTCTCTCTCTCTCTCTCTCTCTCTCTCTCTCTCTCTCTCTCTCTCTCTCTCTCTCTCTCTCTCTCTCTCTCTCTCTCTCTCTCTCTCTCTCTCTCTCTCTTTACTTACCCAGGTAATCCTCTGTCTTTCTGTCTTACATAGGGTTATAGTTGTTGTGACCTCCAGTCTCCTTATGTCTCTTGGTCTTCCATCTAACAGCCAGGCCAATGGTTGCCAGGCCATTTTTGCTCATCTTTTTTGCCAGGCCAATGGTTGCCCTTCTTTCTGCCAGGCCAGATGTTCTGCTCATCTCCATTTAAGTTTCTTAATAATGTAAATGATATTGGTGCGTACACATTAGTTGCAGTGCATCTTCATTATGAGTAATATAGTCCTTTCCTTTTCTCTCTCTCTCCCGGTTTTTTCAGTCTTCCTCGTGTTCACTGCTCATCTTACTGAATCATCGGAGGAAGCACAAAGTAATTAAATTTTAAATTCAATCATCAGTGTATTGTAGAGTAAGTGTGGCGGCGTGACTGGACCTTAGTCATCGAGACCTGCCCTGCGTTACATTCAGTAGCGCATCTCCTAGGTTCTACCCCTTTCCCCTCCGTTGGGACTATAATCGTATTATTCCGTTGAAATCGTTGACTGGTTTCCGTCTGTAATCCAACGTGGGAGCCTATAATGTAGAAATGTAGAAAACATTGCCTGTAATGTAGCAACGTAAATACAGTTAGGCTACGTTCGGGTCATCTGTCCAACTTACTAGGTGTGATTCAGAAGCCTGTCTGCATTGATATTATATCACTGAGTGGGTTACCATGGGCCTACCAGGCACATTACAGATATTTTAACCTTCAACATTGGAGGAACGAACCCCCCCCCCACACAATTATTGGAGGGCCATGGTCTGTGTGGTACCCCATCCGAACTCTCCGCCCATGCCAATAACACGTCTTCATCGCTTTAGTTCGGAAGTTCGCAGTATATGCAACTCTCATAAGTCCAACAAATAAAACTTCTTATCACTTCGACTGGCAGTGTCAACCGACTGTGGCGGGGTGGTATTTCTCAAATCATAGCTGTCAAAGGCGGTGCAGTTACGCTGCCGAAAATTTGACAACGTTGTAGATTAATGGGGAAAATTGGAAGCGTGCGACAGCTCCAGAAACAGCGAGAACATTCCACGTTGCTGCGCTCAAGCGCTTACACAATGCGTGTACAACTTCACAGTGCTATTACACCAGTTGCCCGACTCTCGGCGTATCAGTATAATTGGTAAAAGGTAATAAACATGCGACGCGATCGTGTACTACACGGTCGGTCATTTGTGTATGTCTAGTGGTGATTGTCACTCGAGGAAGTGGAAAGCAACAAATCGCCGTGAGAAATCGCTCGCAGTATTCAGGACACGTTTAAGTTAGCCAAATACGCTCGCGCTGTGAAAGACAAATGGACACGACCGCGAAATTACGTGGGCGCTGGCTGGCGTTGTGCACAAGGTAAGCGTTCACCATTAATTCTGCGGACAGTAGTATCCCTCGTTCGCAGTAGGGTAACAAAACACACACACACACACACACACACACACACACACACACACACACACAAGAAGACAGCAACGGCCTGCCGGTGGAGTTGTTTTTTCCAACCCCGGTTTTCTTGTCGTCATAAATTCAAGCGGTAGCAGGACTACGGCCAGGGCTGACAACGTAATAAAGCTAACTGCCTGCCTCGGCTTTCACCGACCACACACATGGGCACGTTGTCGGTAACGTAAGCTACTATCACTTTATGTAAATTTTTCCGAGCGTGCAAGCACGTACGTACATAAGTACATATATTCGTATTATCACAATAATAATTAATTTCAGCTGCAAGTATACAATTAATTGTCTAACGTATTAGAGAATCGTCGTAGACAGAATGTGTGAACGGATAATCGTTTTTTTTTTTTAATTTGCTTCATAATTATAAAATTTTCATCATCTTCAGATAGGATTAAACTGAATATGGTTTGCTCCGCTTCCAAGTGGATAGACTAGAGCTGGTCACTTCAACGTTTCTTCTGGCGCTCCGTAACTCTCCGTCCTTTCGGCTTATAATTCAGAAGTTGTTTGGGGATGCGGCAGCCACATCCATTCGGTTAAGACGTTTCAACTGCGTTAGCCGATATTGGACAATCCTGTCAAGCATACTCATAATATTCAGACCGTACCGTACGTCGACATTTCTTTTGCCATCTTGAAGAGCATATCCTGCCACCTGCCGCCTGCCTGAGAAACCACACTTCGGGCGCTTCAATACGACTGGTCTAGGATTTCGTTAAAGTCCAATTGTCAGACCAGGGGAGGGCCATCGCCTCTTATAAATTCAGACGTGTTTCTTTATTCGTGTAGATTTCTATTGAGCTGACTTTGACTATTATAAATATTCCATTTATAATAATACTATTACAGATAGTGGACCAGTGCGCCGCTCCGGGGGGGGGGGGGAGATGAGACTAGCTTCTGGGGAGGAGGGATGAGACTAGCTTGAATGTTGAACTCCCCATTTCCCCCAGGACAAATGCGACAATCAAAATCCTTCCCATATAACTTATAATTATTTATACAATTATGCATAAGCCTTATTTTATACACGCAACTGGCTTAGAAAGTTGCCTACGTTAAGTGATGGTGGAATTTCACTGATATTTCAAATAGCTCGAGGGGGATTGATTCCCCCCCGTAGTTACGCCAGTCGCTTGTCACTATCCTTAGGTTACTAATGATCTTGCATTAAGAAACTATTAAAACTATTGTAAGGTCGGTCATTAGCTTAACTGTATACTATTTCTGAAGTTTTGAGTCGACGTTTCAACTAAGTTTATTGTCATCAGGACATGTATACTTACAATCTGTACATGTAATGAATGTTATTTTGAGTGTGCAAACGTGTGTGTAGTATTCCGTAAAGAATAATAACTATGGCACACGTATTATTACTGATACATTTATAATAGGCTACGTGTTTACACTCGTTATATGTCAGTTATTTCCGCACAGCCCGCGTACGGATCCTGATGATGGATAACAATACATATTGTCGAAACGTCGTTAAAAATATTTGAAGAATATATATTTTAATTGGACTTTAACGAAAGGCCAGGCCAGTCGCATCCAAGCGGAGAAATGAGATTTCTCAGGCACGTGGCAGGGTATATTCTCCATGATCATAGAAGAAACACAGATATACGGCAGGAACTGAATATTATGAGTATACTCGACAGGATCGACCGATATCGGCTGAATTGGTGGGGACATCTTTGCCGAATGGATGACTGCCGCATCCCCAAACAACTACGGAACTATAAGCCGAGGGGACGGAGAGGTGTGGGACGTTCGAGGAAGCGCCGGAGTGACCAGCTGTAATATTTGCCTATTTGAGACCGGAACAAACAATTCTTGGTTTAAAACTTGAGGTTGATGATGATGATGATGATAATGTTTTAATGGCATTTTAAACTTAATTGTTGTTAATTTTAAATTATATGAAATTAATGACTTTCCGTCATTAAAAGTTAAAAAAAATGCATTTATATGAGATGCATTTATGGAAGACATGAATCAATCTGCAGGCAATAGAACACTACACTTTTTCACTTACATCCAAAGTGTGTCTTATTAGTAGGTTTAACAGTATTAGATAAATATGTACCTCTGCGCACTTAATTAAAGAGTAGTACAGACAGATAGACATGCATAGACAGATAGACAGACAGACAAAGATAGAGAGAGAGTTAGACAGACAGACAGAGGCAGACAGGCAAAGAGGGAGAAGAGAGAGAGGTTAGCTGGGTCGATTTGTGAATCACACCAAAGCAGTGTAATCATGAATACTGTTGCCAGGTTTTAAGAAGACGAGTCTTCTACCAGAATAGTACGTAACAACGACAAACGGCCAATATTAATTTAAAAATATGACAGAAGTAGTTTCGAACAGGATGCGGAGGGCCATGCGCATAGGCAACAAGGACAGAGAGGGGACTGGAGGCGCAGAGTAGTGGAGGCCAATGTATGATTTGGGTCGTATCGCCGTAAAAGACGGAGATAGAGGAACTTTCAAACAGCCGTATTTCTCAAACATATTCAACGAACCAGCTATTATGATTTGTGAAGCAATCTTATCCAAATTAAATACAGTTTGTAAGATAAGAAAAGTAAATTGCTGAAAACATTAAAGTTAAAAAAAAAAAAAAAATAGAACGCAGTGTCATAGTATGCGGGAAGAGGAACATACTGAGAGTAGCGTACAATGTCGTTCACAAAGAATGAACTGCAAACAACAATTTGCTTAGTCCCAGAGTAGCGTACGGAGAGAAAAAAGTTTGCACGGCTCCATTAAACGAGTTAAACGCTTACACCGGTTGAGTGAGTTTTAATCTGTGTGTGTGTAAGGTGTGGCAAAGAACAAAGACATCCCGTATGTCATCAACCCCTCACTGGTGAACGGCTTAATGAAGCAGAAACACGAGCTGGCTGGCAAGTGCAAACCAAGCACACACACTCTCTCACTCTCTCTCTCTCTCTCTCTCTCTCTCTCTCTGTTTTTCTGTCTATATCTCTTTGTCTCAGTCTCTCGTGTCCTCTGTTCTACTCCATGCAGAGTAACAAAATATCTACGACGGCGGTTGTCTTCTCTTCTTCATATTGTTACGACGGTCTAGCGATCGTCGTATGGTACAGTGAAAAAACAAAATACAAGACACCTATTAAGTCACTAATCACCAACTTTAATTATCACAATTAAACAGTTTGTAATCAACAAGATAGTCTCTTACAACAAACCAAATAAAAATTGTTCACACGTAGTAAAATGTCAACTGATGTAAAACAGAATTGTATTACAATCGTACTGCACAATTATAAAACACGTAACACTCCGCCACATTGCGTCGAACCGCACTGTAATAATTCGCACCTCAAACTCACGATGTAATCGCCCGATAATAACTGACTGAGCGTAGCTGAGTACTTGTATTTATACCCCGCTGATGATCCAGAATATTCGCTAATAGGCGTCTACTAGAAAACACTAGAACGTAATTCACTGCGGCCTTGAACACAGCACGCGCGGTCTGGTATTGAGCCGATAGTTGATGCGTAATTGTCTTTCACCGCAAAGTAGCAGCATTATGTACGCACACACACATTACAGCTGGAATATTCGAGAAACTTGTAGAACGTTCGGTATTACGTAACACTTTTGCCGCATGACGTAAGAATATAAAGGCCAGACTTCCCCAGATCGTTATCCTTCAATACATTCAGAACAATCCCATTATGTCTGAACACGTAGCCTTGAAATTTTATTCTCGTTATTTCCGTTACCTTATTTTCTCTTTTCTAAGTATGATTTGCCTTTTACGTCTTTGAAAACTTAAACGCCTATTTTCATTTCTGATTACAATGTTTTTGTCAACCTTCTCCATATTTATTTGTAAGCAACTCCTGCTATTTCTTGCAGTATTTTTATAGTATATGTTCATACATGTTCAAACGTTTTTCTTGTTATATATTTTATTATTATTAATAATTTTTTTTACAATTAATATGATGATAGCTCAATGCTACTGAAACGCTGTAATTTACAAAGTAAAATATATTCTTGTAAAAAATTTTATTATTAATATTTTTATATTATGATAACAAAGAATAATTACTTCTGCAAGTCTGTTTTCATTATTTTTTATTACTATATTTTTACCAAACTACACGAATACAATATAATTGCATTTTGGTATATTATATACATGCATGTAGTATATACAATTTACACTATATATTTATTACTGTATTAAGGTACAAATATAGCAATAACACTAAATTCCAGTAATAATTATTATTCGATATAATATAATATATAACATTCTTCATGTACCGAGTCCAGCTGCGACTTTTCTTTCTTTTCAGCAGTCCACACTTCACTTACAAAAATGAACGTACCTAAAGAAATATTTTTGCAAAAGCCTGCACAACGTACAAACCCGTTTGTAAGCAGATTTCCTTTATTTTAGAAACCTTTCTTAGCAATAGTGGCAGCGAATTTGGTGCTAGTGGTGTATATAAATATATTTAAATTCTGTATACTTTTATACAGTACATACGTTGATAGGCCAGTAACTGTGATTTGTAGCTCGGTTAGTCTTCGCTATGTGATAGAACAGCGTGAGAGAGCGAGATACATAATGACGCACAACGAGTGCCAGTGCCAGCGACCGTATGTCCGCGTCACAGCGTACGTCACTGAAATTTACGACCTACTCAGTGTGTGTGCGTATATGTGAGTGTGCGTGAATTAATAAATCGTTTTGGATATTCGTCCGGCCGGCGGTAATAGGCTGACATTATACACATCGCGCGCACTGCCGCCGCTCCATTTGCAACCCTTAAAATTATTGCCACCCCTCCGTTTCTGTGTTTAGTAATTACTTCCGAACGGACACTGGACGCGGACGTTACCATGTTAAAATCGTTCTCTTCTCCCCCTTTTCCACCCTGTTATTCTCGTACCACCATTTCTCTCTCTCTCTCTCTCTCTCTCTCTCTCTCTCTCTCTCTCTCTCTCTCTCTCTCTCTCTCTCTCTCTCGCGTTTCGATTCGTGTATTTTTCGCACGCGCGCGCGCGCGCGCGCAAACACATTTAGTTTCCTGTCAGCATATCAAATTCTGTGTGCGATGTTTCTGTAACTCCTTTCTCATTTGTTACTTCCGTTTTCTCGCATTTTCTCCTGGCGAGTCTCTCGTGCGAAATTCAATTTAACTATCCTGCGTTTCTCCGATCTTTGTTATCACCGGCATTACCTCTATCTGTTATCTCAAATCTTCATTTCTAATTCCAATTTTATCTTTCCTTTTCTTTTGTTTTATTCGCCATAAAATTCTCATTTCTGTTGCATTTATTCGAGTTATCTTTTTTTCTTATTTGTAAGCGCTCATGGTTTAATTTTTCTGTATTAGTGTTAGCGTGACTCCATTTTATTGTCCTCTCTCTCTCTCTCTCTCTCTCTCTCTCTCTCTCTCTCTCTCTCTCTCTCTCTCTCTCTCTCTCTCTCTCTCTCCATCTTTCCCTTCTCTCTCTTCACCTCCGCACCCATCACTCACTCTCTCCCGCTCGATCTCTTTCTTTAATTTTTTTGTATTAACACACTCAGTTTCATCCTCTCCACCACTCTCTCCTTAAACAAGAAGACCCTTGCGATCGTAGTTGACACGATAATTAATGTGTAGCTTATTGCTCTGGTTGCCTTCGATATATGCATCAACCTTATTAGCAGATTCCGCATCAAATCATTAGCCGCTATATAGAGAGGGGGTTACTATATATAATGATTGGGTGTCAATCGTTGCCCTTTAAGATCTAGGTAGTAATGGTTTTATTTTCCATGTCGATTTTGCCCGTTGATGTAAATAACCGAAGTATTCAAGTGTACACTTGTTGCTTTTCCGGGCTTCAAGAAACCGTAGGTAGGACATAGAAACGTGTTAGGCTAGTTTTTCCTAAACGATTGGATTTGATTTATAAAAGACATTGTAGATGACAAACATAATTTTTAAAATACCAATAGACGATTCGTTGGCTAAACTTGTTGACTGGAATCTGTTCCGATAGATATTCGTGTCGGTGGAATGTTGCGGGCTCGGCAATTCATCATGCTACAACAACACTACTCCCCGATAATGATTTCCTATTGTTGTCACTGATAGAACTAATATGTGTGTGTGAGCGCAGAAGAGCTGGCTGGCATTTGAGTCAATTGAATGAGCAACAACGAACCCTCGTTAATAATTTCGCTTTTATTATGACAGTGTCACGTCGTACAATAATACGGAAGGGAAATTATTTTTGTCCCTAATGAGAATTTAATGTCGTACCTAATGAAATGGCTGGCCGTCTATTCATTCATTACTGCTGTGTTAAGAGAAGGAAAAATATCCGTAGGAAGATTTCAGTCTCAGGCAATATTGAGAGAAGAATGATGACGTAAAATAACTATTAGGAATTAACAAAAGAACGAAGACGAAAAGAGCAATTGTTAATGATCGGATCGCGTACTTCATTCTCGCCTTTCCCTATCTCACTTTTCGTTTTCAGTTCCTTTTCTATGTGTATTTAATGTTTTTCATGTTTTACCCTGATCCTCTAGTATGATTTAGTAAATTTAGCGATTAAGACATTTTTCTGAAAATTTGATCTGGGAATATACTGACTATTTCATCATAAAATTTCTAATAGAGATCTGGTTATCTGCATGTTTAATTTTGACTTTTTGCAAGTATAAGGCTCAAACCTATTACGTTGTCCGTCGTTACAACTGATCTCTCTATCTTAATCATCGGTATCCCAGACTTCTTCTACCTTTAGGTATAAATTTTGCATTTAGGTGTGGTAGTCTTGATGTTCCACGTGATCAAACAATTTCTGCCTATACTCATTCGGCAGGTCATTCACTGGTCAGACAGCTAACTCATGACGTATATCCTCATTCCTTCTCCTATCACCCTGGTATACCCGGCTACTGATTTAAGGAGCCTTATCTCTGCACTTTGCAGTCGACTTTCATGTGCATTCGTCACTGTCCATATTTCACTACCATACAGACAGTGTGGAATGGATATACCGTAAAATTTTAATAACGTCTCTTGTCTAACTTTGTTCCTTCACGTAGGCCTACGCTTGATAGTGCCATTCATCGTATTAAAGTTTTCTATGTTATTCCATATATGAACCTGCCCCAGATATGATATATTTCATCTTAAGAAATTAAACAACGAATCATGTTCAATAGTTCGATTTCCAATAACTATTTCTGTTCTTTTGTAAATGCTAAACAAAAGCCATTACTTTAGATTTTTCAGCAGATAAAATTAAATTATATTTCTTAATTATTTTATGAAGTTCGTGCAATGCTCTCTGTGAAGTATCTTCGCTATTGGATATGACACCCTTGACGTCAGCAAAACGCAAGACACAGACATTCCTGTAATCTCCAAAGTTCCAATTATAAAATGCTAAACAATTCTTCCACTCGCTTAGAACGTCATCTATGTGCACAATAAATAATATTCATGTTTAATTAAGGTGATTAATATGTAAAATTTCTTCGTTTCTTCATGGCTTAGACCCGTGTTCCGATTTCTCATTAGGCTATTGCATCGAACCCATATCTTCAGAAGCCTCATATACTTATTCTGCGTTAAAATGTTCTGAGAGACCTTAAAATTTTATTACCGGGAAACCGATTGAGCCTTTTTTCATTTCTTTATTCAGCCGAAACAAAACAATTGTTCTTTATTCAATCGAGTGGCAGTTCCTATGAGAATAGTTCGCCAACGAAAAGATCTTCAGAGTTCAAATACATTCTAAAACTAAGTACAGCGATGCTGCGGAGTCTGACCAAAAAAAGAATCAATGATCATCATAATGATTCTGAAAGTGCTGAAGATGACATTGACAATAATTTTTCCTATGAAGATTATAAGTATGAGCTAAATAAAATTTTCTTTCGAACATCATATGTGGTAAACGATATCATATTTTTGGTTATTTGTTATCTCTCTTGTCCGAATTCCGTACGAACACCCACGTTTTAAAATTTCGTATTTAGGCCTACGCGTGTGCTTGTGCACACAGTGTATGATGAATGCAAAAAAAAATTTTAATTTCAGTGAATCGACATAGGAGTTTGATTTTTTATCGACTGGCAGCGGCATTTTTGCAGTATTAATAAAACGGGGAGCGGCTACGCGACGGGGGTTAGCTTAGCATGTTTGCTGCACGAGGCGGGTCACTGTTCCCTCAGCTATTTTATATAGCTACGTTTTGTGTGTGCCTGTGTGCATGTGTGTGGAGTTCGCACAGTAGTAGGCCTATACTGTGTTTAATTTTTTCCCAGACATTCTGTAAGTTTTAATCGATGCCGCGTACAGGCAACATAAATTTAAGTCTATTATGGAGGCTAACACAATTGGAGTCAACATTATGAAAATTAAAAACTACCGGGCTGTCGGACCGTGGTCGATTCTTAAATCATCGTTCATACCGGAGGCCTTCTAAAGTAGCAAAAAATTCGACATTTTTTGCTATTGAAAATGCCTCCGATGGGTGCCCGAAACGCTTAGAAGAAAGTATGAACGACGCTTTAAGCAATCGACCACAACCCAGCAGCCCGATAGTTTTACATTTTGATAACAAGAATTTAATTAGTTGGCGCTCGTTATTTAGGGTGGTACACGAGAGTCCATTGAAAATTCGCGGAGATAAATATCTACGTCTTATAGATAGAACTAAAATTTATATAGAAACTTTGTATATACTGTACTGTACTATGCTATAGAAACTACAGTTTTTGTATAGAACTAAAGTCTCTACAGCTATAACTCCAAACGCAGCAGCAGAGCTGCACAAAATTCGTTCACACCAACTACTTAAGTTAAACTGTAATATACACATTAGTATGAGGTACCTATGGTCTTAGCAATGTCATCCACTTCAATCGCCGGTCTTCCAACATCGTGTACAAAATATTTTTAATGATATCTGTAATTGTTGCACTTGTTAGGAGTCCACTGCAGAGATCGCCTTCAGAGATCGTTCGATTACGTTTAAACTCGGGTCTCGACTTACAGGTCACTTACTTTTGATGGCACAGCATCTACTATCACATTGACCATTTTGTTGTGAATTTCCATTGACGCTAAAACGTTTTGAACAGAGAACTCAATCACAGCACGATGTATTTTTTGCGTTTTTCAACGACGCGTGACACGTGACACGTGACGTCTGGTAATCAACAGATAAATTGACGAACCTTCATCATCATCTTCACAAACACGGCGGAGGCAAGGTGTTCCCTTTTCGCCTGCAAAAATCCTCCAGCCGTCTCTTCCTGGGACTACCCACACACCTGTGTCCTATAGGGTTTTTATTTCCAGACTTGTGTGGCCAGTCTGGAATCTAACATTTTTTTAAGCGTTCTTTCCACTGTTGTTTGTAACCTTTTAACTTTTCACTCAAGTTAAAAACTTGAACTCTTCTCTTATGCCATCATTTCTTATACGGCCAAGTTTAGAATATCTTTTAATTCCTCTTAAGAATCCCATTTCCGAGGCCTGTATTTTACTGTCTTTTGTTTTGGTTGTTGTCCATAATTCACACCCATACGACTGCCATAACTTTGCAAAACCTTAGTTGTGTATCTCGACGTACCTTGTTTATGAAAATACGGTTGATTGTTCCACAGATCGTCTGAAACTTATCTAATTTAATGTCAATGTCATAATTTTTATCATAGCCAATATCATAACCAAATTGACAGTTAAATTTGGGACTTAACAGGTATTCATATGTGAAATACAAATCTTGTAACACACGAAAAAGTTTAGTTCTGTAACCCCTCTTTTCTTTTATGTATTTTTAAGAGTATAAAACAACTTCTTTTATTTTAATATTTTTTTTTGAAAGAGAAGCCACAAGTCAATTAGGACTAGGCCGGAGCCTAGAGAAGCAAAAATTGTGCCGGGTCCAGTATGACGGGACTTGCAATGAAACTCAGCTGTAATATAACAATAACGGTTTTTATTGTATGCCAAGAATTAGTACATGTAGGCAAACTCTATCACATAGTTATCCCCCCCCATGAATCATAAATATCACAAATAAATTAAGCCCTGCTTTAACAGTATTAAAGACAACATGTGTATATCATAACGAGTGTGTATAATATTCAGTAAATATATATAAATATAAAATTCTCCCCCATTTCGTGACTAGCTAGACACAGACAAACATAACAAGACACACTGAAACATAAGGCACATAGACTCACAATTATACATCAATTCTAACAAGAATGCCCCTGGAATGCACCCGCCTTGCAGGCAGTGTTAGTACCATACCCAGAACCCAGCAGTGATAAAATGTTCGCCCATCAGCAACCCGTTTCTGTAGAATTACTTAAAGCCAAAACCCCAAAAAGGATAATAATTACTCATAACGCATAAGTAAGACCGGACCGCCCATATGTATAGCATTCCACTGATCACTGGCCCATCATGAGCATATGAACCTTAAGTTCCTTCCACAGCACTAAATAAAAATTTACGGAAACTACATCACCTGATTTTTAAACAGTTGTTATACAATTCTAAAAGGTTAATTTGCTTCACAAATTCAGAAGGATTCAATAAATCAGTATACTTTACCAGTAGAAAAATTAATCAGTCGAGGCTTTACAAAATTTTGAAAAAGGAATCAACAGTATATGTTTTACAAGTAAAAAAATTAATCATTATATGTTCTATAGTTACAAATATTAATCAGTATGTTTTACAGTTAAAAAAAAAAATCAGTATATGCTACAAGTGGATAAGGTTGATCATTATATGTTTTACAAGTAAAAGAAAAACAATCAGTCTAGACTTTTGTGAGGTACAAAATCAACTAGTATATGCCCAGAAAAATGTGCAAATTATTTTCTATTAAAACCAGACTGGCTATATAAATATAATTGAAATGAAAGTACAATAAAACGGTTGTGCACTAGCAGCTGTGGAAGCGCGCCAGCATGTGGTTGACAAAATTTGACAGGAATCTAACCTGCCTCAGGCTGCACAAACATGTGTCAGACAAAAACTAAGTCCCTTTTTAAACCCCAGAAAACGGCCAAAAAAACAAGGAAAACCCCCAGCCCTTAAATGTTAAACCCAAGGTGAATTTAATATTTACTCATTTCTGTTCCAGCCGGAACAGAGTCCATAACATGTTTAATAATTTTTTGTAAGGAGTAATATAATAATGAAATGCAAACGGTAAAATGTCCAAGTGTAAAAATATCTCTGGCACGCTCCCCCAGTGCAGCACACAATTACAAGCAATGCACTTAGTGTTAGGTAATTCAGTTATAAAAAGTGTTCTTGAAATTAACTCATGATGATCAGCTGTTCCCATTTATAGCAGACAGTCTGGACACGTGGTCACATGGATTCAAATGAATATTACTGTAAAACAGGCGCACTGCCGGCCCGGCCCCAAAAGGAAAATAAAAGAGTGCATATCACCTTAATACTGCTAAGTGCTACATCGTGAACCGGTCACCAGCTCCATCTCCGGACAGGATCGTCTCTAATGGTCCATGACTGATGCAGTTGTACGGCAATCAGCAAAGCCAAATCTCCGTCTTAATCAAGAACCCGGGAGTCGCTTAAGTTTCAGCAAGCCATAGTAGATGCAGAGAAACTACGCCGTAATTGTTCGGAGAGCGAAGCCGATGTATTTCGTAGCTGGGCGATGAACTGGACTGCCGTCACCGGCAGAGCAAACCGACCCCCTTACTACGAGTTGCGCGCGCAGCCTTAACGGAGCCGTACAAGGGTCGTTTCAAGTGACCCTTGCCTTCACGTTATTTTACAATTAAAATACAAATTTTCTAAAACCTTCGATAGCCGGATTTACACCGGCACACCCCCACCCCGAAAGGGCAACCCGGTTGCCCCACTCTGAAACTCTGGAGAGTACCCTGCAGTGTACCCCCTTCTTAAATACTCTGGTGGGCTTCGTGGATAAGGTGGCCCGGCGGCACTTGCTCCCAGGAGAACAGACATCCCCATGCGACCCTCTCCGCTATGCCAACCCCACGGGACCGCCCCAACACGTCACCCTCTCCGGTGACCATCACCTACTCCCACCGGTCCCACTCACATAATCGTCCTAAGACCAAACAAGGTATCTCCCACCTTGGCATGTGAGTGACCGAACTACTCCTCGTCCATCTCTCGGACCGACCAGCCACATGCACCCACAAGGCATCTCCAACCTTGCCATATGGCTGGCCCACTTCCCTACACAAGAGCGGACGGCCCCGCTTAGCCAGACAGAGAGGACCGCACCAAGGGCACACGAACACCAATCTCATCTCAACTTCACCAAAATGGCCATAACTACATGGGGGGGTTTACTTCACCACAGCACCGTCGATACACCATATATATATATATATATATATACACACACACACACACACACACACACAACCCTCTATCTCAACAAAAACACCCGAGAAACAACCGGAGAATGCGGCATGGACCGACCCTACAATAAACAACATCAACATCAACAACTATTAACAACCAACAACAGCACACCATCACTTCATCTAACCTCTCCCGTTAGGGGAAACTGACGATCTCAAAGACCACAATCCACTCACTTCCGGCAAGTCTCTCTAAACTTCCTTATCGATAGGTTTTTTTTTTTACTAAGGGGAGGGGTAGGAAAATCGGGAAGATGAAACGGGGCAAGGATCATTAAAGGGTCAATAGTTAGGACTAAGGGTAAGGACATGGTTCCCTCCGAAAAGGAGATGACTGGAGAAAACCAAGGCTCGCGTGGGCAGGGGCGCAACCCTGAAATAGATGAACACCACTGGGAGTGTGGGGAACATCTACCCGCTACCCGTTAACCTCTTCTTCTTACCTTTCTATGACGCACTTTAGGTATTCGCTCCTTTCGGACACCACTCTCTAAGAAATTATCTCGTGTTGAGCTGTACTGACTGGTTTCTTCGGAATCAGAATCAAGGCAACTTACCTCACTACTTTCACTCCGCTTTGGATTATGCTCGTCGTCTAACTCCTCTGCTACAATTTCTTCCTTTTCTACAATTTCCCCTTCTTCGTCCACATAATCCAGATCAACATCACGACGCTGCACCTCCTCCGCATCGTCCAGTTGCTCCTCTGATCCATCTTCAACCGCATCTTCCCTCAGCTCCTCACCAATTTCTTCATGACACTCATCGCCATCTCCTTCACGAACTTCTTGACTAACCTCTTCTCCGATCTCGTTTTCATCAACACGTTCATCACCAACGTCATCGCCACCACTTCCACTACCACCATCTGAACACTGCACATCCTCGTCCTCCTCTAGTCGCTCACCTGGTCCACCCGAAACTTCCTCCCGTTCCTCGGAATCCTCAACACTACTTACAGAAGGCGTCTGCACATCTTCACACACTACATCACTCTCACTCACAAACTCTACAACGCTGCCACCAAATTTCTCCTCAACTTCTACTTCATCTACTTCTACCACACTTGCGGCATGAACATCCCCTTGTCCATCCACAACCTCAGAGACACTCGCAGCCCGGACATCCCTGTGTCCATCTGCAACTTCAGACTCTACAGTCTCCCTAACACCTACAACTATACCTTCGTGTGCAGCATCCGCAGACCGCTCTTCTGCCTCTTCTGTCGATTCCACTCCTTGACCACTTTCAGCAACCACAACGTCCTCAACATCTTCCACCCTGGAATCCAGCTGTCCAGGTTCATGTACAATGACTAAATTAATTTCTACTGGCGATGGTAAAGCTACACCATCAAGTGACTTCTCATATCCCGGCGTAGGCGATGATGATATTACCGGATCTGGATCCGTCACGAACCGAGATGGAAATACCGGAACAAATTCTGCGGCCTCTGGATTCAGCCATGACGTCCTCTTCGAGTCCTGCAACTCAGTATTAACTGACCTGTCCTTATCCTCTTGTATTGTTCCCACGAAGTAATTCCGCCCTTCTACTTCTGCTTCACCTTCTTCATTCACCACTCTATTAGGCACTTGTACTTCCTCTGGAACTTTTAAACTCTCACTTTTCTGCAAATAAGAATGACGCCGAACTACCGGCTCCCTGCTGGCCGATGTTTGTTCCCTAACTTAATTTCTTCTTCCCCTGTTAATTTCATGTTTATTTGTTTTCTGTGCTGTAGCTGTTGTTACCGTCTTCACACTTGCCACCCCCTTGTAGACTCCATCACTTCCGGAATATTCAGGCTTTCTAAGCGTCTCTTGGGTTCTCCTCCAACCACCAAGTTTGTCCCTTCTGGCTCTTCCTGATGAACCACTGGAGTATTGGACATCTGTAACATCTCTTCACCGGGACTCGTCAACCTCCTGGACCGTTCTTGAAACCACACATAGCCGTTCAAGGTCCGCAAAACAACGTGGACGGTCAGCGAATATCAAACGGGATCCCTCTTGGGGATGCAGTCCTTCCAAAATCGCTTGTATAACTTCTGTCTCGGGCAACCCCAACCTTAACACCCGGGCAGCTTTCCGTATATCGTGCACGAAGTCCCCTAACGCCTCTCCGTTGTCTTGTAGGTGATAGAATTTTTCCAACTTAAGCTGGGCACGTCGTCGAATGGGTAGGAAGAAGTTCAACACCTCCCCATGGAAAGCATCAACACTGTCACCCCGACGCAGAGCCTTGGTGACCAGATCAGCCAACGTACTCCGGCAATACGGGTATATAAGAGACAAGACCTCCCCATCGGACACCCCCGGGAAATCTGCCAACTGCAGAACAAGATCTAAGAAAACTAGCAACTGCTCCTCATCAAATCCATTCACCACCGGAAATTTCTGGAGAACGCCTGAAAGAGGGTGGGGCAATTTCTCGTAGCATATCCCCGCCAGAATTGCACAATTCAAAACAAACAATCATAAAACAAATCCCCACTAAACACCTAACACAAACATAACCTACAAAAACATTTTTACAAAAATCGGAAAAACCCAAGTACTGTACTTCCTTTGAGTGGACCCCCGGGTTCTCTAGCGCTGCGGAGACCTGGCCTATTCTGAACCATTCACACCCACGACAGAAGGAGACAAGTGACAACCAACAATACTAGACACACATAACATCAAACAGCAATTCGACACACACGTCGTACCAACACATAACTCACAACAACCAACTAACAATAGAAAATCATAATTCGGGAAATAATACTCCAACATCAACCGGACACAAGTCGGTGCCGGTACCGACTTCCGATCGGGCCATACCGCATCCCGCCAATATCACACGCTAAACACCGACCCTGAATCAACATTCCATCATCCAGGCCACACTTGAGACTCCCCGGCCGTACAAGCTATCAAATTTTTCAAACACAAATAACCGCCTCAGTGGTGCGACCCGACTCACAAGTTATACAACCTACAACTAGCCTACACGGGCATATATCTAAGAAAACAATGTCACAACAATCGCCTCAATATTTCCGAGTTTGCAAGCCCCGTCACACACCAGGACCCAAGGGTTCAAGCCTAGAATGAACCACGCTCACTGCTATCATTTGCAGTGTCAGACTTTATAAACCATGCTCTGCGGTACCATTTGTAACCCCTCTTTCCTTTTATGTATTTTTAAGAGTATAAAACAACTTCTTTTATTTTAATATTTTTTTTTTAAAGAGAAGCCACAAGTCAATTAGGACTAGGCCGGAGCCTAGAGAAGCAAAAATTGTGCCGGGTCCAGTATGACGGGACTTGCAATGAAACTCAGCTGTAATATAACAATAACGGTTTTTATTGTATGCCAAGAATTAATACATGTAGGCAAACTCTATCACATAGTTATCCCCCCCCATGCATCATAAATATCACAAATAAATTAAGCCCTGCTTTAACAGTATTAAAGACAACATGTGTATATCATAACGAGTGTGTATAATATTCAGTAAATATATATAAATATAAAATTCTCCCCCATTTCGTGACTAGCTAGACACAGACAAACATAACAAGACACACTGAAACATAAGGCACATAGACTCACAATTATACATCAATTCTAACAAGAATGCCCCTGGAATGCACCCGCCTTGCAGGCAGTGTTAGTACCATACCCAGAACCCAGCAGTGATAAAATGTTCGCCCATCAGCAACCCGTTTCTGTAGAATTACTGAAAGCCAAAACCCCAAAAAGGATAATAATTACTCATAACGCATAAGTAAGACCGGACCGCCCATATGTATAGCATTCCACTGATCACTGACCCATCATGAGCGTATGAAACTTAAGTTCCTTCCACAGCACTAAATAAAAATTTACGGAAACTACATCACCTGATTTTTAAACAGTTGTTATACAATTCTAAAAGGTTAATTTGCTTCACAAATTCAGAAGGATTCAATAAATCAGTATACTTTACCAGTAGAAAAATTAATCAGTCGAGGCTTTACAAAATTTTGAAAAAGGAATCAACAGTATATGTTTTACAAGTAAAAAAATTAATCATTATATGTTCTATAGTTAAAAATATTAATCAGTATGTTTTACAGTTAAAAAAAAAATCAGTATATGCTACAAGTGGATAAGGTTGATCATTATATGTTTTACAAGTAAAAGAAAAACAATCAGTCTAGACTTTTGTGAGGTACAAAATCAACTAGTATATGCCCAGAAAAATGTGCAAATTATTTTCTATTAAAACCAGACTGGCTATATAAATATAATTGAAATGAAAGTACAATAAAACGGTTGTGCACTAGCAGCTGTGGAAGCGCGCCAGCATGTGGTTGACAAAATTTGACAGGAATCTAACCTGCCTCAGGCTGCACAAACATGTGTCAGACAAAAACTAAGTCCCTTTTTAAACCCCAGAAAACGGCCAAAAAAACAAGGAAAACCCCCAGCCCTTAAATGTTAAACCCAAGGTGAATTTAATATTTACTCATTTCTGTTCCAGCCGGAACAGAGTCCATAACATGTTTAATAATTTTTTGTAAGGAGTAATATAATAATGAAATGCAAACGGTAAAATGTCCAAGTGTAAAAATATCTCTGGCACGCTCCCCCAGTGCAGCACACAATTACAAGCAATGCACTTAGTGTTAGGTAATTCAGTTATAAAAAGTGTTCTTGAAATTAACTCATGATGATCAGCTGTTCCCATTTATAGCAGACAGTCTGGACACGTGGTCACATGGATTCAAATGAATATTACTGTAAAACAGGCGCACTGCCGGCCCGGCCCCAAAAGGAAAATAAAAGAGTGCATATCACCTTAATACTGCTAAGTGCTACATCGTGAACCGGTCACCAGCTCCATCTCCGGACAGGATCGTCTCTAATGGTCCATGACTGATGCAGTTGTACGGCAATCAGCAAAGCCAAATCTCCGTCTTAATCAAGAACCCGGGAGTCGCTTAAGTTTCAGCAAGCCATAGTAGATGCAGAGAAACTACGCCGTAATTGTTCGGAGAGCGAAGCCGATGTATTTCGTAGCTGGGCGATGAACTGGACTGCCGTCACCGGCAGAGCAAACCGACCCCCTTACTACGAGTTGCGCGCGCAGCCTTAACGGAGCCGTACAAGGGTCGTTTCAAGTGACCCTTGCCTTCACGTTATTTTACAATTAAAATACAAATTTTCTAAAACCTTCGACAGCCGGATTTACACCGGCACAGTTCTACCGCTAAACTGTAGATGTCGCTCCGTGAAGTTTCCACCTGACCCTCTAGACCAGTGGTTCCCAAACTTTTCAGTCGGCGGACCCCCCCAAAATTAAAATTTTCACGGACCCCGTCTGAGTTATGAAATAAAACAAACAGTAAATATGATGCAAACTCCTGTACTTTAATTAAAATGTATAAAATCAAAATTCTATTAACTTGGAAAATTATAATATTAATGTTATCAAACATAGTTTCATGTGAACAATGAAGCAGCTTTTGAACAATTAGCTCTGCAATATTATGTTTAATGTCTGATAATTTCAATATTAAGTCACTCTCGACATCAAGTTTATTTCTTAGCTTTGCCAACCTCGGCACCTATCTTTCCAGCCACACGTGTCGAAATCCAGCTACTTAGACGTAAAACCAGCTACACGGAAAAACGTTATGCTAAGATACACGTTTATCGGAGTAAAACAGCGCGATCAGTTCTGCGTTGTTGCGGCGCTATAGTCAGTTCGGCTGACAAACAGATCTGCTACACGACATGATTTAAAGACATTATTAAAGCCATTAATTTGAAATTACTTTTACAATTACAATTAGTTTGGAAAAAATACTGGAATCTTCTACTAATTGTATAAGATTCTAAAACTTAGATTTTACACTATAAAAAGTCGGAGAAAATTACGGTATTCTATTTTTCTTAAAAGTGTCCGCGGACCTCCTGAAACATAGTCGCGAACCCCCAGGGGTCCGCGGACACTACTTTGGGAATCTCTGCTCTAGATTATACCACCACAAACTGACCTTGTGTACTATTTTTCTCTTCTGCATTATATTTATGTTAATGTAATAAATAAAATTATATTTATATGGTGTTGCTTTATATGGTGCAGAGACGTGAACACTGAGGAAAGGGAATGTGAAAAGATTAGAAGCGTTTGAGATGTGGGTTTGGCGAGCAATCGAAAAAGTGAGGTTGCTTGATAAAGTAAGGAATGATGAGGTTTTAAGAAGAATAGGAGAAGTGAGAAGAATCCTTAAGGTAATAGAAAATAGGAAAAGGAATTGGTTAGGTCACTGTTTAAGAAGAGACTGCTTGCTTACAACTGCCACGGAGGGTGTCATAGAAGAAGAAAAAAGAAGAGGGCGTAGAAAAATGAAGTTAACAGATAGCATTGAAATCAGAGGGTGTTACGAAGAAACGAAAAGACTGGCATGCTGTAGGAGAGCTTTTGCCATTTGAAGACCTGCCTTAGGGCAGAACACCAAATAATAATAATATTTATTTTATTTACTGTGTATGTTTCTAAACAATGTTTCTAACACTTATAGATATAGTTACTGTTAAGCACCAAGGGCGAAATAACAACTTGTGTGTGTGAGAGAGAGAGAGAGAGAGAGAGAGAGAGAGAGAGAGAGAGAGAGAGAGAGAGAGAAAGAGAGAGAGAGAAAGAGAGAGAGAGAGAGAGAGAACTAAGGAGACATAAACAAGAAGTGTGACGTTGACCTTGCCCTCCGTTCTCTGAATATCGTGTGCAGAAAAAGCGGTCACGGTCTTGATTAATTAAAGGCGACGAATGTATGACAGATTTATAAACTAGCGCGCCTCGCCGAGTGGAACATAACGAGTCTCAATTGTCACGTCGTGGCGTCGATCGATGAGTGAAGTGACCCGTCTTTCGCTAACTGGGTCGCTCCTCTCGTTTTGTAGGTCACAAAGCTGCCTGCCACTTTTTACTCCGTCGTCGTCCTCAGGGAGTTACAAGATTTAATTAACACGTACAAGACGACGTATTCTGAATCACTGCGAGCGCGCACCTCCACAATAGACAGCGTTAATTTCATTATTTCTCTTGTTATTGTATAAATCTATTTTGCTTTCAAAACTGAGAGAAGCTGTTTTGTTTTTAGAGCTTGTCCCAGGTTTTCCTTATCTGATATTTCTCTGTTTCTCTCAGATGGACTCTCCCTCTCTCTCCTATGGCACTACAGCCCTTGTTGGGCCCTGACCTCCTTCAGTTTTCCCCCCATTCTCTTCTTTCGGTAGGTTTCATTTAACTTCTGTACAAAACGTTCAGTGGTCACTTACTACGAAACATTTGTCAGTGTTTTCCAGCCTTCTGCACTCAAGATGACTGTCGAAGGCTCGGCCGAAATGTTTGCACCAAACAACCTTGGTTGGACCACGGCCTTACAGGCGGGCAAGCCGAAGTTCTCATAACATTGGAATACTTGTTTATAAAATAATATTGTCCTGTTAATTGTATAATTGTAATAATTGTATAATATTTTATATTGTAAAATGAGTTTTATAGCGTAAATACTGCTCGTTTTGGGTATTCCTTTTCATACATTATAAGTACTCTTGCCGGTCTGTTTATACAAGAGGTTTTTATTGTATTTTCGTCTATAGTAATCAGTCAGGTTTTTATGCAATTTTTTTTCTTGTTTACCTTCTTTATTATTGTTATTAAAGTAATTTTTCTACATTTATTTGCTATATTTCTAAGGACCGTTTATTCCTATGTGAGTACGTACTACTGAGCGTCGACAATGGACAGAGTGTAAAAGAATAATAGAGAGAAGAGAAAGAGAGACAGACAGACAGAAAGAGATATTTGAGAGTGTGTGAGAGATAGTGAGAATGTGGGAGGTGACTCTTTGTTTTTCAAGTGAAGTGCGTTTCGTTTGAGTGTGTGTGTGTGGGTAGTTAAGAGTGGGAAGGGGGATTGTGGCTGCGGTTAAATGTTATCTTAAGCCTTAACAATGTAAACCACTTAAATCCGTATTTAGGCCGACGTGCGGGTACGTAAACAAATGGATCTGTTGAGAATTGTCGGAATTACACAGAGTGATTCTACTCTCTCCAGATTACCGCCGAATTATAGCTAATTAAAGTACTCCTAAGTGCCTTAATGAATGTTATGCTAGTTGGATTTGCTTAGTGTACAGCACGTTGCGTCCTCCCAAAGTATACAAACTTCACTTCTTTCGTGAATTTAATTAGTTACACGCTGTTATTATCTCCCAAGTGCTTGTAGAACACGGTACTGTGTGTGTGTTAAATTGTTATGACAGTAAGTGCTCAACCTTGTTACTTAGCGAAAGGTCACTTAGTACTCCTGCTACATTACAATAAAGCATAATGAAGAGTACGTAAGGATATCAAGAGGTTACATTTCAGTTTAACAGTCATTGTAACTGTAACTATACTCTGATATATACTTGAGTTAGTTTTATGATAGATTCTATTTGCCCAACGACGCAAGTTGGAAGGTATTGTTTGGTTGTGGAACGTTTTGGCCAATATGGAATATAAGCCTCACAGACGACGTCCTGGTTGAGGATATTGTTGGTAAGTTGTGTTTGAATCGTCTTTCTCTTTGTCTAGTCACTTCTTATATTTTATTTTATAATTTATTTTATTTTGTCTTGTCGTTAGAAGTGTCGAGATCAGTAAGTTGAGAAATAGATTTTTGTTTTCCGATTTTTATATTTACTTTTCCGTTGGTGCGTTATTGTGCATTTTAAGAAGGCGACCGTTGATTATAGCACTCAACATTGAAAATACACAAAATACTAACACATACACCACAATCACACACAATAAAACCAATTTGAAGTACCAGAAGCCAACAGGAAGCCACAATAATAATAGTCAACCAACACATATGTACTTCACCAGACACAAAAACCGGAAGGCTGAGGATGGGTACAAGATGGTACACGAAACATGTTCCTAATAAGGAAAAAAATATCTTGAGGTAAATTCATTATAAATATTAAATGTATTATGTACATCAAGAAACGGACTGTAGCAGAAAGTGATTGAAAAAAAAAAAAAATATATATATATATATATATATATTGCAACGATACAGCCATATGCTATATTGAGCATTATTTTAAATAAATATAAAATTTGTAAAATTAATATAAGTTTGGGGTAAATGGACAGGTCTGGGATTGTAAAAATGTTTCATTGTTATACTAGGGGAGAAATTAACCTGTTTCAACAGGCAAGGAACACCTACTCGATTGTATGCGTGTTACGCGTGTATCTTGTGTGTGGTAGTGATGCATGTACAGACAGGAATCTCAGCTACCCTCCTCAAGTAATTAATAAAATAATAATTTTAATTCCCTGTGTGAAAACTAATTAGTGTATAAACAAACAAAAGGCACCAAAGTGTGTGTAAATTTTATAGTTATCCACAGTATGAAAATAACGATAATAGGACACACTACGCGAAGACAGTGAAAAATAAACGTGCCAAAAATACGCAAATTACCCTAAGACGCTCAAATTAATACAGTGAGTGCTTAATCAAATTAGCTATGATTTGTGCTATCTCGATTCCGTGCAAAACAGTGCTATTTGCAAAACCTTCGGGAGTGGGGGCTAGCATGTGATCTGCAGGTCTCGACAAGATGATTTCGGAACCAACAGGTGCGGAATCTCGAGAGGGTATAAATTAAGGGTTCCACTGAAAACCCTTCTCTTCATTTCAAGACACAGTTGCAGTCGGACACGCTGTCCGTCGGCAGAACAGTTTTATTTTATTATAAGTCTCATCTATGAACGAATAAAGACGTTCAGTAATTATGTTTACGATAGTTCGGGAAACGAAAAGTACCGGGACCGTTTAAGTCAGCAGAGTATCTACGAAGAAGCTACAAGAGCGACGCGGGATGCTGGCCGTTAGGAGATGCTTTTTAAACGCCTAACCGACGACTGAGATCCACCTTGCACCAGATAGTAATTCTCTGGGACGGACCACACACTGCTGGAGAACGACGCTGGACTCTGGGCATATCCAGGACCACGCCAAGCCAGGAGTAACGGAAACCCAACTCTGGACAACGCTGGACCCCGTCAATAAGTCGTAAGGTCATCAAAACTCGAGGTGACATGCATAATGTATTTATAAATGATTTTTTAAAAGAGCTCATAAAGACTATATAAAAAGACAATAAATTAAAACAAAAAAAGTTTATAATTAGAAATAATATATTAGAATCATAGATAAATGTTTAGTCGTAAGAATGAGCGATTGCATATAGAGAAATATAGAAAAAAAATAGTTAAAATTTGAGATCAAAGTAAATAATTGAAATGATTTGATATTTGAATTTTGTAGAAGAAAATAATTTAAATTTTGAATATTAAACAAATGCCAGTCTAAAAGTAATGAATATAATTAATTTTTGTTTTTTTTGAAACGTTGGTATAGACTGAGCAAGCCGAGGTCAGGTCTGAATTAAAAGAATTCAATTTAAATTACATTTAAATTCTATGTCGTTTTAGTAAATCAAATAGAATAAATGTCTAGATTAAGATTATTAACATGTCTAGATGTAAGAGTGTTTTAAAGGCGTGTAACACATATAGCGTAAGAGATAAACATTTAATAATGAGTGATATCTCGATCGGAGATTATTAACAATGTTTTATTATTTATACTGCTTGATAAAACAATAAATATGAAATTTTAACTACTCATAAATCTATTACTCTTATTATAGTTACACCTGGTATTGTTATAATTACTTACAATCGGCATATATAATTGTGTTGTTATATAATTTTGTTGCCCGTTAACTTGGGGCTCGACACGCTTACATTTAATCATATGTATCGTTGTATAGAATTGTCGTCCCAAAGAACGTGGGGTTATACAAATTAAAATACATTTAAATTTGTTCACAATTTATTGTAAAGTACCGTTGTTATATATATATATATATATATATATATATATATATATATATATATTGTAACAAATTCAAATTGCTTAATTTGTGTTGCAAATTCAAATTCGAGTGTATATAAAATTCATATAACATTTCTGTAGTTGCGTGTATTGTAATTGTATTGTATCTGTAATTGGAGTTTGGGTTGTTATCATAATAAGAGTAGTCCTTTTATAAATCGTAACATGTTTTCATTACTTTATTCAAACGAAATTATAAGTAATAAAAAAAAATAATATTTACTTCGCCATAAAATATTCATTATCAATGGTTTCAATGTTTCTTTGTTGCCGTACATTCATCATAAAATAAATCTTATAACTTATATTAGCAAAACTCTATGTTAAACATATGTTTGTTACACTATAAATTCTGGACTGCTCAGTCTGACTGTGTGCTTTATAAGTTTGTTCTTATTTACATTATTATTCTATGCTTGGCATAGATTTTAATGCTTTATGTAATTTTAAATGTTCTATTCGAATCGTTAGACTTCTTCTGTATTTCCAATTACTTTACTTTATACATTTCGAGTGATATTACACGCTGATTACTTTACACACTTTAAATGAGCATTTAAAATTATTAAGTCAATTGTTAATCATCCAAGCAATGATTGACGTTATCTTTAAATTAATTGGTCATCATTAAAGAAAATTCTTACTAAAGTTAAATTACATTCTCTTATCTCTATCTACATATGACAAATTTTCTTTATTTTTCAAGTTTTAAAAATGTCTTTTCAATGTCTTTATTTTTTCATAATTATTAATTGGTTATTTGTCACCTCAATTCTGCAGATTGTACCCATGTCCTCCGGTGATCTGTCGGTCCTCTCCTACTGGATTTCCTCTTGCGTTTTCCGGTTCCACTGGTCGTCCTCCAGTCACTCGTCCTTCATGGTCCCATCTGATGGCTGTAGAATGAAATGAGATGTTGCTCTGCATCAGTTGCTGTTGTTCGAGTAACCGTCTCTATTGCTCTGCATATCGTTCCTCTGCTCGATGTGCTCTCGCCATTTGTCTAGGGTGTTGACGTTTGTGGTTGTAGACGTCCGATAATTGTAGGTAAATATAACCAAACTAATAGTTACTGTTTTTGATTACTTGAATTAACGTATTGTCTATTAGCCTTTACAGTTCATAAACAAAAATCTCGTCGATACTGGACATAGCGTCCAGCTATGTCTGAAGACTGATTGAAATTCGCGTCGCTGACGGACAGAGCTTACCGCCGCACATGAAAACTGATTGAAGAGAAAATTTGGCTCTCCTGGGCTCGTATTTATATTTACCAAATAAAAACCACACCTGTCGGCTCATGATTCTGCAGGTCAGAAACTGTCAGTGGCGTCAGTTCCCCCACTACCGTCCAATTTCACATATTCGCACATTTTTGCCAATTGCAATGTCTAATGCGGATTTCAAAGTGATCTAACATTGTGTGACTTAATTACACATATTAAACGTAATTATCATAGTGATCGCATCATTAGTGTAATTACTATGCTCTTAAAATCGCACAGAATTCGCACTGCTCATGTGTTTGATTTTTATGCATATTTAGAAGTCTTTACAATCTTTCTAACATTTACGGTTTGCTTATAATTAACTAAAACTATAATTTAGTATCTATTTGGGGTGAGATTGCAAACTTGCAAGCTTGAACAGGCTTCACACATACACACTATTTACTCCTGTACACTCTCTCAGCAATAATCGCGTGATCATGCATGTTCATTCCTGCGTCTATCTCAGCTTTCAACTTCACACCTGCTTGTCTGTTTCATATTATTAAAGTTAATCTAAATATTTATTTTATTTAATACTTGCACATTTCAGCATATGCTTGTATTGTCGTATTATTCCTCTGCTTGTTAAAAAAAATTTTAATAAATTTATTTATTAAAATTTTTTTTTCTTTTATCATTAGACACATCATTTTCTTACATTCCATATTATTTATTGTTTATTTTTATTTATACAATACAACCAATAATAATGAATATTAATTGTTCAATTCCCCTTAGTTGGAGGGTCGACCAAGTAATGTTCCCTCTCCCCACACAGGTGTTGTTAACAATGCGTGTGAGCGTAGCTCCTCCTTCCATTGTTCTCTTTTAATCTGGTCCCATTGACCTATTTATTTTTGCGTGTAGAACTTCCTACATGACTTTGCATTCTTGCACTGGTACATTCTGCATCTTAACATATTATGCCATTCTTCAATCTAGAATTTTACATTACCTTAATCATACATTCCTACCATTCTTTATTCTTTTCTTACATGAACATTCTTTACATTTCTTACATTACTCATATAATACATTAATTTTCATTACCCTTTATTACGTTTCTTTAACATTACCTTTCTGATCGCTCATAATTTTCTTCATTCTTACCCTGTGCTGAAATACACTTCCGTAACAGAATACTCTTTTAGCTTCTTAGTGTGTCGCATGATCGGTTACAGATGACTACCTTAGAAACACGTCTATATCCAGACTTTTATGTGCTCAACTCACTCGATGTGTTAATCGTAGCATTTGAGCCCTATGTAATCTCTGCCCTTGACTTCCACTATCGCTTTCTTCTGTGTCCTTGCATTTCTATTAAGGTATGAAGTTTTCGCTTAATCAGCCGTCTGACAATTATACCATTTCTTTCTCTCTTTCTAATCCTTTCCTTAACATCAATAATAACATTCTTTACAATCATTTCTTAAATATTTCTTTAAATACTAACTTTCCTTACCCTTTCTTTAACCTTTTATTTAGCATAACATTCCTTTTTATTTAATTCTTTAACATTTTTTTTCTTTTTAATCATAACCTTTTCTTAAATATAATTTCATTCTTTTTTTACAGATATTATTATTCTTTATTATTTAACTCCTTTTCTTATTAATAATTAACACTACTATCTTTCGTTTAAAAATGATTATTCATTACAATAGAGTATTTAGTTCGGTGTGTCGTTTGATTTTACACCCTCGTTTAATTTAACAATTGCATTGTGTCCCTCGACAGGAAATATATTGTTCCTTGACGTGTAGTAGCCATTGTCGTATATTAGCCGACGTGTACAGTATTTCCGTCTCGCATTTCTTTATTGTGCGTATTTACCGCAGGAACGTTTGTTTTGACTGTGTAACTCACCTGTTCGTACGGCAAGAATTTGTTTCTTAGATGAGACGAATAACCCCTCACTCTTCTCTCTGCACGTTCCATAATTCTCTCGTCACTAATGCATTGCGTAGGGTCAGTTTGCTTGAGGCCTATATGAACAGCTGAACATATTTTTGTGCGTCGTTTATGATAACCTCTGTAGCTTTTATAATTACAGTTATAATTATCGTTACTATAATTATCGCTCGTTCGGTACTTACCGTGTTTATAATTAATATTATAATTATCACAATTTTGCGTAGTGTTTCGTATAGATGGTTTATTACTACGTTTCTCGTCACAGTGATAATTATTGTGTGTTAATTGTTTAACACGTATTTTTCTCTTATGTGATTTCATACTGTGTGTGTGTTGCCAATTGGATATTCCTATCAATAAGGTATGCTTGCTTAATTTTTACTTAGCTGTCTTCCTTAATGATAATTATTTCTCTATGCTTATCATTATTAATTACGAACGTATTTTCTTTCGTATCTTCAATTATTATGGTTTCTTCCCATATCATCTTTTCACATATTTGTTCCGTTTGTTTATCAATTATTGCACATATATTTTCTTTAATATTTTCAATACGTGAATTGGTATCAACCATCTTTTTTATTAATTGTGCATTACTGTCAACTATGCTTTGCTTCAACGCTACGTTGTTTTGTTTCAACTGTAGTTTATCGATTTTTAACTCTTCTAACTTTCCGTAATTTTACTGGTGTGCTGTTTAAAATTTTCAGTCTGTTGTTCTAGTTTAGTATTAAAATTTTGAGACTATTGTTCTAATTTAGTATTTAGACTTTCTTTTAATTAATTAAAATTTTCAATTTGTTTATTTAAATTTTTATTTAATTCGTCCTTCAGCTGGACATTGTCTTGTTTTAGCTTATTTATATTTTCTGTCTGTTTTGTGCTTATCTCGTCCACCCAAGCACGCATCATGGTTTTAAGTGCTTCCATGTTTAAGCTTTCTGGTGTTCCATAATGAATAAATGTATTTAAATATATTTTTAAAATTATTATTATTATACGACCGTTCGCTATTTTTTTGTTGATCTATTTGTTTATTTTCTTTTATTAGTAACCATTTTTATACTCTTATTAACCTGTTATCTTATACATCAATGTATTGTGGGCGCCAGTTGTGTTATTATACACAACAAAATAAACAATATACATATATTCATACATAAACATCAGTTATTGTACATAACATCATATGCACACATTTAACAATAGAGCATACATTTATTCATTAAATATAGGCGTGTCGTGCCTCACGTTAACGGGCGACAAAATGTAACAAATTCAAATTGCTTAATTTGTGTTGCAAATTCAAAGTCAAGTGTATATAAAATTCATATAACATTTCTGTAGTTGCGTGTATGTATAATTGGAGTTTGGGTTGTTATCATAATAAGAGTAGTCCTTTTATAAATCGTAACATGTTTTCATTACTTTATTCAAACGAAATTATAAGTAATAAAAAAAAAAATAATATTTACTTCGCCATAAAATATTCATTATCAATGGTTTCAATGTTTCTTTGTTGCCGTACATTCATCATAAAATAAATCTTATATCTTATATTAGCAAAATTCTATGTTAAACATATGTTTGTTACACTATAAATTCTGGACTGCTCAGTCTGACTGTGTGCTTTATAAATTTGTTCTTATTTACATTATTATTCTATGCTTGGCATAGATTTTAATGCTTTATGTAATTTTAAATGTTCTATTCGAATCGTTAGACTTCTTCTGTATTTCCAATTACTTTATTTTATACATTTCGTGTGATATTACACGCTGATTACTTTACACACTTTAAATGAACATTTAAAATTATTAAGTCAATTGTTAATCATCCAAGCAATGATTGACGTTATCTTTAAATTAATTGGTCATCATTAAAGAAAATTCTTACTAAAGTTAAATTACATTCTCTTATCTCTATCTACATATGACAAATTTTCTTTATTTTTCAAGTTTTAAAAATGTCTTTTCAATGTCTTTATTTTTTCATAATTATTAATTGGTTATTTGTCACCTCAATTCTGCAGATTGTACCCATGTCCTCCGGTGATCTGTCGGTCCTCTCCTACTGGATTTCCTCTTGCGTTTTCCGGTTCCACTGGTCGTCCTCCAGTCACTCGTCCTTCATGGTCCCATCTGATGGCTGTAGAATGAAATGAGATGTTGCTCTGCATCAGTTGCTGTTGTTCGAGTAACCGTCTCTATTGCTCTGCATATCGTTCCTCTGCTCGATGTGCTCTCGCCATTTGTCTAGGGTGTTGACGTTTGTGGTTGTAGACGTCCGATAATTGTAGGTAAATATAACCAAACTAATAGTTACTGTTTTTGATTACTTGAATTAACGTATTGTCTATTAGCCTTTACAGTTCATAAACAAAAATCTCGTCGATACTGGACATAGCGTCCAGCTATGTCTGAAGACTGATTGAAATTCGCGTCGCTGACGGACAGAGCTTACCGCCGCACATGAAAACTGATTGAAGAGAAAATTTGGCTCTCCTGGGCTCGTATTTATATTTACCAAAAAAAAAACCACACCTGTCGGCTCATGATTCTGCAGGTCAGAAACTGTCAGTGGCGTCAGTTCCCCCACTACCGTCCAATTTCACATATTCGCACATTTTTGCCAATTGCAATGTCTAATGCGGATTTCAAAGTGATCTAACATTGTCTGACTTAATTACACATATTAAACGTAATTATCATAGTGATCGCATCATTAGTGTAATTACTATGCTCTTAAAATCGCACAGAATTCGCACTGCTCATGTGTTTGATTTTTATGCATATTTAGAAGTCTTTACAATCTTTCTAACATTTACGGTTTGCTTATAATTAACTAGAACTATAATTTAGTATCTATTTGGGATGAGATTGCAAACTTGCAGGCTTGAACAGGCTTCACACATACACACTATTTACTCCTGTACACTCTCTCAGCAATAATCGCGTGATCATGCATGTTCATTCCTGCGTCTATCTCAGCTTTCAACTTCACACTTGCTTGTCTATTACATATTATTAATGTTAATCTAAATATTTATTTTATTTAATACTTGCACATTTCAGCATATGCTTGTATTGTCGTATTATTCCTCTGCTTGTTAAAAAAAATTTTAATAAATTTATTTATTAAAATTTTTTTTCTTTTATCATTAGACACATCATTTTCTTACATTCCATATTATTTATTGTTTATTTTTATTTATACAATACAACCAATAATAATGAATATTAATTGTTCAGTTCCCCTTAGTTGGAGGGTCGACCAAGTAATGTTCCCTCTCCCCACACAGGTGTTGTTAACAATGCGTGTGAGCGTAGCTCCTCCTTCCATTGTTCTCTTTTAATCTGGTCCCATTGACCTATTTATTTTTGCGTGTAGAACTTCCTACATGACTTTGCATTCTTGCACTGGTACATTCTGCATCTTAACATATTATGCCATTCTTCAATCTAGAATTTTACATTACCTTAATCATACATTCCTACCATTCTTTATTCTTTTCTTACATGAACATTCTTTACATTTCTTACATTACTCATATAATACATTAATTTTCATTACCCTTTATTACGTTTCTTTAACATTACCTTTCTGATCGCTCAAAATTTTCTTCATTCTTACCCTGTGCTGAAATACACTTCCGTAACAGAATATTCTTTTAGCTTCGTAGTGTGTCGCATGATCGGTTACAGATGACTACCTTAGAAACACGTCTATATCCAGACTTTTATGTGCTCAACTCACTCGATGTGTTAATCGTAGCATTTGAGCCCTATGTAATCTCTGCCCTTGACTTCCACTATCGCTTTCTTCTGTGTCCTTGCATTTCTATTAAGGTATGAAGTTTTCGCTTAATCAGCCGTCTGACAATTATACCATTTCTTTCTCTCTTTCTAATCCTTTCCTTAACATCAATAATAACATTCTTTACAATCATTTCTTAAATATTTCTTTAAATACTAACTTTCCTTACCCTTTCTTTAACCTTTTATTTAGCATAACATTCCTTTTTATTTAATTCTTTAACATTTTTTTTCTTTTTAATCATAACCTTTTCTTAAATATAATTTCATTCTTTTTTTACAGATATTATTATTCTTTATTATTTAACTCCTTTTCTTATTAATAATTAACACTACTATCTTTCGTTTAAAAATGATTATTCATTACAATAGAGTATTTAGTTCGGTGTGTCGTTTGATTTTACACCCTCGTTTAATTTAACAATTGCATTGTGTCCCTCGACAGGAAATATATTGTTCCTTGACGTGTAGTAGCCATTGTCGTATATTAGCCGACGTGTACAGTATTTCCGTCTCGCATTTCTTTATTGTGCGTATTTACCGCAGGAACGTTTGTTTTGACTGTGTAACTCACCTGTTCGTACGGCAAGAATTTGTTTCTTAGATGCGACGAATAACCCCTCACTCTTCTCTCTGCACGTTCCATAATTCTCTCGTCACTAATGCATTGCGTAGGGTCAGTTTGCTTGAGGCCTATATGAACAGCTGAACATATTTTTGTGCGTCGTTTATGATAACCTCTGTAGCTTTTATAATTACAGTTATAATTATCGTTACTATAATTATCGCTCGTTCGGTACTTACCGTGTTTATAATTAATATTAATAATAATCGCACAGAATTCGCACTGAACGTCATAATCACACCATTTTCGCACTGCACATATGTCTGATTTTTATGCATATTTAGAAGCCTTTACAATCTTTCTAACATTTACGGTTTGCTTATAATTAACTAAAACTATAATTTAGTATCTATTTGGGGTGAGATTGCAAACTTGCAGGCTTGAACAGGCTTCACACATACACACTATTTACTGCTGTACACTCTCTCAGCAATAATCGCGTGATCATGCATGTTCATTCCTGCGTCTAACTCAGCTTTCAACTTCACACCTGCTTGTCTATTACATATTATTAAAATTAATCTAAATATTTATTTTATTTAATACTTGCACATTTCAGTGTATGCTTGAATTGGTGCGAAGGGAGGGAGTATTCTGTATTGGTGCGTTGAACTGTAGAAAAGATAAACGCGCTCGCACGGGCACATACAGTGGGAAAGTATGGACATGAAAAATAAAGTGATGTTTCAAGAAAGTCGTTAGAGTCGGAGAGTGATAAAGAGGGTAGAGAGTGCGTGACATTCGGCATCGTTATTTGGCACATTGCGAAGTAATAAACATTGATTATGAAGGCAACGCGTATTTGATGTGTAAAGCTATCAGGGCATCCATAAATAACTGGAGTAGCAGCGGAACGATATCACAGCTCACTTGTCGGCCTTTTCAACTTATTTCATTACTATCTTTCTACCACTATTACTACTACTGCTACTGGTACTTCTACTGCCACTGCCACTGCCACTGCCACGGTTAATCTAGCAGCAGAGAATCAAATGTTAAAATTTGTTTTAATTGGACGAGTTCGTTTAGAAAACACATTAGCTTTCATGTATTGACGTCTCGCTTTAAATTCAGTACAATATAAAAAACGATGACTAGATCATTTTAACTGCTGAAATATTATTATTTCTTCTCATGCCCGTATATTGCATTACCAGTAGGATACGTTGTAGAAAGCAAACATAACGTACTGGTTAGCGCCACCACCTACTATGTCCTCTAAAGCAGCGTTTCTCAATCTACCCACTGTTGAGTCCTTAAGGAGCGTTCGATGGGTCGCCAAGTTGGCCTCGAACATTTATTTACTCTGTCTTAAAAAAAAAAAAACATATTACATTTAGTACTAACGAGAATTAAGTACGTATAATTTGCTTTTCCGTAAAAGAGGGCACAAAGTACTCGATGTTAGCAAAAATATGATTATAAAGGGGATGCACACCCCTACCAGTAATTTTGCCGGCGCCCGTGCTGATGGGTCCCATGAAATATAATGGTGGGTCCCGATCTTAAAAAGGTTGAGAACATCTACACTAAAGAGTGTTGGTAGCACTTCTGTAGGTTCTCGTGACGTCACTGCTTCGTAGCGGTCTGCACTTGAACCCTACTGTGTGTATTCTAAGTACCGTCCGTCGTTTCATCGACCCAAAAGTTAACAACATTTTCTTCTCCTATTTTCTTGAGGACACGCGTATAATTTGCTTTTTAACTTTTCTGAAAAATCAACTTCTAAAAACTGGCTAAACTTTAAATTATGTTGTTTAGTAAACCGATGTATCGTTAGAATTTTCTTTTTAAATTCAAATATGATACATGTAACTTACACTTCTGATATAATACAAAACAACGGAGAATCGAAAAACGAACTATTTTCAGAGAGCAACGCTGTAGGTTGCACTTTACATTCTCAAATTGTAGAGCCGATATACGGTATTCAGTGGCGTGGGACAGTTTTTTTATTGGACGAGTTCCTTTCCACCTTTCTGCCTCATTCGCGGTCTACCGTACTTTCTTTTGCTTTCCTATTTAACCGTTTACCTTTCCAGTAATTTCTTGATGTGTTTCCAGTCTTAAAAACTTCATGTGAATGATCATGTTTTATAATTATTTCTTCTCGTACTGATTTTAGTTTCCATTATTCAAATTAAAATAGGTTTTATAACTTCTTTATATCGTATTCTACATTATTTTTCTCATAATGATTTGAGTATCTGTCTTAGTTACATTCGCCTTTAAAATTTTTCATCCTTCGCTGTTAGTATCCGCGTTTCATAAGTCGCTCTCGGCCTAATGACTGTTTTTTACATAAAATTGAACTTTATATAATTATATATATATATTATATATTTAAACCACCCAACACAACGTAAACATGCGGCCTTCAACCATATGCTCCATAGACTAACTAAAATACCCTTAAGTAAACAAGATTATACTGACGAACTCAACACAATGAAATACATAGCAATGAAAAACGGTTACAACCCCAATTTAATAAACAAACTACACAAACGCATCAAAAACAAAAATAACAAAACACAAAGTACCAACAACACACAACACAATAAATACATCACACTCACATACCATAACTCCAACACACATAAACTTGCCAACACATTCAGAAAACACAAGTACAAAATAGCATTCAGAACAAACAATACCATCAAAAAACACATCAACGATACAAACACGGACATAGACAAATACAATAGAACAGGTGTATACAAATTAAATTGTAATAACTGCAATAGTTTCTACATAGGCCAGACGGGAAGATCTTTTTCATCCCGTTACTCTGAACACTTAAAGGCCCTCTCCAACAACAATATACATTCTGCGTTTGCCACACACATACACACACATAACCATAGCTACACCAACATAGATACTAATCTTGAAATATTACACCTCTTACCCAAAGGTCGAAAACTCAACACAGCTGAACAGTATGAAATATACAAATACCACACAACACAACCAAACAACATACTAAACGACCAATTACAATATAAATCACATACACTTTTCGACACAATTATACATAAAACAAACAATAATTCGGATCCCCGCGCCAATCCCCTTCCTCTACACACCACCCCCACTATACCTTCCAAGCAACAACCGTTACTAAGTTCTGGCAGTCTGTTCTAAGCTGACGAAGGCGAATACGACGCCGAAACGCGTTCGACGAAAAAGACAAGTAAGTTTTCACATGAGAAAGTTTCAATATTATATAAAGTGTAGTGCTGTGAAAGAAGATGATGAACAAACAAGACAACTATAAAATTGAAGTTTAGATTCCATCTTCATCAAGCGTTATTTCACTTTATAATATGCTTTTAACAGACTATGTTTCCAGTGCTGCTGTGTGGTGATCCGTCGTTAAAACTGATTAACCTTATACTCTGTAGATAGGTAAAAGTTTTTTCACAACTTCTTTGACCTGTGAAACACTAACAGACACAAAGTCTACAGACAAAGAATTAGGTGTGAAAATTACGTTACACATACTGATTGTGAAGAAAACTAACTAAGTTGAGCGAAGTTACAGCGTGCTTAGTGAAACTTACTGCATTTGTAGCCGTATCAAGAATTCTGCACTGTTTTCTGGCCGTAGAACTAGAGACTCCAAGTGACTTGAAAAAAGACAGTACACAAGGGAATCGCGGAACGAAATTACACGTTTCTCTTTCAAACATACGTTCCTGACGGAGCTGTGTCGTTAGCAAGTACAAACGTCGCAGATAAATGCTTAGTATTTAAGTTCAATGGAGCTGGTTCGAAAAGTACGTACGAACGAGTTGACGTAACAGTTACGGAATTTATATATTGGCGTATTTAAAAAATGTTTAAATGTGTGTGTAGATGTACTTTTTTTTTGTATCGGCCATCTAAGGACCACATGCCAATTTCAATTCTTTATTCTTTTCTTTCAATATTCTTTCATCTTTTCACTTTGTCTCTTCTTCCTGTCTTCAGTCCATTTTGAACCTGCATTTTTCTCTCTCCTACCCAGGACTCCTTCCATTTTTAACACTTTTGCCCGAAAAAATGTCTCTTTCAATTGCTTCTTCTGCGTTTATATTATTTTTTCTAAATCCTTTTGGACTTCTTTAATCCAATTTGATGTTGACTTCTTCCCCCACAGATATTTGAAGATCTGCTTTGTTAACCTATTGTCGTCCATTCTATATAAATGTCCAAAAAATAGTAGTCTTTTTTATCATTGTTTCTGTTATATTTTCTCGACTCTGATACATTTCATCATTACTTCTCAATTTCCAACCTTCTGAAGTTTTTTGTGGGCCTAATATTTTCCTACTAATTCGTCTTTTCAATATTTCTAGTTTGTCTACATTATAATTCAATGCTAGACATTCACTTGCATACAGGCATTCTGGCTTCACTACTGTACTGCAATGCCTTATTTTCGTATTTTTAGATATGCACGTTTTATTGTAAATATCTTTAGTTATACCATATGCTCTTTCCATTTTATGAATCCTTTCTTCTATTGCAGATTTTTCTAAACATTTATATTGATGAGAGCATTTTTATAGGAAACAACAACACGCAAAATGCACAATATGTAGGTTTAATTTTTTTATACTGTTACGACGGTCTAACTGATCGTCGTATGTTACAGTGGAAAAACAAAATACAAGATATCAATGAAGTCACTAATAACCAGCGTTAATTATCACAATAAACCGTTTTAAATCAACAAGTTATTCAACAAGATTGTACTCGTACAATAATTCAAGTTAAATTTGTACACACGCAATAATAATGTCAATAGAGTCCCGCACAATAATCACTTTTCACTAAGAACCACTTGAACGCGGTGTGTAATCGCCCGACGTAAACTGACTTCCAAGCGGCAGCTGTTGGCTGTTTATAGTCTGCAGGTTTCCATAATATGCGTCCTTAACAAGCACTCGAAAATTATAGAGGATATTTCAGTGCGGCCTTGGCAGAAACACGCGCCGGCTGGGCTAGTTGAGAAGCTTTTAGAACAACACTACCGACTGTACCGGAATGTTCCGTACTGCGTAACAATACTTTCAACCATGCGTTGACAGTCTACTTTTCGTTTCTTTCTTGACTAGGACTTTCAGTGTCTTCATCGGATTTTCAAATCCTGTCCTGCAAGTCCTTGTTCTATCCCAGCTTCAATTCATATCGTGTCGCTGCAGGATAGTACATGGGAATGGTAGATCATGGGAAGGAAGGCCTGGAAGAGGCTGTCAAGACAGATTGACGTCAAGAGGACACTGCTACCAATAAATATCTGAAACAACATCCTATAACCGTATTTGTTTATAATAGAAAACGGAAAGCGAGGACGAGTCCGTCCGTATACGAACAGAAAAGCAGAAAAGCTTCTGCTGTGTTACAAAGTAGCCACTAACGAATTTTTCTATCACAGTTATTTTTAATTATTTCGCACTTGAATTGAATTATAGTTCACTTTGAACTACTTTCATTTTGAATTGTTTTTACAGTTCAGTGGATAAACGTAATAAAGTAGTATACACTATCGTCACCAATATTAATATCAAAACCTTTATTAAAATATCATAAACGACCTTTTCTGCAGTCGTCACAGCCATCACCTACCTGCTGCAACAGGTAACAGATGCCGTTACTTTTGTCAATCGTACGATGTTGACAAATCAGTGGCTGTCTTGACTATTCCACAACAGAATCTTTCAGGATTCTGCGAAGATGTAAGGACTTTTAACAGTAGAAAGAAGATGTATAGATTTTTACTTTAAGGATAGCCGAAAACATACTGGACGGCCTTAGCATCTTCAAACCTAAAACAAAGGGAAGATTAAACTATGACCGTGACAATTTTTTTTCAGCTATATTGCGTAAATAAAGTCAAATATCAGTATTTTTCTATGGTTTTAACGTCGACAACGCTTGAATTTTCATTTCTAGAAAGCTAGTATTGTACATTCGGAAAGCTTAAGACGACTTGAAAAGCGTACTGTGTCCTTTAAAAGGGGTTGTGAATAATTTATCTAAAATAATCATCTCGGTAGAAATCAACAGCCAAGAAAATTTAAAACCAAGTTTATTTTAATTTATTCGTACATAGGATAAATAAAACAAGGCCTATAAAGTTTTCCAGAACACAGATACTAAAAGGATGACGAGGCGACAGAAGAAAGATAAGGAGGTTAGTTCTCAATTGTCACTATCTAAAAAAATTTATTAAATTCAGAGAAATCTACACAAATCAGTTCTGTACTTACATAGTGTTCGCCTTTGAACAAATATGATTGAATAAGTTTTGAATAAATTACTAGGAGTAGCTCAATTTTTGAAGCGAAAAGCTGATTGTTCAATGATGGTAGTTAGACAATGAAAATGAAATCATAAAATAAAACGAAATCAGACACTGATTTTGTACCTGAAAAATTAACTACGGTAAATGTTTGTAAATAATTATTGTTTATTTCTGTCTCTAAACATAATAATGATATGACGTCAATTCAGGGAATACAATATTCTGTCTCTACGTAATTACTGGGAGTAGGAAGTGCAGATTAACTTTTGCAAAAATAACTAAACATAAAGAACGAAATAATAAGATTTAAAAAACAGTCGGGTTATGTTTACGCGAATCTTGTGTGTGGGGAGAGGAAAATCTCAATAGACACGAAGGGTGAAATTGAAAAAAAAGCGGAGGCCAACGAAAAACAGATGAGACACATGTCGGTGGTGGGAGGGGGGTTAGCGACGAGAGAAAATTGCTCAGGGCACTCGAGGGAATGTACTGCGTTCGCTGATAACGCTGATAAAAGAGGAAACATGTGAGCGGTGACGAGCGGGAAAGATTCCAGGGCGGATTGTGTGTCAAGAGAAGGGCTTGAAAAGAAATGTAATCTCAAGTAAAATGGACAACATCTGGGAACAGGCGGACTTAAACGAATGTTGAAGAAATCCGGTTATACGTACACTGTATGTCCCAGTAAACAGAACGACAGAAACGAATTGGTGGCAGCGACGAGAATGGACGGATATACAAGGGCGATCCGGTGAGCTGTTATGAAATGAAATATTGTAGTGTGGTGTGTGAAAAATTACAGTGTCCAACGGAAGAAAAGGTTTGTTGAAATTGAATTCCATTACCTTCCTGTACTACTCAGTACAGGCATGTACCCAGTAATCTGAACAAAAGATATCCGACCGCTTCGTATTTGCGAATTGTTCGCATTACCCGGACGCACATATCAACGTTCTTCAGTAGAACTATCTTACGTGATATTAGTATACAACGTTATTGAAAACAAAATATACGTCGTTATTTTATACTAAATAATGTAGAAATAATACTACATTATTACTACATAATACTACATAAATATTACTACTTAAACTAAATAATCTATAGAAAGAGAATTCACTATCTTAAAAAGAGAATTTTCTCATTTATGTTTTCTTGTACTTGAAGCAAAAAAATCATATAGGCCTACAGAAATTTGAAAAACTAGCGTGACTTAAATTAATATCTAATAAACTTAATGTTTAATACTGTGCAAGGGTAGAGTAACAATTACCGAGCCTGAATATGAAAACAGCCTTTTTTGGTTAATTTGCATTTATTTTTGTCAACATAATCTTCATTTTTCTGGACACGACTTTCCCAGCGATGTTCTAGAGCGGTTATATCAGACTGATATGCCTTTTTGTCAGACTCCTAAAAATAGCCATTTAACAGCATCGTTAATTTAAGTTTCGCAGAAAAACTTTGTCCACCGAGCCTTTTTTTCTATGTTAGGAAAGATATAAGCCTGGCAAATGTGGTGACTGAGGAAGCAAATCGATGCTTTAAATTTAGCCAGAGCAACAATTTATGTGCCAGCTGATGCATTGTTTTGGTAAAACATTACACTTTTTTGATAGTAGCCGTTCTTTCTTGATTTCATCGTTTAATTGCTGTAATAAATTTGCATAGTACTTGGCACTACTTGTCTTCTTGGTAACCAGTAAAGAGTATTCCACGTGTCCCAAATCGTTCGTCGTAACCTTACTAGCAGATGGAATAGCCTTTACCATGTTTGGGTTTGGTTCGCCTTTCGTTGTCTATTATTTTAACTTCTGTTCGGTCTCAGGAGTGTTGCTGTGGACCCAAGTCTCATAAGTGGTTACGAATCGACACAAAAATTGGATTGGAGTGCGCTCGTAGGCTGCCAAATGATTCGATGAATCATCCTTTAGAGACAGTTTGTCAGATATGAGAAAACGCGGCACCCATCTAGTGTACATGTTTGTCACATCCAAATGTTTATGTAAGATACTGCGCACGCGTTGATATGCCGAAAGTCTCAAGATCTCATTCACTGTACGATCTGCCAAAGCACTCTTGTTGATTTTTTTCAATTGTTTCTAGCTTATCAGTTGAAGTGCGTCCACTGCGTGATTCATCAGTTTGCATGGTCCGACCCATTTTACATTCATAAATCCAGCTCTTAGCTGTTGTATTAGACAGACAAGATTCCCAATGTTGAATACAAGTCCTGTTTCACACCTTTTTTGCATTTAATCCTTTCAAAAAATGTTTGATTAGATGCTAGTGGAATAGTCGAGTGAGATTCGGAAAGGGCATCTCGAGTGATGTACGCATAGAGCTTTACGTAGTCTGTCGCGCTAAGCGTCACGGCGCGGCACTGCTTTCTCAGCGTAGCACATATAATTGTGTGTGTGAAATCATTAAAAATGTAGTAACATAATTTTATACGTAGAAGTAGTATAAAACTTCCCCAGCATTCTAGAAACTTGTTAGTTCATTAAAGCGTGATGAAGTCAGCAAAGGATAATAAAGATCAGACAGAGAGGTATCAGTGATGTCACAAACATTTTAGTAGGATGAAGTGAACTAAGTGTTTTCCATGTTTCAGGTACACGTATAAGAGTACTCGTCTAATGTGTAATTAGAGCCAGAAAATAATTAATAGTTGGTAATTCATGTTATACGTTAGTTTTACTGTGGTCTGCGTTCTACAGTTTTACAACGTGAAATTTGTCGCGTTAATTAAAAAGTTGGCCGTTATTCTATTTCATAACTACGCGTGTGTGTGTGTGTGTGTGTGTCAATGGTATTCCTCAGTTTCTTGTGGATTTTACGTAATAATGATCAAAGTATTTTTCTGCTCATGTAACGAACGCTAAACACCTGCCCATTAGTTGCACACATTCAATTTCACCGTCAACAGGAAATGTGAATAGAGTAACGAACAATTTAATTATTGTGTATTTGCTTATATGCAAATCGATTATCATATTATTTTTGTAATACAGTCTGTGAAACGTGCAGCAAGCTAGATAAAGTGTAATTCTGTACTGGCAAAACAAGATATTATAAGCGTATACCGGGGTTCCTGTGTTTCCGAATCTAACTGCATTGATTATTGTCTTACCACCGACATTAAGACATTCACCTTTTCCGGTATCTTGTTTAGAAGTGTGGTGTTTGACTGTCTCATGTTTGTGCGGATTGATGAATCTAACTCGATCCGTAATTGGTCCCGAGCACCGACCTTCCTTCAGGAGCTTCTGCCTCGAGGTCCGGTCCAAGGCGAAACGATTACTCTTTAACGGGCCTATAGCGGCAGGACAAATCCGTTAAAACGTCCTACCGCGTCAAAGCCGTTTCCGAGTATCGGCTGAAAGAAAACTACAAGGAAATTGTCCGGAGTTCTCGTCACTCGTACGTAAAATTTACGTAGCGTTCTTACTGGAGTTTCTCTAATTTTTCGTCGTGGTGAGTGAGTGTTTTCGTGTCTTCGAAGTGTATATTGTGTGTCCGTCTCTGGACGGTGTTGTGGAGTTGACATCTTGTCGCTTTTATGCACGAATCTGATGTCGTAATTTCTCCTTTCTGCGATTTTCAGTATGTATTGCTCACGTGTAAACTATTAGACTCGGTGCAGGGTATTTCCTGTACGCCTGCAGGGCTTTCCTTCCCTAAATCCTTTGAGAGTAAATTCAACTACACTTTAAATACATAAGTATCGTGTAATTAGGTGTTTATGTTGCCAGCTTATATTAGTTTATAAATTAATTTATTTATGAATTAATTAATATTATAAATTAATTAATTTATCTGTAAATTAATAAATCACCTGAGATCCGACGTGTGACTTCGTTTTTCATTAAAATGACGCGTTTCGGAACATAACGGTCCGTCTTCAGATATAATTCACTCCGTTGAGGTCGTTTAATTGTTAAAATCATATCACTTTGTACTCACACAAGTTCGTATGTGCGCGCACCCTTTAAGGCCGATCGCGGATAAGGTGGCGGTCATCAAAGGGTGCGCGCCCATACGGACGTGTGTGAGTACAACAAATTGAGTGGAAGATATATATCTGAAAATGGAACATATGTTTCGAAACGCGTCATTTTAATGGAAAAACGAAGCCACACGTCGGATCTCAGGTGGTTTATTAATTTACAAATAAAAAGTGACTTGGATACCAATAACAAGGTGTATGTCAACTTACATTAGTTGGTTGTTCTGTCCCCTATCTGTTACTCTTTTGATAACACTATAATGGCGTATATTTCTTTTCTTCGTGAACGGTCTGTGAATGAACTTTAGAGGGTTTCTGTGTCTGGGTTTGAATTCAGTGCCCCGTGATCGCATTAACCGCAGACGGTCGATCTAGAATACGAGACCCACACCCCGCAAACCGACATGCTCGACTGGAGCACCACCTTGTCCCTGCGCTCGCTCGCCCGACCGACACCAGGTCACGAACTACTGACCCGCGTTACAACTGGCGACGTCACGGAGGGTCGGTGATTACAGGTCAGTAGACAAGAAAACTGTGGCCAAAAACTGAAAAATGAGAAACGGTGCTTAGTATTAAGGCAGAACCGCCAGAACCGGTGATACGGGTTGTCTTATATACCTTGTTTAACGTGTGTGTTACAGAACTGTGCAAGAAACGTTGGTAAGAACTATAGGAGCCCCTTGACCTGCTGAACTCGCTTCACATTGAACGAAATAGATTTATTGTTAGATAAGGACTAATATAGCCTATAACGGACAAATATATCACAAAGTCGGGTCGTTGGTCCCTGTCCCAATTGAAAATCCCAAGTTTTTACAAATCTATTTCATGGGAGACGATCGAGCCCATGCCGGTCGACGTTGTGAAGCCGTCCCCGATATGAGAAAGGATATTGTTTTAAATCTCCAAAGACTGTTGCACCATCATAATAATTTAAGTAAAGTGTTCAAAACAGCTTTGGAGAGAAAACCGCGACTGACGAGTACATAATTGTTGTACGAGCTGACAGAACGCCATAGACAATAAAAATTATATTAAAACACGTATTAAAAGTCAAATGTTCACGTGCGAAGCCGCGGGTAACAGCTAGTAGTAGTATAAGTAGTAGTTTTCATATGAAACTCGCTACGATTGGTACATGCAGCGAAGCGCACGGGTACCGCTAGTTTTTAACAATAAAAACACTGTGTCCTCTCTCAGCTAGTCCTTTTCCCTGCACATACCATCGTGTTCTTTACACCACGCGCACACACACACACTCACTCACTCACTTGACAAGATAGTAATGTCGGTTATCAAATTACGTCTACTTCAAGTTAGATGTGCCATGTGAGGATGATTATTTGTTAATTATCACAGACGGTAATACAGAAATTATATTCAGACTACAAAGCATGAACCGGTAAACAGCGGCCTCTCGGGAAAGTGGTAGTGGGAAATTCATTCTATCTGTGTTTAGTATTTACGTTGGAGAATATAAAGGCCTAATACTCAATGCTGCTGTGTGTGTGGTTGTTTTGTACGATGATACGTGTGTATGTGTACACGGTGTAGACAGGGGCAGAACGTTTATCGTTCAAAGTGGAAAAATTATTTTTAAAATCTCATCACATTATATTTATTCAGTTTTGCATAAGCGCTGTTTATATAAATGTAAATTGGGAACGCGTCATGAGATCAAAGGCAGAATATAATGGCTTTTTAGAAAACATAGTAAAAGGTTTTTCATATTTTCTATGTTCCACCGTGTTTGTGTTCACGTTATCTTTCTATTTATCTGTCTCTTTCTCTAGCTCTCTCTAGACCACTACAGTAAATTATCTATGCTTTAATACTGTTTGTACACTTTGTTGACCGCTTGGGCTATATTGTTGCTTGTTTATCGTGAGCATAATGTCATATTTTTACGTAGGCCTATATTTATTTAAAAACTGGCGTATTTAAGAACTAAACAACCAGAAATTATGGCAGTTGAGGCGAAATTTAAAATTTGTAATCACCTTTTATGTACTTTTCTTTTTGGTGATCATTTTATAACTAATTTTCTTCTTCTTCTTCTTCTTCTTCTTCTTCTTCTTCTTCTTCTTCTTCTTCTTCTTCCATAATCATCCGCCTCCATTTTTCTCTGTCCTTGGCGATCGATGTGTATCGTTTTATTTTAAGTAAAGTGTCACCATCCCTCGCCGCTGCATCAATCCAGCGATGCTTGGGTCTTCCGACAGGCCGTCTACCCTCGATCTGACTAAACAGTACCTTCCTAGATATTAGGTTGCCTTCCACCCTAATGATATGTCTTTATATAGCTTGTAAAGTTCTTCATTGTGACGCAATCTCCATACCCCATTCACTTGAACTGGTCCTTATATTCTCAAAATTCTCCAAGTCTCGCTGCCATATGTTATCACCGGTCTAATCATAACTTTATATAATGTGACCTTGGACTGACGGTGGATATTCCATGTCTTGAATATAGTTGCCAACGAACCGTGTGCTCTATTTGCGGCCTGTATCTTTTTCCTTATTTCGTTTATTTCTTAATTATCTTCTGTCATCCAATATCCCAAATATTTAAACGGATTAACTATTTTCAGGTTTAGTGGTTCGATTTCAAACTGTTCAGGTTTCCTGGTTTTCCTTCGAGTAATGATCATAACTTTGGTCTTATCGGTACTTACCTGTAATCATATCTCTTCTGCTTCACCTTTGAGTTTCTGGAAGGTCTCTTTTGCTCTTCCTTGGGATTTTGGCATAATATTAATTATGAGAATTATAACCACTTTTAAGACAGTGTGTTTCGTCCGAAAAATTTAGTTATGTTTCCTACCAGTTGAATTCTCTATCAGCCATACCGAGCAGTTGAATAAATCTTGTTGGAAAATGCTGAAGCATTAATATTTTGCTGTTTGCAAATTACGTTGAATAATTAATACGTTTCTGAGAGTAAGCGAGGCCTGCAGACTGAAGCTGAAATCCACTCCAGTGTATATCACAGTGTTTAGTTAGTATCACTGCTTTTTATCAAACCATAATAAATTTATAATGACGTGTCTTCTCTAATTTAACGATAACTGTATTTCAGGTTATTAAACTTTATTTGGATTATTTAAAATAATTAATCTTCAGTATTTACATTTTTCTTCTTGTTAAAATACGCCTAATCCTCTACAGTTTTATGTATAAACTTCACGAACATTAAGTAAGAAACAGCACGAACACAATTACAAGTATAATTATTTTACGTGCAATTAATAATTGAACAGGTGAGTGGAAACAGGAAATAACTTCGTGGAGTTATTCTATTTACGTATACTAATAGAAATAGTATGTATGTTTCTGTTTTTAAAAAATCAGAAAAAATATCCTACAGCTTTCCCTGTTGGTTTAATTTAAATGTTGTCAATAAAGAAAATGTTCATTGTTTATAGAACATAACTTTGTACCAAACGTTTGCTGCATACTCTATTTCATACTGTGTGAGATTTTATTTTTATTGTTAAAACTTATTCCCTTTTTCCACTCATTGATAATAACTTTTATTTTATTTGCTTCCCAGTCTTTTTCTTATATACTTTTTCTTTAAAAATGTATTTAAAACGTCAGATAACTTAATAACACTCCTCAGATTACTTTTTACGGGAAAAAATATTTTAATATTCGTACTAAGGTGTAATTGTTTCATTGTTTCTGTAGTTACAATGGCGTACCTCACAAACAAAGTTACACCTGATCTTAACTTTCGATTAATCACTTCAATCGTCTATGTGGTCGGCATCTTCTTTGCGATCCTTAGTTCTCCAAGAACAATACTGTTATCCAGTTCCCTATACTCCTCGAAGAAAGAGGTTTTATTATCTTCATAACGTCGTTATCCTTTTCCTTGTTCATACATGCTGTGCTGTTAGACGGCTTATAAGATGGAAAGTTAAAATCATTTACACGAAAGTTTAGTAAACTCTGTGTCCACTGAAAGATATTCTCATTCACATTAGAGAAATAAAATTTTACTTACTCTCCATTATTATCGCATAAGACTAATGAATAATACTAACAGACTGACCGCACTAAATATGTGCATATAAACAAAACGTTTTACTTATTAGCCAAAATGAATACTTCTACAGAATAGTGAAATAAAGTTGTGTACACAGTAATGAGAATGCCAGCTGAGACTTAGCTGAGCCACCCACTGGCAAATCCTTATCGGGAAAGGAGACTACTACGGCAGTTATTCCCTCTTTCCGTATACTCTTTGCGTCTATCATTTATGAACAAAATGGCTGTCTCAGTTTAATTTATGAAAATAGTGTAGTTATACCCTTTTTCTACTCATCGGTTTAATTGTATTAAAGCTGTTGAGTAACGAGATATTTGTCGTAGAAAGAGGTTACAGCGTGCCATCGAAACCGCTATACAAAATATGAAGTATATTCTTTATAAATGATCTTATGAGACTTAAGTGAGTAACATTAAAGTGAGAGTTGTATTGCCAGGAGCAGAAAGAAGAAAGACGAAAGTAGAAGTGCCAGAGTTCTCTGTGCCGGATTTAAAAAATAGGAAACTGATAAATTGAGGAGAACGATAAAAAGAATGTTTTGAGAGCGTGATAAACGGTGATATCGTGCCCAGTATGTGGGCAGGAGCACAACTAATATCGAAGGAAGGACTGAGAAAAATGCAGAGAAGTCGATGTTACTGCAATCACGGGAGAATGTGTGCCTGTGTTCTACAAAATAAACTGTAGGAAACGAAAGGAAATACCGGAGAAGTACAAACAGCTTTCGCAGTACGAAGATCGTGCACATGTCAACAGGTCACATATACAGGAGGCAGTAGATATAGATTAGTTACGTCAGGAGGTGTTTAGTATTGTTAGACACCATACGCACAAAAGGCCTTGTAAAGTACGGCCACGTGGAGTTTCTGATCGTTGGCCCAAAAAGTTCCTAGACCGAGTTCCACCTTGACGATGGTAACCGTATAGACCCAGGAAATCATAGAAACAAGACATACACAAGGAAATTGGGAAAAAGCTTGCAATTTGGTGGTTCGTACTAGTAGCGCATTTAGAATTTGGCCTTGGGGGGGGGGGGTCTGGTCTGGTCGTGTCGCCTTTGTACAAAAGATAAAACAAATTAAGGATAATCAACATTACAGTCTACAAAGTGGTTGAAAAACGCATGATAACATCCTGAAATCTTTCCCATTAAAGTTAACGGTAATACAACAATAAAAATAGGTGCTATTGAAACTTTATTTACAAAATATTTATTGACATTTTATATTAAAAAATGATAACTATAGCTTTAATTTTAATAAATTACTGTAAACCAGGAAAATTTTAAAACTTAAAAAAGATACACTGTTTGAAAACGTTTTAGAGTTTAATGTCTATTCGCATTTATTTTTTGACCATTTTATTAACAACGTCTTCCGGGGTCAGTGAATTGATTTTCCTATATATCGTACTATTTCAAACGTATACACAAAATCTGTGTAATATAGCTATTTTTGTTTTTCAAAAAGAGTACAGCTATATTAGCGTACACAGCTGAGACAGCCTAAAAATTAAGAGATTAACAAAATTCCTCGTCAGCGTTTTCGACCATCTGGGGGGATCTTGTTCGTCCCTCCCCCCCGTAAATACGCCCCTGATTGGTGCAACAGAAGCCTCTGCTGTACACGATGCGAGAGACGACAGTATCTGTAGACTCGAAATTGGTGCAAAAAATCTTACGCAATCGTTCCTAGAAAAGATCTCTGTAAAGCACCGGCAAACGTAGATATACCGCCAACTCCGACTAAACAAGTGGAAAACCTGTTCAACGGGAATCAATCACATTAGCAGGGAACAGAATATTGACTCGTTTTAAAATATCGACAATCGTGTTTGGACCAGACCTTATCAACCTGTAAGTCTCAAAATATGAGTCTATTGCTGAGAAACGAACGACTTGCAGATGACCAAATAGTCATAGTCGTAGCCCAAGACAAAGAAAATCTCTCGGTTACACAGTCAAAACATTGAGAGAAGAATGCTGGGACCTGGAACTAAAATTAATCTGAATAAATCGCTGTATCCGTCAATCACACACGCTGACGGTGTAAAAGATATAAATAAACAGAAACATGAAGAAAAACAGAACGGACGACTATAATAAATACCAGGAAACAATTTTATCAAAGGCAGCAAACACAGAAGAGGAAATTAATAGCAGCGAACGTCAGGTAGGCCTAAGAACGTGTGTTAAAAACTGCTCAGCGTAATTTATCAGAGCATTGTAAAAGTAGTATAATATAATGAACGTTACATTATGTACCTTTTTAAAGTTTATGTTACTTAAAAAGGTACGTTTCGTCTATCCAATCGACTGCCTTCTTTAGGCTAGATACAAGCAAAATAATACAATTGAAGCACAATAAACAGTCTTATCACGAGATGGCCAACTTTAAAAACTATTCACATAACATATAAATTAGTATAACTGATTGTTATAAATAAACAAATCTTACTAGTTAAGAATCCTATTATTGAGGGCACAAAACCCAGAAAATGCCACCATACACACATACGCCAAAGCTCAGTCAAACACTGCGACGACCTTTTTTATATTGTATACGAGAAAATAATTTGTATCTTTCAGTTATAAAGTTTTAGTCTGACGTCGGTAATCGATTGATTGTTTAGGTAGTTGAAACGTCGTTTTGAATCAGTGATGTCAAGATTCGTTCACTAAATTCTAACAACAAAAATTGATTACTGACATATTTTAAGCAAAGTATTAATGTCACATGCAGCTGAAGTCTGGTAGTAAATAAAAAGAAGTTAAGAGAAATTCTAACTGCAGGAATAGAACACTCGAAGAGGCGTAGTGGACTTACAAGAAGAGACGTAAAAGTCTGTGTAATAAGGAGTGAAAAGATTAGGAAAAAATGGGAATAGAAACTGACGTAATGAAATATAGCCTATAGATGACAAAAATTACTATGGAACGATCATATCCGCAGAGCAGATAATAAATGGATCAATATAGTAAAGGCTCACTGGGCCGGAGAAGAAGAGGGAGACTCACAGGTGAGTGAGGCCATGCGAATTCAAAACGTCTAGAGAAGGATGTTCAGAAACTTGGGTACGGGTTGACGGAGAAGAGACGGTAACTCCTGTAAAACCCATAAATTCATGTCATAAATCCCATGGCGACAGTGAATTGCCTTGATATGGGCCAATCTGTGTATACCCAATCGAACACGGCAGGACACAATACTGTGTTGTGTTCGGCGGTTAATTAACGGGCTGACCTGTGTAATGGGCCAGCTGCACAATATAACGGTACAAGCAAGCGTAGTTAAACTGTGCCTGACAATCAGAGAGAGAGAGAGAGAGAGAGATGTGATTGTAGGGGTAAGAAATTGATTTTACCTGTAGGCCCGTCTTTGTGACGTACAAACGTACTCTTATTGCAGCGACCGTACAAAACTTCGGTCGCGTTCCCTTCAAGGGCTTGTGTCCACATTCCTGTCTATCAGAAAGACACCTCGCCTTTGGCTTAAATACCAGAAGTTGATATGACGATTGTCGATTAAAATTTTAAGTTTGGTTGGACAAAAAAAAAAAGGCCATATTTTTCTTCATAAATGTCTCAGTTAATTAATTAACTAAAGTGATTATTATCGAAGAGCTGAAAATGTGTGGTATATTCTCCCCCTTCCACGAATGTCGCGGTACTATTCTCTCACCGCGATGGCCATTGCGAAGTTAGCATTAGAACAGCGAGAAGTAAACTTCTCTTTGGTGAAAAGAAGTGCGTAGTATAAGATCTCCTTTACATTGAACATTACTTCAGATTTATTCAAAAACGTTCTGTAGTGTTTTGTCTCTTCATCCAACGTCAGCCCAACGGTTTCTTGTATTCTTGTAACGGTGGAATCTCTAATTTTTACCGACCAATTTCGTTCTTAGCCTGTCTCGTCTGGTCGTTCTCACTCTTCGAGTTAAACGTTTCGTTTCTGGGTCGGTTATTTTGGAACTCTGTTCATCCAGAATTATCGAAGATTCTGCTCTATAAAACGTAGTCGTCCTGAAGATACGTGTCTATCGTTCTTCATTGTTTTTCTCCTTTTAAAGTGTGTTTATCCTACAGCGGACAGAACATTCATGTAGTACAAAATGGAGTGAAACGATCAATACTGAGAAGATAATACTAAGGGACAGACTAAGTAAGGCAACTAGTAGACAAAGATACCAAAGATAAAAGTATATTGCGCTCAGTTATCTTGATAAGTAAGTTCAAGTCGGATTGGGCAGGTCATGTCGGAAATATGAAAGCACAATAAATCGGCTCTGAATAGAAACCTAGAGAAGACGACAGACAAGTTAAAGCAGATCACTGGCAAAATGATCGGACAAAACAAAACAATTGTTTAATAAATCTCCAGACACAAGACCAGTTTGAATGGACAGTATAATGGAAATTTATCTCCAGCTCTGTAGAATGTAATCAATGGCAATGATATTTATCAAGACGCGTCTGAAGGACAGCATTAAGGGGCTCAGCCATCAAAATTTAGCGTGATTGATTGTAATAAAAGACTTGTCAGTCTGAAACTGCCAGTATTTTTATATTTAAGCAGTATTTCTGGGCTTTTTTTTAAAATAATTTTTAGGCTCAAATAGGATAGAATTCTATGACTTCAAATTCCCTCAGTAGGAACCGTCTCTTCTAAAGCTGTTCCCCAAAACGAGGGTCGTAGAACCGCTCATCATGTTGAAACTCGAGTTATTTTCTTTTATTTTTTGTTCGTTTACTTTCCACCTGAGCTTATTACTTTGTGGTAGAACACTGTGTCAAGAGATAATAAATCTTATTGCTAAAAGTGAGTGCAGACTATAGAAAATTCCTACGTAGACAGTAATGGAAAATGTTTTACAAAATACATTGTTTCAGTTACCAGTAAAACACCTAAGATCAAGTAAATAATGTAATTACAAACATTATCTAATGGACCCTTGTATTAAGTTACCACGAGACGGATTTGAATGTGCTGTTGTTTGCTGACGACTTTCTTCTATTCAAAATACAGAAACTGATTTGCAAAAATCTGTTTTTAAGCTTCATCATATTTGCAAATAATACAGTATGAAAATCTTCAATATAAAAACAAAGGAAATGACATTTCGAGGAAATGAGGCAATCAGAACAAAAATAATGATTAGTGATCTCTAGAACAGGTGAGCCACTTTAATTATTTGGGAAATGATATTGGCTATGATTGGACTTATGATGTTGATGATAAACTTACCTAAGTTAGTTAAGTTCCAGATGATGTGTGGAACAATCAACTGTACTTTTAGAATAAAGGTACGTCGCGATACACAATTAAAGTTTTACATAGTTATGGCAGTCCTGTGGGTGTGAATTATGGACAACAACGAAGAAACAAGACAGTAAAACACAGACCTCGGAAATGGCGTTGTTAAGAGGAGTTAAAAGGTGTTCTAAACTTGACCATATGACGAATAAGGCCATAAGACAAGAGTTACAAGTTTTTAACTTGAAGTAAAAATTAAAAGATTACAAACAATGGTGGAAAGAACACTTAGAAAGAATGTCATATTCCAGACTGGCCAAACAGGTCTGAAAATACAAACCTATAGGACACAGGTATGTGGGTAGACCCAGGCCAGGAAGAGATGGCTAGAAGATCTTTGAAGGCGGAATAAGCAGCACATTTGCCTATGCCGTGTTGTGAAGATGATGATGACAAACATTATCCTCGAAAAAAGTTTTTGTTTGTCTCTCAAATCTCTCTTCGCATTTAATATGTCGTATCATCTGTATAGGATCTCGTTGTATGTACGTAGGCTATCAGATTTTAAAATAAAAATTTATTTCATCAAACGTGCATATAAACGCTTATTTCCTGGAATAGAATAACACTATTTGCGACTTATGTTCAAGATAAAAAGTAAAAACACATTTTTACGTCATCGCCGTCATCTTGTATTATAAAATAGGTTAATTACCTTCTGTCAACGTTTCTTAAAATCCTTTTAGGATGACTCGAGTTTCGACACCATTTGGTGTCATCATCAGATCGGAATATGAATTAAGTTAAAACATTTTGATGCATATACATCTCGTCAGATATTAAAAAATTTTAAAAACAACACATAACATTATATAAATAATAAATAAACTATATCATAACAAAATAACATTATAACAATAAAATATAAAAACAACGCGGCCGCAATCGAACCTGTACAGGAACGCCCCCACGGTAAGACTAATCAATGCCGGTTTGACCTTGGTTCAATTTATCGATCTGATATAGCCAATTTCTCGTTCTATAAGATCGATTCTATTAAATAAAACATTATTGGTATGTATTGCTTTCTCATTTAGGATATGATTGTGATCCCTCTTTGTGGCTTTATATATCTCGAACCTTTCAAGGGTGTCCAGCTTTAGTGACTTTTTACATTTATGTAGGATATCCAAATTATCATTAATACTCTTTATATTATGGTTATATGAGCTCAAATGTTCTGCAAATGTGGATCTTATTACATTTGACTTGGAGCTTGGGATATGTTCTTTATAGCGTAATTTGAAAGAACGACCTGTTTGTCCTATATAGAACCGTGCGCAATCAGAACAATTAAGTCTATATACACCAGTACCATCAAATATATCGGAGGGTATATTTTTGTTGGTAAATGTAAGTTTTTTCTCAAGTTTATTACTTGCCTTTGAAGCCAAAGTAATATTATGCTTTTTTAAATGGTTTTTTAAAGTATGGTATAGATTTTCACCATATTCTGTAGCAATGTATTTGTTTACTTTTTCTTTGGATACATCAATATTTATTGGTTTATTTTGTTTTTTATTAATAATTCTATCTACTATATGACTTTTGTATCCATTGGCTAATGCTATGTGTTTGATAATGTTTAGTTCATTGTTATAATCATCTGTGGATAAGGGCAATACCAGCAATCTATGAATCATACAGTTGAAAAAAGCCATTTTTTGTGAAATAGGGTGATACGATGAGGCGTGAATAGCATGATCCGTAATTGTTGGTTTTCTGTAAATATTATAGTTAATTTTATTATTTATTTTAGTTAAAGTTAAATCTAAAAAATTAATTTTATTATTCATTTCAGTCTCTAATGTGAATTGTAAATTATTTGTAATTTTATTCATATGTTTTTAAGCATTTCTAATTGTCTGCAATTGTCATTGTAAATCATTATTGTGTCATCCACATATCGTCGGTAAAATAAAATTTTTGTATAATGTTTGTTTTTAGTCGATAAAATTTCGTTTGTTTCAATATGATTTAGGTAAATTTCAGCCAGGATGCCTGACAATGGGGATCCCATAGCTAAACCATCCCGTTGTAAATAATATTTGTTGTCGAAAGCAAAATAATTTTGTTCTAATATTACTTTTGTCAAACGTCGGTTCGGTGGAGAGAGGCTTGAGGTATTGGCTCAGGATAAAACAATTTCTCGTCAGCTGTTTTTGAGCTGTAAAAGTGTGTGGTTCATGGGTTAGTGACAGGCAATAAGGAACAAAAAGGAAATCCAAACGGCTGAACGATATTTTTAAGATGCACACGGGGACATTATTCTCTCCTGGACAGGAAAAGGGATGAAGGTATTAGACAAAAACTAAAAATTATATCTTTTCACAAGAAAAAGAAAAACTATAAGAGGAGATGGTGCTAAATAGTCGGGAAGGATAAGAGGAGATGGACTTGGACCGCATGCCAAATAGTCGATTACAAGTGGTAGGTTTGAAATATGAACCTAATAGAAAAGGGATGTTGATAGACCGAGGAGAAGATGGGTTCCGGAACATGTCAACTAGGGTGTAATCCCTAGAGTAAAGAAAAATAATTTTTCTCGCTTTCATTCTGCGTCTCGTATTTCTGACTTCTTGTATTTTCTGAAGACATAATACAATATATTTGTCGTCTCGTAACTACGATCATAAGTTTAGGAAACTTATTAAGGAACGTTTCTCAAACGTTTTAGAACGGAGAGGCGAATCAGTAAAAGTTCCAAGAAACTTACACAACATGCTGTCATTGCTTAAAGTGTTTTAAGGAAAATGTCGAACTAAGGAAACACGTTTATTTGGATTGTACAAGGAAAACCCGCTAGGGGTGGAGTCGTATGTGAAGCTGTAACATGCGTGGCGTCTGACTACACTTTGAAGAACGCAGTTAATTGGACGACGGTCCGGGGGCTGTTACAGACACTAACAGGAAAATACCGTCAGCACAACTAACACGCGCGCGCGCGCGCACGCACACGCACACACACACCTACTTACTTATGTTTGCATAACAGTGTAAACAAACTTATGACCTTGTTATTTGTGGCTTTTATAAGGATAGTCTTTGATGTGAACAGAAGAATAAACAAATAAATAGTAAGTAAACTCTTGTGTACGTGTGTGTGATTTTATCTGAGTCTGTCTATGCTTATGTTGACGTAGCAAAATAAAAAATATTCCCCTTGCGACGTAAAATGTAAAATAGGGGGAGGAGAGAGTGTAAACGGGCACAATAAGTACGTAAACGGCAGTTCAGAGCACGGTCCTACTTAATCAGGCCGCGAAGCAGGAGCTCAAAACTCGACTTCCAAGCGTTCGTGTCCGCACAGCTCAGGACGTCACGGCAGATGACCAGATGTCGACAGAAGAATCCACTAAGTTTTTTTCGTGTTATTTGAGACTTGTCCTCCTTCAGCCGAATGGCAGGATGTGAGCAGACGCACCCCAGTGTAAGCCGGAAACGAAGAAGATGGAGGCACATTGGAAGTAGACACATTAGTGCGCGCGCGTGTGTGTGTCTGTGTGTGTGTATTTGTGTGTAGATGTAATGTGTGTAGCCATATAGGTAATGGGAGTGGCTGATGGAAGTGCCATAAAATTTATACATGAGGTCGGCCAAGACAGGGACGAGTAACGCAGGTCGCCAAAGCTGGGGAGGCGACAGAGAGCCGTCAAGATAGGCGGGAGACACTAAGAAGAGGGCTAAAGACTGGGTAAGTAGTTAGGGAAAATTTAAATTGTTATGTGATCAGGAAAGATATCTTGTTGAGTATCTTCGTAGATGGGAATTAAGTGTTTCTATTTCTATGACGCTGGCGGCGAAGAGCTCTGGGAGGAGGTCCATCGGCTATGGTAAGGAGACAGTTTATGAGGAAGGAAGGTCTGCGGGTGTTGCGGATAGTTCTGTTGATGGAGGTGGCTGTGGATTATAGGGAAGTGCGTTGTTTTTCAGTTTGTTAGTATTTCCAGTTGACCTTATACGGGAAGAAGTCGAGGTTTGGGAAGAGTTTGTTGAGTGCATACAGAGCGGTATTGGGAGTTTTGGTAAGGGGAGGTCTGCGGTCGATAAGTCGAAGAGTGCACCGTTCGGTGATTCGGTAGGGTTTGTGGCGAGTGGGGTCGGCTGTCAGAAGTATGGGATGGGCGTATGTTATGATCGGGCAGATACAGGCTGTGTAGATTCGGTTAAGTAGTCCGCTGGAGCAACAATCGTTGCTACTTAGAGTTCTAAGATAGCGTATTCGTTTGCGGGCTTGGTTATAGGTTCGTGTGATGTGAGGTCGCCAGGTAAGGTTGCAGTCAAGCGTGACGCCAAGATATTTGCAGACGATGGGCCTACAATCGGTATTACAGTCGATGCCTACGCGGATTGGAGATTTAAAGAAATGATTCATGTTGTGCCCTGTGGAATTGAACAAATTTGGGTCTTGTCCGCGTTTATCCACTAAGAAGAAATAACATCCGCTAAATATGAAATCGCAAGTGGAGTCTGGAATTTCAGTGACAAGGGCTAGCCAGATGTGGATAGCCGGGCCGTTTTTCCAAGAAATTAAATCTTTAGGCTATAGGCCTACTTGTTTTTAACTATAATTGGGTAAACTTAAGTATAATTTCTATTGCAAATAACGCGTAACCGATTATTGCTTTCGTTAGTAGGCGTTACTATTGTCGAATTAAGCCTGACTTTAGTAAACAGTGTTAAATAAAATTTGTGGCTGCTTTAGCGTCTTCGATGTAAAATCAGTTCCACCACGGTGAAGATAGTTTAAGTGTGCGTGAGAAAATTAAATGATCCGAATTGAGCGTGTTACCGAGATATTCTGTTGGTTTGGTTATAACACTTTCAGCCTCAGGCCAAATTTTGTTAACATTTTTAGTGGACCACCGGAATAGTTTTACTAGCAGACCAGTATATTTTTTATTTGAAACTGCTTCAAAATGAATTAGAATGAGATAATATAAGTTAACAAAATTTTTATAACTTCAAGTGCAAGGTTTGGGAATCCTCAATCCAAGCCTGAACGATAGGTCCATATGCATATATATCAATAATAACTGTGAATAAATGTTATAGGCCTACGCAGTGTTTGAAACATGACCACTTCGTGTTTATCAAATTTGACGCATATGGTCCGTGGCGACAAATGCAGTCTGTATCAAGCTGATACACATAGTCCACTGGTAAAACACAAGTGTGCATCAAATTTGTACACACGGCGCTGAAAGTGTTAACTTCAATCTAACACTGAGAATACTTATTAACTACGAAACGTTGAGATACTAAACCATACTGTGGTCTTGACAACAAGATACTGTGGTCTTGACAACAAGATAAAATTGTTTACAAAAGCTCGGCGAAGAGTTGCAGAGAAGCGTTTGCGCCAAGAGGCAGTAATGTATCTTGAATTTGGTCTGGTGGGGGGGGGGGTCCGATCGAATCGGCTTCATAGAAAAGGAAAAAAGATGAGTTAAGACTAATCAATATTAGTTTAAAGTAGCTGAAGAATCGTGCCATAACATCCTGAAATCAATCCTATTAAAGTAGACGGGAATAAAACAATCCAAATACGCTTTATTGAAACACTGTTTACAATATACTTATTGACTGAATTGATTTTCCCATATTTTATATTTTAAACGTTTACACAAACACTGATTAATAAACCTGTTTGTATATTTAAAAAAAAGAGTAGCTACTATATTAGCGTACACAGTTTGAAACAATAATGAAAAACGTAAACATTAAGAGGTTAACAAAACTCCTCGGCCACTCTGTTTGACCGTCTTGGGGGGGGGGGTTTGGTCTCGTTCGTCCCCCCCCCGTAAATACGCCCCTGTCAGGAAGACTGTCTATTGGGTTATCTTACCAAATATATATAAGTTTGCTTTTTTCGTTTCAATATACTACAGGGTGCAGTGCCTCTAACTGGTAGTCATAGGCTCTAATCAGCGTCGCGAAAACACTATATCCCTGATACTTTCGTTGACAGCTGTTGTTTTATTAGTACAAAAGTAACTTCATAAAATAACGTAAAAATCTTCCATCACGCAATTCAAAGCATTGTTTCGTATGAAGACGAAATATAGCTAATGGCGATAAAACTAAAAGTCAGATTAAACAGTTTGCAACGGTATAGCCATACGACTACTGGAAAGGGTATCGAAAAAATATTTCGATATTTTTATTTCGATAAAAAAGAAGATTAGAAATGCCCTTGAGATCCTATACTTCAAAGAAGGGATCCAACCGCACCTCTTCGTTATGGGGGACGGGCATCGATTGTTACGAGTGACTTACAGCCGTCGTGTTGTACAATGGAAACAGAATAATTGACACCAATGAAGTCACTAATTACAGACTTTAGTTAGACACAAACAATACAAGTCAACAAAGACAATCTTACACAATAATTCAAGTTACATCTGTTCAACAATAAATGTCACCTTATTACAGTTTTACATTAATTAACACGATAATTACTTCTCAAAAAACCACAGCAATCACTGCAAACGGCGCTGTAAAATCGCCAGGTGTAACTGAACTGGGCCGCTTCGAAATCCAGTATTTACACCTCCGCCGCCTTGCATTGTAGTGAAATAGCAGGCGTGGATGTCGGTAGGGTAGTCGGGTATTGTTTGGAAGGAGCATTTTGTAATTCTGCCGCGTAGAATGAGATCTAAGTCAGACGTTCAGGGCTTATCCCCTTTGAACAGCAGGTTTAAAACAATATTTAATAGCGTATTTAGATTTTTCCGTAGTAATTTTTTTTTTGTTGCCCGAAAGACGATATGATTATATATTTTAGAGATATAAATTTAAAACGGTTATCGGGGTGAAACGATGTCGATGGGACTGTCTTTTAAAAACTTAAACAATATTTGATATGGTATTTAGATTTGTCAGTAGACATTTTTTTAATTGCACGAAAGACGAATGAAGTGTATATTTTCGAGATATAAACTTAAAACGATTCTCGAGGTGAAACGATATCGATGGGACTGTCTTTTAAAAACAATGTTTCAAAACTGAATTAAAAAAAAAAACTGCTGGAAGAGATGTAAATCATCTATCAGTACCTTTTTCAAACTAATTTCTTCGCAAATTCGATTCGGTAATTCAGAGACTAATTCGGTATCTCGATTACCAGATAAGCCTACAGCAATCTATTTAAGAATATTACTAATATTAACGGTATAGTTGCAGATCATTCTCGAAATTAAAAATTTTTAAATGTTATTCGAGATCGACCGTGACACTGAAGTAGGAGAAAGCAGACATATAGTGGGAAATTCAAGGTTGCACACCACGCAGGCGCACAAACGTCTACTGTCTGTCCTGGCAGTTGATGCTGTGAAATCGCAGAACACAATATTTGTGATACATTTGATTAATAAAGACTATTAACCATGTAAATCCTCTTCGTTTTAGACATCAAGCGTATAGATTCTTTCCAAGTTGTTGATAGTGAAATAGCCGAAGAGAAGGGAAATAAAAAATAATTTTATTATTGTTACAGTTCTCAAAGAGCGCTCGCTCAGAATCTTGAAGCAGTCATTTCGTCGTTTAAAATTCGTATTATTTCTACACGCTAAAGCGCGTAGTAAAACAATGCCGGTTTGATTCACAGTCGGTTACCCACTCATGTCAGCTCACGCATGACTGGGTATTCAAAACGACGTCTGTGTGTGTACGTAATTTCGCACAAAACCGACTGCGTGCGTTTCTAATTGAATATAAATGTTGTTGTTGTTGCTGTTCGCGTGTGTGTTGACTTGATGGAGTTGACGGCGCGTTAACAGAATATTCATGAACCGTCGTTGCGTTGCCAGCGCGTTGCATGAACGGGGCCAGACATCTACCGTGTAGCGCACCTTATTGCTCGAAACGTCGATTGCCAGCCGCTCCCTCGTCATCTCTCTACACGTTGAACATTTTTTTGTGGCCACTTTCGTCTGTACAAAGTGTAACTGTAACAGAACCTGAATAATAATCAGAACGTCCATAATCCCTTCGGCGGAGTGGATCGGTAAGCAAACGAGAGACGGAGGTTCGGTCAGGGCAGCCGGGGGAGTATTCTGGGTCCTGGCCTGGCAGGATGGTGTGCATCTAGGGTGGAGGCGGAGGAGCCTACAGTAGGCCAACGGCTGCACACATGGGCTGAGTTAGTTAGTCTACTGCGATCGGGCACAGAGAGCTCGTCAGCTGAGGTGAAAGCAACTCTCTAGGGGAAAAGCAGCCCGAAATCAAAGTGCTTCGTCCTCCAGGTTTGGAGAGTTTTACAGCAGGCCAGTAATCTGCTTAAGTAAAACAGGAAGGAAATCGGATATCGTCTATCTGTGGCAGTGTTGGGTTACCACCCTACTGGGAAGAGAGATGTCGGTAGACCGAGGAGTAGATAGGTTCCGGAACAGGTCCTAATCCTTGGAGCGATGATGGTGGTGATGATGATGACGTCCATAATCCGGACAGCGTCACAAATAGCAACTACGTTTTTGTTTATCGTACGGCTTGTTGTTCTCAGCAGACCATTCTACGATGAGGAATACCCAACAACTTGGTTGAATCTGAACAGAACAGTCTGTTTTGTTTTTGTGAAGCGCGTCTTTGCCGACGACGATTGCCAGAAGATTACTGATGTCGCTTCTGCAGTAAAAAAAAGGTTTTTTTTTCATATTACCGACGTAATTTTGCACCATGAATGTAAATTGTTAATATATTTTTGTTTATAATCATCAAGATATCACCAACATACGTATTACTTTATAATAAAATCTTTATTAAGTACTCCAATTCTGCGTTTGCTTTAGAAATCCCTAATGTACTTATATTTATCGCAATCGTGTGTTGTTTGAACTCATTTTTCCCACAATTTCACGGAGATTATAAAAATACTTATACTTGAACCTTGTCGTGCTGGCCAGGCCGGGCCGGTTGTGAGTGTGCGTGCGAGAGTAAGGGTCTTCTAATCCCTTAGGTGCCATCCGGTTTGAAACAGCCTTTAGTATATATATCTTCTTTAGAAGATAGAGAAACGTGGAAGCTGGTGCCAACCAGCTTGGAAAGTATTATGAAAGAGATAGTGTGAGGGAGGGAGGGAGAATCTCTTTCAAGCTAAACTGCCGTCTGCATCTTTTACGGCTCCTATTTAAAAAGTCTTTTAATTTCCTTCTGTCTCTGTCAGGGGAATTTTGTTTTTCACTGTTGACCAAAATACTGATACGTGCGAAAACCAAAAGCTAAACCAAGCCAAAACCCTAGTAACTTAGCTAAACCAAGCCAAAACCCCAGTAACGTAGCTAAATCACCAGGGGATTGTCAGTTAACGGAATTTTCCTGTGTTTCTTTGCGCGATTACATTATCTTCTAGCGATTAATTTAATCGCATGTATAGAGCGAAGAGCTCCTTTGTTCATTCGCGGTCTTACTGTGGGTAGACAGTGGCTCGTATAATCCGCCGCGACTGGCATATAATTACGGCAGTGTCTGAGCGCTTTGATGTGCGTACGTGTAATATCGTTTCTGTTGCCAACATGTTGACAACTGACGGTTTGATATCCGTACAGAGGCACTCGTGTGTGAAACCTATGTACAATATGGTAAGCGTGCCTCCTCAGTGGACGAATTTCCAACCTCCGTTTACCATACTATCTGAACGTTTGTGTGTGTATGAAAAGTAATACATCTCTGTCATAATTTAAATACACATGTACTGTAGTTTATTATTATTACTATTATTATTATTATTATTAGTGATATAATCGTTTTATTATAATTGTTATTTTTATCATCATCATGATCATCTTCACATCACGGCATAGACAAGGTCCTGGTGCTGCCTGTTCCGCATTCAAAGGTCCTCCAACAATCTCGTCCTTGGTCTACCCACACATTTGTGTTCTACATGTTTATATTTCCAGACTTGTTTAACCAGTCTTGGATCTGACATTCGTTCTAAGTTTTCTTTCCACCGTTGTTTATAATCTTTTAGTCTTTCATTCAAGTTGAAAACTTGTAGTTTTTCTCTTATGGCCGCCGTTGTTAATAAATTTATAATCTTCGACTCAAGTTGAAAATTTGTAATATTTCTCTTATGACTTCATTCTTTACATGATCAAGTTTAGAACACCTTTTAACTCCTGTAAGAACCCCATTTCCGACACTTGTATTTGACTTTTTTTTTTCTTCATAATTCACACCCATAGGACAGTACAGGGACCGCCATAACTTTGTAAAACTTTAATTTTATATCTCCACATACCTTCTTTCTAAAAACACGATTTATTGTCTGGAAAGATGGTATGTCTTAATCAATATCATAATTCTTATTATAGACTATATCATTTCCCAAATAGCTAAAATGGCTTACCTGTTCTACAATTTGATCATTAATTATTATTTTTGTTCTTATTGGTTCCTTGCCTCGAAATGCCATTACCTTTGCCATTACGAAGTGGAGATTTTCATATTGTATTTTTTACAAATCTAATGAAGCTTAAACACAGGTTTTTGTTAAACAGATTCTGTATTTTGAATCATAAGCAAGTCACAACAATATTATGATTATGGTTATTATTATTCTTATTATTGCTGATAATAATTAATATTATTCCATATTGCTGTTAGGCGTACACTCCGTGTAAATTCGGTTTGCGATTTGGGTGTAAACTTTGCAACCAGATTACTTTTCACCACCTAAGCAGACACAATAACTTCGAAAGCAAGGAGGAAGTTAGGACTGGTTCTGTGGATGAGTTGTCATTTCCAGTCAGCTAATACCACCATGCGGCTATACCAAATCATTGTTCGATCGATTCTGGAGTACTGTACTGCGATTTTAGGATAGATAAGGGACGACACGGATCAGAAGATTGATGCAATCCAAAAAGAAGTTTTTTTTCTTCTCTACAATATCGTGGCATCAGTCAGTGTTTTTCTTCGTATGAGGCTAACATCCGGTGATTCAACACGTACAGTTGTATCTATGGAAAACATTTTATTGCAATACGTTACTTAAGTTTGGTCGGCTTTCGAGCGTTACGTCATCCTCAGACCGAACAAAATACCCAACTAGTGAACTGCAGGCCTATTTATTTTTTTAGATAAAGCATTTACAGCAACAAATACAACCTCCGTGTAAATTCGGTTTGCGATTGAATGTAAACTTTGCCACCAAATTACATTTCACTACCTAAGTAGACACAATTCTTAATGTACGTAATATTAACTTTTCGTCTAATAACAATTTTAATTTAACTGGTGAGTGGAGAAAGGTAATAACTACACATTTTTGATAAATTAAACTGAGACAGCCAATTTGTCATGAATAACAGGCGCAAAGAGTGGGTCGAAAAAAAATGTTACTAATTACCTCCAACCAGTCAAAACCTCCTGGTTCCTTAATGTTGAGTGAAAGAAGGGAATAGTCCCCTTTTTACTTCCATGTTCCATAAGCAAATGGAAGTATGGTGATGGCGAAAAAAATCGTGTTCGAGATATGGGCTGGTTCTGATTGTACTACCCTCAAAACATGAAGAAAAGTCATTTTCCGAAAAGTGTCTGTGTGTAGAATTTTTTCTATGGCGAACGATAACTGCCGCAAATACGAACGGAATCAAATAATTTTTTGCATGTGTGCCTGAGTTGTAGAGGACTCAAGGTCTGTTGATTCTGGTGAAGATCGGTTAAGGGGAAAGAGTAGTTTACCTGCAACATTTTACGTTTTAACAAGAGTAAAGTAGTTAATTTTGACAAGTAAAGTATCCTGAAAAGAAGGTCATGATAATCCACTGTAGAAAGGTAGATGAAATATCTATAAATAAAAAGGCTAGTTGAAGAGGTTTTGTCAGAATAATTTTTTGCATAGGCGTTGTAACTATAGAAACCGTTATAACCTAGGCAGAATAATAAAATATTTTTTCTGTAAAAAGTAATCTGAGGAGTGTTATTAACTTTTTTCACGTTTTACATACATTAAAAAAAATATCTATTGTTATGACGGTCTAGTGATCGAAAATGGTACAGTGGAAAACAAAATACAATACACCAGTGAAGTGACTAATCACCAGCTTTAATTATCACAATTAAACAGTTTGTAATCAACAAAATAATCTCTTACAACAAATCAAATAAAAATTGTTCCCACGCAATAATAATGTCAACGAGTATAAAACACAATTGTTTAACACAATAAATCTTCACTTTGACAAACATTCGATCCGCGCTAACAAAAATCGCTCACGTAACTAAACTGACAATGCCAGACCCTCTGCTTTTATAGGTCGAGCAGAGTTCTAGAATTAACGTTCCATCCTTAATTTGCACACCACTTAATGCTGACGCTAATGCGTATCTCATGTGGCCTCTTGACGAGTCTAGAACAAATTTGAACGCGGCCTTAACTTGGCAACACCTGCCACAATGGTCGATGGGAAGAGTGGAGAATGTTCTGTTGTTCGGCAGCTTCTCGTAACGATGTGTGTGTGTGTGTGTGTGTGTGTGTGTGTGTGTGTGTGTGTGTGTGTGTGTGTGTGTGTGTGTGTGTGTGTGTGTTCATATATATAAGTAAAAAAGATTGGGAAGTAAATAAAATAAATTTATTATCAGTAAGTGGAAAAAGGGAAATAAAATAAAACATACAGAGCATACAATCAATAGAGCGTGATGAATAGTTTGGTATAAAGGTACATGCTTTAAACAATTTTGAACATTTTCTCTACTAACATTTAAATCAAACCAATAGGAAAAGCTGTAGAATGTTTCTTCTGTTTCCTGAAAAGTAGGATTCCACGTAGTTATTCTTTTCTTCTACTCACAGGTTCAATTATTCAATCGCTAATCTTTCTTCGCAGCTTTGGAATACCCAGATCTTCCTCCAGATCCTCCGAAGCAGAGTTTTTCTTCTCTGCTAGATCGGTTCGTTGTTGTCGTCTTTGCCCGTTATACCGGACTAAAGCTAGCTTTGGGACTTCAGGAAAATTTGGCCACCGACTCCTTGTGTCCTGCTACACCGTCAATATAGACATGCCCGTTGGACAGTTAACAAAACCATGTCCGGTTTCCGTTAGAGCGCGTTAATGCCCGTGGCCGATGTCCACGAGCAAAGGCGTCAGCGAATTGCTTACACGTGTAGACTACCACTATAGCTTGGCCTGTTTATAGAACTAAGCAGAATATTTATAGATTTGAGTACTTCATACGATTTCCGGTCAACGGGCGCTCCTTTTGTTTTACTACGTGCGAAACGCGTTACGGTTGGAGACACATTTATGTTATATGACTGTGTATCCTTCTCTTCTCCCTGTTCTCCTCTTTCAACCGAATTCCGTCATGGATCCGAAAATATCCGCCATAACACTGGATTTAATAAAATCGCAACTCTGACATTCGCGTCAATTACATCAACATTTGTTTTTAATTAAAACTACAATTGTGATAGTGATACAGTAAATGTACTCGCCCACGATGCCTTGGTTTAATAAAACAATACAATGTTGAAACAAATTTTGTGTTTGAAAGCCGATAAACCGTATCACCCGTTTAGAAATAAATTAAATGTCATTTTCCATTAAGCTCTAATGTTAGACGTATTCGTAAACTTTCGTGGCGTTCCATTGTAAAATAAGAGCGAGCGTCTTAGGATTTTTTGAGACACTTTGGGGGGGGGGGGACATTCGAATGTTTCAGATTCAACCGAGATTTGGCCTGGTGTCTGAACTCATACTTGTTCATACAACACGGCTTGTTCAGAGAATCTTCTTCATATTTACAATAAAATAATTGAGTGTGGAGGGAGGGTCGTATTGTCAGTCTGTTATTATTAAGTTAGTAGCATATTATTGAATCAAATATAATGTAGTATTTGATGTTCATTAGTCTTCCTTCAGGTACTCTAGTGTATTGTTTTTTTTATAATTTTTGTATACGCCTATGTGTAATGGCTTTCTAATATGTCAGTTTTCTTCGCCCTTTGTTACTGATCTTATATCAAACGTGACATTAAAATCATCTATTGTATGTGCTAGTAACACATACAATATTGGTTTTGTAATATTAGTAGGCCAATAATAAATACAGTGGAAAACGTTCAATCCGAAACGCCATTTTTTTCGTATTGACCGAATCTCGTGTTAAACGGTCACAAAAGTGAAGCAACATGAGATAAATGAACAAATACTGTATAGATTACTTACTGTGTTGTGTAGTAAAATAAAGCAATAAAGATTATACAGAGAGTATTTACGTATAAACGTTGTATTTATCCTCCTGAATAATTTCTGGTTAACGTTTCTTCAAATTTAGTGTACACGCACTGTAGCTATTCTGTACTTAATCTTACCATTTAGGTTTTCTTGTGAAGTAATGTAGTATTTCTTTTTATAGTTCCTATGGTGATAATAGTTCGATTGTTTCTAAAATAGTCCGTTATTTTCTTTTGCACACAATCCTGAACTACTTTATTTTCAACAAATTGTTCCAAATTATCAATGTGGTCAAATATTGTACCTTTCGCGTTGGCTTCTAAATATCGACGAACGTTCCCAGCAATGAAACAATATACGCAGCGGTAAGAACTCGTAAATTTTCACTCTCTTTTTCGTGTCAAGTTCTTCGGCAGCCTCATCGCTTTCACAGTTTTTAACATTCTCTGTTTTGGGGTATGCATGTGTGGATTTATTTATTATAAAGCTATTCAGCAACAATATTATTATAACAGATTTTTTCGGTTTAACTGATATTTTGTAGGTAAAATGTCCGTGTTAACCGATATATATTGTGTTAACCGTTTTCGTGTTAAACGTTTTCCACTGTAATTAATTTTATTTTGACAATTATGGAAAGGGATTAGAATGCTGCAAATTTATGAGCTTCTACTAGATAAATATGTACCTATTTCGTATGACATTACAACTCATGAATAGGGTCGAAGGACGCGTTTTAGACTCTTTATCAGGCCAAAATGTCGTTAAGAATACCATAGTAATCAAAACACGAAACACTGAGTACACGACAAAAACGTAAATAATGCCCAGAACCCACGATAAATGGGTGTTACGTATCGAGGAGGAAATCCACAGCGTATTGCTGTAACAAATGTCACTTCTCAATTGAACGGAAGATTATCGTTTCGGACATGAGGTGTATGTGTAAAATGTCCTCTGATTTCATATTCTTCCAGTGCATCATTATATCGGGCTATGTTGAAACATTGTAGAGGTTTCAACTTATCCGAAAAACTGATGCAATTATAATTAGAGATATTAAACGAATGAAATGTTATTATTTGAATCGCATTTAGGCAATTTATGTCAAAATTAATAATAACTTTGAAACTGCGTTGCGTTCGAATTCACAATAAAACAGTAAGAAACGCTCCGACATACGTAAAGTTATCAATGACTTTGCAGAGAGCTGCTTAGTAGACAGGTTCTGTAAACGCTTACGTAAGTTTTGTTAAAACTTCAGCGCAAACTGTGTCAGTAATTAATCGAACCTTGCTAAGCCTTACCCAGTTTGTTAATCCGCTGTCCTGTTAAGAATTCTATACAACGGAATTTCTATATCACAAAATTCATATCACACATTTCTATATACAAAGGAATTGCCAGTTATTATATCATAAAAGGCAATCATTAGAGTTATTTCTAAGAAACGTAAGTTTGACTGATAAGGAAATGGAAACATCTGGTGCACCCTGGTACTGAGTTATCACAAGACAGATATTTCAATACGCTGTTGTTTGCTGTCGACTTGCTTGTATTTCAAAATACAGATCTGATTGCAAAAATCTGTTTTTAATCTTCATCAGATTTCCAAACAGTACAATATGAAAATCTCCACAATAAAAACAAAGGTAATGGCATTTCAAGGCAAGGAACCGATAAGAATAATGAGTAGTGATCGAATTCTAGAACAGGTGAGCCACTTTAATTGTTTGGGAAATGATATTGGCGGTGATAGAAATTATGAAAATTATGTTAAGTTACGCAAGTTTTAGATGCTCTATGGGACAATCAACCGTATTTTCAGAAACAAGGCACGTCGAGATACAGAATTAAAGTTCTACAAAGTTATGGCAGTTCCTGTACTCTCCTATGGGTGTGACGTATGGGCAACAATCAAGAAACAAGTCAGTAAAATACAGACCTCGGAAATGGGATTCTTAAGAGAAGTTAAAAGGTGTTCTAATCTAAACTTGAACCTATAAAGAAAGAGTCCATACGAGAAGAGTTACAAGTTTTTAACTTGAATCAAAAATTGAAAGGTTACAAACAACGGTGGAAAGAACACATAGAAAGAATGTCAGATTCCAGACTGGTCAAGCAAGTCTGGAAGTACAAACCTATAGGACACAGGTGTGTGGGTAGACCCAGGCTGGAGCATCTTTGAAGGCGGAACAGGTAGCACCTTGCCTCTGCCGTTTTATGAAGATGATGATGATGACGTAAGTTTGAACACTTTTTGACCACTTTTTCAAAATTCTTCTCTTAAGGCATCTGTATGTTTTTGAAGTTCTTAGGCTGTTTTATATTAGAAGTGATAATAAATATAAACTTGAAGGTGAAGACTGTGATCTACGAAATAACCATACCGTTGTTGTCCCGCCGTCAAAGTTAACTGCTCATCACCAATTTTATAGTAGTAGTGCTCCACGCGTCTTTTATTTGCTAATATCATATGTCACTATTGGGGATACTCTAGGCAAATTTATGAAATATCTGAAAACATGGTAGCTTGGAGTTTCAAATATTGAAGAAATTTTAAAAATAGTGAATCAAAAATTAGTTAATAAAAATTATATCGTAATTTTGTTATTTGTGGAATTATATTATTATTATTTTTTACATCGGTTTATAGCCTCTGTCGTCGCTGTCCGATTTCCAGACTTTCTCTCCAATATTTTTTGTCCTGACAATGTTCTTGTGTCACATTCCTCTCACTTAGAGCTTTCTGGATACTCTCTCCTCATGATCGTCTGGGTCTTCCCCTATTCCACTTCTCCGGGGGTAACCATCCCATTATCCTTTTTGGCAACCTTTATCCTCCCATCCGTTCAACATGTCGTAACCAAATTAACTGTCTTCTTTCTATTTCGTCTACTACTGAATGTTTCACATTTATAATTTCTCTAATCTGTTCATTTCTTATTTTCTCTCGCCTGGATATTCTGCATGATCTCCTTAGTGCATCCATCTCTACAGCTAGTATTTTCCTTTTGTCCGCTTCTGTCATTCTCCAACTCTCAGCACCATACAACAGAATACTCTTTACGATAGTATTGTGTATCTGTACTTTCCTTCCTCTAGTTATCTGGTCATGCCACCATATACTATTTAGCCTTTTCACAGCCCTCCATCCCATGCCTATTCTCTCCTTTATTTCATCTGTATCTCTGCCATCCTGATTATCTGTAATCCTAAATACTTATATGCCTGACAATTTTCAATTTCTTCATTATTTTCCAATTGCAAGTTGGTTTCAGTACCTCCCACGTACCTTCCACGCTTGGTTTTTTTCTAGATTTATTGACAGTCCCCAGCTCTCGTTTCCTTTTTGATCTTCCGAGTCATATACTCCAAGTCCTCTTATTTTGTTTTATTGTTCGTATCCTCTTTTCGATCTTAGCTCTGCCAACAAACCCTACTCTCACGTCCTTGAAGACAATAGTTACGTGGTTCCCGGGTGCATGGCGTGCAGTGGGTTTACGTTATCTAGCAGATGGGAGAGGGTGAAGAGCGAGTTTCCGGCGCTCTCTAAATATCTGAAATATATCGGGTAAGGGAATAAACTCTAACAGAAAATTCTAGTCCTCCAGGTTGGGAGTTGGAGCAATGTGCTTGCGACTCATTCTCCGTAAAAAATCCCAAGTGCAAAAAACTCCAGATAGAAGCCTCGGATTAAGGATGGATTTAATGGTGAACGACATAGGCTACGAAAAAGGACATTGAAAATGGCAACGTGGAATGTACAGGGAATTCAAACCAAATTAATCGACGTAATTAAGGAAATTAAAAAAATGGACATCGACATCATCACTCTAACAGAAACCAAGAAAAAAGGCCCAGGTATTGAAGAAATCTCCGATTATATTCACATATATAGTGGAATGCCAAAAGAAGAACGGGCAAAAAGGGGTGTCTCAGTATTTGTAAAAAGAAAGTATTTTATTATATTATATTGTACCTTATTATATTATATTGTGTTTCTTTAATGCATCTTGCTGGATTTGTGTTTTTAATTTTAATAATATTTTCTTTGTATATGAAGAAATGTATTTGATTTGTTTCTGTGATGAAGTAAGCGGTCCTAGTTATGTTTACTTATGTGAGGGAAGCCCCAACACGATCATTTCTAGGGGGCCCCTATTTTGTTTCATTACTGTATTGTGTTTATATAATATTGATTTCTAATATCGTGGTGAACGAAATATTAAAACGAAAGTTGGGACAAGTAACAAGAAACAAGTTGGGAGGCAGTATACGATTTTTCAGATTCACAAGCTACATTAATGTTTGTACACATAGTGACGAATAGGGCGTGTGGTGTGTGCAGGGTAGAATCGGAGGAGAGGCGTTTGGTTGACGTGACGGCATTGGCGGTGCGAACAGAATATTCATGAGCCCGAGCCCAACGCTCCGATATATGCGACGGGTGTACTGAACGATGCAGCAGTGAAGTACTGAACTGTATTGAAGCGAACCGTATCAGTCTCGTCTCTTTGCTGTTTTCTTCAGTATATTCCTTCCGTACTATACTCTGCGAAAGTCTCTAGACGTGACGCGTTGATTCTCGTTGTACTCGATCCATTCCTTCGACTTTTGATGCTTTGAATTCTACCATTCCGTCATTCCTCTCCACCGCAAAAACAACTGTCTCTCTGAAGTTCCTAAATTTAACAAATTTAAATGCCTCTTTTATTCTTTTTTATTATTTTCCGGCTTTACAATGTTTACACATTTTTCGGAACCAAAGATTACAGAATTTAATGAATTCTCATCCTCCACTGCTGTCGTCTATCCAAAGATCTTCTTCAATTTTTCTTTCCCTCAGTATAGTCTGAATTTCTTATCCAGATGATAGGTGGTCTTTCTCTTTTCCTTCTTCCTGGTGAGGTCCATTCCATAACTCTCATTGGCAACCTTTTCTGTCACATTCATTTTATATGTCCATACCATTGTAATTTTTTGTTTGAATAAAATCAGCAATTGAATTTTCCACATTCATTCTGTCCTTAATAATTTCATTTCTAATTTTCTCACGTCTGAATACTCTTCCCAAACGTCTCCAAAAGTCCATCTCTGTTCTCATTAATTTTGTTCTTGTGTGTTTATTGGTAGTACAAACGTCTGAGCCGTAAGTCGTGTTACTTCTAACAATGGTTATAAATATTTTAGTTTTAGTTTCTGCTGTAATTTGCTTATCTCACAGGATTCCATTTAATGTAGAGATAGCCATATTTCCAAAATTAATTCTTGATTTTTATTTATTTGTCTTGCTTCTAATTGGCCGTAATTTTCACCCCTAAATACTTGTATTTCTCAGTACATGAAATCTTTCCCATGCCTTCTTCCAGTATCAAGTCTTGCTGAATGTCACCTATTGCCATGTATTTTGTTTTATTCATATTTACCTTTAGTCCCGATGTATGATATTCCTGTATCAGTTTCCTAGCCATTTACTCTAAGTCTTCAAAATCTTGAGTCAGAAGTAACTGGTCATCAGCAATCTGGAATGAATATACTATATCACCATCAAGAGGAATTCCCATGTTCCTCCACTTTTTTCCAGTTCTTACTGCTTTCTCCGTATAAAACTTAAAAAGCGTGGGTAATAGAGAACATCCCTGATAAACCTTTGATGACTTGAAACTCTGGTGACAAATTCATTCCTACTTTTATTCTCGATATAGAATTTGAGAAATTTTTTATTGCTTTTATGATAATGGGGTTGATACTAGTTGATCTTAAAACTGTCCACAGATTGGCTAACGGTACACTGGCTGTTTTATTCTTTACCTCCCTTCATTTTCTCACCCAGTTCTCTCTGCCTCATCTTCGTGGCGTTTCCGAGTCTTCATTTTCCCTTTGCCTGTCATACACCTGTGCTGTCTTCCTTGATATCCTTTCTTCGTGTCTTTTATTCATCCATTTGCACCGTATTTCCCTTTCTCTCGCTTCTACCTCCCTGTTCATTTTCACGCACCTCGACATGTTTACGTCGGGCTGAGCTGTTGTAGCTGGGGAAGCGCTGGATACCAAATCCGTATAACGTGTCGCGACGGACTCTTTTCCACCGAACCCTCTAATGGGTCCTTTTCGTAGTTGAGAAACGTAGGCGTGCCACGTGAGAAAAAATTTCTTATTGATACTTAATTGTGTGTGTGTGTGTGTGTGTGTGTGTGTGTGTGTGTGTGTGTGTGTGTGTGTGTGTGTGTGTGTGTGTGTGTGTGTGTGTGTGTGTGTGTGTGTGTAAAGTAGGTACGTAATGGGTAAATGGTAAACTATGCTTGTGCATATATCATTAAGAGTCTACTAAGATCAACTATAAACGTGAAAAACTGCCTTTAGGCGTTTTGAAAACCCTTTACACGTAATAGAGTCTACATCGTCATTAAAGCTTTACATGTAACAGATGCTCTTTATTTCGTTAAGAGTCTAGTATCATCAATTATACAAGTGATGAAACACCGCTTTCAGGCGTTTTGAAAACGCTTTACGTGTAAAAGTTTTTCATATTTTTTCTACTCCAAATTTTATAGCTTTTCGAAATACACGACGAAAATATAACTGTAGATTTTCATCAGACCAGGGTTTAGTGGGCCTTAAACTACTAAATATCGTCAGAAAGTAGGATTTGTTCTTCATATTGTGTATAACAATAGGACTTTCTTCAAATATCATTATGTAGCACAGTTCTTCTTGCTTTAGATATAGGTCTACTTTTTTTTAACGTTACATCAGAAATAAGCGATCGGTATTTGTTTTAAATCCAGTAAAACTTTTTTAGCTGACAAATTCAAGTAAAAATTATCTTTGTTAAGTTACCGCTTGCCAGTAATTGACCACCACTGGTCTAGGGTATCCTATTTACGTCTACACGATTTAAGACAGTATATACGTTAAAAAAGTTCTGACACTAATGCTGTAACATTAGTGCTGCTGTTCTGACGGGGGGAGGGCTGCCAAAACGTAATCAGCTGTAACTCCGCTGCTGTTCATAATTCTCGCGCATGCGTATGCGTGTGCGTGTGTATTTAAAAAGATTTAACTAAATTTAATGTTCTTGTTTACCGTGTGTTTTCAGATATTTCCTGGTTATTATCACTTCGAACACAAACGGTTAGCGAAGAGATCGTTGGAACCAAGCGACGAACACCACAGCAACCTTCTGTCCGAACCTAACGTAAGTACTGCATTATTGTACGTAATTCTAATGAGGGTTGAAACCCTACCCTTGTTTCGGAGAAATATCTGGATGGTCGTAAGAAATTATTTTAATGAAGAAATTTGTGTTAGTGGTTGAAATCACAATCAGAATAATCACAGTTGCACACCACTATATAAAAATTATCCCGATTAGCGCTTTCAAGCCTCACAGCCCATCGTCAATAGCTATTCCGATCTGACGATGGGCTGTGAGGCTTGAAAGCGGTAATCGGGATAATTTTTATATAGTGGTGTGCAACTGTGATCATTCTGATTGAAATTATTTTAACTTAACTATTACTGTATGTCCGTCATAACATTATAAAGCTTTCACGGCCGGAGTCAGTTTCAGTAAAATTGTTGGGCTGGAGGAGGCGAACTGAATATGGCTGCCGCAGCTGCAGTCGAAACGTCTGGATTTACAAGTGGCCCACGCCCCAACAGCCCGGAAAAGGATTTTACTGAAATACTATATGTTAATAACTTGACGTGTCTAAGCACGTAAACTGTATTGAAATACGTATAATTGTTTGCATGTATTTTATTTATTTATTTTTTTATGATGAATGTGAATCCTGAAAGATAATAGTCGATAGCGTGATATTGTAACAACATTGTGATAGCGTGATTATAGGGTCACAACGTTTGCTGACTAAACTGGATCTGAAAATTTTCTGGTGGGCATAAAAAAAGTCTATTACCACTCATTATGCGATTTTCAATCTCATTGCTGATTTTGTTCTTATTTGTTTATGGCAACCAACACCCCTTGGAAATATTTAAATAGGGGTACAGGCACTTTTTATATGAATGTAGGGGTACAGGCACCCAAATATTTAAATTCCCGTACCCCTTGGAAAATATGCCATCCTACATCGAGATTTTCAATTCTCCTCCTTCCCTCTACACTTGATACTTTCATATATTTTGTCTTTCCTTTCTTTTCTTTGGTATAGAGTCCTACTTTCTGTACTTCCAGTTCTTCCAGATACCTTTCCGTTTCCAATCCTTCAACGATACCTTTTAAGGTGTTTAAACTTCTGGTCACCAGCACCACATCATCTGCATATGCACCGATCTGACTCATTCGCTGAAATATGTGTCCCCTCAGTCGCAACTTTCCTACTGCATACTGGAGAGCTAAATTGAATAATGTTACCGATAATGCATCGCCTTGTTTAACCACAGAAGTTATTGTGAATTTCTTACTCTTTTCTCTTCCTAGAGATACTTTTCTTCCTTTGGTTCCATCCATTGTAATCTCAACCATTCTTACAATTTTCTGAGAAATTCCGAGTGCTTCAAGTACCTTTAATAGCCTGGGTCTGTTTATTCTGTCGAAAGCTTGTTTACAGTCGACTTTATATAAATATACAATGTTTAATATCTTCCTTATATCTTCATTGGGTACTGTCAGAATAAAGATTGTGCCGTTGATGATAGGGCCTATGTACTAAGATATGTTAAATGCGCAAGTGACTTCTGTTTATTTAGGCCTATTTACAGTTAACTACTGCCTTTTTTAGTTTTACAGTAGGCTTACTACTTGCCTAAAATTGATCGCATTTTAATATATTTTATTTCAAATTTTCAATTCTGATTAAATCAGTCGGTTGGTCTTGCGGTCCGTAAACGTGATGACAAACTGCTCAAGCTTCTTCACAGCGTAAATTTGCTGTCGACAAACGAGGGTGTGTGAAAATAATTATGAGACGGTCGGCTTCCCTGGAGAGGGTCAGGAATTGTAATATCTCAGCTAGTTAGGGATACATATTGCACAGCACGTTGCAAGGTGATAAAACACGTTCACCGCGGTTGAGGGTGAGAAGACGGAACACAATACGCTTTTAATGGCCTTCTACTGTGTGTGCAGTCCTCTCTTATTATGTCTTCCTTGGTTATTGGTCCGAACTGAAGAAGAATAGCAGACAAATGAAACGACGAGCTTGTGGGAGTAAGTGAAATTTACAAAAAAATAAGATTTATTCATTGTGTGTTCTATGTCAAACCACAAATTTTACTTCGTTTAAGGGACTTGATTTTCGTAAATCTTAACTTACCTGCCTGTGTTTGTTTGTACATGCTTACGTATATGTTGTTTTTCAAGAATAGATTACTTCAGCTAGTATATTTTAATCTTAGTCAGTATATATAAAAAACTGACTCACATTTTTCACAACAGACTGTATCGTCAGAGGTTTCGATGTGAATTGAAATTTCAGTAATTCATATTGAAATCTTTGATGATTACAGATTGTTGTGTGAAACGCGCGTCAGGTTTATTTATATATATACTGATTAAGATTAAAATATACTAGCTGAAATAATCTATTGTTCAAAAATAACATTAAAATATACGATTTCCTCCTCATCCTACTGGCATAGACAAGAAAATGACTGCGCTTCCCTCAGACATCTCTTCCTGGGTCTGCCCACAGGTAAATTTAAGCCACAGGTCTGTCCTACAGGCTTATACGTCCATTCTTGTTTGCCAGTCTTGGTTCTGACGTTCTTACTAAGTGTCTTTTCCATTTTATAACTCTTTTAATATATCATTCCAGTTAAAATTTGTAATTCCTCTTCATACATTCATTCTTTATGTGGTAGAGTTTATTGCCACTCTACTCCTCAAAAGAATGTAATTTCTGAGGCCTGTATTTCACTTCCTTGTTTTTAGCTGTCGTTCCATAATTTTCTCCCGTAAGACACTTCACGGACCGCCAAAACTTGTAAGGATTTAATTTTTCCCACCGACGTATCGTGTTTCTAAAAATACGACTAGTTCCTTCCCAGATCGTATGAAACTTTCGTAACGTCTATACTATACATGTTATCGTAGACAATATCATTAACCAAATTGTTACAATAGCTCCCTGGGTCTATGTTTTTATAATTCATTCTTAGTTTTATTCTTACTGGTTCTTTGCCAATACTTTTCATTTTAGAGTAGACTTTTAGTTTTACTTATTTAATTCTTAGGACACTTTAACAATGTCATTCGTCTTCTTGCTTCTCAGTATACTGTACTATGAGTGTTAACGTTGTCCCTGATATTGTTGAGATAATTGCACTTATTCATGTGTTCCAGTCCAAAACTGACCCCGGTTCCCCTTATAATACACACGTCGGAGATTGTAGACTGATGTAGATTCTATCCATTCGTTCATCCGCTGCCCATGCAGTAAGTTGCGAGGCAGTCGTATATAATACTGCTGCAACAGTTGCTGTTCTCGAGTGTTCTGCTATCAAGCGTTTCTGTGCCTAAAGTCTGACCAGTTTCTTGTTTGAACTTTCTACTCTGAATTTTTTTAAAGTTTCTTCTGTAAAGGTTTTTGTTGACGAATAGTTCAGTGTGATAAAATGAAATACGTGTACAGGTGTTAAAACGATTTAATTCCCTTTTGCTAAGTCTCTACTTTCTCATTTTAAAGCAGTGGTACCCAAACTTTTCAGTCCGAGGACCCACCCAAATAATTTAAAAATTCACGGTCCCCGTATGCGTTCTGAAATAAAACAAACAGTAAATATGATAGAAACTCTTATATTTTAATTAAAATGTATTAAAATCAAAATTCTGTTAACTTTTAAAATTATAATATTGATGATATCAAACATAGTTTAATGTCAACAGTGAAGCTGCTTTTGCATAATTAGCTCTTTAATATTGGGTTTAATGTCTGATAATTTAAATATTAAGTAACTCTCGACATCAAGTTTATTTCTTAACTTTGACTGTAAATACGTGAGCAGGGAAACTGCGGTTTCACACAAATAAGTAGAGGAAAACACAGTTAAACACTTCAAAGCTCTTTTCCCAAGTTCAGGATAGTCAGTAATTACATATAACCAGAAGTCAGCTAGCTGTAATTTCTAATACTGTAATTTTAAATGAACTGTCAGTTTGAAAGTTCTGCCAATGAAACTTCTTCTTGTACTGTAAGAGAAAGGTCTAGTCTGTTCGGCGGACAAACAGATCTGCTACACGACATGATTTAAAGATATTATTAAAGCCATTCGTTTGAAATTACTTTTACAATTAAAATTAGTTTTAACCAAAAAAAAAAATACTGGATTCTTCTACTAATTGTTTTAAGATTCTAAAATTTAAATTTAGATTTTAGAGCATAAAAATCGGATAAAATTGCGGTATATTCTATTTTTTTCTTAAAAGTGTCTGCGGACCCCCTGAAACATTGTCGCGGACCCCACTTTGGGAACCACTGTTTCAAAGTAAAGTAAAGTAAAGCTAAAGCTCTAATTTCAGAGCACACGGAATCTACTGAAACTTTCCTCGTCGCATTGGATATTTTTGTATTCTTTTGTTCATGAATCTAATTAAATACTGATTTTTGTAAAAAACAGATCTTTATCTTGAATACCAAGCAAGTTGTTTGAATACGGAAGAACATTCAGATGTATGTTTCGTGATATTCCAAACTAGGGTTTATCAAATATTTCCTTTTTCTCACTAAATCGTCAATATAAATGGTACAAAGGTTAGATGGTGTAAATTTGTCGAAACCTCGATAAAGAAGTGTTGGTCAGAATTCTGTGTTATAACGTCTTTTGTCATGCGCTGTAGCTGTACCGACAAGTTTTTTTTTAATACAGTGATAACAAACGCAACCGTAGCTCGGTCGTCCGAAACGATTAAATTAAAAAAATTGTCCGTACTAATTGGGTATACCGCACGAATCGTCCGTTAGATGGGAATTTCTCGCAAAATTAATGGTAATTAATTAAAGGCGTAATAAATAATTCGTCTCGAAGAAGAAACTTTCAAGTGACAGTGTAGAAAAAAATCTTTTTTTTCTGTAGCAACAGAAAGACAAATTACAGAAATTTGCATCCTTGATAAATGCCACTTAGTCGGAAGGTGGGGGGGGGGGGGCGTTTAGTAACGTCGCGCCCCCATCGTCGTCGTCGTGACTAAGCGCTGCCAGAGTCATTTGTCACCGCCGCTGCCTGCCTGCCGTCTGATGAATACACGGTTATTAACTGTAGACTTAATCTAATTACAGGTTATGCTTAAGTACCGGCGGTGGAAGCCGTGCCGAGCTCGTTAAAACTTTATATACAACTGCCGTTAGCTAACGGGGGTTAGAGGGAGACAGACAGTCGCGGTGAATCATTAAACATATGTTTACAGAGTGATAAAGATCAAAGGCGGCATGAGAGACCGAGACCGGTTGCGCCTTTAAACTTGATAACATCGATCAAAAGCAAGAACATAAGAGAGAAGAGCGACGTTCGAGCTACGTCTGCCGAACTCTGTCGCAATTATTCCACTCAGTGATCTCTCTTCAGTACGTGACTCTGTTGTTGCGACACGTTACACACGTTTAACTAACAAAAGTCGAAATTGGTGGCAGTCAGTGTGCGCCTGTTGGTGCAGGAGGTTCGCTGCGTAGTGTGATCACCGACAACGCTAATACGAGCGCGCATTGCTTGGAACCGTTTGGAAGCATCTCTCTTGAATCAACAGCGTGAAGTAGAAACGTGATAGCAGCCTTTCTTGGTCGCTGAGCTGCGCCGACCCAGCGAATGAATTACCTCCACTTCAAAGCATAGCTAAGTTGTCTAGAGAGGAGAGAAGGAAGACAACGCGATAACAGTTCACCGTCTCACTCATGTACTACTTCTGTCTCCGTCATACACATGCTTGTAATGTTATCACCAGCTTTGTTGCAGCCGATGCTCGCACTATGAAACACTGTTCAAGACTGTTGTGCGCATGTGCGAAATTACTGAAAATTTTGTAAAGCCTTGCAACGAGGTGTTTGTACACGGCTCATCTCTAATTCAGTGTTCAATTTCTGTTGGCAGGTCTATACCTCGGGCCGTATCCCTTTCCTTACATTTCCCCTATTTAGCAGCAACAGTGTTGTCCATCATTAGTTTCACAGTTCGCGCGTGCCGCCGGTGGTTGCTTAAGCGGCCTAAACACTATCAATTTGGTGTGTCACTATGATGTGTCCATACAAACTGATGTGACGCTTTGCCTACACTGGGTCACATCGGCGTGCCGTTAGTTACTATGTTATATAATTATATTATATACTATGTTTTATATTTTTTAGTTATTTTTTATTGGTGTCGTATTTTTATGTTAATATTCAGTTTTATTTCATTAATTATAAACATGTTATTCTGATATTCCACATAAGTTTTGATGAAACAATTTAAAACAAAAAATTCCTCTTAAGATGTTGGTAAATTAAAAGAAAAATTGACTTAATGTCATTTTTTACGATACACAACCATCCATTTAAGAAAAATACTAAAGCGAACACTTATTTTTAAATGGAAAGTACAAACATGAATATATTACGAAGAAATGAACAAATTCTCGAGCTTTCGTGGCAGGCATCGACGTTGTTGGAATTGCTACTATCCGGGCTGTTAGGCCATGGTCCACGGTTGTTGTTGACAACGTTTCGGTGTCAACATCAGTGTATGAGATTGGCACGGTTTCACCCCAGAGATAAGGTAGAGACTCTATATTTTGCCTGATGTACCTGATCTCAGGTGGCCTCCTGACATACATATACATATATATATACATATACTGATGATGGCCTCCGACGGAACGGCCGAAACGTGTGTCAATAACGACTGTGGACCTAACAACCCGACTAATAGTAGCAATTTTGACAGTTAACAAACTTCGTTCATCTTGTTGTCTGAATTAGCAGTCTCTGTAATTCCAACTTTGTCGTGTTTACTTGCTTAACCGGTACTTGTCATGTTCCGGACGAGGCCTTTCAATGTCTCCACCGTCATCAACGACTTGATAATGGTGGAGACACTGAAAGGCCTCGTCCGGAATATGACAAGTAGCAGTTAAGCAAGTAAACACGACAAAGTTGGAATTAATGAACTGTTCATTGATATGTCGCACACAGATTCAGCCCCACGTTAACTGCCCGACACAACTAACAGTTGACAAAAACGTTTTTCAATGTTTGTAAAACATATATATATATATATATATATATATATATATATATATATATATATAAATAAAACGTGTAACAAAATACAGGTGTAAGATAGGGCGATATTTTATCACCAATTCTTTTCAACTATGTCCTGGAGAAAGTAGTGAGAATTTTGAATGAAAAATTAAAGGAATGCAAAGTATCACCAATCATGTTGGGACGAAGGAACAAACGTATTGAAATAAACTGTTTGGCATTCGCAGATAACTTTGCTATGCTTTCTGAACATCTTACATCTGCAGTAACACAAGTTAATTTTTTAGAGGACATAGCCAGTAGAATAGGCTTAAGAATTTTTGCAGAAAAAAAAACAAATTTCTCACGAGCATTAAAAATGCGCCAAAATTCCTGGTAACAGAGATCGGTCGAATAGAGAGGGTTCGAAAATTTAAGTATCTAGGAGAAATAATTCAAGAGAATGGCTTAGAAAAATCTGCTATAGAAGAAAGGATTCATAAGATGGAAAGAGCATATGGTATAACTAAAGATACTTACAATAAACAGTGCATATCTAAAAATGGAAAATAAGCCATTACAGTGTACAGTAGTGAAGCCAGAGTGCCTATGTGCAAGTGAATGTCTAGCATTGAATTATAACTTAGACAAACTAGAAATATTGGTAAGACGAATTATTAGGAAAATATTAGGCCCACGAAAAACTTCAGAAGGTTGGAAATTAAGAAGTAATGATGAAATATATCAAAATATAAAAAATATAACAGAAACAATAAGAAAAAAAGACTATTACATTTTGGACATTTATATAGAATGTACGACAATAAGTTGACAAAGCAAATCTTCAGATATCTGTGGAGGAAGAAGTCAACATCAAGTTGGATCAAAGAAGTCCAACAGGATTCAGAAAAATATAATATACACGCAGAAGAAGCAATTGAAAGAGACGTTTTTCGGGCAAAAGTGTTAATAATGGAAGGAGTCCAGGGTAGGAGAGAGAAAAACGCAGGTTCTAAGTGGACTGAAGACAGGAAGAAGAGACACAGTGAAAAGATGAAAGACTATTGGAGAAAAAGAAAAGAACAGAGAGTAAATAATTGAAATCGGCATGTGGTCCTTAGATGGCCGATACAAAGAAAAAAAATACGTGTATCAGTTCTGAAGAAATGTTATAACTCGTGTTTTTGGTACGGCGTTCATGTCAGCTCATTTTTTATTCCCTTCTTCACCCTGCCGCTCGTCTTGCTCTGCATCACTGAAGTAATTGTACTGTACTGTATGTGTAATGTAGCGGTTTATTGTAAAGAACATTCAGTTCGGTTATGCGTTTATTGCATCCATTGTGTCACTTTTGCCTTACACCTTACTGTAAACAAGCGTAGGATCAAATAAAAAATAAACTAACGTCTGTTATTAATATTACTTAACAGTCAGCGCTCGCACACAACCAACGCCGTTTTACAGACAAAGTAAATACAGAGTCCGCAATAGACGGATGTTTTCCCTATTTTATCTCCGTATCTCTTCAGATAACGCTGACAGCACAAAATCCTTCTCCTCTCTGTGTGTGCTGAAAACGCTTTTACTGCAAAACCTTTTTACGAGTGTGTGTGTGTCTACTATATTCATTCGGCGCAGTACTTTATTAAAATTACATGAATCAGTTTCTGGTAACGCTTGTGTAATTTCATTTGAGTTCGTTATCAAAACGTTCAACAGCAATATTATAGTTAAATAAATATGAAAGAGTAATTACATAATATACGCAAATGGAATGCTGACTGATCTGATTTTACTGCTTTTTCTTCTACTGTGTTTTGAACGAGAATGCACAGGTTTCCTGCGTTCGTTCCCGTACCACTTCCTTTCAGATTGCTGCAGTACACGTCGCGGAACTAATACCCGAGATCGAAAAATTAATACCTCGATGTAAGCGAAGAATTCAGCCGATCGTGGCTTGGGATAAACATCGTTAAGTCAAAGTGAGTTCGTTTGTTAGTTAACATAAAAAATATTTTATGTTAAAAATTTTGGTTTCTTTTTCTTTAAGAATATATACAATATTACATACTTCAAAGTTCACTTCGATTTACTTCTTCTTCTTCTACTCCTCCTTCTCCTTCTCTTCCTCCTCCTCCTTCCCCCCTCCTCCTCCTCCTCCTCCTCCTCCTCCTCCTCCTCCTCCTCCTTCTTCTTCTTCTTCTTCTTCTTCTTCTTCTTCTTCTTCCTCTTCTTTCTCTTTCTCTCTTTTTCTTCTTCACGACTTAAACTGTTTAGTCTGTTGCGGCTCCAAACTGGTCGGACCATTCTTCTTGGGTCTTCCCAGGTTTCTCTTCCCTTTCGGCTGATACAATAAGGCTGCCTTGGGGAATCTGTCACTGCTGTTTCCAGCTTTCTCTATACTTATTGATGTTTCCGTTTACGTCTTCAACTTTCAGTTCCTCTCGTATCTGACTGTTTCTTTTCAAATCCAATTTTGTGTACCCAACTATGTAATGCAAGAATTTCATTTCCGTAGCCTGAATACTTGATATTTGTCTAGCAGATATTGTCTACATTTCTGACCCATAAGTGAGGGTTAGAACTGCCATGGATTTGTATAATTTTATTGTGGACTCTTTACTTGCCTTATGTTTTAGAGCACGTCGGAGAGTTCCTGTTATCTGGTTAAATTTATTAATTTTCACATTAATATCTTCTCCGTTTTTATATGAGAGCTTACAGCATAAATAGTTAAATTCTGAGACTTTTTCTGTAATTTTACTATGCAAAAAAATGTTAGATCTAACTGACCATGTTCCTTTAAAAACATTTTGTTTTTTTTTTGTCAGATATTTCCGTACTAAATTCTTTTGCAATGTTATTTAACGAGTGGAGCATCCTTTGCAGGTCATCTTCATTTGTGGCTAATAATATCTGATCATCTGCAAACATTAGTGTCTTAAGCATTTTGCCTGCAACTCTGATTCCTCCTTTTACACTGTTAAGCCAAATCCTAACAATTCCGTCCAAAAACAGGTTAAACAGAACGGTTAATATAGGGCAACTTTTTCTAACGCCTCCATTTATTTACTTCGATTTATAAAAATGAATAAAGACAAGTGCTGTCACAATATCAGTTTTTTATATAATAAGACCAATTAAACTCAAACTGTATTGAACTCGTTATTTGTTATGATCAATTGTCAATAATCACTACAAAACATCAACTCTCCCCAGCCTGAGGCTAAACAAGCCCGTACTTGTCTAACGAAGGTCTTTTAACAACTTTTTGGCTTCTCTGCGGTAAACTCAGACCGAAACGAAAGATTCAGTGCCTAGTGTTCAACGAAAGATTCGACTAAAGATTCTGTGTTTCTGTCTGTCTATCTGGCAGATACTACCAAGAACTCTATTTGTGAGCTCCAATCCCGTAAAACTTAGGATCAAAGATGCACTTAACATGCTTACATGAGCATGTTATACTGGAGAGGTGAATTTTCTTCAAAAGCTTCAGATCAATCCAGGAACTTTTTTGTTTAAGATATGAAATATATCGATGCAGAGTGTACAAGACAATGGTGATATGGCGTCTCAAGAACAATATAATCAACAAAGAGTGGTAAGAATATTTAAAAAAGGGAAGGAACAAAAATTTAAGGTGAAAGTTATTTTCCTGGTGGATTTGAAAGATACCAAACTGCGGAAAGTGTGTTTTTAATTTTGTAAACTGTTTTTCCGAAAGGCAATGTTTTTCAATTTTAGGTACATTTTTCTGAAAACCTGTCATACTTATAAGGCTGAAATTCTTCAGGCGTGCTAGTTACTCTTTATTTGTTTGTCCTGGCCGACTTACCAAAATATATTAAGTCTAACCGTTAAGGAAAAATTAAGTGTAAAAATGTTAGATACATAAAGTTTGAAAGAGTTTAAAATTTTCTTCCTTAGTAAGAAGTCCTCCCATTTTAATAAGTCTTCTTCTTCTTCTTCTTCTTCTTCTTCTTCTTCTTCTTCTTCTTCTTCTTCTTCTTCTTCTTCTTCTTCTTCTTCTTCTTCTTCTTCTTCTTCTTCTTCTTCTTCAAGGATTAGGTTATATAAACCTGTTCCGGCACCCATCTCATCCTCGGACGACCCACGTCTCTTCTACGAATTGCTTATAGTTCAGTGCTGCTTTCGGCAATCGATCCTTTGTCATCCTTTGCAGATGATCCCACCATTGTCTTCTGTAAATTGGAATAATTTCATTTATGTCCTTTACTTCGAGTTCCGCTGCTTCGAATTCTATTTTAGTAAGTCTTACAGTAAACTAGGAGGAGTGTGCTTCGTATTTGATAAAAAGTTCATAGATATGGGTCTCTAATAGGTTTCATATAAATGTATAGCTAATTTTTCCATTTAACAGCATCGGAGAAGGAAAGATACTGCTACCTCTTAATGCACGACTGTCTGTTGTCGGTACATATAGCAGGGTCCTACGGGTTATGACGCATCCTGAATCCTGAGTTTCGTAGTGTAAAGATATCTAACCGTCTGGAGACTTCCCGTTAGGACGTTGCTAGCCAGAACAACTGCAGTATATCAACTTCCACGGTAGCGTGGAGCCTTTCAGTCTCCGCTAAAAAAATTTCTGGATCCTCCATACACTTGGCCTTATCTTGAGACAAGGATCTTGAGTATAGCAATTCGAGTGTCTTCGAACACTGATCTTGAGTTGCGCAGTGGACGAACACATCGTTGCGAGGCTAAGAAAATCTTGATTTATTTCACACATGCGGAGAAGAGTCTTCTACAATGTTTCTTAGTGCATACAACGATGTATAGTCACTTCGGATGTGAGTGTAAGGACAAAAGTGTTTGTGCTACTCATTGACATTATAATTGGGAACATAAATAATATTGAAACCCGGAAATGACTTCTGTTTTCAAAATATGATTACGTATAGGCTTATTGAACATGATCGCTAAACTGAAAACAAATTTATTTCTGATGTGAACACTGGAAGAGCGTGGTGCTAGTGTTGTTGTAAAGCGACAGTGTGTGATAAACAGAGTTAGTGCGAGAGCAAACTGTTACCGCGTTACTCTCTCTCTCTCTCTCTCTCTCTCTCTCTTTCTTTCTCGTTCTCTCACTCTTTCTCTACACTTATTAAATGATATAATTCTCTCGTTATATACCTTTCGTATCTGAGCGTTGAGCATTGACAGTAGGGACAATAAGGTCTAGAAACTTTGTTATTTGATTTAGCGACGTGACTCTTTCTTGCGCAGCGGCAGTAGTGGATTCCAAAGGGTCGAGCGCGCTTTATTGCGCGTCGATAGTACAGGCTCTGTGTAAACTGAACAAGTTTTCCCAATTATTTGGTACATTTTAATTGTAGATTGCATGTGATAATGATCTCATTGGTGTGGGAGTTAATGTTAAGTCTACAACTGTGAAAAGAGGTTGGAAGTGCTCCGAATACTGGGGCAAAGTATGGTAATATCTTAGTTATGTTTACTTCACATTCGCACCGCGTTGCATATGTGATAAAACACATACACTATCCTTGTCGTGTAGGTGGGGCGGTAGCTAGAAGGCGAGCCTAGCTGTCTCTGCCACCGGTTATATTAATTATTTCGTCGTAGGTAATTACTGGAGTACCCAGGGAAAGCGTCTGGGGGAGATATTATACTTCTCTAGATGAGAAAAGAGATTTTATGGGAATCCAAATATGTACACTTATGTGGGGCCTGTATTTTTACTGTAGGCTATATTGCGACATATAGTTGAATAAGATATTGGTATTGTCACATAAATATTTAAAAAGTTACACAAATGTGAAATTAATTTTATTCTTTTAGTTTTACGTGTGCAGATTGTTCATTAAAAAAGTATTTTATATTTTATTGAGTTAACTAAACAGCTTATGTTTGTAGTTAATTTAAAGTTGTTTTCTCCACATAAAATGAACAATTATTGTTGTTGTTGAATCGAACGAAGCCAGTTCTCAGTTTTAATTGGACCTTTTGGTATCTGAGTATATCAACCAATAGTGATTGCTTTGAAACTTTGTTAACTTTCAGAGTACCACGGGCCAAAACTTGAAAGGCCTACGCGAGGCATTTACAAAGGGGCTGCAGTTTCATTAAAGGGCGTAAGATTTTACTTCCATGTTCCGTAAGGAAATGGAAGTATGGTGATGGCGAAAAAAATCGTGTTCGAGATAAGAGCTAATTCTGATTGTACTACCCTCAAAACGTTAAGAAAAAAATCGTGTTCGAGATAAGAGCTAATTCTGATTGTACTACCCTCAAAACATTAAGAAAACTCATTTTCCGTAAAGTGTCTGTGTGTGTAGAATTTTGTCTATGGCGAACGATAACTGCCGCAAATTCAAACAGAATCAAACAATATTTTGCATGTGTGTCTGAGTTGTAGAGGGCTCAAGGCCTATTGCTTTTGGTGAAGATCGGTTAATGAAGAGGGGTAGTTTACCTGCAACGTTTTACGTTTTAACAAGAGTAAATTAGTTAATTTTGATAAATAAAGTATCCTGAAAAGAAGGTCATAATACTCCACTGTAGAAAGGTAAATGAAATATCTGTAAATTAAAACGGTAGTTAAAAGGGGAGTGGGTAATTTTTTAACATATTTGGTATTTATTTATGAGTTTGACGAAATTAAATAAAAATTCATTTCTTTTTCAAACACTGGTAATTGTTAAAAATAAAATAATTTGTTGCCAGGCAATAAAATTATAATTTTTTTATTTTAATTTAAATCGTCTATGCATGAAGATCCGCAACCACGGCCCGCAACGAAGGGTTTATGCTACGTACCAAATTGATTATTATTATAACAAAACAAAAAATCTGTATGAAGAACCATACATGACATCCATGTTCTAAGATTTATATTTGAAATCATTTACTTGAATTCGGTTCGATAATTTCTAAAAAAATATTCCCCACCCTCACTATTTATAGATATTTTTGTTATTATGGGGTAGTCATTTAATATAATGTTATTTTCGAGATATTTATATAATTATGTAATTAATCCATGATTATCTGCGTAGTTCACTTTCTTTGTAAGAATAAAGTACCTAATTTTTATAGATAAAGTAACTCGAAAATAAAATTATATCAAATGACTACCCCATAATAACAAAAATATCTATAAATAGTGAAAATAGATTGAGGGCGGGGAATATTTAAATGATTTTAAATATAAATCTTAAAACATGGAAGTCATTTATTGTCCTGCATACAGATTGTTTTGTTTTGTTATCATAATAATTGATTAGGAACGTAGCATAACCCCTTTGTTTGCATATATATATATATATATATATATATATATATATATATGCAAAACACATATAACATCAAAGGATATAAAAAGGTATCATAAAATATGTAAAATCTCATGGTGTTTTCCTGTCAACGCTAAGAATCGTACATACGAAGAACGTTACTCAGAGTTGAAAAAAAATTCATTCTTTTTTTTCTAATAGCAAACATATATTTCGTTCAAAATAATGAGCGAGTTCTCAGAGAGCTTACTGGTTATTATTGTCATTAAAAAAAAATATAAGCTGAAAGATGACAAACTTTAATTTTCTAAATGTTTATAGAACTTCAGTGATAATACCACCAAAACAAGAAATAATGCGAGTAAAAAAACCAATTAATCGTATGTATGCATGTACGTGCTGACTGGTAGACTTCAGTATTAATACAAAGCGTTCGCTTGAGGTTCATTTGGCGGAATAATCGCAACTGCCTACATCGTGTCTCCCCCTCTACGTTTCCTTCTGTGTATCGATATCGTAGTTGCAAGGACGTTCCGACTATCGATCGTTCGCCTCATCTTTGATCTTCCTCCTTCCTCAGTAAACATGTGCTTTTGTGCTTTTACTGGATTCACGATCTCTCGATTCCGCTATATATATGTCTCCTCCTCTCTGCCTGTCTGGTTCGCTTGGTTTGAAAACTAAACTAACGTCAGTTGTGTAAAGTTTTAACGAGCTCAGTACGACTTTACCGGACCACTCCCTCTCCAAAATTAACGTGACCCGTGTAATTGCATTAAGTTCTCGGTTAACAGCTGTGTATTCATTATGCGGATATAGAGAAGGAAGAAACGATAGAAAGAGGAAGAGAGAGAGAGGGAGGGAAAGATAGAAATACGGACACAGTTAATGCTGTTACGTAGCTTAGTAACATTATTCATTAACTGTCACAAACTGTACTGACTATTGAACAATTCAACAATCAGTGACAAAGGTTTATGTAATTTTTTCGGTCTGGGAAACACCGTATTCTTTTTTCTCCTTCTCCTTCGTCTCCTCCTCCTCCTCCTCCTCCTCCTCCTCCTCCTCCTCCTCCTCCTCCTTCTTCTTCTTCTTCTTCTTCTTCTTCTTCTTCTTCTTCTTCTTCTCCTTTTTTCTTCTTCTTCTCCTTCTTCTGCTTATTGCTCAGTAATATTTTCTTTTGATTTGTGTTAGCATGTAGGTCACAGATTTGTACCTTGTTTTGACTTTTTTAATTTTAATCTTCTCTTAGAAAAGTTTCCTTTATTCAATAATCCTTGAAATATTTCTTCTTTTCCAAACGATGTTTCTAATTTCATTAGTTTTTCATTTTTATTTCTTAATTTTAATTTTTCTACTTACTAGTAAAGCAGAAAACTACTGATCAGGTTTCACTACTTCCGTAATTGCGTTGTGCATTACTTCCGTTGAACGTTCGTTCGTCACAAACGAAATTACCGCTTGGGTCCTCTAACGCACAACGGTTTAAAAGAAGTTTGACTTCAGTAATGACTTAAAATAATTTGCATAGTTATTAACATGGAATTAAATAATACGAAAATAAGCCATTGTTACGAGAATTACGTAACGCTGTCGAAAAGTCGGCAGGTGCAGTTACGTAAAAGTTGTACACGTTTCTCGCCTACCAGTGTCTCTGTCAAGCCCGTGCACTAAAATAGCTTCGAGATTATTCGAGCACTCTTAACTGCGCAAATTATGCTGGCACGCCGCCAAAAGAATGGAAAAAATTCTGGAACATGTGCGAGACCTATATAAGCATCAGCGGCCGGCTTAGAAGTTAGTTTACACCTGGCGATATTGTAGACTGCGGATCAAGTGATTGTTGCGTATTAATGGTGGAAAGCGAATACTGTGTGGGACTCTAATAATTGTCATTATTCTTGCATGTGGACAAATTTAACTTGAATTATCGTATGAGAGTATCTTGTTGATTTCAAATTGTTATTTGTGACTAATTAAAGCTGGTAATTACTGACTTCATTGGTGTCTGTATTTTGTTTCCACTGTACAATACGACGATCCGTGAGACCATCGTAACAGTGTTTATCTGTTGATGATAAAATGTACCAACCTTTCAAAATCACATCTTACGCCTTTAAAACACTTTATTTGTGCGGTTAAAATTACAACTGGCGTGGTAGGATCTAGTCTGCGACGTCTCGCTCTCTACAACATCCTATCTATCTCAGTTTTACGTAGCGTGGATTACTCTGGCCTCTTTTGATCTCGATCGCTACCCAAACACGTGTTAAACGATTCTCAGCGGCACGCTAGGTCTGTGCTCTCTCTCTCTCTGTCTTTTCCCTCCATCACTCCCTCACCGTTCTGTACGCCTTTCTATCGTTCTTCCGCTCCTCTTTAGTACTTACTCATACGTGACCTGTAATTACGTTGGCAGTTGTACATTCATCAAGCAGGCAGAGACGGTAGTGGTGACAGATGACTGAACGTTAGTATACACTTGCCTCATGAGGATGGGGGAGGGGACTAATTAAGTGGCGTTCATCACTGATGCAAATCCGCGTAGTTTGCCTTTGATGTTAGAGAAACGTTTTCGTTCCGAAACTTCTTCTTTCCACCATTTAATTAAAACGTCTGTAATAAGTTTTTTTTTTTGCTTCTAACAACAATCTTATCCAATGTCTCCTGTCCATTGCCATCTCAGTGGAACCCCTCACATCTATTCTTCTGGAATATTCTAGCGCATCATCCAACCATCTTATCCTTGGTCGGCCCCTTTTTCTGCTTTTATAGTCCTACGCCCTTAGAATATTCTTTGGCATACGCTGATCATCCATCCGCTCTACGTGACCTAGCCATTGTATTCGTTCAGCCTTTATGAGTCTTACAAAATCTTCGTGATTCAATAGCTCATCTGTCTCCTGGTTATTTGTGATTCTTCATTCGTCATCTCCTTTAACCGGCCCATGAGCACGTCTTAGATCTTTCTTTCAAACCTTCTTAGTATTTCTTGTTCCTGTTTTATCAGCGTCCATGTCCATAAATAACAACCGGTCTGATAAGCGTCTTATATATTTTTATTTTTGTGTTACGACTAATGAGTTTGCTTCTCAATAGTCTGCTGTTGGCATAGTATGCCCTTTTTCCTATTTATATTCTGTCACGTATTGTCGTGTATATGGAAACTTCATTATCTATCGTATTAAAATTTTGAAAGTTTGATGACGATATTGTTACTACGACGTATGAACGGAAAATGAGGAAATATGAAATTTTTGGGAATTTCATCATCGTCGTCGTCGACTTCAAGGATTAGGCTTTGCAACCTATTTCGGTTCCACAGTCTTCTTAGGACAGCCGACACTGCGCCTTCCAAAAGGTGTGTACTACAAAACTAGCTTTGGCAAACCCCTTCTTAACACACGATCATGCTACCGCTTACGATAAACATAAACTCGCTCAGCTAACGAGGAAATGCCGAGCTCCTTCCGAACAACGTTATTCCTTAGTTGATCTCGTTTATGCAACCTTTAACAGATTGAAGGATCCTCTTCTGCCCAATCATCCACGTCTCGCACAGGTACATAACTGCTGCTACCGGCGTCGTCTTATTCTGTAAATGTTAAGAGTATTTTTCAAGCCTTCAGAGACAGCTTCAATGTTACAACGGTATCATATTTCTGATTCACTGACTGTCAAGAAGAACGTTTTCAGAGTGTGGGTGTTGCGTGACTTTCTGACCGATCACTCGACATAAACACAATATTCCCGGTTTTCATCTATCGGTCTTCTCATACCACACGTATCGAGTCATCGCGGCTGGCGGATCAAAAATGCGCTTGTCCAGAGTGTCCTCTACATCATCTTCAGTTATGGACCGTCTACACTTCCTGATACCTCCACCAATATAAAGTGGCAGACGCTTGTGTCGAGTTTTTACCCGTTGGAGGTGAGCATTCCCACTCTACCGGTTGACAGAGCTTACCTAACGCTTTCTTGCGACTCTAAAAGTTTCACAGTTACACCAGTGGTTACTGCAGCAGTGCCCTAATTCACAGTTACAGTTTATTTACGCAAAGAGAAATTTCTCAATAAGAGGTCACGAATGGTACGTGCAAGAAGATGACACTTTAAGGGTTCAGAATTACTTCGTTTGGCGTTAGGGAGGAAATTTTAATTACTAAATTTATCTAAACCATCATCATCATCATTTGCAAGGATTAAACCCAGGATGGTTTGTTCCGGTCTCAAACAGGCAAAGTCTAGAGCTGGTCACTCCAGCACTTCCTAATGCTTCCCACATCTCCCCGTCCCTTCGGGTTATAGTTCCATAGTTGTTTGGGAATGCGGCAGTCATCCATTCGGCAAAGATGTTCTCACCAATTCAGCCGATATTGGGCAATCCTGTCGAGTATACTCATAATATTCAGTTCAGTTTTCAGACCCATAAAGAGTGTGGGAAGGGCCATCGCCTTCTAGAATTTTAGGCGCGTTTCATTACTTGCTGACTTAAAGAGTTCGCCTGATGGTCCCGCACATATTCAACTTATTCGCAACGTCACTTTGTCTAAATTTAATTGTAAATTAAATGAATCCCTTTTTATTAAATTAGAAATATAAGTAGAATATTATAAGTAATTATAAAATGACCAAAATTTTGAAAATCGTATTGTAACTTTTTACATAATTTTAATAGTTATTATGTTGTGCTTAAGTTTAACTATTTGTATATTCTTTGTTTATTCCACTTTTTTTACAGTTCAGATGTCCAAGTTCAGTGAGAATTAAAACAGACACGTATTCTCACGGTATGAGCAACCCGGAAGGAGAGAGGTTGATTGAGTAGAGGACGCTGCGTTTGTCGATAATGTGTTGTGTATTCTGTTGTTTCAAAGTTTTTTTTTCTAAGCCTCTCGCTATACGGAGCCACCTCGCGGAAATTGAATTTCTCACCGCCGTTAAACCGACCAGTTGAGTGGAGCGTCAGCGGGGAAAATTTCCACATTTACCTCGCACTTTGTGTAACAGCTGCACGTCGTCGCTCTCATCAGAAGTATGCGAAACTTATAAACGTTTTACATCCATACAAGTGGGTGGCATGACTAGGAGCTGCTTCTGGAGGTGATTAAGATTAGTTTCTGGAGGTATGAGACTAACGTGAAGGTTGGCCTCCCAATTTTTCACAAGACAAATGAGATACGTATTTAAGATTCTTCCCATCTTTAAAGCGAATAACTGCATTTTAGAAGCTTTGAGACCGAGGTCCAGTAGACCAGTAGAAAGCCGCTCGGGGGGAGGGGTTGTATAAAATAGAGTGCAAAAACTGTAATAGTTGGACGGACAGGCAGAAAATTCTTGGATAGGTACAAGGAACATCTGGTAAATGGTGACATTAGGAACATCGAACTTTGCCTTACATGTCATCAATCATAATCATAATTTTCCAGTTTTCAAAACTGTTTCAAACCACTGCATTTCTGCAAAAATAGCAAATTCGTGAACGCACTGGAAGAGTTTGAAATTTACAGAGCCTGAAAATATCAGGGTGATCAGCTTCTGATTGAAAAACTTTCTGTCAAATTCAACGAGCTATATAGTACAGCTATACGCGTGCTAGAACAGTATGATAGATAAGTGCGGGCAAGTATGATGTGGAATCGTTAGTCATTCGCGAGATTCGTAGCGATACGCATCGTGAGATAACACGGGTTGGGAGTCGTTTAAATAACGGGATATGACTGTGTGACTTTTATTAATTTATTTATACCGTAAGTACAGGCCTTATTTTAACACAGACAACTGGCTTAGAAATAGTCCTACGGTAAGTGTTATTGAATTTTACTGAAATGTTTATTTGGTTGGGGGAGGGGGAATTGATCCCCCACGTAGTTACGCTACTGATACAAATGTTAGAGAATTTTCGAAGCTTACGTTATGACCTTTCAAAAATGAGATTTTGTTTTAAGAGCGATTCGTTGCCACCCTTTCCACAACAAGGCATTGTTTTAAAGGCTAACAATAGTGTTTTTGGTAGATCCACATCTCTTCTTCAATCTGCTGTTGCGGATCACGTTGCAGAACGAAGCATCATTACCCATTACGAACGTCACTGTCGAGCTGTCGATTGTCACAAATTTCTTATCCCATGTGGCATTGTTTCCACCCGCGTTCTTTCGTTGCCTGTTTTGAGAACCTTACTCTTTTCTTTCGATTGTTCTACAGGTTTTAATCCATGTGGCATCCCAGCTTGTTTATAAATACTATCCCGTCCCAATTGTTTATAAATTGTATCCAACATCGAGTTTTGTATACAAAATAGATTTTTTTTTTAATTAGGGGTCAAAACGTCCTACGCCGTTGTCCGATGCCCAACCTCCATTGTTGTCTGTCGTTGCAGTTTTCATCGTTTAGTCCTCTATCGCTCATTGATCTTCTTATGCCCTCTATCCACGTTGTATTGGGTCTTCCTTTCTTTCTGTGCTCTCTAGGTTTCCATCGCATTGTTTTCTTTGGTAGTCGGTCTTTTCCCATTCTTTGTACGTGTCCGTACCAGATTAGTTGTTTTTCTTCAATGCAGTCTATGATTGTCTTTTGTACGCCCATTTCTTCTTTGATCGTTTTATTTCGTATCCTCTGTAGCTTCGGAGTTCTAGCAGCTCGTCTGAAAGCACCGATTTCTGTAACTTCTCACTTTCTTTTTACCTGTTCCTTTATTCTCCATGTCTCGGATCCGTACATCGACGTGCTTTTAATCATACTATCGTATATTCTTTTCTTCCTTTCTTTTCCAATTTCTGTGATCCATAGAATCCCATTTAATAACCTAATGTTTTCCTTTGTTTATTCTTGATTTTATTTCAACATCATCTGTTCCTTCTTCATTAAAGTTTATTCCTAAGTATTTGTAGCTGTTGCATTTTTTTTTTTTTTTGATACGTTCGCTATACAAAATATATACGTCTGTAATAGTCTGTATTCAAGGTAATGTTATGACGGTCACACGGATCGTCGCGTTTGAACAGTGGAAACAAACTAATTGACACCAGATGAAATGGCTATTTAGAACTGCGTGTAGAATTGTATTTTAAGAGATGTCAGATTATTAAAATCATCTTTGATAACTGCGGTGTGTTAATCATTACCATCTTTATAGTTGAGTGTGCTCACAATGTTGGTTTGTTTACAGACGATGAGAGGTTACGACGAATATAATTTTCCCTTCCCCTTTGCTCACGAGTGGTTGCGAAGCACAAAGCAATAAACGGCAAATACTCCCCCCCCCCCCGGTACCGTGGGGATTTAAACGGAGAAGCCAGAACTAAAACCGTACACAGCAATTCCCAGGTTGTATTTTTTTCTGTTTAATTACAGTAGCGAGCTTCCGGTAATGTAATTTTTCCATTTTACAGTTAATGCGGTTAGGTCGGCCTCTGCGGAGCTGTCTATGATTTGCAATTATAAGGCTCGGAAAGAGATAAAATGTAGTTAAACGTTTAAATAACTTATACTTACGGGCCAAATAACGCCGACCCTGTCTCTCGATGTCGTAGATCGAACCGCATAATGTTGTGCGGGCGCTGTGGTTACGAAGATGAAAATCAGTACCGACACACAGGGATTAATACAATTAAAATTGTTATCCAACATCCGAACACTTAATACAACCTTTCTCCTTTACGAATGCAATAATTGGCTGTTCAAAATTCCAAAACCTTTGTACGAAGGTCATGTCAAAAGTAAGTTTTCCTATTTTTCCATTCAAAAGGAAATAGCCTAAGCAGGCTGAGGAAGGTTGGAGAACTTTTATTTGTGTGTAGTGGCAGTAGTGCCAAAACCTCATCCGTTCCGTAGCAACGTAACAACAACACGAAATTTAAAATCATGGACGTTCCATTTACCAGCGTGTCCGATGCAAAGTGCGTCGTGTGATTCGGTTTTTTGCTACAAAAAATGAACAGCAGCTGAAATTCGTCGTCACTTAATTTCTGTGTACAGACCTGAGTGCATGAGCATTCAAATGGTTTGCTGATGGCATACATCGTTCTTAAAAGGGAAAGGTTTGTTGAGCAATAAAGTTCTTCTGCTCCACGACAACGCACGTTCTCATTCCTCACGAGTCACGCAGAATTTGTTGGAATCCTTTCAAAGGGAGATTTTGTACCATTCCTCATATTCACCCGATTTGGCTCCGAGTTATTTCCATGGTTTCCCCCATTTCAAAGAACACCTGGGAGGACAACGTTTCGAAACGGGTACGGAAGTGAAACAGGCGGTTGACGCCTGGGTCCGAAATCTGGGCACGCAGTGGTTCAACGAAAGAATTGAAAAACTGTTTTTACGCTACAGAAAGTGTATTGACAAGGGTGGAGAATATATTGAAAAATAAGTACATGTTTTTGAATAAAAGTATAGTTTTCTTTTTAAATTGTGCATGTGGTTTTTATTTCTCCTAAAACAGGGAAACTTACTTTTTAGATGACCCTCGTAATATTTCATTAATCGCTTGACTCGCTCAGTATTCTGGATCACTAACAAATAATGAAAAACGGTGGAAAACGGTTAAATGACGCGTACCAGCTGGTTTTTCGTGTTAACCGAATTTCATGTTTACATAATTTTATGTTGTATTTGATGTTCATTAGTATTCTTTTAGGTACTCTAGTGTATTGTTTTGTAATTTTTGTATAGACCTATATGTAGTGCTTTTCTACAATGTCCGTTTTCTTTGCCTTTTGTTATTGATTTTATATCAAACATAACATTAAAATCATCTATTGTATGTATTAGTAACACATTGTTTTTGTAATATTGGCAGGCGTAATTTAATAAATACTGTGGAAAACGTTCAACGCGAAACGCCGGTTTTTGTGTTGACCGAATTTCGTGTTAAACGGACAAAAAAGTGAAACAAAATGCGAAAAATGAACAACTACTGTATACATTACTTACTGTATTGATAATTGGTAGTAAAAAATAAAGCCGTAAAGAATATTCAGATGGTATTTACATATAAACGTTTTATTTATTTTCTTGTATAATTTCTGGTTAATTTTTGGAGAAAATGTGGTTATTTTTTCTTAAAATTTGGTATACGCTCGCTATAGCTGTTCTTTAATTAGTCTTACGATTTAGGTTTTCTTGTACGGTAATGTAGTTTGTCTTTTGAAGTTCCTATAACGACAATGCCTCTTTAAAACTGTCCGTTATTTTCTTCTGCACACAATTCTGCTCTACTTTATTTTCAACAAATTGTTTTAATTTATCAATGTTGTCGAACATATCACCTTCGGAGTTGACTTCTAAATATCGACGAACACGGCGCAGCAACGAAAGCATATCGGTAGCGGTAAGAACTCGTAAATTTTCCGTGTCAAGTTCGTCGGCACTCTCATCACTTCCACAGTCTTTAACTTGCACTGTTTTGGGGCGTGCATGTACGTATGGATTTATTTATTATGCAGCTGCTGAAAGCCAGCAACTAAATTATAATAACAGAATTTACTGTATACTGCAATCTTTGATGAAGCTGACAACAATTACAGTCGTCGTCAAGAGTAAAAAGATCGATAGCAGAGACAGTAAAACAATCCCATATTATATTGATGTCTTTTATCCAACTCTTGATTCAACATTATTATTCGTAAATACGATAATTTTCTAATACGTACCGTACACATTAACAACGAATTCAGTACAAAGGTCTCTGAATCACAATCAGTAACAAACGATCGCTTAATACCTCGATGTTATGATACATCATGTTTTCTTTTCCACGTAAAGAAGCGTACTGTCTCCACGTAACGAGTACTATTGAAATAAAATGTAGGGACCTCTGCTAAGCTACCGACTAAAATTCTTAATTTCTACGGAGCAAGAAAAATGGAGCAAGAGTAATGATATGGACGTCTAATGTGTATGGGACCAGGTAGTACGCCATAAAAAGCTTTGAATTGGAAGGAGAAGAAGACCAACAGACCTGCGCAGATTGTAATGGTAGGATAATATCAGAGATCTTGCATGTTGCAGAGAAAATAACGTCATGGAAATGAGGTACATGGAGGAGACGTCTGCAGGTAGGATCGGGTAGTCAACCCAACACCATAAGGTATAAATGCGAAAGGGAAAGAAGAAGACGAAATTTCTGTTCTAAGATTATGACTGAGTAACATAATGATAACTTCTGTTCTCATGTACCTTCCGTCTTGGGAGTGGTGGGTATCACGTTACGTCTTATCAGGTCGTCTATTGATTGACCTTTGTCGAAATAGATGAAACTCCGAAGGAATTTGGAGGCCAAAGATGACAGCATTTTCCCCCTAGAAGGTATTGATATCGTTTATAAGGAACTAAGAAGATTTAAATGCCGCGGTAAGGAAAGAGGAGATGATTTTCTTGTTGCTTACTGCAATCTGTGAAGCTTTGATTTTGCCAGAAGAAGAATATACGTCAAGAAGACCGAGGTCAGGAGAAGAACAAGAAGCGTAAGAAACGAAATACGTAATTACAGTGTTCGACGTGTAAGTCAAAAAATACGGCTGAGTTCAAAAGAGTAAAGAGAGTAACACAGTATAAGTAACAATGTTCTCAAGGACAAAAGGTTTCCCCTCACGAACAGTATCATCCGCGCGACACGCTGGAAACAAAAACGAATACTGCCGTGGTATTTTGTTTATACGTATTTGCTTCCGAGTTAAACGCGGCAGCGCGCGAGAACGTGGTCACCGCGTGTCGTGTTAGTTGGGGTAGAAGTTTCTACTGGCGGCACGACTCACGCAGTTCAGTTCAGTTTGTGAACTTTACTAGCTCAGACTTTATGTGTAACCTCGTGTCGTGACCTTGTAAAGTGCTTTCTTCCAACTTGCGTAAAAGTAGCGCAGACACTGTATTTCACTTCGCCGTAAATCCAATATTGAAACACTTAACTTGTGTGCCTCACCACCACAGACGACGCGACGTGTCCGTAGCGTAGTGCAGATTACGCCGCCCAATACGCAAAGATTTTTGGCTTTAATGGCTGCGTTACTGGAAAGCTGATTTTTCAGGTATGTGGTACCAAAGCTATGACATAATAGCCGGGACTGCAATGCGGTGGGGCTTGCTGACTGGGAGGGCCCGCGCAAACATTGAACTTAAGTAAAAACAAATGTCCTCATATGTATTTAACATCAAAAAACAAAGGCATTTATTTTTTTGCTGTTATTTTCCAGTAAATATTTAATGTACTTTGAGAATATACATTATTTGGTTAGCTGCACAGTTGAGCAGTGATTCAACTGTGAGAATGCACCGAGCCACCGGCCAGGACTACATTGTCATTGTTATGCGCTACGAAAGGAAACTAATAAATGGGTCAAAGTACTGGATCGCGTCAGGCCGCGTTTGAGATCAACAGCGCCCTGGGCACACTGTGAGAAAGCCCCCTCCCCCCACCGGGACCTTTAATTCCTTACAATAACAACCCTTAGATTGATATTATAATAAATTCATTCCGATGGCTACTAGTAATAAGAAAGTTAAACTGTATTCTTGTCCTGTATATGCACATTTATTCAGTGGCGGCTGGTGGTTGAAAAATATGGGCTTTGCAGTTGGGTTGGATGGTATTGAGTTGTTTTATTATCTGAGTAGAAAATGTCCAAGTCTCCTCCTCTCCAAACAATACACAACGAAAGCAAAATAATGCAATTTTAATGTCACACCCACATAACCACGAATATTTATTGTATACATCTTTTTTAATTTACGATTAAGTATTCTGTTACCTGATTTTACACTTTGATTAAAATTTGAAAGGTCTGGTTTAGGCTTACTTACTCTCTTAATTTCAATTTCTTCCTCACTAGGACGTAAACTGAACGGCGTTTTCGTTGAGTTTTCGACAGAATTCATTGCGTCCTACCAGTTAAATATAATAAATATCTTACACTATGACACCTTAATCCTTTGTATGTACTATTATTTACTTTTAATGATGAATTGGACTGGTACTAACAACGAACTTTACAAAAAGTTCTACCGACACTAACTAACATAACCTTACAAATTCCAACCTGGCGCACCACGTGTTGTTATTTACCAACAATCAGATCTGTGGCGCCGTGACGTACAAGCAGGGTTTTCAATCCCTAATCACACCAAGCAAACCTATTTCGTTGTAATATGGGCACCCGAGTCTAGCCAGCCCAGAGCACAACTCCATTGAATTTTTCTATTTACAAAGCGTGTCACAGTTGATGCATACCCTGCGGCGAGATCGTGTATGGTTTTTATATGTATGATTTTAATTTTATACGTTTTCAATCGGCAAATGATTAATTACGATGATTTACTTTGAAAACACTATTATTAGTTATTGTTTTATTCATAATTCTATAATTTAAAATACAATTCGGGATTTAATGGGCTTTGTGCAACCGTGCAACCTAAGCACGGGCCACCATTGCATTTATTAAAACATTTTTTGTTTTCCTTGGTAAGCAGTGCGCGACGGTGTTACGCTGCGTTCCGGCTTTAGTACACCCCTGCTTGATGTAAAAATGAAAGTCAGCGTCTAATAAACGTCTAAATTTGATTAAAATTCTTCATGATCGTTATGAACAAGGGTGTGGGTGGATACGATACGCGAAGGAAAAGTGAAATCTGGAAATAATGACTATCATTCAAAACGACTTTTCAGTAGCCCTTTCTCAAGTGATTCGTATTAGTAATGGGGGTGAAGGATGAGAGGGAGATGGGTGGATGGGTAAATTTGGACCAGACGGGGGGGGGACACGTATAGCCCGTAGACGGCAAAACATAAATACGCATCTGACTAGAGTAGCTGGACCGTGGTCAGTTGCGACATAATCGTATAAAACCCGGTCAGTTGCGAACGAGGTGGAAATTTCAACCCGGTCAGTTGCGATCAATTGCATTTTCATGTTATAATCATAATACCTAAATTACCATTATAATTCTATTCATTCCTTGCCTAGCGTAACCTATCCTAACTAACCTGACATGACTTAACCTAACCTAACCTATCCTAACCTAACCTGACGTAACGTAACGTAACAAAAATATTGGAAGAAAGAGGTTGTTTCTCTCACAAATGAAAAGTTGGAGAACTGAAATCTCATCGAAGTTCAGAATAGCAACTTTTCCAAATGATAGGTTCCGGTCAGTAAGTGAAAGTGCGGGGCACAATTGATCGCGTAAGAACAGGTAAAAACGTTGTTTCGTCGCAACTGACCTTGACCGCGCCATTGTTTTGAGAACACATTATTGATTAAGCGTTTTTGTTAACGAGTGCATTAAGAGTGTAAACCTTTTGCATATCAGATTTTTGATATTGATTTACAATGACCAATACGTAATGATTTAATACGTAAACTTTATTTTCGTTGGCTGGAGTATAAACAATCAACTTCGAGCGACCTCAGTGGCCCTTACAAATTGTTTTTACATTAAACACGGCCAATGTTGTGCTCTAAGCCCGACGGGTCCCTGTAGTGATTAAGACTAGACCACATTATGCGCCAGTCATTAGGCTTAAATGTATTACACTTAATTGCCAACGGATTACGCGCGATACCCGTGCCTGCGCGCTGTAATTATATTTTTGTTTTCCGGTTTTACGACGCGCCGCTCGTTGTACGTATGTGGAAGTTTTGTAACTTACTCTCCGTATTCTGTTGGTTGTCTCTTGTAAGTGTAAAATATTCTCACGAGAATAGTCTGGATAGTGCTTTAAAACAGTGGAATTACAAAATTTGGTACTAGTCTCATTAAAACTTGATTAAAAATATCGCTGTGGAGAACTATACATGACTTCCATGTTCTAAGATTTCTATTTAAAATCATTAACTGGAATTCGGTTCGACAATTTCTAATAAGTTAAGTGTGTTGCTTGTAAATCTAGTTTTATGTTTGACAAATTGAAATGAAATATTTCCATAGAAACTACTTCATTGTTGCCGATATCGTAGTACACATATATAAAATTTCCCCCCCCCCTTCAACTATCAATTTCATTTATAGAAAACTACCCCCTCCCCCTTCAACTACCCTTTTCATTTATAGATATTTCATCTACCTTTCTACAGTGGTTTATTATGACCTTCTTTCCAAGATACTTTATTAATCAAAATTAAGTACTTTACTCTTGTTAAAACGTAAAACGTTGCAGGTAAACTACCTCTTCCCCTAACCGTTCTTCAGCAAAATCAATAGTCCTTGAGTCCTCTACAACTTAGGCACATATGCAAAAAAATAATTTGATTCTGTCTGAATTTGCGGCAGTTATCGTTCGTGATAGAAAAAATTCCACACACACACACACACACACACACACACACACACACACACACACACACACACACACACACACACACCATTTTCGGAAAATGACTTTTCTTCATGTTTTGAGGGTAGTACAATCAGAATCAGCCCTTACCTCGAACACGGTTTTTCGCGATCACCATACTTCCATTTCCTTACGGAACATGGAAGTAAAAAAAGCTTACTCATACTACAATCATGCGTTAAGCATACCATAGACAGGCACTCAAGCATGTAGTTGTGCGAGCAAGTGTGTGTGTGTGTGTGTGTGTGTGTGTGTGTGGACGCTACTTCCGGCATTTGAGCGAGGGTCTCAATGAGGGAGTACGGCGTTTTGATCAGTTCATCATTCCTGTACTCTACTGGTATCAAAACGTATTAAAACAAACTGTAACTGAAATCTTAAGATTGCAGAATAATGTAAGGCTTTTTTCTAGGAATGGCTTTTCTCACTACGGTTACCTTACTTTATAATACGGTGTTGATTTTTCTTCAAAGGAGGTTTCGAAAGCGTCGTCTGCCGTCCGAATACAGTTTTTAAAATATTTTGTGTTTTCCTTTTAATTATCCTTATTATCTCCTTATTCCTGTGGCTGAATTCATTTCTTTGTAAATTTTTAGCGCAACTTTCCTTTTCTTTTTGTTTCTTTTGTTTTTGATAATTTGTAATTGCTGCTGTGACTTTGTGTTTCAGTAAAAATGATTTGTTCGCATATTCTGAAATCTTTGTGCGTGTTACAGCCCTTGGCACACATACACGCACGTATTTATACATAAAAGTTTACAAATACATTTATTACATTTATTATTAAATCATAAATAATATAATGTTTTACAAGAATATGTTTATATTTACTTATACCTCATAACAGTGTTTTGACTCTTTCCCTTTTTTATACTATCTTCAGATTTACAAAACGTATTGTTTAAATTATTGTTATTACTAGCCGGGCAGTTAGACCATGGTCGACTGACATTGTGTTTGTCAGACGTTTCGTCCCACCATCGGAGGCCATCTTCACTGTCAAAAAGTGTTTGGCAGCTGTCCGCCAATTCACCCCAGTACTGAGGTAGACTGTATGGGCCGAATTTTTATAATAGTTTTATTTTGAAACGCTATACTACAGAAAACTTGCCTCTAGGGCACCTAAGTAAAACGCAGATGAAATTAAAAAAAAAATATCACATCTATCGGTAGCGCATTGTGCTTAAATATTTGAAATTTATTGAAAAATACAAGGTTATCTTGGACCTATAAAAATACAAGATAAAAAATTGGTATATTGAAAAAGCTTTAAAAGTAATGCAAAAAAACACGTTGGATTAAGATAACTATAAAAATTACTTTATTCTGGGTAGCGCAAAGCATTACAAATCTGTAATTTAACGTATTTTTTACGAACCGTACGCGACGCGCAACGGTGTCTATTGCAGCCCGTCACCACTTCTAGAGTTCCGGTTGTCGCTCTGCACCTGTACTGCACCCCCCCACCACAACATTGCTATGAAATTTACCCACAATGCAATGCAAAGCGCGCGCGCCTACCGCCATTTGTGAGCTCCGTGACACAACAGTATCTGTCAGTGTTGAGCCAGGCAATGACCGTGACGGTGTGTTACAGTAGTGTTTGCTTCAATAATGTTAGCTTATAACTGATAAGTGTGTTTGTTTTAGTAGTGTTTGTTTATAACATTATTTTATTACTGTGTCCTAATGGCTGTGTCTAAGAAAATTACTCACAGAGCGTTTAATTGTCCGTTATTCGGTCACCCAAAGGAGTTATCTGCGAGTAAACTTCCGACGTATGAAGACGTTCTCAAGTGTTTTTTCAATGAACATTACAATTTCGCATTGAAAGCAAACAACAGGTCAGTATGTTTTTCTCAAGTTTCGAATATTGTGGCACCACAAGTTAAAGCCGTGTTTAATAAAGCTTCAATACCAACAGTTACGCTTTACAGAATTGTTCAGTTAATTAGTGCATACCATAACAGTTATCGTAATCTTATGAAGTCTTATAAGCGGGATAGGGAAAAGGAAAAGTTCAAAAAGAGAGTTGAGGAATTCAAGCAGAAATCTTTGTTACTATTTGATATCTCTGCTTGTAAGTGCAAAATAACTTTAGACTGCAATTGCCAAAAGGCCACTGAAGTTTGTGAGTGCCTTGTGTCTATTACCTGTACGTGTGAAAAAGCAAAAAAATACCAGTCATTGAACTAAAATTCATGTACTTGCAAAGAAAACATGGCATAGGAAAAATTGGAAGTGTGGACGTAAAGGAAACAAAAAAAAATTACTCAAAGACTTGAAAGAAAGGTAATCGAATATAAAACAACTCATTCCACAATTGACGCGTTAGCACAGCCATCTTGCTCAAAACAAACAGATACAGAAACTTGCCTGCCAAAAGAGGTAGTAAGTAATTCGTCTGAAGACACTGAAAATGACAGCGATGAAGATTTTAAATTATCAAAGTCTGAAATTAAGTCACCATGGCAGATGCGCGTTAAATTGAAAAATACTACGCTGACTAGTGATCGCTTTGGATTGTCAGATAGAGCAACGGCAGCTGTGGCTTCAAGTCTGTTGCGGGATTTTGGTATTGTAACTGATGAAGACAACACCTATGTTGTTGACAAAAATAAACTTAGACGGGAAAAAAGTGTTAACTGTTCAGTACTTCAAATGCAAAACGAGGAAAAGCATAACCCACTTCAAGGACTGTATTTTGATGGAAGGAAGGATAACACTCTCGTTTTCGAAGAACATTAAAAGAGGAGCATTACACGATTTTAAAAGTACCAGGTTCTGTTTACATCGGCCATGTTTCACCCTCTTCTGGTTCTGCTGAAGGCATTGCTAACAGCATTATCTCTTATTTAACTGAAACTGGATTTTCACTTCAGGAACTGGACGTAGTTGGATGTGATGGCACCGTTACTAATACGGTTGGAAAACAGGTGTCATTCGTAAAATCGAAGAACACATTTAAAGACCACTACAGTGGGGGGTGTGTGTCTTACACTTTAATGAATTGCCATTCCGGCATTTGTTTCAAGCTTTAGATGGTGAAACAACGGGACCAAAATCATTTAGTGGTCCGATTGGCACACAACTCAGTAAATGTGAAAAACTCCCGGTGGTAAATTTTGACAGTATTGAGTGTGAGATTCCAGATATTGACCAAAAAATACTAAGCAGAGATCAACAGTACCTGCTGGACATTAGTTGTGCTATAAAAGCAGGTAACTGCCCTGAAGATTTATCTGCTCGTGAACCTGGCCCACTTTCCCACTCAAGGTGGTTAACAACAGCGAACAGAGTTCTCCGATTGTATATAAGTGTCGAAAACCCAACAGATGAACACAAGATCTTAGCTTCTTTCATCTTAAAATCATATATGCCTGTATGGTTTCAAATTAAAACAAGTAAATATTTCACAAATGGACCAGAACATGTATTTGAAGTTATAAAATCGTCAAGATTGCTTCCAGAAAACTTGCTAAAGGTCATTGACCCATTAATTGAGAGAAACGCATTTTTTGCCCATCCAGAAAACTTACTTTTGAGTATGATAGTGGATAAAAGGGATCATGTAAGAGAGTTGGGTTATAGAAGAATTATAAAGGCTAGAAACGTAGCTTCTAAAAGGAAATCAATCAGGAGTTTCCAAACACCCAAAATCAATTTCCAAGCTAAGGACCACATCGAAATGATTCACTGGGGCAGTACTACACTTTCACCACCACCTTTGCTGCGAAGAGTCACCGATCAAGAGATCTGGTCTAAGGTCAAATCAAGTGGAACAGCAGCTGAATGGAACTTTAACAAATTCCCATGTCATACCCAAGCAGTAGAACGATGCGTCAAGCTTGTCACCGAGGCATCTCAAAAGGTGGTTGGATTTAGTTCAAGAGATGGTTTTATAAGAACGACACTTCTTTCAAGATCATCAATGCCAAGTTTTTCAAGCAAATCTAAATTAAAACTACCTGAATAAGACAAGTAAAAGACTACATTGCCTTACAAACTAAACATTCCAAGTGACAGAAAATAAACTTTTATTTGTTTCTTTAAAATATGTCAATTTTGATTTTTTATGTTGTTTTTGAAGTTTAATGTACTAATAAAATAAAGTAAAATGTATTATTTTTGAATTTATTTATCCTTACTACATGTTGTCCTACTAAAATGAGCCGACAATTGATTGTACCAGGAGTTCTTATCTCTACTTTATTTTTTGGAAAAAGTATGAAATTTGTATATTTTCTCAAAGTTTCAGGCTAATGCGCTACCACCAGGTGTAAGATAATATAATTTACCTTTTTTTTACACAAACTGTTCTAGAGGCAAGTTTTCCGTGGTATAGCACTTCAAAATATTAATTTTTTTATTTTTCGGCCCACCCTGTCACTGCGTAGTGAGATATGATAGTCTCTACCTCAGTACTGGGGTGAATTGGCGGACAGCTGCCAAACACTTTTTGACAGTGAAGATGGCCTCTGATGGTGGGGCCGAAATGTCTGTCTCACACAATAACAGTCGATCACGCCCTAGCAGCCGGTTGGTGGTAATAATAATAATGCAGTACTTTTAACATTGTTGACGCTGGCTGTGAAAGCTTAAAAACTACCGTACAAAATATATTTAAAAAAGATTGTATCTAGTAAAAAAACAGAAAACTGTCAAAAATCTGTGATAAAATATAATTAAGTATAATTAAGAATATATTATACGCTTGTAAAAATATTATTTATTATTTAGTATTCGTATTAAATAACAATAATGAGAATACTTTAAACACACTTTGGTGTGTGTAACTCGCTCCCGTTACGTCTGCGAAATTAAAAACACAAAAAGGGAGTCTTTTAATGAAAGTACGATAGTAATACTGAATGGTGCTGAAGTTTGAAGACGTAAGTTTGAATAATCTCCCGATAGCCGGTGCTTCGGTAATGGTTAATATTCATTCGCAGCGATACAATGAAATAATTGAAAACGTTACTTAAGGAATAGGGGGGCGGGTGGGTGCGCGTTATTGATGTCTATAAGGGTCGACTTGAGAGAGGGGACGTTATGATTGAAAGGACTTGGTACAAAATCTTGCCTGTCGTAGGCGGTGACGAACGGAGAGTTTATTGAGACCCTTAATCCTGCCCTCCTCCTCCTCCCCCGCGAAAAGCTATTTTATTGGAAAAAAAGTCCGAGCAAGAGAAGGAATATATTAACATTTCGTTTGAAAATTTTTTCTCAAGTTCATTACCACAATATCGCTCTCGTTAATTATAAGATCCTTTTTAAAATCTCTTTCAAGTTTTGCTTTACGCAGATCGCTGAAGTAAAGGCGTGCGTTCGAAGAAACTGCAGGTAGTGACCTTCCGTTGACCTCGAAGCTATACTTTGTGAAAATAAAAATATTAATCGCTAACGAAAGTAAGAGTTCTTTCAGTATTGTGGAATTGCGGACGGGTTCACTTTAAAAATTACTGGGTGAATGTTATCTAAACTTACAGTATTTGGCTGACAACATGTTTTGTTTTTTACTACGTTTCAGTTTGTTGTCCGTCTTTCTGTCTACGTAAATTGCTTCAGAATTACGATTAGGGCCTAAGGGATGACATGCTGTTTCAATCTATGAGCATTGCTATTGTTACGACGGACTTACAGATCGCCGTTTTGTACAGTGGAAAAGAATTACTGGCACCAATGAAGTTTCTAATTTCAAACTGTAATTAAGCGCAGCAGTTGGAAATCAACAAAAGCACTCATATACAATAATTCAAGTCAAATTTTCCAACACACAACAATAAATGTTACCTTATTACAGTATTAATTAACACACTAATCACTTTCCTCCAGTCACAATAACAAACACTCCGAACCTCACTATAATATCGCTGGTCTAAAACTGAAGTTTCCTGGCTACTGAATGCTTATATTTACACCTCGCTGAGATTCTAGAATAATCTTCTATTTTCCGGCCGGCGCGCCGAGAATGTTTTGCGTAGTTACAGGCACTAGAACACTCGGGACACTAGGTTAAAGGCCGACCTTGAACGCATTGTGCCGACCAATGCGGTAGAATAAACGACTAACGTCTCGAACGCCCGTCTCGAGCCACCTCGAGTTGTGCGTAATGTAGTTGCTTTATCTCAACGTAGGAATATGAAATGAACAACCTCTGTCCCGTCGCAAGGTAGATTTTCTTTCCCTATGTTTACCTTCCTAGCTTCACCACAACGTTCTACAGCGATGGTTAATCATCCTGCGTCCACTCACAGGCCGTCTGGTAATTCTCTTTCTTTTTTTTGTTAACGCTTTCTCTTCAGCTTTCCTTGGTCTCTCTCTTGTCTTGGTCCCTTTGGTGTTCATATCAATATCCGTTTACGTAGTCGCTCGTCTGGCCTTCTGTGTACACGACCGTATTATGTAAAACTCTTCGTCTTAATATCGTCAACCACTGTATCATTTATTCCCAACTTATTTTGTCATTTGTTATTGTTTTATTTTTCGATTTTTTTGCTGCTCCCTTGTGTTAGTTTATCTGAGCATCTTTCAATATGTTTTCCATTCTCGTTTCTGTTTGCCACATTTTGTTTCCACAGGCTTAAATACTATTCATTATCCCGTTGGACGATTTTCCATTTAGTTGAAGCTCATTTCACAGGATGGAAAACTAAAAGTGCAAATTTTCCCTGATGAGTTTCAGTCATCCTTTATTGATAAATATTTTTTTATAAAAGTAGCAGACTCAGGAAATGAGTTATACATTAGAATACACAGCAGACTGAGGATGCTTTAGGCCAAATAAATGAAACAGGAAGAATAACCAAGTTACTGCGCACAGGAAATATAATTGAAAACGCATAAATGAGTAAGTACAATTAGAAACGTCACTGAAAGGCGGCTGTCTTATGTCGTCTTGAATTCATGGAGTACTGTTAGCATAATCCGACTAATCTGCGGGTTGGATTAGAAAAAAATTAATTATTGTTCGCGAATGTTGTTTGTAACCTTGGACACATAATGTTGTTTGAGGATTGGACTACATTCAAGTTCACAGTCAAGTGCGCACACACACACACACACGCACACACACACACACACACACACACACACCACGTCACCATTACGCGCCTCCATTACCGAAAACGCGACATCCACTCGCGGCGTGAATAAAGTTGTATAGCATAGGGTAGACCTGTCACACGCCTCAAGCACTTAAGATCACCCCATCCCCCACGATCAGTACCGATATACACATTTCCCCCTCAGCCACTCTTTTTCACGGTTATAGCTCACGCGCGTACATCATAAATTAAATTCCGTCCCTCTCCCCCTCACTCTCTCAGCCCCCCACTCTCTCATTCCCTCCCTTATCTTGCGTTCATTCGTGTTCACAAGAAAAAATTGTGAGTGGGGTAAAATACTTTCGGAAATCGTGTCGGGCCGAGATGAAAATCTGTCCACCTACTTCCAAAATGTAAATATAAGCTTACGTATAATATAGACTCATACTAGTCTATCATTATACATTTAATATTGTCATGTTATTTAATACAGTTTCTTCTGCAAGTAGTGTATTGTGTTTTTGCCGTTTTAAAACATTAAGTGTTGATACGGCAAAAACGTAATACACTACTTGCAGAAGAATTGAATTGAAGATTGAATGACATCACAATATTATATAATTACTGGAAGAAACTTCGAATTACCTGTATAGAAAATGATACATTTATACATTTACATATCTTGCATTATACTGAAAAACATGTTGTATTACTTGTAATTGGGTTAAATTAGACAAAAGCAATATGTCATTTATAAACATTTAACAATTTGTACTACACTTTATTTGTATTAGTTTAATAGACACAATCTTTTCAATTGTAATATTTATACATTGTAGGTTACATATTTTGTATTTAGACTTACCTTAGTTTAAATAACAAGTTGTTGTAATTTTTCTTCACACAAAAGTGTATTGCATACGTTTCATAATTAGCCAGTAACGGTACTTTATGTTAACAACAATGAACAGCTTTATCCAACCGTTTACCTGGGACTTTCCAATGCACCCTTTGTCATACACTGCCTCCAACCCTTCCCCGCCTAACTTACATTCCAAAACTGTCAGTTTAAATCCAACCTCTGAAGCTCCCGTAACTGGTGAAACAATTGTCAGGAAGATAAAATCATCTGTAGAACTTACCAAGTGTTTGTTTATTAAATTCAAGTATTAGTAAATATAAGCTATTTTGTACATGATGTGTGTGTGCATGTGTGTGTGTGGTTTTACTTTCTTGCATATACATAGGATTCAGTAATATACTACTGTGAGCGATTTTCTGTATTCGCTTTGTCTGTACTTTCTCTACTGCTTTGTACCTGTGTAATTGTTCATCGAACCGTATCAGTCAGCTGTTTTGTTTCTCAGTCGCTTCGTTTGTAACGGTTTCCTTTTATAAGGAAAGGTGTTTGATGTTGTTTTTAATGCTTAATGAGTCGTTGTTCAATGTGTCTGTTACCGTTTATGTTGTGATTCTTAAAGAACGGTGACAATTTTCATTGCTAATAGGTGAAATAGAAAGAAGACAATTGACTTGGTTTGGGCATGTGAAGAGAATGGAAGATGACAGATGGCCTCGCAAAATACTGGAATGGATACCACCGGTGAGGAGGAAAAGAGGACGTCCATGGAGGAGTTGGCGAGATGACGTAGCGGAAGCAATGGTTGCGAGAAATTTAGAAGAACTTACACGCTACGATAGGTTAGAATGGAAGTTGGGGACGGAGAAACGGCGACAGGTGTAAAGATCCGTTTTATATATAGGCCTATATAAGAATTACGTGTGACATATTAAACAAAATTAGTTATTCGAATAATGTGAAATTTCATATAAGTAGTGGTATAATGACAGTTCAAACGCACAAAGGAATGGCGCCTTCTTAAAAAACAATAAAAAACACTAAAAAACATGATCTAAGAGATGACGCCGCCACCGCTGGACCCGCAGCATCCCAATGGATCACAGCACCGCGAATTTCCGCGAATACATTTTTTTATTTTTTTTATTTTATTTTTTATTTTTTTAATTAAATTGATTTGCATATCAAGGGGGTGGGATGAGGTTCAATGGACCACCAGCATCCGTGAATATAATTTTTTATTTTTTTAAGAAAGCTGATTTGCATATCAGGGGGTGGTGGTGGGTGGGTGGTTTTTTATTTCATATCAGTGGGTGGTGGTGGGTGGGAGGTTCCAACTCGATGCATTTTAGTGTATATTAAAATATATGATCAGGTGTACCAACCTTTCATGAGTTCAAATTTGTCGTGTGTTATAATGTATATTAAATCTATATGATCAGGTGTACCAACCTCTGTATTATTATTATAGTGTATAGATATTTTATATGAGCAGGGTTGTCAACATTTTCTGTGGCGGGGGGGGAGGGAAATTCAAATATGTGTTATATAGTGTATATATTAAAATGTATGATCAGGGTTACCAATCTTACATTATTGTGTGTGTGTATAGAGCAGATCTGCCAACATTTTTTTCTCTTCTGTAGTGGGAAATTCAAACCATATGATCATAATTGTTACTCTCTCTCTTTCTCACATTTGAATGTAAGTAAAACTATCTCTCTCTTGTTGTCAAACGTTATGTTCAAACCGTTTTCTCCTCTCCCTCTCTCTCTCTTTCTCTCTATCTCTCTCTCTCTCACTGTGTACATTGAGTAAATAATTTTAGCTCTCTCTCTCTCTCTCTCTCTCTCTCTCTCTCTCTCTCTCTCTCTCTCTCTCTCTCTCTCACTCGTTGTGTATGTCTCTCTCTCTCTGTGGTCAGTACCGCGCGCATGTATATGAAATTAGAAAGTTTATATTTATTCGACAAATATTAACGCCCTCTCTCTCTCTCTCTCACTCTCACTCATGTCAACTGTGTCAACAAATAGTAACACCCTCACTCTCTCTCTCTCTCTCTCTCTCTCTCTCTCTCTCTCTCTCTCTCTCTCTCTCACGCGTTTCAACTATGCAAGGTTTCATACCCTTTCTCCTGTCTCTCTCTCGTACATTGAGTAGTCGGTGTGATGAGTAAATAATTTTAGCTCTCTCTCTCTCGTTGTCAAACGTCGTCTTCATTTTTCATGTATGAAATAATTAATTAATAGTTTATAATGCAGTCAGTGTGATTGATCCTTGTTAGAAATATATATATTTGGCAAATATTAACTATGTATGTGTGTTGTTGTCAATGAACTACTTACCTGTGTGCTGTTACAGATGACGAATCCATACGTTAACGGCGTAGCAATCTTTAATACGCTCTTCTTCATGTGGTACAATACTTCTGTTTAATGGGTACAGTTTACACACGCACATAGGTTCAGTGGTGTATAGCGAAATAAATTAAAATTATACACACACATGAAAACGCTGGTTGAAATTCATACAAATCTTCTGATGTAACAGTTCACAAAAATAAATTAATTTTACACATGTTCAGAGGTGTAGAGTGAAATAAAATAAAGTCATAATTTGTTTAAATGATTAAATATATTTTAAAATTCATAATATAAAATTCACAATTCATAATTAAATAAATACATTATAAAATTGAAAATTCACAATTCATAATTAAATAAATACATTAAAAAATTGATATTTTTTCGAAAGTTTATATATAATTGTGTCGTACTTGTAGGAGAAGCAACCTGCAACATAACAATCATAACAATACAACAATATTAAAAGCATGGTAAATATCACACACACACACACACAGATATAGTTGGCAGAATCAACGCATTACGCGAGTAACTTCTTAAATTATGTGTCATTCTCTCTCTCTCTCTCTCTCATAAATTAATGTCCATTCATCAAAACTTTGTAAATTAGAATCTGCACTACATTCAAACACACGCACACACAGTGATAAAAAAAAATTAGTAATGTAGGTTGTTACCTTAACGAGGTACATGCAGATCTAGTGCTGTTACAAAATATATATATAGTAGGAAAGCCCACAGACTACTAGAAATAGTTATCGCCTGAAAAAAAGAAACCGCACATTACGAACTAATATGTATAAACACAAATATCGTTACAATAATAATAATAATACGCAAACTTACGTTTACTGCCGTCCGAACTGAAGTGTGAGGAGGCAATAACTATAGATATCACAGTGAGAATTTTTGTTGTTGTTGTTTTTGTTTTTAACAGGTGGTGTAACGGGGAATTTTAGCAGGTGGAGGAGCAGAGTCGTCATCGTCGTCGGCACGTATCCGATAATGACCGTACGCAAGCGTATCACGGCCATTGTCTGATATATAGCGCTTATCATCATACGGTGACAACGCTTGCTTATTTACGCGCATCGTGTACAACGTATGATGATCGCTACGTAAACACAACGCACTGACAGAAAACTGACAATGATCAGTGAGACACTTGCGATACATATCGTGTCGCAGACTCCTCTTAATAGTAACTCGAGGCACACCTTTACACACACGTTTTTGACACTCATTGCTAGAATCTTCGTAGGCCACAAGGAACGAATAACATTTCGCTCTGAGACCTACGAATTCTCTAATAGGACGACCACACGTTTCATCCTTGAACAGTCCGACAACCTTTTTGTTCTTAAGGCTATAACAAGGATGAGACGTAGGGTAATCCGAGGTGTCAAAAACGTGCAAGTCCTTCTTCATATCTGCATACAAGTCTGATGTTTGAATATTATACATCAGACTGTCTGTTCAGTCATTAACAATTTAACGTTGCGGCCGTACTTGGCGACAGCATAACGATAATGAAAGTCGTACATTATTGTTTTGCTAACGTCAAGCACCGTGAAGCCGACATACACGGGACGAGAAAGAACGATGGATTTTTTACGGAGTAAGAGCCCCACCATATCGTTCGTATAACGAATCATACGTTTTAGCCTAGGTGTGGAAACTAGTTTTTGAAGCCGTCGTTCATCCGAGACTAGGTGAAAGTCTATATGTATCCGTACGTTCTCCAGCGACTTACCGTACACGGCGTTGTTCATCAGTTTGAAAAGGTCTTTTTCAAAGCTGTTGACGGCTGCTTGCCTCTTGCGGGTGTTGAAATCGATAAACGGTTTCAACCAAGCGCTTTGCTTAAAACACAACACCCTATGAGTCGCTTTCAGCTCTAAGCCAAGACTTAAATACAATTTCAAATTTCGATAATGGAGAACGTAATTTTGTTTGTCCTCCAAAGTTGTTAACAACTTCTCTACGGATGACCCTGATTCGTTATACGATGATCTGTATATACTCTCGTGTAACCGTTTGGAAAAGGGAGAAAGGATATCGTGTGTTACGCGCTGGCGCACAGGTGCAAGCGGGTAGTCGGAATGCAGGTCGTGTAAGGTATTAGGATAGTGTAGGTCGACTTCGAGGATGTACCCGATGTCGGAATCATCACTCACATTACGTACGTCCAAGGACTCGATTTCGTTACGATCGAGCCATCGGAAGTCTGCGTAAGGGAGTGGTTGCGACATGGCTGCACCGTATAAATTGTTACAGTCCGTATACAGAATGAAGGAGGTCGGTTTCGAAACATCGTACTGATCTGGAATCAAAGGATTGTTAGCGACTGCATGACGGTTGGATATCATCGCGCAGCCTCCGCGGACCCCAGACTCGACGAACAGATGTAGATTTATTTCTGTCAACAGTTCTAATTCGACCCCGGTCATTTTTAGCATCGCGTTCCAAGCGAGTCCGGGAAGCGAGTAAAAATGACATGGGTCCAAGCAGTAATCGCGTAAGGCCATGTCTCGAAAACTTTCAAAGACATCGGCCAGCAGCATTACGTCTGTCAACAAATAAAAATCATGGTAATCTCCAAACGTACGCAGATTGAATGCACTCCACACGTTTTGTGCGTGCTCGTAATCTGCGTCCGAAATAGATGATTCCATCAACCGGTTATCAAAGTGTTCACGAGCGGGTAGACTTGTTTCGTTGAACCGATCAATACTGTCAACGTAAGCGTATGGGTATATCCCCCTTGCGTACGAGCAGATTGGTCTGTTCATCGAAACCCCGTCTAAGCATTTCCTCTCTAAGCAAAGGAAATTGGCTCCCGGACGCGGACAGATTGGTAACGAGTGTGTCCAGAGAGCGATTAAGAAATTGAAAGGAGTCTATGAAACGCAAGGGACCCAGGGAGAACGACACGTAACGCTCACTGGACGTCGCGATGCAGGATACGCGTTCGTCCTTATATTTCCCTAAACCAAGCATTAAATGGTGACAGTCGTAGCCACGAAGGTTGTGAAAGAAGACGGGGATATGACGAGGCATCCTGTAGCTCAGATTACAGCTATTATGGGCTGCTCCCAAGAATTTCCCCGTAAGATGACAATGATTGCGTACCTTGTCATCGTCTGTCAAAGGGCGCTCACACAAATGACAAACGGCGGCGTTAGTAAACGCAACATTGTCATCATCGGACATAATTAATTGTACGTTATGTCGTACTACCTTCATCATATCCTCGGCGTCTTTCATCAACCACGAGAAGAACGTGTCTACAACGTTTTCACCTCGATAAACTTTAGCCTCTCTCCAAAGGCTGTGTGTGTGATCGACGATAGCATAGGAGAAACCTGACGGAATATGCATCGCTTCGTATGATGTGGATGATACAGGAGGAGAAGTTATTTTCTGACGGACACCGCTGCTATCGACGGAGTAGAATTTACCTAACTCGTGCACTGTCGTCGGGACGTTGTTACCAGGTGAACACGATTGAAGCGGAGTGATGAGGGACTCGAAGTCGGCGTAGACGGTGAAGGGTACTTTAAGACAGTGCGCGTAATTTTTAAAGGACATAAACTTCTCCTCCTCCGTGGGCATTTTGGTTTTCTGCTCGCCGTAAGGTGTGCAGTAGGGGAGATGATCGGACAGACCGTGTTCTGTGGCGAAACGATGCAGGCAGTAGTCGCAGTAAAATGATTGACTGTCGTGTTTTGTTAGGGATGATAACAATCTACTCATGTTACTGATAAGACAGTAATGTTTTCGGCTATTTGTATCGGTCAGAAGCAAAAGATTAACGTGATGCGACCTGTCCTTATTCGGGGTAATTCTCAGAGGGTAAACCTCATTTTTTGATTCGTTTCTGATAGTCTTCTATATCATAGCCGAAAACGTTTATAGAAATGTTAGGATTCTGTGCTTCAAATTTGGAAATGGACTTTAACGAAACAGGGTACTCGATACCGGACATATTTAATGTGTTTATGAATGGGATGTATTTTGAAGCACGGTCTCTATCTCTTACTTGAGGGTGTATGTGGGCTAGAACAGACCACAGAAAACACATTTCATCGTGGGGGTTCTTGATGTTGACTACTGCCCTGGTGTATGAGAGTTTTCGCGGGGTTGGAAGGTAGGAGGACGCTGCTAGAGGCTGGTACCGTCCAACAACCAGTTCCAGCTTCAGTACAGCATCCACCAACCATCCGCTCCCGTCACGGGTAAAATTAGATATGCTATTGAAGATTTTATCGTAGGATTCATCGAGTAGACAATTCAACTCGTCGCTGTCGTCCGTGAGCAACGTGCGACAACGTCCGTGGAAGACGGCGTCTTTCGTTACCTCTTTCTCCTCACCACTGTCACCATCTACCACGGTTTTGGTAAAACGTATCCTGCACGCAATATGCCACTTGATATTGCGTAAACGTGCCTGCTCTGCCTGAATATCCTCAAGCAATAAAGGACGTGCCTCGGTCATTACGAATACTATGTCATGATCCGACGCGTTGACGTTCACTGGAAGGTAGTCGAAAGTTGTGATGCACCCTCGGACACTACTGTTCCTCTCGATATAAAACCGAGTCACAACTGAAACAATAGAAACATGAGTATTATTAAACAATAGGAATGATAAAATAACGGGTACACAAATTCATATTTGTAGTAAATAAATAACACTCGTCGGAGTAATATGTCAGTTTATTACAAACCGTAAAGATGTCGGCTACTCCTGATTTTAGTATTGAAAGTGAAAGAATAAAATCATTCAAATATTGGGAAGTGACGTTTATCAGCCCCGACGAGTTAGCGTTTGCGGGGTTCTACTTCTACCCTAGAAATTTCGATGTTTGTGGGCATAGTATGTTATTCGTAGACGATAGAGTTAAATGCTTTTGTTGTGGAATTGAATTAGTTGATTGGAAAGAAGGTGACAAACCTATGAAGGAACATGAAAAATTTTCATCTACATGTCAATTTCTAAACGATGTTAAGAGTGAGACTTTTCATACACACACCAATAGACATAGTATGACTCAAACGTTAATTCGCATCAGCAAGTTTGCACACTACATAATTACAAAAATAATTTCTTAACTGTGACAATTCGTATTGAACTTTTTACCTTGTTCAGTCTGCTCCTCCCCACGTTCCTGCTGAAGATTAGCCATGATCTTCAAGAGAGAGTGAGAATGAATGAATACTGAAAAACAAAAGGTACTGTTATAACGCTGGTATTATGTTAGTGTATCTTAAACGTTTTATATATCAATTTGTACATAATACATGTACGCTTAGACCAACTATTTGCTAGATCGAGAAAATTAAGTTTATTTTCGCGCGCACACACACACACACACAGACGTACACGCACACACACACAACGAGCGCACACGTTGGCATGAATCATGTTAGGTCCAATTACATTGTGTCGCACTGACCTGATATTTATAGATGACTTCCATACAGAAGCAGATAACAGATTTAAATAATACTTTCATGCTTACAATATACAACCAATGTACACAAACTTATAAAGCATCAAACTATATATATCATTCGTTGGGTTGTAATTATTATTAAACAGTCAATATTTGCTATGATTTTAGTAACATATAACAGCGTCTTACATACCACTCGAATCTATATATACCGTTCTGTTTCAGATGATAATAATAGTTTGAATATAAAAAGACTGTGTATGAATACAAAGAAATATCAATTATTTGAGTGAAAGTGATTGTGAGTAGGAAAACAAACGAACCGGTAAACATTATGAATTTCCCTATGATTACAACAACAGCTTAACTCAAGAACGCACGCTTAAAATTCAGCTATACCTAAAAATATATATCTTCAATTAGAAGTGTAATATAAAAGGTACAGTAAGAATATATTTCAGAAAATAGATCACCCACACACACACACACACACACACACACATGTATTAAATTCAACTATATATCTTCAATTAGAAGTGTAATATAACAAATACAGTAATTGTAATTTGATCATACACATACATGTATTAAATTCAATAAATAATGTTTTAATGCAAATAATTTTTACGTTTAAATAAAATCTGTACATACAATAAATTACGCTCACCAAACTAGCGTATGTTGACTACACACAGGAACTTGTGTATACTGAGACGCACAATAATACAAGCAGTCTTTCAACTATTAAAAAACTGCTGAGATAGATTTATCAACGCAAGCAGTCAGTGTGAAACCGATAAAATTCAGTTATACCTGAAAATATATATCTTCAATTAGAAGTGTAATATAAAAGGTACAGTAAGAATATATTTCAGAAAATTGTAATTTGATCACACACACACACAGACACACACACACACACACATGTATTAAATTCAACTATATATCTTCAATTAGAAGTGTAATATAACAAATACAGTAATTGTAATTTGATCATACACATACATGTATTAAATTCAATAAATAATGTTTTAATGCAAATAATTTTTACGTTTAAATAAAATCTGTACATACAATAAATTATGCTCACCAAACTAGCGTATGTTGACTACACACAGGAACTTGTGTATACTGAGACACACAATAATACAAGCAGTCTTTCAACTATTAAAAAAAACTTCTGTGATAGATTTATCAACGCACGCAAGCAGTCAATGTGAAACCGATAAAATTCAGTTATACCTAAAAATATATATCTTCAATTAGAAGTGTAATATATATAAAAGGTACAGTAAGAATATATTTCAGAAAATTGTAATTTGATCACACACACACACACACACACACACACACACACACACACACATGTATTAAATTCAAATATATATCTTCAATTAGAAGTGCGTTAAGAATAAAAGTACGTTAAGAATATATTCAGAAAATTGTAATTTGATCATACGCGCACGCTTACACACACATGTATTAAATTCAAATATATATCTTCAATTAGAAGTGTAATATATACACATACATGTATTAAATTCAATAAATAATGTTTTAATGCAAATAATTTTTACGTTTAAATAAAATCTGTACATACAATAAATTATGCTCACTCACCAAAACTAGCGTATGTTGACTACACACAGGAACTTGCGTATACTGAGATGCACAATAATACAAACAGTCTTCCAACTATTAAAAATGTCGTGATAGATTTATCAGTGCACGCAAGCAGGTCAATGAGAAATTATCGCTAAATTTGTTGAGTATATATTGGTCTCTGGTGGTAGGGGAAAGCCGGTGTTTGTTTTGGAAGTGAATACTTTCTAATCCATAATTACTTGCGATGGTGCCGCTAATGAGTGTCATGTGTCATATTAGAAAGTGAAAGGAGGATTTAGCGAATACACACTCGTTTATTTCGGTATAACCCTCTGAACATACATGCAATTAGTTGTATAGTAATCAGAAATGTGTGTGAGAGAAGAGAGAGAGAGAGACAATTTAATAGTTTGAATTTCATACCACAAGATAAACTATATTTTTTAAGTCGTGGGTTGTTTCCGAAAATTATTATTTAAAACTGATAATTGTTTTATTAAAATCTTAGCGCTATATATTAGACAATGACTGTGATACGCTTGCGTATGTGCCAAATTAATTGCCGACGGCGACTCTGCTCCCCCACCTGCTAAAATTCCACGTTACACCACCTGTTAAAAACAAAAACAACAAAAGAATTCTCACTGTGATATCGTTAGTTATTCTCTCTCCACTCTTCAGTTCAGCCGGCAGTAAACGTAAGTTTGTGTATTATTATCATTATTGTAACGATCTTTGTGTTTATAAATATTAGTTTGTAATGTGTGGTTTCTTTTTTTTTTATAGTATAATGGAAAACGCTGCTGTAATAATTGACTTTCACTGCTTTTATGATGACAACGGCAATTATATAGTAAAGGAGTTGTCGGTTATGGACGTAACACGTTTTGCATGCAGACATTGGATTTTCGCCCCGCCTGCTACAGTCGTTACGAATTCGAAATACACTAGAACCAACTGTTGGTTAACGACAAACTATCATGGGCTGAGATGGGGTGAAGGAGAGACACCGTACGACAATCTTGTTTCAGTGTTAACAACGTATACGAACATATATAAATATGTGTTTTTGAAGGGTCTTGAGAAAAAACGTTTTTTAGAATCGAAAATAATTCATCATCATATAATAAATCTTGATGACATTGGTTGCCCTAAAAACATACCATATCTATTTCCCGGTACGTTATGTCTTACACATTGCAATTCTTCTTCTACACTATGTACAATACATAATGTGTACGCACTTAGAGAGTGGATAATTAATGATTTTTCTGGTATACAAACATTTTTAATGTGAGTGTCTCATAGCATTGTTAATTTCGTTAGTAAACTTGTATATGCCTGCAGGCGGTAACTATTTCTGTGGGCTTTCCTAATATATATATTATGTAACAGCCATAATTCTGCATGTATGTACATGCAAAGCTTCAGGGGATGAAAAATTTCCTGATAACTACCACTACCACCATTACATTCCACTAGTCTTCTTTGTAGTCATTGTTTAGTTCCGCCTCGTTTGATACAGACGTCTTCACTTCTAATAATGTCGTTTATCACAAAATTCAATGCAGTTTCTGCTATTGAGTACAAACGGTGTGCAGAATTAACACTGAACAAGCAGTATCCGATCGTTAACATGGTGCATGTGGACACAAGATATGGGAAGTCTGTGCTTGTAACGTTGGAAGATGGTGAGCTACGCTATCGTGTATATCTACCTAAGAGATATGCTTGCGTCTTTACGGATGAAGAGCTCCGTCATATAAGCCCCAGCGACCTACATCTCGTGTTTCGAGGCATGAGGAACCAAACAGTGCAAGTGGAAATTGTATCTCGTTAAGGTGACAAACTACTTTTAATAAACAATTTTTATCACTGTGTGTGCGTGTGTTTGAATGTAGTGCAGATTCTAATTTACAAAGTTTTGATGAATGGACATTAATTTATGAGAGAGAGAGAGAGAGTGACACATAATTTAAGAAGTTACTCGCGTAATGCGTTGATTCTGCCAACTATATCTGTGTGTGTGTGTGTGTGTGTGTGTGTGATATTTAACATGATTTTAATATTGTTGTATTGTTATGTTGCAGGTTGCTTCTCCTACAAGTACGACACAATTATATATAAACTTTCGAAAAAATATCAATTTTTTAATGTATTTATTTAATTATGAATTGTGAATTTTCAATTTTATAATGTATTTATTTAATTATGAATTGTGAATTTTATATTATGAATTTTAAAATATATTTAATCATTTAAACAAATTATGACTTTATTTTATTTCACTCTACACCTCTGAACATGTGTAAAATTAATTTATTTTTGTGAACTGTTACATCAGAAGATTTGTATGAATTTCAACCAGCGTTTTCATGTGTGTGTATAATTTTAATTTATTTCGCTATACACCACTGAACCTATGTGCGTGTGTAAACTGTACCCATTAAACAGAAGTATTGTACCATATGAAGAAGAGCGTATTGAAGATTGCTACGCCGTTAACGTATGGATTTGTCATCTGTAACAGCACACAGGTAAGTAGTTCATTGACAACAACACACATACATAGTTAATATTTGCCAAATATATATATTTCTAACAAGGATCAATCACACTGACTGCATTATAAACTATTAATTAATTATTTCATACATGAAAAATGAAGACGACGTTTGACAACGAGAGAGAGAGAGCTAAAATTATTTACTCATCACACCGACTACTCAATGTACGAGAGAGAGACAGGAGAAAGGGTATGAAACCTTGCATAGTTGAAACGCGTGAGAGTGAGCGAGAGAGAGAGAGAGAGAGAGAGAGGGTGTTACTATTTGTTGACACAGTTGACATGAGTGAGAGTGAGAGAGAGAGAGAGAGGGCGTTAATATTTGTCGAATAAATATAAACTTTCTAATTTCATATACATGCGCGCGGTACTGACCACAGAGAGAGAGAGACATACACAACGAGTGAGAGAGAGAGAGAGAGAGAGAGAGAGAGAGAGAGAGAGAGAGGGAGAGGAGAAAACGGTTTGAACATAACGTTTGACAACAAGAGAGAGATAGTTTTATTTACATTCAAATGTGAGAAAGAGAGAGAGTAACAATTATGATCATATAGTTTGAATTTCCCACTACAGAAGAGGAAAAAATGTTGGCAGATCTGCTCTATACACACACACAATAATGTAAGATTGGTAACCCTGATCATATATTTTAATATATACACTATATAACACATATTTGAATTTCCCTCCCCCCCGCCACAGAAAATGTTGACAACCCTGCTCATATAAAATATCTATACACTATAATAATAATACAGAGGTTGGTACACCTGATCATATAGATTTAATATACATTATAACACACGACAAATTTGAACTCATGCAAGGTTGGTACACCTGATCATATATTTTAATATACACTATAATGTATCGAGTTGGAACCTCCCACCCACCACCACCCACTGATATGAAATAAAAAACCACCCACCCACCACCACCCCCTGATATGCAAATCAGCTTTCTTAAAAAAATAAAAAATTATATTCACGGATGCTGGTGGTCCATTGAACCTCATCCCACCCCCTTGATATGCAAATCAATTTAATTAAAAAAATAAAAAAATTTATTCGCGGAAATTCGCGGTGCTGTGGTCCATTGGGATGCTGCGGGTCCAACGGTGGCGGCGTCATCTCTTAGATCATGTTTTTAGTGTTTTTTATTGTTTTTTAAGAAGGCGGCATTCCTTTGTGCGTTTGAACTGTCATTATACCACTACTCATATATATTGTAACATTACATTTGGCATAGCTTGATATCGTACCAGATTTAATGAAGATCATGGATAAGAAACTTAACAAGAAGAAAAATATCTTTTAAAAATGATAGTGAAGATGAACAAATAACTACTTTAGACTGACTTGGACTGTAACTGACCGTACCCAAATTAATGTTTAGGTAAAGTGATGTAAAATACCCAGATGACAATAATAATACTTATAAAGACAGACAGCATTATGTACCATTACTATAAGTAAACAAATTGTTTTATTAAATGTATCAAAATATAAAAATAATCAAAATACAAATTGAGGGATAATAGATAATAGGCCCAAATATACAATATAATGTAAAATAATATATTAGTAAATTGTTAACTAAATGATATAATGGAATAATACAAGAAAACAATCATGTAGATACATGGAAACATACAACTAATAGTGTGAATAATAGTGGACATAATGTTATCAAATAAATAATGCATAATCACATAATAATTCTCAACTGTATAAAAAAAAATGGTAAAAGTACCTAGTACAGCAATGGCTGAACTGCATGAGAAAAGAATAGAAATTATAAATCATTATTAAATTATTAAACTTTCCTTTTTTATGTTTTAAAAAATAAGATTAAGTTGTGTTGATGTTATTTATAGTTTTATTAAGTAATGAGTGTATGATATGCCTTATGCAGGATGTATGTAACCAGACATATACAAATTGTTTAATCACAAAATGTGAATTATGTTTTTTTATAATGTTACAGTAATAATTATTGTTATATTTTTAAATAATAATACTAATAGAGTTATAGGGAGTAGTTTTGATGGTAGTTGCTTAGTTAATAGGTGTTACAATAACAGAAAATAGAAATTTAACATGTCAAGACCTAGGCCTATAAAAACTTTGGAATTTTGTAAATTTTAGGAAATACATTTAGAATTTTACAAAACAAATGTTGTAATATCGATAGGTTTATAATTAATAGTATACACAACAAATATGGAATCGAAATAATCAGTTTTAAGTTATTTAAGAAAAATTCAGATAGCAAAAAATGTAACATCAGTATTTCTTAAGCAAGAATAGGCATGTTTGGTGTCTATATGTCACAAATGTTAAGACCAAAATAATGATGCTATTAGTTTTAAATTCCCAATCAGTAAAAAAAAGTTATACTAATTTAAAAGTTGTTGACCAAATTCAGACATTGAAATAATGAATTTGTATGACAATGTATATCTGAATCAACCAACCAGATTTCAAGTTTTACCTTAGCAACCGAAAATTCAGATAAATAAAATGGGTACTTCTTTAACAACCGTCATTGAAGACAGACGCGTTATTAAAACGTCTCAAATAATTATATTTTAAATAGTGAAAACACATACCAGACTTTGTAAAACGAATCGGTACAGTCAATGAAGAGTATTATAATAACATAAGGACCACAAGAAATTAATTCAGAAGAATTTAGATCCGGGGAGAAGAAGTAAAGAAGATTTGGACCTTATCTTCGTCCTGGACGAATAAAAGAAGAGGATCTGGGTGAATTTGAACAATTTATAATCTTATGTGACAACACCTACACTTGAGTACACGAACTATTTAGGAATTAAACAATAAATAAAACTACATACACTATAATTTACACCAACACTAAAGAACACTTGAATATAACATAAATTGAATTACACCTTTTCTGAATACCAAAATTTGAACGACAACTAGTAAATATCGAAAACTGTTCATAACCTATAATGGTGAGTAACACATGCACGACTACTAGTTTGCACTATAACATCAAAACCTTTTTTATATCCGTATATTGTAAAGTTTGTATTTTGATTTTAAGAGTTGTATTATTTGTTTAACCATAATTTCCGAACCGAATACGCCCTGAGATTATTTATTTAATTGAAATAAAAACAAAGTACATCATTCTTTTGATCGTCGACTCCAGCATAATATTTTAGCTACTACCAACTTATGAATAAAGACGCATAATTTTGTCATAATTTGCAATTACAGTAAAGAAAAACGAGAAGTAATTAATCAATACTTCATTTGAATAAAGATTGATAAAAGGAATATATCTGTTTGGTGTTATCTTTGCATTATTATTACTGTTTCAATTAAGACTTACGATAACATAGCACAGCGGACGGAGCGACTGTTGGAACTCCGAGTGACGTCATTGGGACTGGATGCATAGTGGGAGCGAGCGGCAGAATACAACAGTAGCATAATAATTTATCGTTCAACATATTTATTTGTTACAAATTGACGATCCAGAGTGGAGCTTAAACGACGTCTCATTTTATTTATTTATTATAATTTGCCGCACCCAACGTGACATAATATCACGTATCCTTTATTTTAATTGATACAAATTCGAACCCAAGAGTGGGAAATAATAACTCGTCATCCTATAATATCTCGTCTCCTTTATTATATATCGTTACAATATATATACCCGATTGCTTTCGTGATATGAGATACAGGTGGAGCTGTGTGCAGCGGCAGTTTAGGCAACAAAGTGCAGTCATTTCTTTTTTCGACTCCGGTCCGCGTGCAATTTCCGTCCACCGATCGTTTGGTCGGTGGAGACAGGCGTGTTAATTTGAAACAGGTCCGATTTTATGTTCCATAATGTACTGTTTCCAACAACTGCCAAACCGATTACTTTTTTGGTGGCATAATCCACTTTGCATCAGTACACAGCGTGAAATGAGGCTCGCAGATTCGACGTTCTGTTAGTTGGAATTGTCATTAAACTCGATTACGTATATGCAGAAATACGGACGATGAATACGCAAATAGATTCCGAAAATATTATAAACAGCACTGGGTTGAAATAACGTTAAGCAATTTTACTTTGAGTTCAGATATCTGTTATTCTTTATAGACGACGGGTGTACATGTGGTAAAAAAAAAAAAAAAAAAAAAAGTATAAGATGTGAAAAAGGAGAAAGCACCAACGGTATGCTGTGGAATAAGATGTAAAAAAATCCGAAGACACGTATAAAACAACGATCGATTATTTTATAGCGTGATAGCGAGTATGTAGCAGTATATAGATAGGAAATTCAGTGTCTTACTGCAAGAATCAGGAAAACAAAGATAGAAACGCCGAGCTAAAATGTCTACAGCGTACAGAGAAAGACTACAAAATGAATGACTAAATAGATACGTATGGCCTAACATGCTCATCCAAAAGACCTTGGTAAATATTCACCTACGGTGACATGTAGGATTGACATAAAGAGAATTTAAAATGACAAGCATTTAAGAAAACAAGAAGGGGAAAACAGCTATTGTGATAAGAAGTGCGTGTCAGAACGAAAATGGGAAAGCTTACGATTTGGACAACCACTACATGAAGTAATTCAAATCAGTTAATTCTTGAAAAGGAAAACAAAAGAAAACGCGATTTAGAAAATTGGAGCTAATAGTAGACAGCTGAATGGACATTGACAAAAAAGAAACAAGAAACACTGAGACGGTTAGAAAGAAAGATCATAAGACGTGTTTGTGGCCCGGTTAAAGAAGATGACGAGTAGAGAATAAGAAATAACCAGGAGATAGATGAGCTATTGACTCATGAGGATACTGTAAGATTCATAAAGCCTCAACGAATACAATCGCTAGGTCTTCTAGAGCGGATGTTTGATCAGCGTATGCCAAAGGAAATTCTGAGAGCGCAAGTGTATAAAAGCAGAAAGAGGGACCGACCTAGAGTATAAGATGGTTGGATGATGTGTTAGAAGATCTCAGAAGAATTGATGTGAGGGGTTATGCTGAGATGGCAATGGATAGGAGACTTTGAAGAAAATTGGTGTTGGAAGCCAGGGCTCACATTGGGTTGTAGTGATGAAGATGTAGTAGACACAGTTCAAATTTAGTGTTGGTTAAATTACCTTCCTCGGATGCGATAAAGCTAAATCTAAAAGTGTACACTGTCGCTCCGACTTTGTGATGATTGAAAAACGGGATTGTTACAATGGCGTACCTTAATGGAAGAGTTAGAAGGTCCGCTTCCTCTTTAAAACCTCTTTATTAAAAAAATAATTTAAGATAATTAAATAGTGGTATATCAGAGACAAAGGCTTTACACAATATTGGGTTCTATCTAAATTTAAATATATATTGAATAAGCCTGAAGTTTTTTTTTCCATGATGTAATATTCTTTGGTGCAAACTCAAGTAAAAATATAAGACGAGGAAAGGCCCTACACCTAGCTCAAGACCCACGCTGCGCCATTGCATTATTAGTATTGTCATTCAGAAACTTATTACGGGTTTGGTATTAATGGGTCTGTTCATCGAGGCCTATAGAATCTGGGAACACCTAACTCTTAAAGTGGAAAGTCCTAAGAAGGGAAAGTTATATCGCATGGAAGGAAACTGTCACCAGTATAATGTTATGACGCGAGTGTGTGTGAGGGACGAGCAGACCCTTATCGACGACGAGAAAGTAATACTTTCTGTGTGGCAGCCAATCAGTCCGTCAAACATTTATGAGACGATTTATCGAAGCCGTGAGCGTTTCCAATATGCTGCACATCATCGCTGTTGGAGGGGGGGGAGGTGTTATACACGACAGTCAACGCTATAGAGCCCGGTAATAAAGTACGGTACAACTTGTGCTGGCGTATAAATTCCATATTTTGTTGTCCTTGAAAATTATGGCTTGACCGTTTACCAGCTGTGTAATATTTAACGATGTGTGTGCGCACGTGTGTGTGTGTGCGTGTGGTGTTTACGCATGCACGCGTTCGTGCGAAATTGTTATTTATTTATTTATTCGTTATCTTTTGGGGAATTAACAACAGCCATAAATATTATGGGTGGCCGTAAAAAAGTGTTGTTTATGACAGTGCCAAACATAACCTTGTTCAGTTGTGGCATTATTGTCGTCATCCTTACCGAGATTGGAGCCGTTTTACGCCGCAACAAATTACTACTTTGATTGTTACGTAGAAACATTTTATTAATTTATTAGCAACTTGTTAAACGTAGCTATATAAATAGCCACCTTTTTCGTGGCGTAAAAAGGTTTTACGGATAGGTTCGAAACCTATCTGAGTGTGAGAAACTTGTACCGTTTTCGTTTTTATTTAATTTTTGTTATATCATGTAAGCTTTATATTCCTGACCTCTCCTCTTGTTAGTCGTTTCCCTTTTGTTCTCTTGTATTCCTTTACTTTGTGGAATGTACGAACTATAAACCGCCGTTCCTCTCCGAAAGTGCGATCGTAAGCTGCAATAATTTCAAAACTCCAAAGCCTTGCCAGTTCGTTCGCCAAGATATGCATGTAAGAGGACAGTCAGGACGTCTACCAGCAGTGGCGTTGTTTGTTTCTAGGCAGTCTTTTAACCTCTTCTTCCTCGTTTCCACACGTACGGGAGTTTGGCCAGGAAAAAAGTGTTGGCTCGCCACATCGTTAAAAATAAGGAACTCTGTTGGAGTAGCCTACCCACAACGTTCGCCTGAAGGAACGTTTCCTTTAAATAAGTAAAACGGTGGAGGCAGCTTTCTTCGAATGACTGTCGTAGTTTTTGTGGCCGATAGGGCGTCTTCTGTCGTCCGCCCTCGGGGTATACGAGCGTGTCTGCACCGACCGTAGTGTCATCTGCAGCCGAGTTGATAGTAGCAGTGTTGCACGACGTGTGACATTTGAACGAACTAAGTCTGGCTACGTCGTCATTGGTTCATCCCCGATTAAAACTAAGCATCTCGCCAAGCTTAGTTCTGCAAACTCTCTGAAACGATCGGCAAGGATCGTGCTAAAGTCACCAAGTGTTAAAACCTAACGCCTAGGATCCATTGTTGCACAATAATCCAGACGTTGTTGGGTCCTGTGTCTTCAGCGAGAACAGTTGTTAAAGTAAGAACGAAATTTCTTACTTTAACTTGTTACTTTTCTATTATGCGAGGTTCTATAGAACAACCACCGTATTGGCCAATCATTTATTAATTCTTTGTTTATTTTCTCCTTTGTTAATTCTTCCTTCAAGATTAAATTCTTTCTTTCTTCAGGATTAAATATCTTTCGTCGTCTAAGCGATGGAGGTGACGAAGTTGTCCTGCAGGTGGATGTGCTGTGGTATCTAAGACGCGTGGTTCTTCTAACCTCTCTGTATTGTCCAGCAACACGCCTGATTAAACTTCTTCGAATCGCGTACCTTTCTTTAATTTCCAAGGTTCACAACCCTAGGTGAGGACTGTTTTCAGAAACGACCTTATCTGTAAAGAGTTTCGTTTCTCTGTGAATTTTGTTTACGAATTATGAATTCGTTTGTACATCACCTATTCTATGCACAACACTTTTATTCGAGTAACTTATAGCCTGCTTTTTCTTTGGTCACTTTCGTTTGATTTTTGCATACCATTGCTCCACAGTTGAGTATATCACATGCAAATACTGTCACACACTTCGCTGTCACATATCCTTCAATACTTTCATTACCAGGTCCATTTCTGTTGGATATTCTGATTACGCCATACGTACACTATTATTAGTCTTGAATCTAATTTCTTCCTTTTAGGTACAAGATGCATTTACAACTATCGCAAAAAAAAATCTGTAGCACGAGATTTAAAAAGATCGTAAAACCTTTATGGCCCGGAGGATAAGAAATAACCAGGCGATAGATGAGCTATAAAAGCATCCTCACATTCTAAGATTCATAAGGAGTCAACGGAATACAATAGCTCGGTCACCTACAGCGGATAGATGATCAGCGTATGCCATCCTGATGATCAAAGAAAATCCTGAGAGCGCAAGTCTATAAAAACAGAAAGAGGGGCCGACGTAGGATAAGATAGTTGGATGATGAGCTAGAATATCTAAGAAGAATGGTTGTGAGGGGTTTCACTGAAATGACAATGTATAGGAGACGTTTGGCGTTGGAAGCCAGGGCTCACGTTGGGCTGTAATGCTTAAGAAGAAGAAGAGGTAGACATCTCGAGCGTAGTGTTGGTAATGGATTGGATACTTTGGAGAAGATTGTTTTGAAGCCAGGCCTCACGTTGGGTTGTAGCGCTGAAGAAGAAGATAAGAGGCTAAAGATACAAGACAGTCTACATTGGCTCTGGCGGGATTCGAATTTTCACGGTATCCCAACATAGACAACACCCTGCACGCTTCATTATACCTTCTATTAACTTCAGAATAGAATAATAATTTTTTCTCTATTATATCTAGCTACTGTATATATGTCATGTCATTAAAAGAGCGTTGCTAATAAAGGCCTACAGACGTACACGACAACAGGCTTGTGGCTTTTAGACGGACGGGAAACTTGGTTATTTAACAGAAGACATCTAACTAAGAGTCAGGCATCTGAAAACACCTTCAAAAGCGCATTTGTTGCATCTAGAGGAAAGCTCATTAGAAATAAAGGAGTTTCGTCATGCACTTTCTCAGTCTGAGATATTATCGAAACTGGCAGGTCGAAATATACTAAGCACAAGACTACGGAACAATTTGAAGAATACGTCACTGAGAGTCAATGCATGAGTTTTAAATTACAGCATTATGAGGCTACGAATTCTGTATGTCGCTTTACATTCCACGCAGGTAACAGAGTGGTATCCACGCAGTTTTCCTGATCTGTTGCGTAATTTCGTGGCCGCAACAATGTAATTACAACCCAAATACGGAGTGCATTGTCCGATTAGCGGTGCGTGTCACATAATGCCGGGACGTGAGTGCGCTTACACTCTGCCCCATTGCACTAACAAGTGTCTGTGTACACACCAGGCCAGGTAATGCCATTAGCGGGGTTTCGCTAAGGTTTCGCGTCCCACAAACGCGTAGGCGTGCTGCGCAAACAAGTGTCTGCCGCCGTGTATTGTTAATACCCGCAAGCGATTGTTTACCTTGCTTAGTCAGCGCCCCTGTGTCAACAGACTGCATGCCACGAAAACATAATTAGACTAAGGGTATAAGGAATCCCTGTGTCAGTCAATAGTCGGATAAGGAAAACTTTCTAAACAACCGTTTGCACAGATTCAGTGTCTAATAGGAAACATTTTAACAGTAGATTTTCTAAAGACATTAGTTTTGGCAAAATAAAAATAATATTTTCATTTTTGTGTTAAACAGTGGCTGTATGAAATAAGTAATAGTTTTACTCTTCGTTTTAAAAAGCAAAAAAAAAAAAACATCTCAGATCATTGAAGATTACTGAAAGTTCACCAGGATTGGTTTAATAATAGTTTGTCAGAAAACATGTCTTTCTATAAAAATTTGAATCAGTAGGAAACGATAAAAACAAAAACATCTTTATTAATATTATATAAGGCGGGCCACAAGTTACTTAATACTAGACTAGAACACTAAACGTTTTTGTTTGTTTAGTAGCCTCCGTGAAATAACGAAAGATGAAAGGTTTCATGAGCTTCAGAATTACGGAAACAATTTGGAGGCTTACACGCACAATGAGTATTGTGTGTGTGTGTGTGTGTGTGTGTGTGTGTGTGTGTGTGTGTGTGTGTGTGTGTGTGTTTTAAAACACAATACAAAATATTACAATAAGGGTGTTGGGTAGTCGTAAATAAACTTAAGAAATTTGCGTGTTTTAGTTTATCGAAACGGTTATAAAGGTTGTGAGTAACGAAACTCTGGTGTTCAATTATTTATCCCGCTGTTTGAATCGCATTGTCCACGCGATCACTGCAACAACGCGTGATTCATGTGTTCGAGATCCTCTTCGTCCTGTACTCGTCACCCTTTCTTACATTTTACGGCATAGTTTTGGCGTTATCAAATAAATAGAGCCTGCCTTTCAAATACTGAAATTTTTGTCTTATTAAGATCTCCCGTTTTGTTTTTTTTTTACCATTTTTTTAGGTTCGAAATTTTTTTTGGAAATATGTAGTACGTTTCAGTTTCTTTAAGGTGATGAACAACACATTGAACAACCCTAAAGTTGGGAAACTAGGCGTCACTTCTGAAACAAATTTTGCTCTGCTCTGTTCATCGTTTATCTGTTCCTCATCTTGAAGCTTTACTCGCGAGAAGTTAGGTTATCACTGGATAATCCAGTTCTAATGATAATTTTACTCCTGCTCTTTTCTATAACATCGCTTAAGGGATAAGACACTCAGGTAATAATCCTGGAGTTGGTATACAATACTACAGGGATCAGTAATTGTTCTCAACTGGCTACTTAACAGATAAAAGGAATGAAAGATGTGCTACTGTATCAACAAAATGCAAAGAAAATGTATTGCTTAAAGAAATTTAGAATTGATAAATAATTTGTTTGTGTTCGTTGGTTACAGGTGAGGTGGGCGAAACAGCAGACAATCAGGTCGAGAAAGAAACGAGACTTTCTGCAGCCGCGCGACCTCGGGCCTGAACCGCAGACCGTTCTCAACGATCCAAGATGGCAACAGATGTGGTACTTGGTAAGTTGAATTTTGTTACAATTTTAACTTTTGATCTTTAATGTTTATGTACAAAGTCGTTATGAAAATCTTCAGCATCATTCTTCTCCCGTAGTCTGACACGTTTTCCCCCCATCTTGCAAATGGTATCTTCAGGTTGATATGAAGCGCACTTCTACAAAGCGAATTATTGGTATCAAGTCCAAGTCCAAGTATGCGGAGCAGCAGCTTGACGGGATCCGGTGGTCGCAGCGAACCTGATGACTACCTGTTGCCTGCTTGATACCTTGAATAACGATCTCGTCCTTTGCAGGATTGGAACATCCTTGTATTTTGATTTTGGAGGGATGGAAAAAGATGTAATTTTGTTGGACTCTGGAGTTCGAAGAGACTCGCAAAGTGGAATGGGTGAGTATTCAGAGACCTTTCGACTTGGAGGCTGAAATTGCTCGCCACGACGGGCAGAACGCCTCAAACCGACCCAGGGAAAGTCTCCGGAGGCTGGCGGTTGACGAGTCGAGTCACGGGAGAGAATAGAAAAGGAGGAAGCACTCAACAAAAGTCGGCACAAGGCACATCTAAGGCCTCATTTATACATCCAGGTGGCAGGCGACGAGTAACGTCACCGGTAGCTGTGGTACATTGTTGAGAGTGGTTTGTTTATACCTCTGCGAAGTGACGTGTGACTCCTCGGTGACGCTACCTATCACCACCTGTCGCTGTAGTTTGTCACAGATACAGGCGACGTCTCCCGCGCGTTTTGACATTTGCATGTGTTCTATCGTGTCGAAATAATGTCGAAATACTTAATTATTACATAAATTATTTTAATTTACCTTAGAGTTACGTAAAGCTTTTCAGGAGGAGTAATTAGTAATTTACAAGGTCTCTTCCGCCTTAGTTTTCCTTCCACCTTTGCTAAAATGATGTCGAAAGTATCAGTAGACATTCTCCTCTGTTGAAAAAACTTGATTGGTGTTGTCTCAAGTCGAAGTACAGATGGTGAAATTCACCAAATGGTTCACGCTACTCGTTGATCGGATGAACACAATATTTCCTCCTCCTATCCTCCACTTCATTATCATCTTCTAGCATGAGAAACATTTGACGTGTTCCAAAAGACATCTCTTGTGAGTGGCTCGACCGTAGCCTGAAGTATAAATGCTGCACCACCTGACGGCTACCTCTTTACCACCTGCCACCTGCCACCTGTCGCCTGTCTCCTGGAAGTATAAATGAGGCCTAAGGCAAGCGCAATTCTTCCATCCGGCCATCGCCATCGCCCCGTGCTCCGGTAGGGACACGGTGTAAGCGTGAGGGAGGGAAGGCAAAACCTAGCAAGGTCGGCGGCGGGGGGTAGAATATGACTTTTGGGGGGAGGTCATCCATAAATTACCGGTAGGCCTACACGAATCAAATTATACTTTATAGCGTCTTCAAAACAGTGAAAGTCGGAAGAGCGCCGCACAGAAAGTCACTTGTAGAGGGCAGAGATGCAGTAGCAACTGGTTTCGCCTCCGGTCGGATAGCATTACGCTCAATCCATTGATTCATTCATTACTACACAATAGATTTGGCGTAGTTTACGTTCCAATAGCTTCTGCGCTACGTAAGATGAGACTTTAAGTGTAGATTGAATAATTAATTTTAATTACGCGCGCGCACGCAGTAACTCGTGAATTTCTTGCAGGTTTCATTTTGTACTTATAAAAATTGTAATTTACTTACGCCAAGTATTAAATAATACCGTTTAGACACTGTTGCTACGGGTCACGATTTTCTTAATTTCGTCAGGCTGTATAAAAGTCATTATTCGCATCAGAAAATAATTATTTTGGTAATAATAAAAATTAATAAAATATTTTTTTCCTATTTATATCGGCCATCTGACGACCACATGTCAATTTCAATTCTTTATTCCTTGTACTTTTCTTTTCTCCAATATTCTTTCGTCTTTTCACTATGCCTCTTCTTCATGTCTTCAGTCCACTTTGAACCTGCGTTTTTCTCTCTCCTGCTCTAGACTCCTTCCATTTTTAACACTTTTGTTCGAAAAACTTCTCTTTCAATTGCTTATCCGCGTTTACATTATTTTTTTCTAAATCTTCTTTGACTTCTTTAATCCAACTTGATGTTGACTTCATTCCCCACAGATATTTGAAGATTTGTTTTCTTAACCTATTGTCGTCCATTGTATACGTATAAATGCCCCAAAAATACTAGTCTTCGTTTTGTCACTGTTTCTGTTATATTTTCTATACTTTGGTATATTTCATCAATACTTCTTACTTTCCAACCTTCTGAAGTTTCTCGTGGGCCTAATATTTCCCTATTAATTCGTCTTTCCGGTATTTCTAGTTTGTCTAAATTATAACTCAATGCCAGACATTCACTTGCATATAGGCATTCTGGTCTCACTACTGTACTGTAATGCCTTATGTTCGCATTTTTAGATACGCACTTTGTATTGTAAATATCTTTAGTTATACCATATGCTCTTTCCATTTTATGAATCCTTTCTTCTAAAGCAGAGTTTTCTAAACCATTCTCTTGAGTTATTTCCCCTAGATACTTAAATTTTCTAACCCTCTCTATTCGACCAATATCTGCTAGCAGGAATTTTGGCGCATTTTTAATGTTCGTGGCAAATTTTGTTTTTTTTATTTTTTTCAAGTTATTTAAATTATTTGTGTAACGTAATAAAAGTACACTAACTTTATGATTTCTGTGTTTTTAAAAGATATAGCCTATAATAACTTTTAGTTCACTCCCGCGTTTAATTCGTTGTTTTGATCGAATAGTCTACCTGAACATTTCTGCAGATGGGATCTCTTCAGTCTTCAGGATCCCACTTTCCATGTTTTCTGGGATGGAAGTGTGTGTGTGTGTGTGTGTGTGTGTGTGTGTGTGTTATCAAATAACAATTGCTTCTGCGAGTATAATTTGTTTATTTTCCTATCGCTGTATTTCTACTTAACGCACGTTTCACAAAATAAGTCTCTATCGTCGTAAGTTATTATATAAATTAGATAATATAATGTATAATTCTGTACTTAACCCTCTGATAAAACAGATTGGTTCTATATTAAATATGAACTTCCTCTTTGTGTGTCCTTGTGAGGCGACGAAAGCTTGTAACACTCCTTATTAACAGATTATTCTCTTTTTAAAAATAATTGTGACGTATAAAATTGTAATTCTTCATCTTGTTATTCGAATTAGCAGTGTCTGTAACTCCAACTTTGTCGTGTTCACTTGCTGAACTGCTAATTGTCATATTCGGGACGAGGCCTTTCAGTGTTCCCACCATTTTCAAGTCCTAAACCACGACACCACACGTGAGGTCGTGCGTTAGGACTTTAAAATGATGGAAACACTGAAAGGCCTCGTCCGGAACATGAGAAGTAGCAGTTCACCAAGTAAACACGACAAATTTAAAATTGTAAATCGTAATAATACTCTTGTATTTTTAAACAATTATAAAATATGGTATACTAATAATTTCTTGTATAAGTATTAAATATTTGTACAGTCTGATGTGCAATGACTGTGTAGTGGGAATTATACGATCTATGTACAAGAAGGGAGACAAACTAGAATGTTCCATCTACATTCCTATAACGTTACTCAACGTTACTTAGAAAGTTCTGTCAGGTGTAACCTACAATGGGTTAGTAGAATATACGGAAGAAATATTAGGGGAATACCAATGTGGATTCCGGCCGAGCCGCTCCACAATTGATCAAATATTCACCACCAGACAGATACAGGAAAAGGCGTATGAATACAGATATGAATACAACATACGTTTATATAACCTATATACTGCCTTCAGACAAGCCTTTGACAGTATTAACAGAGGAAGGTCTTGTAAGATCTGTTATCACTTGGTATCCCAAAGAAACTGGTACAACCCGTGAAAGTGGCTATGGCTGTAGTATGTTTCTATGTAGGGTTTTATGTATAAGCCTCAGGGCTTTAATGGCCGGCTCATAATTATTTAAATTATTATCCGCGTTGTAAGGTCGTGGTCTTCCGAAATCTTCATGCTGATTAATGTTATTAGTGTAATCAGACGTTTCGGCCTCACCTCCGGAGCCCATCTTCAGAGAAAGGTTTTTGAAAAAGCTGACAAGATGTACGTCAGTCAACCACAGTACTATAAGGCCTTTCCCACAGTACTGTGGTTGACTGACGACGTACATCTTGTCAGTTATTTTAAAGAACTTCCTCTGAATATGGTTTCCAGATGTGAGGCCGAAACGTCTGGTTACACTAATAACATTAATCAGCATGAAGATTTCGGAAGAGCCCGGCCTTACAGCCCGGATAATAATTCAAATAATTATGACTATGGCTGGTTCCAGAGCAACGACACTAGTTGGCAGTCATTTCACATCCACGTTTCCCATTGGTACTAGCGTTAGACAAGGAGATGCACCGTTCTTATTACCCTTTAACTTAGTTTTAGAAGTAGTCATCAATAAGATGGATATTAGGGGACATTTACCAATAGAAACCAAATTCTTGATTACGCTGATGATTTAACCATTATAAGTAGAAACAAAAACTCTTTGAAAAAAACAGGTGGCGAGGCAATGGAGAGAGGACTGAAAATAAATGATAATAAAACCAAATACATGAAATAACAAGAACACCATGTAATAGGGAACCTCTACAATGCGAAAATCGTGAATTTATTAAACAGGAAAGTGAAAAATTTTATCTTCCGCACTAATAACAATTGTAGTAAGATACTCCGACCTAAACCATCAAAATCAGCTGAAGACAAGACAGGCGTTTATAAAATTACATGCGGTGACTCCGATAGCTTCTACGTTGGCCAGACTCGTAGAGCATTTATAAAACGCTTTAAAGAACATATATTTTAAAATACGTATTTGTAAAACAAAGTCAAATTACACACGTCATTTGATGGACAGTAATCATAATTATACTGATTCCAGACTAACTTTCAACCCCTCCATATATGTAAAACAGGCAGATATATGAGTTATCTCGAGGAGTTTGAAATATATAAGGCCTTTAAAAATAAAAACACTAAAGAAGTCCTGCTGAACGAACAGCTGAATTTTCAGTCCAATTCTCTATACGACACAGCGATAAGATTACAAGACGAGGTCCGTAGTGCACGGTCAATAACAACGTAAGCATAACAGTCGATTATAGTGTCCATGGTGCCCACCAACAACTCCGTATGTTTCCGTGTTCATATATTTGATAGTTATTTACGATATGTGTGTAAATTATACGTAATTTGTTATAATTATCTGACGAACTTTACTGAGGGATTACGGCTGAAGTTAGGATATATGTCCAGAAACGCGTAGTGAAATATAAAAAAAGGAAAAGCCATTAGACCGATAAAAGAGGTAAATTTTGTTGTATTCTATTCATATACGCAAGTGAATTTTCCTACCTAGGCTCACGCCAGTTGAAAAAGAAGAAGTCAGCCGGAGGCACCTTAGGTTGTATAAAAATTTAATAATTGCACAAGAAAACAATTCTTTCATAAACATATTTCATAGAATCAATTTGTCAATCTGTAAAACGACTATACCGAACGTGCTACATTATTTTTATTTGTTGTCTGAAGCCATAACAATAGAAGTAGTGTACGTGGTTAGCGCCACCTTGAAAATTTAATTATGACAGAACTGTCTCTCATGACAGGATTTATGAACAAGCTGATAAAAAAAGGTAAGAAAAATGTTTTCTAGTAGAGATTAATGGTTTCGCGTAAGATGACAGAATGTTAACAGAATCTTGTCTTCATCATGTGTGTACTCTAGTCTCCCTGGTATTGTAACACGAGCTCAGTTTTACTCGAGTACTGTACCTCACCTCTTTCATAACAACTCTCTCACACAGACTCCTCCTCCCTCCTCCGTGGTTCTATACATATCTGCCCCTCTGTTCTCCACCACCATTCTTTATTTACGTCCGCCCTTCGGCTGTTGTAACAAGTTTATAACGTTGTTTTGAACATTGGAAAGGTTTGGTAAATCTATTGTACTTTCCCTCGTCGAATTATCGTTGGCAAAAACAATTAGATTATAAAGATTTTAGATTGCCGTAGCTGTTAAAAAAGAATAATCGTAATTTTCATCGACTGACTTCTGGTCTACAGCCTAGACCCCGTACGGCGTTTTATCTCCAACCGCGTTATAATGAGGTGTTTTTTTTGTTTGTTTTTTAATGAATTTCTTGTATGAATGATATTCACGATGTGATAGCTAGCGTATAGCTACTAGAGTGCGTACGCGTAGTGTGAATGCTTTAAGATGAAATCTAAATACTCTTCTCCGTCATCTTATTCTTCTTTAGCACTATAGCCCAACGTGAGCCCTGGTTTCCAACACCAGTCTTCTCCAATGTCTCCTATCCATTGCCGTCTCAGTGTAACCCCTCCCATCCATTTTTTTAGGTCTTCCAGCACATCATCCAACCGCCTTATTTCGGCCCCTCTTTCTGCTTGCGCCCTCAGGATTTTATTTGGCATACGATGATCATCCATACACTCAAGGTGGCCTAGCCATTGTATTTGTTGAGCCTTTACGAATCTTACAATGTCCTCATGCCCCAATACCTTATCTATCTCCTGGTTATTTGTTATGCTCCATTCGTCATCTTCTTAAACATGTATTACAGTCTTTCTTCCAAACCTTCTTAGCGTTTCTTGTACCTTTTTTCTCAATATACACGTCTCGCCTCCATAAGTAACAACCGGTCTGATAAGTGTCTTATATATCTTTATTTTGTGTTACGACTTTTATTATGATGAGTTTACTTTTGTTTTATTATGAGTTTGCTTTTCAATAGTCAACTGTTGGCATACGATGCCCTATTTCCTATTTGTTCTTCGTGTATGGTCGTGTTTATAGACCCTTCATTATCTGTTAACCAAGTGATGTGATGTTAACCAAGTATCTGAACTCATTAACTGCATTAATTGAATTATCCTCTATGCATATAATATACAGATTTCCTCTCCATTCTGTACAGAAATTAGCTCGTATTTATTTTTGCTGATATTTACATTAAATCCCATTCCAGCGGATTTTTATTCAGCTCTTTGTATAGCTCAACTAACCGTTATCTTGATCTGGCTATTGTTGCAACATCGTCAAAAAAATATGAACATTTTAGTCCTATCCAGGCATTCATTCTGTAGAGATCTGGCGTTTAGCTTACATACATTCTGCGGCACTATAAGAGACATTTCCAAACCGTACTTAGTAATATTTCATTTCAGTACATATTAAATATTGTTTCAGTAAATATTATTTCGTACATATAGTGGCGTAGGCATGGGAGGTTACTGAAGGGTACACCACCCCCATTGGATAAGTCGTCATTGAGATTTTATAGGTGAAACAAGTCATCACGTTACGCTATACCTTACTGGCTCATTGGCCTGATTCGTTGGACTGAATAGCGTCTATTTTTGCATGTATAATATTGAAAAAGTAGAATTTTTAAAATGTTCAGATTTCAAATATTCGAAATGTTATTTTGCTTTCGTGTAGGTGACGTGCGAGTTGACGTTGGAAACTTTACCCTACCGTATCTGTTGGCTGTGATAAATAAATGAGTTGCTGCGGTGTTGAACACAACGTTGTAACGTTGGCGCAGGCAACTGATTGGTTGCCTGTTTGACCTGTTTACCGTGCAAGTGTCGGAATTAATTACAACTGACCGACCGGTAGTCGCGCACAACATGGCGGCCGTTTTAATACTGCGGCCTAAACAATTGACTGATGAACCAGTATGGGGCGGGGATATTAATTTGATAGGATAGCGCAATTCGTAGCTTCTTCTAGAATTATATTTTTGTTACTCGACTCCGAGAAATAATAGTAAGAAGTCCAGAAATAGAGCTGTCTGAACGGATTATTGGAGACGATGCTGTAGGCAAACAAGTTTCGATATAATTAATAATGTAGATATAAGAGCGGAAATGGGGATTGGAGGTGGTATGATAGAAACGTATAGATATGAAAATGTTAAATCGGTTCGGGCACCTGCGTGTGAAGAAAAAGATGGCCAAAGAAGGTTTGCGAATGGTCACCAACCAACAGAACGAGAAAAGGAAGGTCTTTCTTGGAGAAAAGATTTTGAAGTCGCCTTGAGTGGAAGAGGCCTCACGTTAGAGGACTGCTAAATTATAATACCTCCGAGAACGCTATTTTCACAAAGCTCTGACAAAAGACTGAAATACTGATTCTCGGAATAAGGAGTCCTCCTCCGCTGTATAATAGTAACCCCTCTTTGAGGGCGGAGTAGCCGATAAGAGGGTCAGCGGCCTTCCCGATGGGGTAAGAACTTCCTCTGGCGAATAAACCACACCGTGGTGGTCAACGGCGCAGGATGGAGATAGATAGCGAAGCGAAGCTGCATGTCGAGAGGCACGAAGCCAGATGATGGAGAGCTGGCAAAGAGCTTGGGAGCATGAAGAGCGATGTCACTACACGATAAGGCTCATGAAGCAGGTGTAGGGGTGGGGGTAGAGGAAGCATGGGGAGAACGACTACTACCTCACCCAGTTTCTGACTGGACACGAGTATTTTCATTCTTATCTGAAGAATGTTGGAAATGCCGAGTCACCAGAGCACCTTTACTGCCCGGTCAGCAGCAACACAGGAGATCGTTGCAAGAGGATATTGGGCAGGAGATCTCCCTGGATAACATCTTCGAATGGATGCTTCGAGGGGAGGATACCTGGAACTGTGTGGCATGCTTTGCAGAAGAGATTCTTCGGGCGAAGAAGATAAGACTTGAACAACACAATATAGAATAAGAATAGCAAGCTAGACGTGACCTCTAGGGTTGAAGAACAATAGGTTTAGCCCGACGTAATGTGTCAATCTTCCAGGTTAGTGTTCTAGAAGAGGTGATCAGTGTCCTGGGTCCGGGTATAATACCCAATCCCACAGACCCCGGACAGGTTCACCACGTGTTTAAAATCTTCCGTTCTTTATGGGACACTCTATAGAAATATCCAATATTCAGTTGTCTTCATTACTACTAAGTTTCCTCTCACTGTAGGCTATAACACACAAAACGACAAGGACGCTCAGCAGTTAGCGAGTTAATTTTAAAGGCAATACAATTATTCCATATCGTTAGTGGAATGTTGTCACAAGTGGCATTTCGTATCAATATTTTTGTTACTATGGTCTTGTAAATATTTATTGACAGAGTGAATGTTATTTACTTTTTCGAAATTGTACGATAATAGGTATGTGTATTTACATAGGATAATTGTTATTTGAGTGTTTTTTTTTATGTAGTAAATAACAATGTGACTGTTGATTTCTCTGCTGCAAAATACTCTATTCCACTGTACTAAAGATTGCTGTCGCATAACGGATCAATGTGTTGTTTGTTTATTTGTTTGTGTGCAGAGCGCGAATAATTTTTATATACAACTGCTGTCCTGCAATGGAAGCAACGACCCCTGTCTATACTTCAAACAGTAACGAACTAAGCACTGACTGTGAAATTGTCATGTTCGCGCTATTAATTAGAGCCGCCACTGTTGTGATATTCTGTACGTTGCACTTCTATGATGACGAGGGAAATGTTGTTTTTTGTTTGGTGTGTGTGTGTGTGTGTGTGTGTGTGTGTGTGTGTGTGCGTGTGCGTGTGCGTGCCAGTCTCAATTTCAATATTGGCAGTTAGTTTTTTGTTTTTTTTTTAATTGATTTTTATGTAGTTTCGACGTTGTCAATGACTAGTCGCATGAATTATTAAATAGTAGAAAACACAAATAATGAAATACATCGTCACTGTCATGATCAACATCATCTTCTTCACCAACGATTAAACTAGAAATGTTTTGTTCCTGTCCCAAGCTGATAGACTGGAACTGGTCACTCCAACGCTTTTTCGGACTCCCCACACCTCTCCGTCCTTTCGGCTTATAATTCCATAGTTGTTTAGGGATGCGGCACTCATCCATTCGGTTAAGAAGTTCCAACCATTTTAGCCGATAATGGGCAATTCTATCGAGTATACTCATAATATTCAGTTCCCGCCGCACATCGACATTTCTTGTGCGATCTTCAAGAGTATGTCCTGTCACGTGCCTGACAAATCTCATTTCGGTCGTTGTATACGACTGGCAAATGCCGTATGAAATACATCAAATAAAAAAATAAGTTGAAACTTAAATCGTGATGTATAAACAGATGTAAGATGTAGTGAGTTGGTAATTGACCGATAGCCAACAGTCGAAATGGACTTTTAATCAATGTCATATATAGTTTCAAGGGTATCACACATGCGTAACAAGGGAATAAGATTAAAGACGGAAATGGATGATACCGGAATCGGTGGAATAGAAGTCCGTTAGTCGATGTATTGTGGATGGGAGAAGAACGATAGTCGAAGACAGTCGTAGAGTCCGTCCCATGTAGCAGACAAGGAATAAGAAAACCAAAAGTAACGTGGATATAAGTATCAAGCAGACAATAAATCACAGTGAATTAGATAAAAACGAACTGACAGAGAGACAAAGCCATAGAATTTTTTTACGTTGGTAGGTGAAAATCTCTATAGACCACTAAGAACCCGTAGTTCCTAGTAGTAGGAGCCCGCTAAAACACCTCCTTTAATGTTACAACTGAGCAGACTCATCCAGCAGCTTCTCCTTTATGTTTCTTTCACGGGTGATGGGGTGAAGCCCAGTGGCTAATCTCAAGATTATTCTGCCTTCCTCTCACGTAGAGTTTTGTGAATCTATATACGTTATATTAGCTGCTTTCTATTGCGATACCAGATCATATGGCTTCTATCTTTTTGAGTCGCCTCAGGACGTGTGGGGCTTCTTCCACCACGTGTTGCATTATTGGGTTATCATGGATCTGAATCCTCTGTTCATGTTTGTCTGCATATTTTGTTATTATTTCCCTGACATATTCTACATTGAGGTCTCTATGTAGATTGTCGTTCTTTATATACCAAGGGCCATTCACTATCCTTCTGAGTACTTTGTTCTGAAAGGTTTGTATCTTTTCTAAGTTTGTTTTCTTTGTACAACCCCACAGCTGAATTCCGCAAAGTCCACACAGGCTTCAGAACTTGTTTGTACAACAGCAGTTTGTTTTCAACTGTTAGTTGCGAGTTTCTCCCTAACAGCCAGTACATTTTTCTGTATTTTATGTTGAGCTCCTCCTTCTTGTTTTTTTTTTTTTCTTAATTTGCTCTTTCCATTTGAACTTTGTATCCAGCGTCATACCTAGATACTTTGCTGTGTTACCATATGCCACTTCCAGCCCTTATATTGTTACGACATCACAGAACAATCTACGTGTTTGTCGAATGTGCCAGAAGAATCTCGCTCTAATGTGTGTGGCATACGTGACTCTAGACGCATTCGCGAGAGTTTTCTGGAAGCCGCCAGCCGCGCGGACTGTGTCAAGGCCGCAATTAATTACGTAGTACACTGGCGATAAGACGCAATTTGGAACGTTCTGGTCTGTGAGCGGAGGTATAAATACATGGCGGCAGCGGCCTTAGTTTTCAGTACAGTGGCGATATATTTACAGTGCGGTTCGAGCCATTATCGGGCGATATTACTGTGCGCGTTCAGGTGGTTATTAGTCAAGTGTCGTGTTTTATAATCGGACGGTATATTGTAATACAATAGTGTTTTAATTTTAGTTGACATTTATTTGCGTGTGAAAATTTTTTATTTGATTTGTTATAAGAGACTGTGTTGTGATTACGAACTGTTAACTGTGAAAATTAAAGCTGGTGATTAGTGACTTCAATGGTGTCTTGTACTTGTTTTGTTTTCCACTGTACCTACGACGATCAAGTAGGCCGTCGTAACAGTATTAATATAAACCCTTACTGGATCTACTTTCCTGTTGGTGAAGTTGATATGAACTGATTTCGATTCATTAAGTTTGATTCTCTACCGCTTGGTCCATCCATTCAAAGGCATAGAATGAAATGCTGGAAGTGACTACGGATGTAGAATCCTGCTTTCTAGATACTCGCCTTTTGTATTGTTTACGAGTATGACTTAAAAATGCTGAAGACAACGAAAGGCCTCATCGATTATGGCATTAAGGTGAAATAAATATAAAGTAATGAAAACGACAGCGCAAATAAAAGCCATACCTTGTAGTGGTGTTTTATAAACGGTGTTCTGTATTTTGTAAGCGATCAGGGAAGAGCTGATCATTACTGTTCGGGTCAGCGGTTTTATCTGTTTCTTAAGATTGTAACCGAAAGACTGGAAGTAATGATAAGAGAGGATTGAACCGATATTAAAAGACAGCGAATGAATGAACTGTCGAGTGTAGCTTGAAGTTGTTCTGCGGAAGAGTATAGGATTTGCGAGGTGCACAGGGGAGACAAGATCGTCTTGTTAATTCTGTGTCGTGTAGCGCAATAACCATTAATCACCGCCGAGGTGCGGTACATCTCTATTATTACTTTCCTGTCGGTGGTACTCATTTCTTGTAAGCAGTATCCTCAGAGATTTCGCTAGTAATTACGATGTCAGTTGATTTCGATTTCAATTAAAATGTGACGCTATCCACGATTAACGTTATTACGCGATACTGTACGAGGGACTCTCATCTGCAGCTTTTGCAACCACTGCTAGTCACATTCATGATGTTCGCTGATATTTGTTTATCCCATTCTTCCTGTGGCAGCCTCGCTGTATACGTCCCACAAGTCTTCTGTTGTCGTTTTTAGCTCAACGATCGTGGGATGTACTCATCGGGCGAACAACCTTTCTACCTTGCAAGGTTAATACTAATTATTTGGAAGGAGAGATGGTATAGTTGCTGACAGCAAGAATAAACAATTGGAGTCCGTGACAAAAAAAGAAAAGACGAAGACTTAGTAGATCTAGGTCACACGAAGCAGACGAGACTGGAGACTGTGAGATAACCGGAGCTGTCCCTGGATAACCGGAGTCATCGAGGGAAAGAAACCAACGATAGTTAAAAATGACCGTCAAGGGCGTATTTACCATAGGAACTAATTGGACCGGACCTCCCCAGAGGGTCGAAAAAAGTTGACGATGGTTTTTGTTAATCTCGTATTTTTTGGGATTTTATATTAGTTTTTCAGCTGTTTAATATAGTTGTAGCTGTTTTTTAAATATACAAACAGGTTTTAAATATTTACAGCATTTGCGTATACGTTTGAAATATGCAATACAGGAAAATCAATGCTGTCAGTAATAAGTATTTTGTAAACAAGTTTCAATAACGCGTAGTTTATATTGTGATATTATCGCTTACTTTCATATGATTTATTTCAGGATGTTATCCCACGGTTTTCAACCACTTTAAAGATAGTCATATTGATTAGCCTTAGTTGTTTTTCTGTTGTATGTACCCGGCTCGACCGGAACAACTCCTCCCCCTCCCCCACCAGGGCCAAATTCACATTACGCCACTGACGGCCGTAGTTTAGTTTGTGTATCGTTTTGGTTTTCATTGTGGCGTATTCTCCTGTTGGACAGTTGTTGCTTGCATGGTCGAGACAACCACTGAAAAAGCATGACCGTAGACATGGCTGAAACGTCAGGCCAAGGAGCACATACAACAGAAAATCACAGGATCAACAAGGGAAAAAATGAAAATACGGTTTGTAACATGTATTTTCTTTCCCGATCAAATTGCTATTTAGTAACATCCGCAAATATTTTCTTAAGAATCTGACGTGGGAGTTTTACATAAAAAATTCGAAAATGGGAGGAAATTTCTTACCTAACTAAAATTTTGAAAAAAATCAATAATTGATTATTAAAGATACGTTATTCAACACTTGTATAATAGTGAACTCCTGACAATTCAGGGAACGGTCTAAGACGGTGTCAAACTTTAGTAAATTATACTACTCATTAACTAAAAGAAAAACGTCCAATTAACATAAACCGAAAAATGCTTCGTTGTCCGTCTGTCTATCTCTACGTTTTTTTTAAGTACTCCTAAGCGGAATGAATTTTAAAATAAAAATCTCTACTAACAACAAAACAATTTGCATTACATAAAAAACTGGCCTTTGTATTCTTGATTCAACTATACAGTGTTTATGGAATTGGATTAAAATTGTGGAGTTATTAAAGTTCATTTCTAGCAGAACATTTGGCATATTTTCTGTATTTGAACCGTATAGATTTTCTGCATTATTAAAAATTTAAAAAACTGGATTATTTTTCCCTATTCCTGAATGCTAAATTTCATGAATTTAAATAAATGTTTAATTATTTACGTGCTTCTCTTTTCTAAAATATTGACTATCGTACACATATTTATATGCTCTACAGCTAGATACGAGTAAACATTCGTTTGAGATTTGGGATGATGGCATCTGGGCTAAATACAGTATTATTCAGTACAATTAAGAATTATCAAATCATGGTTAAGCAACCTACAGCAACTTCAAACAACTACTCATACAGTTAATCATGGAAAAATAATGTAAATGAAAATACGACATTCTTATTAGGACAATATTCCACTTGTTTTTTGTTATCAAAGAACTGTTAATATCTCCGTTAGTTTTTATCCGAATCCCGTGAGCAAAATGCCACTAGTTTACGGATAAAAATGCTAATTTTGTCATAACCTTAAACCTTTCACGGCCAGAGTGAACATCAGTAAAATTATTGTCGGCGCTATTGGGCCGCACTCCTCTTGGCATTTCGACTGCAACTGCGGCAGTCATCTTCAATGGCTCTGGTGATAGGATCAGAACGGAAGACCCACTGAAGATGACTGCCGCAGCTGCGGACGAAACGTTTGGATTTGCATTAAGATGTCCACGGCCCAACAGCCCGGGCAGTAATTTTACTGAAGTGGTAATATTTTGTCTAATAAGACGTTTTTGGTTACAAATAATGATTTTTGTGAAATTTAGAATTAAAATTTTAATCAGCCGCCATTTTTAAAGTTTTAAAGATAACAGGCGTTTTTTGGTTTGTTTTGTACTTATTAGAAATGGTAAACGTATTGTCTTTACTATTTAAACTCCATACCTTATCTCGTTCAGCATTAATTAATTAAAACACACACATACACACACACAGACGGGAAAGGAAGCATTGTTTTTGGCATTTCTTTATTAGAAATTTTGCTTTCTGTTTAATGAGTATAATCATTTATCGGAGTCTGACACCACCTTTTGGGAACATCTTGTACAGATTAGATTATGTGAATGGTCGGAAAGAAAAAGCGAGCGAACCGACGAGGCGTAGAATTGTAGTGGCAAAGTTACTGGAAACTTTGTTAAGTGGGTAAAGGGTTGATGAAAGCTTTAAGGGTGGGACGTATTAGTGTTGGCATCAGCGGATCGAGCGAGTCGGTTTTGGTTTAATGGTGGGTGGGGGGATCGGTACGGTATAGTGTACATAAGCAGTGCTCTTTGACCGAACACACACACACACACACACACACACACACACACACACACACACACACACACACACACACACACACACGCCGACGACGTACAAGCAAATACAATTAGCGTTCAGTGTATGCAATAAACGGCTTACACACACAACAACTGTCCAATACAGCTTTGTGTTGTGGTCGTTGTCACACACATACACACGTATTTGTATGTAACAAACAGTATTATACTTGACATGATACGTTCTGTATATATTCCAGAATATTACTTCTCTATAAAACACATTACTGTGAGACGTATCAATACTGCACAGGCGCTAGCAAAGAGGACAAGGATTTTTTTAATCGACACAAATTTTGGAGTGCCCTGTTGTTAAATTCTAGGTAGTATGTGTAGCTAGACACTTTATATACATGGCCAAAATAACATAAAATCCTGTGGTATAATATGAAATCTCTATTTTACTTCCTATTTTATCGATAGAGATACCGTTCATTACATCTACCTCGTCGTCAAAAGTCACATCATGAATTGCAACTATCAGAGAAATGTTTATTTGACATAACTAACAGAAACAACTGAGCGAGAAATAATGTCAGTAACAGAAAGTGACACAATAGAGTGCTGCAAGACAGTGGAAAAAATATTTGCTAAGCGGGGTAGGGGGATTGATGGGATGTAATAACCACACCAGGTTTTCAGACGATGATAATATCGATAGTGGGCGTAATGGTAATATCGATAGCAGCGACGGTGATTCCTTTTTGCAATACTGGCAGGGAGAGGAAACAGACGAGGAGGTATCTCCGTCTCTTTAAAGTCCAAGTAATCTGTTATATTTCGAAACACAAACCTTGAAATAAAAATTCAATTTTAGGTCTAAGTAACGACTATCTATACGTGTAACTGTTCGTGGATGACCGACTTACAGTAGCACTGGACAAACAGCACTCCAATTACATCATCATCATCATCACTCCAAGGACTAGGCTTTAGACCTGTTCCAGAATCCATATCTCCCCCTCGGTCTACCGACATCTCTCTTCCCAGTAGGATGATAACCCAAGGCAGCCACAGGTAGACGTGATACGCATGCGATTCAAATGTTCACACCATCTTCTGTGGTCTTTATCTTCTGGTAAATTATATAATTTAATTAACTTGTGTTACCGCAGATGTCAGATGTTCAGAAAGTATGGCAAAGTCATCTGCGAATACCAAACAGTTTATTTCAATACGTTTATTTTGTATAATAATTTATAAAAAATTAAAAAAATTTCAATAATTTATTGAGTTTTACTGTATGTTAAAAATAAATTATTTGTGAAGTGTGGTGGAGTGATACAAGTTACGAAAGTCTCATACAAAAAGTCGTTTGTAATGCGTATTATAGAAACGTTTCTTTCGTACATACAAGGAGTTGATAGATTTTGAAGAAGCTGAATGTTAAACGCGAAATTAATCGACAAGACTGTAGCAGTGAAACTGCGTGAAAGATAAAGCGAACGACACTGTTAGCAGGAATGCACTTTGAATATAAATCAGCACTATTTAGCATGATGATAAATCCAGGCAGCGCCGTTAAGCGTACGTGTTAGTCAATCGAAGTACACCGCTGCGGTGCTGGATTGCATACGCAACAGGGTGGTGAGCCCAAATAAATGGCCAGCAGTAGGCTGCTCACGCTCATAATGTGTTGTCCGGTCATAATGTATTATATAACCCGTCCCGGCTTGACCGAGTGGTTCCGTGTGGCCCTAATATTGCCGCCCCTGCTACTGCTGCTGCTGCTGCTGCTGAATTCAATACGGAATGACCGTCATATTTCTTTCCACGCTGTGCATTCCAATATGGTGCTATAGTGTCGGAAATGTTTTTGACAAGATTTTATATTAAAAATGTGTTTTAAATTACAGCTGTTAAATATTAATTGGCCTTGAATATAAATTAAACTTCAGTTAATAATACGTATTCGGAATATTAATTTTTGTTGTGACAATTCGTACACTTCGTCAGATTGATAAGAAAACATTGCGTATACTGTTTAGAAAAAAATTCATGGATCAATCGTTTTATACAATACTATTTGATAATGATATCGCGTATAATTTAACAACACTTAATAATAATAATAATAATAATAATAATAATAATAGGAGGAAACTTGGGTTCCGGCGAAAAAACATCTGAGTAAGTTACAGGCATCGGAGGTGAGATTCTTATGATCTGTTAAAGGATGTGCACGAAGAGATAGACTATACAGTGAAGACATTCGTTAAAGAGTTGAACATTTTTAATATCCAAGATCATATTACAGAGAACTAAGAGAGATAGATTCCTCACCTGAATATGATGCCAGATGGCAGGTTGCCTAAGGAAGTTTGGCAATACAAGCCTATTGGACAGAGAAGTATAGGAATATCTAGGAAGCGTTGGTGAAGTGTATACATTCCTTTGGGACCGGAACAGATGATTTGTGTAGTCCCTGACAGAATAAGAAGAAGAAGATAAAAGCAGTTAGTATTCAATAGTAGTATATCAGTTTATTTTCAGATATCTTTTAACATTAATTATAGACTTTTTAATACTTTTCATAAATAGTTTTAATGCAGTGCATTAGACTGCAGTCCACCAACGAGGAGTAATGAAATAGTGACGATGATGATATAATATTGACGATGATGAAGTGGAGGAGGAAGATAATAATATCAACAAAAGTAATAACGACTACATGAAAACAAAAATATATGAAACTCTAGTCCGGAGCAGAGGTGTCCTGTGGAGCTGAGAAGTGGATTATTGAAGATGACGTTTCCGGCTCACGAAGATTAGCAAAATTTCTAATGAGGAGATTAAGAGAAGAGTGAAATAAATGAGTATACACAAAATTTCATCCTCAGACCATTCCATCATATTGTGTTGCTACGAAATTACGTAACGCTCTCGAAAAAGTCGACACGTGCAGTTACGCAAGTCGGCAGGTGCAGTTACGTAAGTCGGCAGGTGCAGTTACGTGAGTCGGCAGGTGCAGTTACGTAAGTCGGCAGGTCCAGTTACGTAAGTCGGCAGGTGCAGTTACGGAAGTCGGCAGGTGCAGTTACGTGAGTCGGCAGGTGCAGTTACGTGAAAGTTGTGCACGTGTCTCGGCTAGCCGAGCAGGTGCAGTGGCTGTGCCAAGGCCGCGCAGTAAAGTGCCCTCTAGACTTTTCGAGTACTTGTACTACGCAAATTATGCTGGTGGACGCCGCCAAAAGAATGGAAAATCATTCTGGAACCTCTGTGGAACCTACATAAGTAACAGCGGCCGGGTTAGACGTTAGTTACATCTGACGAAATTGTACAGTGCGGATCAAGTGGTTTTTCTGACGAAATTGTACAGTGCGGCTCAAGAGGTTTTTCTGATTATTAGAAAGTGATTATTGTGTTAGAATAGTGCGGAACTTTAATAATTGACATTATTATTGCGTGTGGACAAATTTAACTAAAATTATTATATGAGAGAACCTTGTTCATTTCAAGCTGTATTTTTGTGATTAATTAAAAAGCTGGTTATTAGTGACTTCATTGGTGTCTGTATTTTGTTTCCACCGTACGCTACGGCGATCGTAACAGTATGTATAAGATGTATGTCTGTTTCGTTTCGTGTATCATTGGCGCGTTTTGAGTGGAAAGATACTGTGAGAGTCAACTATTTACAAACAATTTACATAAATTATCTATTTCTTTTTTATCAATTTAAGTTCATCTCATTCCTTAATTATACAGCCATTTTAAATTGGTGAACAGACGAGATAAGAAAATATTTTTGGCGTATCGCATGTGTAATTTATGTGTGCGGTCTATTTCCATTACACATATTGTTTATTACCAGTTCATTGACCACGTTCAGGAAGAGAATTAGAGGGGTAGTTGGGGGTTTGTTCTGTAACCGACGTTTGCTGGGGGGGGGGGGCAGTAGGTTTTGCAGGATTTGACTGCCGTAAGCGGAACGGGAAAGAGGGAACATAATATCTGCGTAAAATATACGTTCCCTTACGTACGCGCCGTACGGTTTCTCCGCAAGATTTTGCATTTCTCGTCATCATCCCTCCACCCGGCGACCCGAACGAAAATAAATTAATCAAACGGAGACTGTACGCGGTGGTAAACTAAGTGATATCTGTTAACTGGACGGAAAGTGGCCACGTGACGTCTTCTCCTCGCTGCTGACCCAATCCAAATAGGATCGTTACTGTTTTGTTCCGCTTACGTTATCCTAAACTGATAATTCTAGAAGTAAATAAATATATTATAATGTACTCGTAATAAGCAGTCAAGTGCTACACCCATCAGTCTAACGAATATTATTGCTTAATAAGTAAACTATTTTTATACTAGTTATAAACATATTGTACTGCTAATAAATTAAAACAATACATAGGAACTGCCGAAGAAAGTAAAATGTCTTAACTACTGTTTCAAATAATATGTTTTGAAGAGTAAAATTGAAGCCATATTGAATTTTCAAAATTTCTTGAATGTTCATTAGCTGTTAGGATAATTTTTTAAACGTTCCTTAAAAAAAAATTGTGATGAAATTATAACCGAAATATCTTAAGTTAGTCTATGTATGTAATCTTGTAAATTCTCAAACGATAAGTAAATGACAATTTATTAAACATAAATATAATTTTTAGGAAATAGAAAGTAGACTAACATAGAATACTCAAATTGTCACAGGCGTTGTACAAAGTTAAGTTGGATAATACATTTTATAAGCGATTAGTAACATTGTACAGTTTATAAGGGATATAAATTATGTAGAAAAAAATGTTTAGATAATACATGTGTTGGGCAAAAAGGCCAAGTGACAGACCAAAATTAAAAACAGAAATTGCTTTAGTGTATACAAGTTATGAGCATGAAGAATAAGAAAAGCAGTTCTAGTCACCCGTAAGACACTATTTCTGGTAAAATCATCAAGGAGACAGAAGCTTGGAAAAAATTAGGGAAAATAATTTAAATAATATTCAAAGTTGAAACGAAATTAACATTTGTTTAATATAACCTAAAAATTAACTTAGATTAGTCTTTCATAAGTCGACAGTAGTGTAAATTATTACAAATTAAGTAAGAATTCATAAAGAAGAGTAACATACTACAAATCAACTAACTACTAAAAACCAAAACAGTAAGAAACACATAATTCAAAAGAAATAATACAGGGAAAACCACCGCATATTTTCATGGTGTAAATAAAATAAATTTAATTACAGTATAACACTAAGTGATTATCTATATAACACTGCGTGATTTAAACAGGATAATGTTTTTAAATAAAATAGATTTAGTGATGGCAGTGTAGTGGAAACCACAATTTATTCAAATTTTATTTTAAAAAATCAAAATTTACATATTTGAAAAAGTTGGTCATCCTAGCTACTACCGCTTCATAGTTTGGTGACTGTAATTGCAACCACTAGACTTGAAAATAATTTTTATATTTAGGTTGTAAACGAAAAATTTGAGTTATAATAATTCTAAAAATATTATAAATATTATATTATTATAATTCACTTTATTATTCGTAGCACTGTCACACGAGGAAAAAATTAGTCTTCAGTTGAGGTTAGTTATAATTGTTTACTATTTGACGCGCACATTTCAAAATGTCTTCTTGATGACTGTCGCGGGCTCCGCTCGCATCGGTGACTGAAAGACAATTAATTCTTCTCATCGAAGCTCCTTCTCGCGTCTGGTAAAATCAGATCATCCTATTGGTGTAGAAGTCTGTACTCTCTACCCCAAATGCCTTGGTTATATTAAAATTTTAATTTTTAGCGTCTATGCTTTGGGTTCGAGACTCAGCTATGACGCGTTCATTCCCATTCGGAAATGACAGAAAATCTTATAATATTCATAAGTTTCTTATTAATCGTCTGATCGTCATTTGAATAGTCGCATTGTTTTGCGAATACTTGTGTCTTTAATTTAAGTCCAAACAAGTAATAAATCCGTCCATTAACAACTCACTTCACTTTATACAATACACATATAGTGGCTCTTAATAAAAAATAAGTTTTTTCCACTATATTTTGGTGTTATTATAACATAATGCTTATAATTAAACGTTTAGAATCCATATCTCTCATTATCTAACACATAATATTAACATATTTGTGGTTTAAGCAAAATGCATTCATGGCGTACAAGCCATACATGTCCAAGCATTTGTATTTGCTTATATCACCATTATTTCTTATACTATTACATACCTTTGGTATCAAAATGTTATTTAACACTTTTACATATATTTGCTGATACTTTACTCCAGCAAATGTTGTCTTATTTACACATATAGCATTGTTTAAAATACACTATGCTATTATTTCGCCATTCTGTCACTCTCATTTAGTTATTTTTATTCATATATTATATGCATTATTGATAATTAAAGTGTACACAGACATTGTACATGGTCTGTTTAGTGCACTTACTAACTTTTTGTTAGTTGAAATTTCTTTAAGTTACAGTAGGATGGTTATTTACACCTAGTCCTATGATTACAGTTAATTAGTTTATTAGATTATAGTTATTAAATTACTTATACAATGATTGTGAGGTATTCTCATAGTTGAATTAAACATTCTTCTAACTACTGGTAAACTTCCTTACTCTCTCTTTACAAGTTTTGTTATGGTTTTTTGATTAACTCTCTGGTCACTTGGGATTCTGTCTAATTTGTTTACTGTTATTATTAATAATCTGACTTATATAGTTGTGTTCTTCAGTTCATAAGGTATTCATTGTCTTGTACATTTGTTCTTATTTGATCTCTGTTTGAAACAATTACTGGTAATTACTTTATCTAATTATTGTGTATGATTTTATGTTGTAGGTCCTGTTCAGATGAGGTTATGTGTTACTGAGTTGGCAACAATATGCTTCTTACTTTATTCAATATTCAGCTTAAATATTGTCATGTCATTATGGCATGTTACTACCATTGTTTATTACTATGTTTTACACACTTTGTACACATTTTACACTATATGTTTATACAATAATACTTGGTTTTTTACTTAACTATGTTACACATTTTGGTGGGTTGCATCTTGGCTTGTATACATTGGTTTGTTTCTTTTCAACGAATTAGTTTGTTTACTATATATTGGTTATAACATTTATCTACATTATGTCCTGTGTTACTATGACATTCAGGCACATTCCATATCAAGGATTATATAGCTTTTATTATTGGTCTTTTTGAGCAATTATTTCTCTTTTCAGTTCCATTAAATTGGTGGTCTTACTAAGTATGTTTGTGGTTTTACAATCTTGGATTACAATTGGTACACTAATTGTTTGTGTATTTCTCTTGATAACCGTTGATTTCACTTATTAATTTTTATTCACTTCCCTTTGTCATAAACACTTCACTCATATTGTCTGTGTTGCTTATTTGGGGGTAGTGTCATTACACTATTTATTGTTGCACTTATATAAAGTATTCACTATTATTGTTTGTGATCACTTACTAAGGTTCAACACTTGGTTTTTATTATATTGGTTTCACTATGTCCTTCCTTGATAGATAGTTTTTTATTACTACTAATCTTGTAATCATTATTCTTATTTTGGTTACTTTACTAGTTGTGGTGCCTTCCATATTTTGGGAATGCTGGTGTCTTGTTCTAGTTATACTTAATCTTCATTCTTCATGGTACATTTCTTCTTCTTCTTCTTCTTCTTCTTCTTCTTCTTCTTCTTCTTCTTCTTCTTCTTCTTCTTCTTCTTCTTCTTCTTCTTCTTCTTCTTCTTCTTCTTCTTCTTCTTCTTCTTCTTCTTCTTCTTCTGGTTATTCAATTGTTTATTCTTCATTTTAATTGTTTGTCACTTGTAAGGCATTTTTTGGTTCCTCACTATTTGTGATAACTCAGGTTCATTTAATATAGTTATAATTTTCAACATTTTCACTCATTATTATGATAATCATTATCTTATATTTGTCCCACTATTATGGTAAATTAGTTTATCCTCTCACTATGATAATTACATTTAATATGTCTCTTCCTTTTGATGATAGTAATTCTTGGTATATCCCCTCACTATTTTGATCTATTGGGCCGATATTAGTAACGTATTATATTGATCCATTGTATTCTCTCTTTCTTCTTTCTACTCGATGATATATTTTTATGATTCTTCTTTCTTCTTCGTTGGGTTGCTTTAACATTATTCATTCATAGATACACTTTTGATTTTCATACTTCTGTTCCTTCTTCCATGTTTGATGAAATATGCTTATGGTACACTTTTATTTGACGTATTATATTATTTTTATGTAACCGTTATTTTGATACGTTACAATATACATATATGTATATTTCTTTATAAGTATTATATGAGTTTCTTACAGTACATATATGAGTATCTTGCAGTATTTTTGATTAATATTATTATATATTATAAAATTATATTACTTTTGCAATTTGTTGATAATATTTTAAATATCCTGACACACTGATAGATTTTCTATCGTCAGAAGTCATAAATGAATTGACAGTAATCTAAGTGATTTGATTTCAATATAAAAAACTAACGAATAATCGAATTTGTTTTAATTTTATTCCTACCGCGGTGCTGAAGGAATCTATCGGTAGTTTTTTCATTGTCTGGCCTTTTGTGTTTTCCATAATGTCCAGATTGCAATAAATTTTACGTAGGCCAGACAAAGAAAAAACTACACGATAGATTTTGGAGAAATCACGATAGATTGATACATGGAGAAATGCACAAGTTTGCGTGTAATAGACCAGTCGCAACATTTCACTGGGGGAGAAGCCAGAATTAAAGGTCAATTACTGCTAATTTTAAACGAAATTTGAAGTAAGAATTTATTTAAGCTAATAGACAAACTGATAGAAGTTATCAAATTGTGTGTGACACTATGACGTCTGTGCAGAGGAATGACGAAAATTCAGAAAATCAGAGGAAATGCTTAAAATATCTTCTAAGCGCAACCCGCGGGGAATTAAAGTAATTAAAGCAAAAACAAATTGCGTAGAGTAATTTGCTTGCGTAGTAACAATATTAATAATAATAATAATAGCGACAACAACAACAAAAAATTACCATCATCAGTATTAAAAAATTAAATTTAAAATGTAAATCAGACTCATTTAGAGTTGGCTTCTGCTGCCCCTGCGATTAAGTAGGCAAAAAAAAAAAAAAAACGAGAAGCCACTACGACGTGTATATATGCCGAGTCGGCAGGGGTGAGTGGGTAGGGGTTGAAGTGGTTTGGCATTTGCAAATTACATTAACGGCGACACTACGGAGTCACCCCCGCTGCCTGCTCGTCCGCTCTAGGGTCGGGTCGCAAGACGCGCGGGACAAAATAACGAAACCGGCAACCATCATGTCATCATCCCCCCCTCCAGACCCCACTTCTGTGATGTGCCCTTCGAAATACTGTTTTACTCTTACTTGTGATATTTTTTTATGTGTCGATTCTGTAGACAGTACTACCCGAAGTTAATATACCAAAAGGATACTGATTTCTTTCGTTTTTTGCGCTTTTACTTTTGCTTTTCCAACTGAACACACCCTGTCAATTACCTCTTTCCGTTTAGATTTCCTCTACAGGTCATAAAGTAATACACAGCCAGAAGTGACTTCTACTCGTTGTCGTCTTCTCACCGCTCGGGTCGGATCGCAAGCTAAAATCCACTTCTGTCATGTGTCTTTCGAAATGCTGTTTTCCTTTTCTTTTTCTTTTTCTCGAGCACCACAGTTCAGTGTGAGCCCTGGCTTCCAACACAAATCCTCTCCAACGTCTCCTATCCGTTGCCATCTCAGCGTAACCCTTCATGTCCATTCTTCTGAGATCTTTCAGCACATCGTCCAACCATTTTATCGTACGTCGATCCCTCTTTCTGCTTTCATACAACTGTGCCTTCAGAAATTCTTTGGCTGTTCATCCATCCGTTCTAGCCGTTGTATTCGTTGAGCCTTTACGAGTCTTACGATGTCATCATGCTTCAGTAGCTCAACTACTCCTGGTTATTTCTTACAGCCCATTCATCTTCTTCCTTAATCGGGGCGCAATCACGTCGTACAAACTTTCTTTCAAGCCGCCTAAGTGTTTCTTGTTCCTTTTTTGCGAATTCCCACGTCTTATCTCCATAAGCAACAACCGGTCTAATAAGTGCCTTATATATTTTAATTTTTGTGTTGTCACTAATGCCGTAGTAGTCTACTGTTAGCACTGTTTGTTTCCTTAGTAAGTCCATTTCACAATGGGACATAGGTCACTTGAAACTAGAAGTTGTCTTTACATTTTTAGTGACTGTGAAGATGAAAATGAGAAGTTCAGGTTATGAGAAGTTCAGTCATTAAATAGACAGGGTTTTAAAACATTTGTGTCAACATTTCGCCCAAAACGTATTTCCATAACCACCAGGACCTGACCTGATATAGGAAAACAAAATGAGCGCTCTTTGTATATGTGTCTAGTATTACATGTATTACGTAAAGAATAGTGATGATTGTTATATAGGCCTACATTATATATTGTTATTTTTTATTAATGAGATATACTTTGTAATTATTAATGTTATAATTGTAACATTCCATACTTATTAGGTCTAGTATTCATTGTACGCGTATTTTTTATTTTTCCCGTATACAGACCTCGTTACAGGTGCAAGTAGAAGCTGAGGCTATACTGACAAAGAAGCCAGTTAAATATTAAAGGGTGAGACTAGATTCGAAGTTTTCCTACTGGGAGAAAATCACGTATGCAGATAATAAGGCTGCACACATAACAACAAAGCTCAGCAAGCTTATGGCCAATGTAGGAGGTCCCACTCCAAGCAAGAGGCGTTTGTTGATGGCGGTATGGGATCCATCCTGTTGTATGGTTGCGAAATTTGGGCCGATGGACTAAACGTGGAGGAATACAGGAAACGAATGGCATCAGTGCAGAGGAGAGGAGCCCTCAGAATAGCATTCTCTTATCGGCCGGTACCAGAACCAGTAGTCCCAGTGGCAGCGGGAATGATTCCCAAGGACCTGTTGACTAAAATGCGAAACCACCTTTTAGAAAGAAGAGATGAAGTTGGAAGAGATACGATAAATAATGAAGCCAGAGAACCCACTCTCTGGCACTGGCACGATCGATAGAATAGGGAGGACAGAGAAATATGGACTGCAAGGCTCATACCGAACTTGAGGGAATGGATTGATCGCCAGCGCGGTGACGTTAACTACCAATTGACATAGTTCCTCAGTGATCATGGCAATTTTAACGCCTACCTAATCTGAATGGGAAAGATGCAAATCTCACCATGCCAGTTCGGTAGGTCTCCCCATGAAGGTGAAGATGCCTCGCACATCTTTTTCAGTTGCAGCAGATTCATAAGAGAGAGGATAACACTAGAGATGGAGTTCGGGAAGTTCGCCCCGCCTGAGAGTGCAGTTGAGATTATGCTTCGTGGCAAGGAGGAATGGGACCGCATTTCTGCATTTAACAGTGGTTCTACAAGAAAAGAACTGGTACCCAACGGGCAGTAGCACATAAGGAGAATCAGAAGGAAGCCGATAAGATAGGCTTCATCCTGAAGGTTCCAGGATGGATGTCATGCCTGAATTAGAGGTGGGTTTTTTAGTTGGCAAGAATGCCGCACACCAGAGGACAGACGGTATCCTGTGACAGTGGATAAGCCCGTTTCCCCTTCTTAAAAACAAATGCAGACCCGGTGATGATAATAAATGTTTTCGAAACGTCGACACGTGTTTTAAAATTGCGTTTAGTAGTCAGTTATCTGTCAAACGTCATAAAGCCTTTCATCATTAGAAGGAATCAAACAATGCATTTTTATCACCGACTTATAGTCAACCGTGTAGTGTAGGAATCATAAGGCTGAGCGTTCTAGAAAAGGGAAGAGAGATAGAGAGATTTTATGTCATATACGTTAAACAGGTGTAAACATTACTATATTTCACGAGGTCCGCGGTTTGTGAGATAGAGAGAGTAAACAAAACTCTGCATCATCCGACCTCGGTTTTTCTGAAGTCTGTGTTAATCGAAACAGAGTGTAATATGCATTTTTATAATTTATTACAAGTATTATCCTGTAACCTCAGTTCAGCTTTTTCATAAGATGCCATGTTTTGTCCTGAAATTTGTCGCAAACCGTACACAATTCGGAAAATTTACTCATACTCCGGATGATCCGAATACTCTCTTTGGTATTCAAAATGGTCTGTCGCCCCATTACTCCGTATAATCAAGAGGCTGTTGTATAAAGTTGAAACAGGCCTAGGGCAAGAACGGAAGAAGATTTCTTTTATAGTGACCAAAACGAGAATAAAATAAATAAAGTCGCTTGTTTCAGTTTACTGTGATGTATTTAAATTAATGTATTTTGAATTTCACGCTTGGCTGAAGAACAAATATAACGGCGGGAACAATAATTTTAGTTACGCCCCGATAAATGCTCTGTGTACTAGACGCTTGCAGTGAATACAAATACTGGGAGCCCACCTGGCGCTGATGTACACTACAAACACGGTCGATGAGTAGCGGTATGATTTGTATACCGGTAATTCTGTACAGACGGTAAATTAACAAGTGAAATTAGTCTCATTTAAAATCGGGATTCTAAATTAAAAAGAGGGTGCTTATACGCCGTTGTGTGTGTGTGTGTACGCGTCCCGGTGCATGTTTAGATGCATTAGCAAATGAAATTAGCGACGTCACGCCCGAAACACTGTAGTCCACCAACACACCCGGTGCGTCGTCTGCGTTACTAGTTGTGGTTTTTTTTGTAATATTAGTTAAACTTATTTGAGTGCCAGTTGGTCTCTCCTTCTCCTCTCCCTTTCTCTACCTCTTTATATTTTCTTTCTTTTGTTATTTTGTTTTTTCCTTGATATCCATCATCGTGTCACAGTTTGTGATACTTCAGAATTGTGAGATACCATTTAAACTCTGTTAGGAATGTTATCTTTACTACAACCAGTCTTTTGTGTTAGTCGACGGTTTGTCCATTTCTTTATTTCGATTTGTCCTCCGTCTAGTAGGCGACACACCTCTTGATCACTTTCGGGGACTAGTTTCAAGAATTCTGCGTGGAATCGAACAAGCATCCCATCCATTGCCTAAGACACGTTACTTGAAAGAAGACTGGGCCTTACAAAATGCGACGAAACAAGAAAGGAACAGATTTAGCGTAAGCGGTGACTAGCGTGGACATGTCGAAAACTACCCTCGCTGTGTAGTTTGCTGCGCAAATTATGCTGAAATTATCACAAGAAGAACTAATTTATTTTTCTGTTTAAAATCGTTTTATCCTATATTTTACAGACTACATGTGAATTATCGTTCCCTGATATTACATGTAAACAACGTAACTACCCAACACAGATTATTACGATACACAGATAAAACATCTGTTATAATTATCACGTGGATACGAGGAATTAAGTTTTTAAAACGTTTTAAATATACTACGGCAATTAGGTTACGCTCTCTAAAGTCGGCGGGTGCAGTTATGTAAAACTTCTCGGCTAGCCTCTGTCAAGGCTGTGCACTCAAGTACCTTCGAGACTGTTCGAGCAAACTTAACTACGCAAATTGTGTTGGCACGCCACCAGCAATATGGAAACTTGGAAACTTACTCTGGAACCACTCTGTGATCTACATAAGCAACAGCGGCCGGTTTAGAAATTCGTTACACTTGGCTTTATTGTGGAGTGCGGATCAAGTGCTTGTTGCGAATTAGTGGAAAGTGATATTGTGTTACAATTAGTGAGGAAATCTAATAGTTGACAATTATTATTGCGTGTGGACAAATTTAACTTGAATTATTGTCTTACACTAGCTTGTTGATTACAAATTGTTATTAGTGACTAATTAAAGCTGATAATTAGTGATTTCATTGGTGTCTGTATTTTGTTTCCACTGTACAAAATACGACGATCCGTGAGCTCCTTATCGGAGATGCGAACGGGAGGGTTTTCACCTCCGAAAAATTGTCTTGACAGTGGAAGGAGGATAGAGTGCATCAGGTTTTTAGACCATATGGTGTTCCTTGCCGAGGGTCATTAAATGGAATTCTGGGGGATTTTAATAGAACTTTTGAAGATTTTGGAATAAAAATCAATGTACAGAAGACAAACACAGTGGTGAAATCGAAAGGGGCAGGGGGCAGAACTCCACAGATTAACGTAGCGAATGAGAGAATTTACAATGACTGAAGTTGTTCAAAATAATGGCATTAACGTCAGACATCCAGAGTACTGAAAACTTTTATTGTCTTATAGTCTATTTGAAAACGATATTTTATTCATGAATATAGTGGATATAGTTTATATCACATATCGAGGGATTAGTGGTAACAATACGCAAGTTCAATGATATTTTGAAAAAGACATTTTATCTTTATTTATTAATTTCTATTTTTTTTCATTGTCTGGCCTTTTGTATTATCCATAATGTCCAGATTGCAATAAATTTTACGTAGGCCAGACAAAGAAAAAACTACACGATAGATTCATTGATTACATGGAGAAATGCACAAGTTTACGAGTAATAGAACAGTCGCAACATTTCACTGGGAGACAAGCCAGAATTAAAGGTCAATTACTGGTATTCTAAACGACATTTGGAGTAAGAATTTATTTAAGCTAATAGACAAACTGATAGAAGTTATCAAATTGTGTGTGTGTGACACTATGAAGTCTGTGCAGAGGAATGACGAAAATTCAGAAAATCAAAGGAAATGTTTTACTACATTTTCAAAAAAAAAATGTAATCAATAAAGAACTCTATTAATAATAAAAATTAACCTTGAAAATCTATTTATCATTTTATGATTTATCTTTAAAAACCTTTAATTTCAATTTTCCATGAATTCACCTGCACGACTTGGGTAACTTCACCAATTACCCCACTATGTTTTTATTCGTGCCAATGTTGGACATATAAAGAATCGTATATAATGCAATCGTAAAATCTGGCAGATATTTAATGATTTCTACCTCATTTCAGTTTTATCTGTAATTTCAGAGGTTTGTAAATGCATTCATAAATTTAGTACCTCTTAAGATACTGATAAAATCAGTGAAACTTTCGTCATGTCTATTAAAAACAAAAAAAAAAAAACATCAGCTACTTGCAGAGTTATTATAATTTTATAATTATACAATAATACTGGACGAAAACTCATCGAGTTAATTATAAAGGAATAATAGCCTATATGATTCTATACAAATCCACGACCTGATTTGATAAGAAACTTTGAAGAGGCACGACCACCAACATACAAACGTTTGTTGTTGTATGCATGTACGTATACATACTAATATTACGCTACTTTGTGTGTATATCGTTCATCATACATACTAGGACGCGAACAGAAAATACGATGCCTTCGCGGAAACAACACCTATCGTTTGACGACTTTCTAATACGCCCTTACGTTTGTTTGAAATTGAATTTCAGTTAATTTTCCGTGTTTCGTATACAATAAAAAACGAACAACATTTTGCTTTCTTGTTTTATTTTACATACAAAGTGATGTTCCTGTCGATAGTTTAAGTTGGAATAATCGTTACGTCGCACTGACTTGCCCAGTGCATTCAATATTTTATTCGTTGCAGCAGACGGGTTTCTTTACTACTACGGAAGTTTTATGGAAACGTTTATGATCAACGTTGTGTATCGAACTACGAGTTCCGGTACGGCGGAAGTGTACGTAAGACAGCAGTAAGACGCACGAAATCGCAAACACTGACAAGATTAAACAGGAGAAATATACTATTTTTTACTGAGCTCGTATTTGATTTTACTCTTTAGTTGATTGAATCTGTTTTAAAGGTATATTATTTGCCAGTAGGGCACTGGGAACTGATATGCGACACAATATATTTGTGATTTCTTTGTTTCTTACCCAAGATATAGCTATCGACCAGAGAAATGAGGAGAAGTTACTAAAGGCGTGTTTATGTTAACAATATTTTAGAAGAATATGGATTAAAGGTAACGGCCATAAAGATTTGGAACGATATGGCATTTAGAGGCAAATACCTCGTAGGAACAAAAATAGTAAAAGGAAATTGTATATTACAGCTGGTTAACAGATTCATTAAACTGGGGTGTGATAACTTTTATCATTATGAAAATGAAGTGAATAATAAGCTAAACAAAATTTAGAAAACATTTATGAAACGCTACATAGGACTTTAAAAACTAAACGCTACAGAAAATACTTATGAATATCTCCAAAGTGTTGGCTTGTACTTGTAGCAAATTGTACGCCAGTGAGACGTGGGAAGTTCAGGACAAGATGACAAGATTCAGTCATCAAAGTGAGATACGTAAGGGGTGCCTTAGGCTGAAAATCGTTGGACAGGAAAATGAACGTTTGGTATAAGGGGATAATTAAATGCGATATGTCTGAATCAAGCATTAAAAAAGAAATAATAAGAATTGGCGTTGCCATCTGCAAGGAACACCAGCGAATAGGCTAGCAGTGGCAGCATTAGAATATAGACCAGAAGAAAGAATTGGTGTAGGTAGGCCGAAACGGTGTGTACCGGAATAGGCCTGATGGCCTTAATTCTTGGAGTGAGGCAGATGAAGAAGAGGAATGGGAAGAATTCAACGTATCTTCCGTAAAAAGAAATATTTCAAAATGTGTATGGCACAATTATAAGCACAATTAAAAATAAAACTCGCAGAGATGCGCTGTTCAAGTTTTATGAAGCACTTGGAGCTTGGTAGAATCTGCTTTTCTCTGTAGTGTGAAACGTGGACTATCAACGTATACAAGCTACGGAAATGAGATTTGTGCAACCTGTCGCTGGGTTTAAGCGTGTCGACCAGAAGAAGAATGTAGATATCAGGGCTAACTGATTATGTATAATCTTTGTAGTATTATTTCTTTGTAAGGAACTGTTGAGTTTCCTGCAGGTCTCCCATGTAATATCTTCAAATAAATACACTGCAAGTAGGTTTATTTTCACCGGACGTACATTTCACAGAAATTATGTATCTTCAGAGGTTTGTTTGAATTGTAATTGATATGTACATATTGTAATATGTAGTGTAAGCGAAACAGTGTAATATTTGAAGATATTATAATCTTTGTAGTAAAATAAAAGAATATAGGGAGAAGTGGATAGCCCAGCTACAGTGAAAACCATCAACTACAATAGCGAGGTAGGTGCTGGATTACGTTGCAAGAGGACGGCCAAGAACAAGACAAGTCAACGGGCGTTGGAGTCTAATCCTTGGAGGAATACGATGATGAAATATTTTGTGAGAATGTAACAAATTATTATTCATCTCGCAGTCAACCGGTTAAAAAAAAATCGGTAACCAAAGCAACCGTTGTTCGTCGTAAATGATTTTTAAGCTTCACCGATCCAGTTATGCGCCTAAAGGGGAAAGAGATGTGGGAAGAGCACGCAAAAATAGAGACTTGAAAATGTGTGGGTGGCTTGAAAATAGAGACCGAAACAGGTGATGGCGCCTAATGCTGGGATGAACAAGAAGGAGACCGATGTAGTTGCGTTGTTGCCACATTTCTGTATGTCACTTAACTATACGCCTTCGCTGAAAGCATTATAGGATCCCGTTTCAGTATTATTCTAATGTCATCTGAGAATGGCTTCTTCTTAAGAGCCAGTACATCTTCTGAATTTCGCAACAATATGCAAAAATAATTTTGAAATAGCAAAGTTGTATAATGTCGTTCAGTAGTTAAGAATGTACGGTATCGTCTCCTCAGATAGGCGCTCGGTTAATATATGTAAAGCAAAACAGAAGTCACAGGTTAGGTGTTAAGCAAGGAGCGCCCGGCCTGTATAAGAACAGTATTATGCAAATGGCGACGTCGGCACCCCGCTCCGGAGTAAGTGTTGCCGCCTTTGATGTTAAGCCTTCAACTAACACTGCTACATTTTTCTGGCAAAAGCGTCACTGCGCGCGCTCTTTGGCGGGATTATCAATTTTTTTATTTATGAACGCTTTCTAAGAAACTTTTTTTTTTTTAATAATAATCACAAAGGAAAGTCATGCTTCTTATACAGCCTCAAACTTAAATTTCCTTTGTGACGATTTAAATTGTAACCATTATTAAAAAGAAAGAAATAAAAAAAAAATTAAGGTTGCGAGCCATTAACCATTTAAATCTCACAATAATAATAAAAACATGTAGGTACTAAGTGTGAAAGGAAGAAGTAATTAATAAGGGCAAAGAAACTGTAATAAAGAGGCATATTGTAAATAATTATTATTGTCGTATTTAACCCTTGCTTGCTATCAGGCGCCTACCTGTTGATTCCGGACTCGACATGTTTTCCGAGTCTTCTGTAATTATGAATAAAATAAAAAACTAATGTTAATAATTAAAAAATCTGAAGACACAGATAGTCACTAAAATAACTCATTTAAATTATGTATTTTTATCGAGGGATAGTTTGTATAAATAAAAAGGTTTATTTAGAGAGAGACAGGGACTATATTCTCGCGGAATAAACACCCCACTACCTCTTATGCAGTACCAGTGGAAGCGGGCGAAAAATCTCTCTCTCGCTATGAAGACTCCAAGCAGTGCACACGCACGAGCAAAAGCTCTGTTGGAATGTTGTGTGATTTGTTGTTAGTTTGGCTTATTTCAAATGTAGTTTATTAACTGCTACACAAAAGAGTGTAACATGTAACATTAATAAAAAATCAGAAACGTGGTAACAAGAAGAAATATGTGACTACAAAAGTACGAGTATTAATAACGATGACTGCTAACTTCACCAACAGACGACACTTTTCAACATCCTACCCGGAGATGTGAACTACCAGAATTTGCAACTCTAGTAGACCCGACAGAAGATGCATTTCGAGACATCAAAGAATCTACGCCTACCATCGTAGAAGGTTCGACGTAGACTGCAGACGTTTAAGCCTTTAATGACTAAGACCAGACCTAGATGAGGACGACGCTTTTAAGGATTCCCAAGACGGACACTCCCGGAGGAAATTTCTACATACCAAATTAAAGGTGACTCGATAGCACGTCTATCGAGGAATAAATAATAATTATAATTGTAACACAATACACTTTAAAAGAGAGACTTTTCAGAGACGATTAAACTTGTAAAGATTAAAAAAGAATTAACTCTAAGAATTTAATGTAACTATTCAGACATCATACATTGTAACAGGTTAAATCTTAATGTATCGTAGTATAATTAATACCATTCTTCAAATGGAATAATAATGAAGCATAAAACTAAAGGTCTTGCAAGCTAATATCATGAATTGAATATAAGTAAAAGTTTGATGACTAAATACCTAAGGTTACCCGGATCCGTGGTATAGCTAAATAAAATCTGTTGTGATCCCAAAGTTTATATAAAGAATTCAAATAACTTTAATAATGCAATTAGTAATGTCATGGGATCTACCTTTTGAGTAAATGTTATTTTTTCAAATGTTTAATAAAGAGAAGTCTTCTTGTTACACACATATACTGAGTACATAAATCAACAGTTTTCCCATTCCCTGATTCCTTTTATATTTACTCCGTGTTGTTCTGATTAAATTTCAGCTCGTCGAATAAGGCAGCCTGAATAATTGGCCGAACCAATTACTTCGGGTTCCCCAAGTTATAACACTAGAAAAGATGTTATACCTTTTGTTACGTTTATGTATTCGATTGTTGACAGAATACGAAACCACGCATTGAGAGAAATAGTTCAACGACTAGTATTCTGTATGAGTATTTAAAAATGACATATTAGTATATACAATGTATTTAGAGTCTTTAAGTCTAAATAAGTCCAGCTACTTACATAATGTTAATTTTGACGCCTTGTCTGCAGGCTGTTGTCTAGCAGATTTATGGCTAGAGGACTTGTGTGTGCTTCAAGATTCCCTTCTCGCCTTTTGAGAAGTGGACTCGATGTCCGTTCCTTGGACGACACCGTGCGGCGTCTTGCGCGTAGATTTTACGTTCGAGAGGCAAGGACCCGGACAAACCCCCTCATAGCAGGTACCGTCCACGGCCAGGTGATTCTTGGTAACAGCGTCGGCAAACATTGTGCTAGAAGAGCCTAGTACAAGCATGCCGTTTTAACGGCCCTTATATTAACATAAATATTCCGTTCTGGACCGGACCACAATTCAGGAGTTCCTACCGGTAGTTCTGTACTTGTAACCCAAGAGGACGTCACTTACGTGCTTCAAGTCGTTTCACATACCCATCACTGAACTGCGCAATGGCTTCACTGACTGACTGTTATAGGTATCTTTGTTGCTGACGAACCACGGTGCATTGATTATGGTACACAGAACCTTGCTGCGAAACCTTTCCATTATAGTGATACTGGGTTTGGAAATAGTTCATCAAAGCTGAAAGCCGTACGTCGTCCACACAGGCTTGAAGACTACTGTAAACCTAAAGCTCATTTCTCATTGACAGTAATAATTTTCTGCCCTGGAACCAATAGTTCTTGCGAAACTTGGTGTTCCCTGTTCATTAGCGCGAATAATCGAGAGTGGCTGTATTTCTAATCACTATGTAAAACTACTTTCTTTCATGTAACCCTCTACATTATAATGGTAATGCGTAATATTGAGGCGGATTCAAACGACACCGGCTTTGGTACACGTGTTTTTGTGAGCAGGTTTCTGTTGGCCATTGGCTGGGAGACCATTGTTCTTTATTTTTACTGATGAATCTATAATTTGTATTTAACTCCAAAGATTGTCAATTTTTAATAAAACATATTAAACCAGTTTGCTTAATAAAAGAATATTATTATATTCGCCCACATCATCATCATCTTCCTTTTCTTAACGTTTTTAGGCTTTAGTGGCCTGTTCCTATTCCACAGTCCACCTTTTCTTAGGTCTACCAACTTTTCTTCTGCCTCTAGGGTTGTAATCTTTCGTTATCTTCGGTATTCTACTTTCTTCTGTTCTATCTATGTGTTGAATCTATATTTTCTTCCGTATTCTTTAATCCTTCCATTAACTGCAAAACTATCTAAATGACTTCTTATCTCCTAATTTCTTATATGATCTCGATTTTGTCAACATTTGTGTACTGATGCCATGACGTAACTTTGTGTTTACAGAACAGAGGCCAAGGACTGGACATGAGCGTGAGAGGTGCCTGGAAAGAAGGAGTAACAGGGAACGGCGTCGTTGTTACTATCCTTGACGACGGACTCGAGAAGGACCATCCTGATCTGATCAGAAACTATGTAAGTAAGCTATCTCTCGTTATAGCTAGGCTAACTAAAGTTGTTTTGTAGAAGTAATTTATAGTTACAGCGGAAGTGAAAGTTCCTTCCACGCACGCATACAGTGACGCACAATACCTCCACCCCCCCAAGGGCCAATGATGGCGCAGTCCTACCAAAATTCTTCATTACCCCCTACCTCGCCTGGTTTCATCTTCAGCCTGTGACATAAATGACTCTAATTCATAATGTCTGTGGTAAATCACCATAAGACGCATTAATTTTATTCATTGAAAAACTGCTTTATATTTTTAATCAGAACCAATAAACGGCAATTAGTATTGCATGAGAATTTAGAAAGAGCTGTATGAGCATTAATAAGACCTGTATAAATTTGAGAAAAACAATTTAACTTCTTGACCACTTCGTATCTGCTTGCAATGCGAAATTTTATTTTTGCTTTTAGAATTGTTAACATTTTATAATAAAAACACTTCGTCTTTTTTAATATTTTATAAAAAACGTTTATTTAGGTTTAAAGGAAATTAAAAGATATATAAGAAAACACTTACTTTTATTTTATATACGATTATGTAACACTGAATCATTACTAGAAACGAATACAAGCGCGCTGGATGAAACAAAATCTCCGACTTTGTACTTGAACTCTATAAATTAAATTTTATAATTCCGCCAAAAATCCAAAACATTTTGGTGACGCAATTTGCGCCATGATATCCCCTTGAGGACACCCCTCCGTAAAAGCGCCAAGAAATAACCTCCGAGAACACATTCCTTATGCCAAAACGTTTTTAGCTGGATCCTTCGTTCTCTATGGGACAGAAACGTGGATACTGAAGAAAAAAAGAAAAATACGTTTGGAATGTATTCTGGAGTGAAGTCGGAAAAATAATGAATAAACAAACAAGGGAATAAATGAGGACGCAGAGAAAAGGATAACGGAAAAACACTTCTTAAAATGCAGAGACTGGAAAAGGGAATGGATATTAGAAGGAGACAGATTTCTTTTATGAAATAAATAAATGTTAGGGAGATGCGGAGTGCTGGAGGACCTAAGAAGGAGTAGAGAGTAATAGTAAGGAGGCGTAAGTAATAGTAGTAGTAGTTGGTAGTTGTTGTTGTATAGTTGTAGTGTGAAGATTAATGTCCGGTCCACTGCGCGGTACTACTGCGCCGAATGCGATAAATGTTGCAATACGTCATCAAACATGGTCACAGCACTAAACAAATGATGCTTTGTTGCCAACACTGAACCAATGTAATCTTCCGTACCGACAGCAAGACGCTAATCCGGTTCCTCTGTTACAGCTGTACCGGCTGTGTTAAGAGTACGGTCAGCTGTAAGTAATTTTGTACGTTTGTTACTGCCGGGTAAACAGGTCAGTAGATCGTGTTCTGTATCAAACTAAACACAACCACTGGCTTTAGCGTTGCAATACTGTCCATTCGATTAGATTTCTATACAATCAGCTGACCCTTTCTGTGCTATTATGTCAATGATCAATGTGGATTGTATTTTAAACGATAAACAGCTGAGAGGCACGTCTCACGATAAATTTTGAACGCATCATCCGAAATTCGTAAGTCTTGGGATGCGTGTTCATACTTTTCCACTTCATAATCCTATTATTCTTTAGATTGATCCCCCAAAAATAGAGTCACAGGAGGTAAAAATGTATTCGGGTCAAAATTTTTGAGAAAAAACGCAAAATACCTGTGCTCAGTAGCAAAATACTTCTTCTCTTTGTGCTCGTCTGTTTTACCCATATGTTTAATAAACTTCTACGTTTTTCTTTTAACATCTACTTCTTCAGATGAGGATACAAGCAACCGAAAAATTTGAACTCATTTAACCTACGTACTGGATATTTTCGTCCAATACTAACTTACATCTTAGACAGGCAGGTGCACAAAAAGTCATAGTCATTTCTTTTTCTTTTTTAAGAAAGACTAAAATAACATTCCATCGGTGCTTGAAAATTCTCCTCACTACTTGATATTATCACTTGATCATCTGCGAACAAGAGAGTAGGGGATATAGCTAGGCAAGATGGTAGACGGTCACAGTGTTGATAAATACAGTCCTAGAGAGATTTTCAATGGACCAAACCGACGGAGAGATAAGTAGTTTAGATCTGTGAACTAGGCAAGATAGATTTGCTCTCGAGAGAAATCATTAGAGGAAAGTATTCGCTGATCAGCAGTCGACAGATGACGATCGCGCACACGCGCGTGGGCGCACACACCAAAATTCAATACTGACTCTTGGTTTTGCAACCTAGCATCAAAATCTTCCTGTCACTACAGTCTGCTTCATCAGGACTTATCTGCCTCTACCTATTGCTGCCACTTCACACCATGATTTCCGTGGGAATTTCCTCTGCGGTGATGACGTGATATTTAGCCAACGATATCTACGATAATCGGACATTCTTTTCAAGTAGCCGTACTAAGGGCGTCTTACGTTCAAATATTACATCTCCGTCTCCTTGCTACTTTTCGTTTCTTCTTCTTTCCTATTTCATTTTATTATTATTATTATTATCATCGTTATTGTTGTTGTTGTTGTTGTTGTTGTTGTTGTGTCATCTCATCCTTCCCCTTCCCCCCCTCCTCCTCCTCCTCCTCCTCCTCCTCCTCCTCCTCCTCCTCCTCCTCCTCCTTCTTCTTCTTCTTCTTCTTCTTCTTCTTCTTCTTCTTCTTCTTCTTCTTCTTCTTCTTCCACTACTACTACTTCAGTTCAGTTTTTCCTTAACCCTTCCTTGTGTTCTCTCTTCCCTTCCGATGGCTATTCTGATATCTAACTTAGCAGTGTATGTTCCTTGTTCTGTAGGTTGTAGTATTTATTTATTTAATCTTTTTTTCAAGTCTGTATTATTTTGTTTTATGTATTACGTCGTTATTTCCATCCAGCTGATCGGTAACCTGCCTTTACGCCTTTTTAATGTATCGTCAACTACAAGATTTTTAATTTCGTCCGTCCTTCTGTGTATATGTCTAAACTACCTTCTAAGGTAGGTGTATATACCTACTAAGGTATATGTGTATATGCCTTCGTGATTTCTTTGTAAAGTAATATATAAAGCTATGTCTGTTTTCGCTGAAACCTATATTTTATTTACACTTATTTAATGTAGAAGAATATTCCATGCATTCGGTTCACCACACTGTGAAAATTCGTCTACAGTCGTAAAATTCGAATTCGTCGGTTCTTTAGCGACCCGCCTTTCCAAACATGCGAGTTTCAGACGCACAGCTGGCCTTTGGGAGTATAAACATTTTACCCAGGAGTATTTCTGTTGACATTAAGTTACTTTGATCTTTTTCCCAGTTTTCTGTTGTTATTCTGGCGAATTATATTTTAATTTTCTCGCCCATTCTCCGCTGTAAAACCCTATGTAAACCTATGTATGTATACTCTATTAACATTCTGCAGAGACGATCGACTGACATAAATTTTATCTTAACATTTATTTACGTTCTATACTTAATCTCTAAGCCGGTTGTACAAGTTTGTTACATGTCTCCTGTCAGTTCTTTTTTCTGCGACGATGATCAAACTACCATCGGCAATATTCAGATTATTAATTTTTCTCCCTACGATTGAAATTTTACTCTCCCGTATGAAGGACCTCTATCGTTACACACTCGCGCTGTTTACTATAGGGAAGTGTGGTTTATTAAATGCAGCCATCCCTATTCAAATTCAATCACGTGATGGTAAATTAAAAGACGTTCAAGTACAAAAATATGTGAATGCAAAGTTTTCAGGTAAAAACGCAAGCATTTTTAGAGATTATTTATACAGGCTGATCCCAAAAGGTGGTGCCAAACTTCGGGAAATGATTATACTTCATTAAAGTGAACGAAAAATTGTGCAATAAACATATGCCGAAAACGCTTCCATTTCCTTCTGTATGTCTGTATGAGTTTTTTTTAATATTACTACTGAACAGAATAAGGTGTGGAGTTGCAATTATATAAACACAGTAAGTTTATTATTTCTGTATGTACGAAATAAACCAAATCTTATGCAAAAAATTGTTTAAATACCGGTTGATTAAAATTTTTAGAAAACATTCGTTTTATATAAAACATTACTTCTCTATTTTTAATCCGATACCTTGATTATGTAATTCGGATAAAAAGTAACTAAGTTATTTACATTTTTTTTAACAAAACCTTTATATATTTATATATCCGTTAATAGATTTATATAGTCAACATAGTTTTACCTGTATACAATGTAGTGTTTTGGGAACACTCTGTAAACATTTTGGATAAAAACTATATTATAACAAACAGTAGCGTATCTAGAATTTGACAGTAGAGGGGGAGGGGGTCCGGTCATGTCGGCTTGATACAAAAGAAAAAACAAATCAAGACTAATTAATATTACAGTCTTTAGAGTGGCTGAAAAACGTGTGATAACATCCTGAAATAAATCCCATTACAGTGAACGTTAATAACAAAGTAAAAATACATGCTATTGGAAACATCGTATACAACTTATTTATTGACACGTTACATTTAAAAATGATAACTACATGTATCAATTAATAAAAACAGTAAACAAAGAAAATTCATTTATCAGAAAAGATACACCGTTTGAAAATATTTTAAAGTTTAATGTCTATTCGCCATGATTTTTTAACCATTTCATTAACACCTTCTTCCGGGGTCACTGAATTGATTTTCCTATATTTCATGTTTGAAACGTTTACGCAGCAAATGCTGTATAATAAACCTGTTTTGCATATTTAAAAAGATTTACTACTATAAAACACAGCTGAAAAAAAATAATAAAACAATCTAAAAATTATGAGAGCAAGAAACTTCTTCCTCAACGTTTTCCAACCCTCTTGAGGGGAGATCTGGTCCCGTTCATCCGCCCCCCTTAAATACATGTTTATAAAAATGTTTAATTAAATATACTTCGTAAATTTTAATTAAAATAATTAAATATTTTAAATAAACGTTAATACCCTCCTTAAATTAAAAATTGTATTTCCACAGCTGTTAAGAAATAAGTGTGTGTGTGTGTGTGTGTGTGTGTGTGTGTGTGTGTGTGTGTGTGTGTGTGTGTGTGTGTGTGTGTGTGTGTGTGTGTGTGTGTGTGTGTGTTGTATTTTAGTTCCTCATTTTTATTTCACTGCGTGTGGTTGTTCGTTTTTTTTTCTTCACACTGTGGGGAGATAATCGTCTACCAGTTTTAAACAGTCGCGTGCACTGGTTCACGCTGCGCGTCCGTAGATTGAAAAGAGTAGAGGAAAAGATGAACTGTTACACAAACAAGAGGGAAGTGTTTTTGAACAGGAAACCACGTCTAATGAAAACGTAACCGACCCCTTCTCAACTCCAGCGAGTGTAATCCTTCTCTCTGGCAACGAGCCCTAATCAATATATATAGTTGCTAGTGTGTGAGTGTGTTGTATTTGGCCGTTTGATAAATTTTATTGGCACAAATTAACTCTCAGTTGAATTGCTGGACAAATATATCATCATCATCATCATCTATCTCTCCAGGATTAGGCAGGTTGCCTGTTATCAAACATCACATGCCTGTGATGCCGGCTTCACCATCTTTGTCTCGGTCTGCCAACATTTCTTCTTCCGGTTGGCTTATAATTCAGGATTTCGCTTGGAATTCTTTCTGGAGACATGCGCATAACATGCTCTTTCCATCTTTTTTATAGTTTTCGCTAGTTCCGTTACTGGTTGCACTTTTAATTCCTGTCTTATATCTTCGTTCTTTATGTGATCTAATCTTATACAACCTTTCACAGATCTAAGATATTTCATTTCAGACGTTTCCATCTGTCTATAATCTTTCTTTCTTGGTGCCCATGATTCGGACCCGTATAATAGCATGGGGACTGCCATCACCTTATAGAATTTTATCTGTGTTTCTTTCGTGGCATTTCCTTTGAGAGTTTCCGTAATGTCCCACATATTCTTTGGAAGTTGTTTGTTTTATTAAGAATATCTTTGTCTTCTTCATATGTAATATCACAACCTAGGTAATTGAAATGTGATACTTGTTCTAAAATTTTATTTTCAATTACAATTTTTGTCCGAATCAAATATTTTCCTAGGAATGCCATGGTCTTAGTTTTTACTATTGAAATGTTCAAATTATAACCTTTTGATAACAGATTTAGTTTGTGGATAGCCAGTTGTAACTTATCCTCACTATCTTGGATTACAAATTGATCATCGGCAAACAGCATAGTGTTTAGGAACTCGTGTCGGCTAATCTGTATACCTAGAGGAGCACTTTGTTTCCATTCTCGCACGAGGTCATCTATATATAGGCTATATATTGAACAGTGTAGGCGATCCCTATCCGACACCCTGTCGGACAAATATATAAAGAAAATTATTAACATTACGATGGGTACTAAGCACTTCCATCGTGTAATTACCATATGGAAGTGAAAAAAAACTGAGTGAAATTTTTATTTCGAGAGGTATAAATAAAAGTCATATCACGTGACGGTTACCAGTGGGCGACTGGCGACAGCTTGTGGACACATTACGTATGTAACCGGATACGATTTTGTTAACATAAATATCTTCTCATTACGTTCAAATACTGATAAAGCACTTACGCTTAAAGTTGTTCGATTAACAATAAACTGTAACTGCAGGTGAGGGTCAAACACGAACCGTCTGAACCACAGGGCAGTGAAAGAGCTAGTATACTCATGTCGGACATTACGTTTCCGGAAGAGAGAAACTTAGTTTAGAGTTCTTGAACACTATCACGTGAAGAAAATACGAAGGTTATTTTCTGTTCGAGTTTTTTCCAGTACATGCAACACAGTAATCAAAAGGCTACTGTTAGATGAGACATTATTTCCTGGTGAAACCAATTATTAAGAAAAATAGTGAGAGATAAGGCAGACTCGTGCGCCCACGAGTTAAACTCGGTACGAGTGTGGCGCACATTGGTCTTACACCAATTCCAGTACGCTTAAAGTGTCTTTCCAAACCTATTCAGGGTACACATATTGTCGTCTTTTACCGTCATAATAGCTGTGTGTGTGTGTGTGTTCATAAATACTCAAACGTTTTTTTGTTAAATATTTTATATTATTATTATTAATAATAATAAAACTTTTTACAAGAATACATTTTATTTTGTAAATTGTCGTCTTTTACCTTCATAATAGCTTTTTGTGTGTGTGTGTGTGTGTGTGTGTTCATAAATGTTCAAACGTTTTTCTTGTTATATATTTTATATTATTATTATTAATAATAATAAAACTTTTTACAAAAATATATTTTATTTTGTAAATTACATAATTAATTAATAATATAATTATAAAATATATTCTTGTAAAAAGTTTTATTATTATTATTAATAATAATATAAAAATATACATATATATATATATTTCGACAAAACAAATATAAGGCATAGTATTTAAAACACAATAATAATAGAGTCTTTTATCTGGAGTAAGGTACATATATATTTCAAACAAATTTAAAAATGGTCTGTGGTTGAACAGAATTATTTATTCTAAATTTTTAATGTCTATTAATGATTTGAAAGTTTCCTTCCTTAAATGTCTATTTTTACTTGGTCGTTGAATTCCTTTTATGACACCGTTGATCCGTTGCACTGCTCCTCTCGAATCTAGCGGCTTGTTGAATCTGCTACCCGTCGCTGCCAGCTGAAATCTGCTGCACTGATGACACGTGGACGCACACGCACGCACGCCGATACACCGATAGCGTTTATCTCTTTACTCAGGGCTCGATAATGGGTTTTAATTTATATTAATGTGGTTCGGTGTATTGTACGTACACCTTCCCGAGTCTTGATGTGTCCTCGCGTTCACACATATGTATTCCGGTAAATACACCTTCCCTAAGAGGACATCTTGACTCTCGCGAGAATAGCACTATTTAATTAATAATTTAATTTATATTATTTGAGTTCTAGTACCCAGTAGGATTTTAGCAAACGGGCAACTAGTTGCTAAGATTCCGCACTCGTAACCCTTATATAGAAACGTATACTGATACGAAAAACTCGCACAGAGAGAACGTCTGTTTAGGTCGAGCTGATAGGATGAACTGACTGAAACTTCCTTCGCGGAGACCCAATCTGAATGAAAATAGGGGCCTCTGATTGGTCAAAACCCCTAGCACGTGATTGATGGGTTAGAAAGATAGACAGAAGTCCTGCACAATTTGGTTGAAGTCTGCAAAAGCGTGTATAGATTTTATCTAAACGTTTTATGATTTTCAGAAGATAAGGATTCTTTAGAAAGATGAATTCTGTTAAAAATACATATCAAAATAATATGTTTCGAGTCTTTGACATACGAAAAATGTAGCGCTAATTTAGAAGCATAAGCTATCCAAGTCTCAATTCAGTACGTTAATTTAAACCAGAGTTATTCACGTAAATACTATAACACGCGCACTCGAGCACTAAATTCGCACTTGACATGACAGAAAATAAATTTATGGGTATTTTGACACATAACAGTTAATTACCCATTTCTTAATTCAAAACTTATAGCTAATTTACAAAATTTAAACAAAATCAATTTCCAACATGTCTATAACGTCATAAATTGGTATAAAAGCATGTAGTCCTGGCTACAAATACCCTTTCTGCGATGTTCTATTGCAATACGTATATATATTGTTTTTGTAAGTAACTGTTAAATATTTCTTGCTGCTATGTATGGTGTGATATGTTCTTCAAATATTAACTATTTCTGCAAGTAAAATTATTATTGTGTTTTCTCTTGGCGCATGTTTCATTTTTTATAATCCTCTGATGATGTCATCAGTGAAACGTGCGTCAGAATGAAACACAATAATAATTTTACTTGCAGAAGTGGTGAATATTTGAAGAACATTTCACAACACACACACGTGCGCGCGCGTTTGTGTGTGTTGTGAGTGTACGGAATATATATATAATATTGTCGAGACAAAAATATACGGAAGATGGCTTCTTAAAAATTAATTAATTGATGAACGGTTGAAATTTAAAGTTCTCACTTGTGATTTACTTGACAGATTTCTTTGTTGGCCAACGTAAATTTAACTAAACTTGTTTCAAGAGTTCGTTTTATACAATTGTCAGTCTTTAAAAGTTATTTAGAGTTTATGAATACTATTAAAATTTGGAATTCCCTTGACTCTATTGCAAAGAACGATCCCCCTTGCTGGAGTCCGGTAACCTCATGATATACAGTTGATTCCCGGAAACCCTATGGTGTGTCCGTAATAATGTCAGTGGTAGAGTTCATCATGGTCGCTTTCAGGTTTTAATGGGTTCGAAATTTCACGAGTTAAAATCGGTGCACATTGGTGTTATACCAATTCCGGTACGCTGGAAGTGTCTTTCCAAACCTACGCGGACTGTCTTACACTACCACGGTAGGTACTCGATTTTAATCAGTGTTTTGACTAACACTCATTTATAATGTTTAAGTAACGTTTAATTGTCTCACCGAGATCAGCAGTGGTTCAGTGCAGCGAATTCGCGGATTTTTGGTTGTTTTCTCCAAACGTATGTCTTGTAGGGGAACATACGTATGTATCATGATTGAATAGTCGATATCAACTGGTCTTGTACGATTATGATCTGAAATGCTAAAGCTCTATCAGGCAGTGTTTACTTTAAGTGAGGGAATTACAATCGGATCGGAATTAAAGTTCAGCTTATTCTGACCAAGAATAGTTCTAAACCTACAGCAAAATTGTCTAAAATTTGATGTTTTTTATGGCTTTTAAAATATGAGTCCTATAAAGAATTATTAAAAAGAATTTATTCACACCCAGTGAATAGTAGTATACTTAAATATAGCAGATTGTTTGCACCAGTATAGATTATTTGTGACCAAGTCCCGTCTTGAAATCTTAATTAATAACGGAGCCATAAAGTTTTTTTGTAAATAGAGTCACACGCGCGCGCGCTCGTCTATCGTAAGCCGAACTTAACGATAATTTCGTACATTTACATGTACCGCACTACAGATATTTGCAGTTAATATATTTATAAGTCTAAATATAAAGTGCCTGACAAAATAACATACAGAGTCCGACATGCAAGTCTATACATTTCGTATATTACCGCTTATATTACCCATCATGTGTTTATTTCTAACACATGTACAACCCGTAATAAACATGTGCAATATGTATGTGGTGTGTGTGTGTGTGTGTGAATGCGCTTGCGCATGTACGTACGCGGTTTATTAGTGTTTTTGGGATGTTTATCTGTTGGAATCTCTTTTGATACCAGTTCAACATCTCTAGCGATGGCGCAGACCATGCAGCGTATAATCTCTTGGCTGCTCCTGCATTTCGTTTATACGTAGACTACAAAAACGTATGGTTAAGATGATTAGGAAATTCGCAGAGAAACCAGCCCATGCCACAGAGAAGAAATTAGAAATTTATTTCATCGACAATAAAAATAACAACAGCTTCAATAAGAAAATAACACGTTTCAATGGAACCAATTAAAGGGGTCGCAGAGAAGCTATGGGCGGGGGAGAGGGTTGTTATCCGGGTAGTGGTGGTTATAAATTGTCGCGAAAAGGATGCGGCGACTCGGGGCGGTTCTCACGACACGCACCCAGCTTGGCCGTGTAAACACAGCAATTTTACCCCCATTCTCTTTGTTTTGGCCGCACTCCAGGTGTGATTTACACACACACACACACAGCCGGGTAGAATCGGAAATCGCTTAAACTACCCTTGTGTTCCCCACGCTCTGTTCGCTGTCACGGCCCTACCGGATTCCGTTATATTGACTCCTTGAGGCTTCGGAGGCGGTGCGTTGTTCGTTGTCTGCTTTCAAACTCCATTAACTTAGAACCACCCTTCCCCGCATCCCTTTAACTCGGTGTGCATTAGTGAGTGAATCATCCCCTTGCCGCTCTGTGCGTCGCCGTCTTCCCTACACCAACAAAAACCTATTAAACACTAATGAACCCTTTGTTGTTTCGACAAAGTTAAGTGTGGGGGACGACAGATAGACAGAATTGAGTTGAATTGAATTCTTTAAAAACAATCTTGCAGTCTACTTCTGCGCCTGCGCGAGCTACACAAGTTTCTTTTTTTCTTATATCTGAAAATAACGCAGTGTAAAAAGAAAGGAAAAAATTCGAATTTAAATATCAAATGGCATGGCAGTAATTTATTTTTGTTACTGAACGAGGGATGGGAGCTCTCCGTTTTAACTCATTTGGCATTTTTCTGTCTATCTGCCTGTTTGGGTGTTTCACGATAACTCTTGACTTGCCAACCGATTTTCATTAAAACTAGCTTGCGTGATTTTACCTTTCCTCCACAGACTTAAGATTGAGCATCCCAAAAATAAGGGGGACCGGAACAGGTGATTTACCTAGTTCCTGATAGAAGAAGATAACCGAGAGAGAGAGAGAGGGGGGGGAGGGTGAGAGAGGGGGGGGGAGGGTGAGAGAGGGGGGGGGGAGATTAAGTTTTTGGAAGTCGAAAAACGTGAAGATGTTTTGAAACTAGTATACATGTATAAAACTGAAGGTGGTGATATTCAAGTTTGAAGAGGTGGAGAATTTTTAGATGTTTTGGCGTGATAATTGACGGAAGGAATGGAAGGGGCAGACAGTTCGACCAGCTAATTCTAGACGGAAACAGAGCCTGCTTTGGATTAAAAAAAAAGTTAGCATGAAGCTGAGACAGTGTACTTTACAGACAGACACAGGTGAAGAGAAACAGAAAAGGCTTGAAAGGAAGATAATTGAAAAACAGTTGAAAGACAGTGGGAGAAAAAAAAGAAGCTTATTAAATAAGAAAATAGACCAACTTTAAATAACGTACATTAAGCCACATAGGAAAAGGATGTGGGCACATCTGTAGGAGACAGAGGGATGAAATTTTAAACAGTCGCCAGAGGAAACTCTTGGAGCGGAAACCTAGAGGAAGCACAGAGGAAAGATAAGGTCAAATTGTGGAAGCCATAAATATGTTGGTAATAGAAGAGTGGCGGGAAATATATCAGGATAGGATAAAACGAAGAGACATTTCACACAGCTCTAAAGCAGACACCAGTCTATACAATATACAACACAAAGAAGAAAGAAGACAGCGGGCTGATCCACGGCAGAACTTAAAGACTTCCAGTGGAGTGTGAAGCCTATTGAATGTAATAGTAACACTTTCAATTTTTTTAATAACATACCGTATAATTAATATAGTAATAATAATAATCAAACACACACACACACACAAAGTATACTTAGAATAAGAATAAAAGTAATTCTTTCTTTTCTTCAGTATCAAAATATGTTCTACAGGGGAACTTTATGAAAATACAGTACACATTATGAATATTCATAATAGGGGTTTCTATGCGTTAAAATTATAATACTCTCAGAACAAAGATAAAGTATAGTTATTTTTCTTCCCCCCTCCAAGCATAAGGCCTACGGATCGTTGCGCCCCCTGACCGTGGAACAGGTCAAGTTGTACCACTGCCAGAACGAAACCAGCTATTAAGTAACCACGTGGGATGGCTAGCTGTATGGTGAATTTAGTCTAGGTATGCCACACAAGACCGCTGTATTACGTCCGCAATAATAGGGATGGGATAGCTTCTCTGGGTTCCACAACGACAACACAGCCAAAGGGATTGTGAGCCTCTAGTGTTACCAACGATGCTGACCCACGGCACAAATATAACTATTTTCATAGTTAATACAACTGAAAAGGTTTGGTGAGGAAAGCCAGATGCTGAAGAGTGTAAGAGGAAGTAAAATAAATTTGCTGCAGGGAGACGAGACAGGACTTGAGGGAAAAGCGAGTGGTGTAAACAAGACAGTAAGGGATAGACGCAGGACGGTGAATTCAATCAATTTCTGGAGAAAAATGTGAAAACTGTGGAGGCTGGCTCAGAACTAAGAGGTGAAAGGCAAAACACAACTGGTAAACTGAAACGCGACGAATTATAAATTGTTAAGAATAATTAAAAATTGATAATAACAATTATACTTTTAACACTGCTGAGTATAATATAGGCATAGTGGTAAGCATAATTACTACTCCATTGATTAGTATTGTTACTATAATTATTTTAGTTACTCAGTAAAGACCGTTGTTTGATTTGGGATATTTCAGCATTAAAACCGTGGGAATTTTCCCAGTGGCTGCAATATTGCGTACGCATAGAGAGAGCTCAGCTGAAACAATAAAAAGTTGCGGCGACGAACCTTAGGCCCAGACGTCTATATTGTCGACAGCTAGACAATAGGAGGACAATCGCATCCTCCGCCGCCTCCTCCCCAAACCCCCAGCAGTCGCCTCAATGTCATTTGCTTACTTTCAAACCGGTATTTACTATGGACTTGGGTTAATAAGATCTTGCGCGGTATTTTTATTGTTCTTAATCGGTTTCCAACTAAGAATACCACTGTTGGTAAAAGGTATGCTTATTCCTATTTAGATGCTATATTTGAGATTCTTTTTATTTGTGTCTTGTCTGCTGAGTACCTATTCTAGTGGCGCAACAAGGGGAGTTTTGGGGGTTAAACGAAAGACGACAATGTCAAAACTTTTTAATATGTGCTGGTAAAAACATAGTCATATAACTGGAATCAAGTAACTGATTGGTTAACAACACCTTTTTCGGTTGAAAACCACGTACTAGCCACAGTGGTTTACCACTGACGATGTCACATGACAGAACGGACGAAACGTTTGGTGTTCACAGCGATACTAATAAAACATGGTTGTCAACCGAAATCAGTAATGAAAATAATTAATTGTTTTCGTGAATTTGAATTTATTTCTCGTACGCTTTAATCGTCTTTTGAGTACGAAATCGCTTCGTCTGAACATTGCTAATCTAGTGGTTCATTCCAATGAGTTTCTTTTTTTTAGCAGCTGTGGATTCACATCCTCTGAATGTTTATTTAACTTTCAGCGTACCCAACTCCTTCTACAAAGTTTATATTCATCATCATCATTATCATCATCATCTTCAAGGATTAAACCAAGGATGGTTTGTTCCGGTCTCAAATAGGCAAAGATTAGAGCTGGTCACTCCAGCGCTTCCTCGGACCTCCCACACCTCTAAGTCCCCTCGGCTTATAGTACCATAGCTGTTTGGGGATGGGGCAATCATTCATTCGGCAAAGATGTTCCCACAAATTCAGGCGATACTGGGCAATCCTCTCGAGTATACTCATAATATTCAGTTCCTGCCGTATATCTGTGTTTCATCGATGATCATGGAGAGTATACCTGCCACGTGCCTGAGAAATGTCTTTCAGCCGCTTGGATGCAGCTGGCCTGGCCTTTCGTTAAAGTCCAATTCTAAGACCCGTGGGTAACTGTGGGAAGAGCCGTCACCTTGTAATAATTTATTCCAGAGCAACTCAAACAATTACAAAGTACTGAAAAGAAAAATTACTTTAAAGAAAACATTTTTGTGCTTGCTTATAAAAATGTGCCCATTGTAGTACCTGGTTTTAACATTTTTGTCAATTACCACCCTCGTTCACTAATTGTGTTTGATTTTTATTAGTTTAGTACATTAATTTAATACCATTTTGAACATAAAACAATAATGAAATGTATCTGTTACTCCTAATACCGAACGCGGAATTTCGAAACGCCGCCGTTTGTAAACTCTGCTAACTTCAACGCAATGTGTGACCGACCACGAATTTTAGCGCCCGACAGTACGAATTTAAAATGTTTATTTTTGAGGGTCTGTAGTGCCCATTTGATCGATTTCCGTGTCAAAACGAATAGACTGGTTTAACGTCATTTTCTCCTAAATGTTTACGGACACGTACCCACGAAGGTCAAGTTTTAAAAAGTTCTTACAAAACAGTTAACAGTGTTAGCGTCCGCAGAGTAAGTTTGTGCCAGTTTCCTGGCATCCTTTATTGTATTTATACTGCACAGTAAGATGTTATCTTTATTGTTTCTTGACATTAAAGGTGCCTTTCAAGTTTCCACTGTTACCTTATTGATTATAACAAAGTAGCGAGTAAACGGTTCTTGTTCTTAAACTTTTATAGTTTTATTAACAAAAAACTAAACCTTCTCAGAAGGAAATTGTGGCTGCGTCCCTGTCCTAGTGTGCGTGCGCGCGCGCGCGTGCGTCGACTTTTTACGGATCCAAAAAATGATACCAGAGGCGGTAAATGAATGACAATATTTTTTTAACATTTTTTGTCTAAATCACTAACCACTTTATAGAATTACAACATCCCGTTACCTGTAATTACCACAGTAACAAGACAAGTCATTGAAGCCACTGAGTTTGTTAAACAGCTGCTGTAAACAAACATAATTATCATCTACCGTCCAACTCAATCCACCTAGTCCTTATCGGTCAGACACTGTGTCGACCTTTAGCTATGTGATGCAGCACCAGACTTGCTACATTATTCGGTGGTATTTAATATAGCCTACCGAATTTTTTCCTCTTTATAGACTTTGCTATAGCATTTGACAAAGTGGACAGACAGAAATTACGGGAAATTGTACTTTCACGTCGATTGCATGTGATTACAAGTTTGCATGATGGATTCAATCTAAAATTCTTTCTTCTTCTTCTTCTTCTTCTTCTTCTTCTTCTTCTTCTTCTTCTTCTTCTTCTTCTTCTTCCTCATTTTCTTCTTCCTCCTCCTCTTCTTCCTTCTCCTCCTCCTCCTCCTCCTCCTCCTCTTCTTCTTCTTCTTCTTCTTTTTCTTCTTGTTCTTGTTCTTGTTGTTGGTGTTCTTCTTCTTCTTCTTCTTCTTCTTCTTCTTCTTCTTCGTCTTCTTCTTCGTCTTCGTCTTCGTCTTCTTCTTCTTCTTCTTCTTCTTCTTCTTCTTCTTCTTCTTCTTCTTCTTATTTTTCTTCTTCCAATTTGTTGTGCACTCATTGATCTGACCGCTGAAGACAGACTTTTCTTCTGTTTTCCGATGTTACGGTTTCCTCTGCTGGAATGATAAAACATCAGTTGCTTAGGCAATCTGTTATGATGCATCCTTCAGACACGGTCCGTCCAACCCTGTCTGTATTGCTTGATCCTGTCATTCAGGTTGTATATTCCGAAGTTGTTCATTAATGTTCAAATTTATCTTCCGAGTGCGAGTCATCTAAAAATTAAAGTTAATAATTAAAGGAAATACTAACAAATCGAGGGGTCCCTCAAACCTGTTTTTCTGTCTCCAGTCTTGACTGGTATAGGCCTATATCTTGAGGATCCCATTTACGAGAGGAATATTAGTAGACTAATATTGAAGGTTTAACTTAAACAATTTTAATTTATCTACATTTTAAAATTATTTTTATAATTTTTAAATAATTTAAATTTCTAACTCTTTGTTATTCGTTAATTACTTTTATATTTTTAATGTATATCTACGATATACTTTTTAGTAACTGTATTCTAAATTTATGTTTCTTTCCGTAAAATGTCTTGCAGACTGTATAATAAAGAAGTGGCTCTATCATTCCATTAAAGATTCAATTGGTAAAACTTGTGTTTTATTATAGACGTTTTGGAAATATTTTACTAACTCGTAGGGAAGAGATATGGGGTGGACTTGAGTTAGCTTTATTGCAAAACTTAAGTCAACTCAGTGGGCAACTAGTTTTCATTGCCGCTGGTCAGTTATATGCATAACGGCCCTCAGGTCCCCCAACGTTGTGCATACGACTCTTGCTTTCAAAGTCATTACAAATTCCTTACCCCTTGTTGTTGTTCAACTTTATCAGCTTACAGCAGCATTTTTGAAGTCGGTAGTTGTTTGGTAGATGCGTGACAAGATCAAGAAAATATTATTAAGAAAATATATACCCGTTTTTTCCTACATTATCACCAAGTCAGAATCAAGGAAACAACGGTAAAAATGTTTAAATTATTTTCAGGTGAAACAGTGGCTGCTTCTTCTTCTTCTTGCTTGTCAGTATTTAGGCACTTCTGCTTGTTCTAGCTTCACCGTCTTATCCTCGTTCTCCCAGCAACAAAAATTGGGGGAGGGTGGGTGGCAAAAATGTGAGCGGGGGCGCGGGGTCTAAGTGTAACAAAAAATTGCGGAAGCCCACGTGAGGTATCAGATTAAAAGGAATTTTGAACAAAATGTGAATGTACTGTGAATTTTTAAACCTATAAAAATTTTGGACATCAGCGCCAAAAAATTGGGCGAAAATTTTGATAAAATCGCAAAAAATCACTGGGGTATCAAATTAAAGAGAATTTTAACTAACATCAGAATGTATGTGTTATGTTTTGAAAATTTCAAAATTATTGGAACCCAAGGCCAAAAAAAATTTAAAATTTTTAAAAATTATGAAAATCCAGCAGAGTCGGAGTAAAAGGAACTGTAACCCATATGCTAATGATACAAATTATTAGTGTTTATTGTACGCTTATGCATATATAATTGTTATATTTGTGCCGCGGTTTCTCAAAGAAAACGGGCGACAGTATAAAAATGTTACTTGTAATGTAAATTGCGAAATTATTGTTTCGCGAGTTCAGCTGCGCCGTGTTTTGGCGTTGCTGCACGCCCGCGCCATCTGTTAGTGAAAGCGCGTAATTGTGTTCCCCGACTTCAGCACCGTTTGGCAAAATTAGATCAGTCGACCAGCGTGCTCCGCTTAGTAAACAGCCTATTTCCTTCGGCAAACAGAGTTTGGTTAATTATTGTTTTTCCTATCCTATCATGAGTAGGTAGACGTTTACAGACCTCCGGGCTCCCGGACCGACGGAGACGCGACCTAGCATGGTAGAAATTCCATCTTCTACCATGTCCTGAACGGACGACACATGCAGACTCTCGTTTCTCGCCTGCCGGAGGAAAAAGAAACTGTAAGGATGCAACTATAGCCACCCTCATCAGCTCCGACTGACAGTACAGCAAGGCAGAAGTCCACCTGGGAAGCATCTACATAAAACGAGGTGATATTAATCCAATATTTGCATAAAGTTGGCCTCTAAATAAAACAACAGATATCGTGCGTTAACCATCTAAAAAACTCAGGTTTTACTTATTGACTCACTACAGCATAAAACCATTTTAGTTGTGCGCGTGCCCGGCTGGACATAACTTTTCATGTAACATTGCTTTGATGGGTAATTAGTCTCGAGATCAATTGTAGGCCCGTTCGCTGGCATGTGACCAGCGCTTTTATTTTCTTTATGCTATATTTTTTAACCTTGGTAATGAATGTGTTTGTAGAAGTTTGGGGGGGGGGGCTGGTATGTTAGTTAAGTAAGTAGGTGCGGTATGTAACATGTTGATCTGGACCGGCTGGTCTAGCATCTATTATAATCTTGGGTCTTTTTCCACATAATTATTTTCCTTATTTCACAAAGTGTTGGGAGTTTTCCGTAGTCTGCAGTTAGGTCATGTTACATTTTAAAATCTGGGGTAGTCACCTGTTTGTGCAAATCTATGCAAGCTCCCGGACATGTTACCTTATGTCGGGTCTGGCTCTTGTCCAGCTTTCTTCTACCCTGTCTGGCTTTGGGGTTTTTTTTTCTAAATTTTGTAATGGTTAATTGCTTTTTCGGATGCCGTGTGGAACATGTCAGCGGCCGGGCCAATCCAGGTTATTTTCATTAAATTTATAAATTGTATTTTGATAAAACTATACAGGCTCTTTACAGGCATTTAAAATTTAGAAATTGTATTTTCATAAAACTATACAGGCTGGTTACAGACATTTCAAATTTGTAAATTGTATTTTGACCAAACTATAGCCTACAGGCTGTTTACAGGCATTTTGAATTTGTAATTTTTTTGTGATTTTAATTGTATTTGTGATTTAAATGTATCATGTGTGTTCGATTATGTGTAATCGTCTTGGCCCCAATAAGGTTGTTATCTTGAAATAATAAATATTCCAGAGATTTATGAAAGAAATGAATTACAAATATTCAAGAAATTATAATATAAATTTACGAAATAATAAAGGTTATCTTGCTTGTTACTAGAGAGTATTAATTGCAAGTCCCGCCTCATTGGACCCAGCGCACTTTATGCTTCCTTCTAGGCCTTCAGCCTAGTCTTAAATATCAAGTAGCCTTTTTTTTACAAAAAAAAAATGTTATAAAACTCCCACACAAATGAAAAGAGGGTTACATATTATTATTAAAGAAATAGTGGATGAATCCAGATTTTTGTGATTTTCGCATAATTGAAAAATTAGCTAATATCGAAGTTTCTGTATTCTGTAATAAAAGTATTCGTTTAAAATTGTAAACGAGTCGTGGAGCTCAGGGAGCTGACTAGTAGAGATGGGCCGATATACCTATACAGGAATTTTGGAACGATATTTTTGTGGAACGGATAAACAGTGACTGAAAAGTTGAAATACATGTTCCGATTATTCGCGGCCTCGCGGTTCCGAGTCGCGTGACCCCCTACGCAACTAACGAGTAAACAAGTACACATGTAACAACAAGTAAACGTGCACTACAAGTATTATGAGTATTACGAGTACACGAGTACAAAGCCACTTTTTGGTGCTAATACTTCATTCTGCGCATGTGCCGATTGCCGTACAAGTACGAAACGAAGCAAAACAGCGAGATTCAGAATATCTCTATGCCAAAGAGACGAAGCTGTTTTTAATAAATGAAAAAATTTCATACTGATGTTACATTTATTCTCGTGTGTTATGCAGATATATGTAATACAGATTATAATAACAAATTATATATTATACTAGTTACCAACTCGAAAAAGCGAATTGTATTGTGTTATAACCTACAGAGTGGCTGATAGGCCATTTAGTACTTTTTGTTAATGTGATTTCGGATATGATTTTACCTTTACTGCACATCTCACGTAAATTGTTTTTGACATTCTTTGTTGTGCTCTTACGTGCACTATAAATTTCATTGCCTGCGTTTCGCAACTGATTTGCCTAACCAAAAATGGAATCAATAATTAAAATTAAATCTATGTCAGTTTGTTTACTCCTAGAGAAAGCTTAAATTAGTATTCCCAATGGGAGTTAAGCCTATAAATTCTCTTGTTTCTTATTTTCTTTTAAAGTCACAGTGTAAAGTAACACTGTTAATACTTTTAGTTTCAATGTATTTCTTATAACAAATTATATAATACAGATATATTTATAATAAGTATATAATAACAGGTATTGTACGTGTTATTTTTTTTGACCGGATCGTTCGTACCTGTTATTTTCAAATACTAGTTTAGCACACCTCTACTTACTAGTGAATTTGTGTTTGAATGCTTGTTGTTGTTGTTGCAGGACCCGCAAGCGAGTTACGACGTGAACAACAGGGACGACGATCCGATGCCGCGGTACGACCTCATAGACTCCAACCGACACGGCACGCGCTGCGCAGGCGAGGTCGCAGCTACCGCCAACAACTCTCTCTGCGCAGTCGGCATCGCCTTCGGAGCCAACGTCGGAGGTAATGCATGCCTATCTTGTTTACTTATTTTATAAACAAGCTTTCAAATCTAAGAGGATTTGTTTACCAACGACCACGTAAGTATTGAAAGAAGAAAGAAGTTACTGCGGTTTTCTACACTTCCTTTACAGGCAGGCCGACGGAATCGGTGTCACGGGAGAGTGCTGGCTTCCATGGGGTGACTGCTGAGCCTGCGCGGCGTAAGCCCGATTTTCAAGACGAAAGAAAAATCCATCAGTTCCTGGGGCCGGCGAAGGACGTCAGAGACCTGCTGTCGTCGTGTGGAGTCTACGGCCAGCTGTACATTGGAACCACGAAGCGTAGTGTCCGCACCCGCGTAGGGGAACACAGCCGCTACTGTCGCTTGAGGCTGCCGTAGCGGAGCACGCGCTCGCCAATGCCGACCTTCGGATCCTCTTCGGTGAGACGAAACGTCTGTCGGCGGTGAGTGCGTATTTCCCTCGCCTTCAAATGGAGTCCGTCCAGATCCAAAAGCATGCTGCGATCGCTATGAGTCGGCGGACTGTGGGCTGTGCGAGACGAAAGGCATGACCGTCGCCCGCTCGTGTGCTGCGTCGCGAGCTCCAAATAAAGTTCCTGCCGCAGGGGCCACAGATCTGCTGGATATGTAAGGTGTTGCCTGCTACCGGCCGTCAATTAATTACTTAATTGAAGGTGAGTGTTCGCCGAGGCCGGGTCCAAGACTCACCTGGCACAGATTAGTGTAGCGTCCGAGGCGCTAATGAGGTGATTGCCTTGAAAGCAGGCGGTTACATGAATCGGCGAGGTGAAATCCTGTCATTAAGTACCCTATGGCATGGTGTGTTGCGAGCCTCTTATATGCCTTCTTCTTCCTGATTGGCTGGTGGTGATTTATGACTGCATCATGGCACTTGGCGAGTTTATAAGTATGAGTGGTGTTCACGGGACTGCTAGCCTTAACCACAGTACTGTGGTCTCTAACGTGTACCACCATACGTTAGTGCAGCTCAATTTTTACACTGATGATGGCAGTCGACGGTATTGACGAAACGTCTGTTTTAGAACAAAACAATGCACCACGGCCAAACATCCCGGGAATAGATTTTAATAACATTGACTCCGGCCGTGTAAGTCTTTGAAGTACTTTAAGAAAGAAGTTTGTTAAGATGTGTGTCTACACTGTACTGACTTACGACTGTTAACCTAGGATCCTATGGAAGGTGTAGAGAGATAACCTAAAGCGGAGTAAGTGTGGACCTGTAGGAAAGTGATGATGGCTATTTTGACAGACAGAGCAATAGTGGGCAAATTTTATATTAAAGATAAATGTATGGAGAAATTTACTCAGTACCGTAGAAAAATGAAGCAACTTAATAGGGAAATAGTAAGGCATACCTAATGTATAATAACATCTTTTATTCCGGCAAAATTGCAGGAGACATGCCGAGAGGGTGACCCTGAACCTCATTTTTCCAGAGTGTGATAAATAATTGAACGAGCGAAAACAGTTTGCAGTTTTAACTCGACTGTTCGCCATTTGTCAGTCTGTTTGTTTGAATTATGTCTCACGATTACTTTTGACTCCATCGACCGATTTTCATAAAACTTGGCACACAGGCACTTGGTCCAAACGTTTAGCTTACAGGCGCCTATCGTTTCCGTGGTTGATCTCCTCAAAATAGGGGAGCGGAAGGCAAAAATTGGGAGGGCAAAATTATGATAAAATCGCAAATATCCATGTGGAGTATCAAATTAAAAATAATTTGAACCACGATCAGATTACTATGTACAGATTTAGAAATTTAAAAATTTTAGGATGACAGGGCTTAAAAAGGAATTGAAAATTGAGAAAGTTGTAAAAATTCAATCGGGTGTTCGACTAGAGGGAATTTTAAGCAAACTCCTAGTGTAGCCTCTGCTATGAAAATGTTTTAACTTTAAAGGTGCCACGGGCAAAAATGGACCTTGAAAATTTAAGAAAATATATGAGGAATCAATTATGGGAAATTTCATTCAAAATCCAATCTCTGTATTTTAATCATCTGGCAGTTCTTGAAATAATTTGAGATAATTAATACCTCAACATTTCTTGCAAATTTTGGACCGCCTTCAAAACGTTTGTAAGTTGTGGTTTGCCTCTTTACTGGGGGTTTCACGGCGAACATCTGCCAGGTACTTTTTACCACTAAAGATGGCCTGCTTTGTTGAGGCCGAAACGATTGGTTCTGAAAACATAAGACTACGACCTGACAGCCCGGCATACAACATAAGACTACGACCTGACAGCCCGGCATACAACATAAGACTACGACCTGACAGCCCGGCATACAACATAAGACTACGACCTGACAGCCCGGCATACAACATAAGACTACGACCTGACAGCCCGGCATACAACATAAGACTACGACCTGACAGCCCGGCATACAACCGTTTTAATAGTTTTGACTCCGGCCGTGAAAGCCTTAGCACTCAGTCTGTAAGCTATGTTTAAAAAAAAAAACTTTGTACATTGATATCAGTTATATGTATCTTTGTGAAACGTATTAGATTATAGATATCTGTGGAAACATACATAAGCTTAAAATCGAGGACTAAATTATTTGCGATTAGAGGATTATGATTACAAGTTTAAAAAAGAAAAAGAAAAAAGTAGTAATTTCTGATTTTTACTGTTTAATGTAGCCTATGAGTGTCTGCTTTCAATTATTTTAGTTAAATAAAGAACATATTTTTTATGTACCTCTGCTCAACAGTCCGTTAAGGACCAAGGCATACCGCGCGGCTTTTTTGTTTAGTGTTTGGGTTGCATGGCTAGTAGAACGCGTCGCCAGCCGCTAGTTGCGGTATCCGCAGCCAGGGGGCGCCGCTGTTATCAAATTCGGCTACTCAGTTCTGCCTCACGACGCTGAGAGCACGCCGTACGGAGCCTCCGCCCGGAACTGAACGCGGGACCACGAGCACATCAATCACCTGTGCTAGCCACTAGACCACCTGGAGACTCAAGCAAAGAATATAGTAATCGAATTTTCGTATTTTTTTTTATAATTCAAAAATTATCTACTATTGAAATTTATGTAATAATAAATGTTTTTTATTTCAAAATTGTGAATAAATTCTGCGCTCTGAAGCGACTTGGAGTGACTAGGGAAACGTGAGTGAAGCGACAAGGCATTACCTATAGAAAATAATAATAACAGTTACTTTTGAAAGGGTAGAAAAGCCATGCGAAAGTAGTGTATTGCGGAAAATCTCGCTTGTCGCCAAACTTTATTATCAAGTGTAGCCTCGGTCGTTAGCCACTTTGTTGCCACTTTGTTGCCACTTTGTTTTTATTGTTGATTATGACCCCTACTTTTATTTGACTACCCCTTTTTGCGAAACGCAAACGCAAATATACTGTTTTACACAGCGATTACTGTACCTTTGTAAAGCAGTTGAAGAGTGGATAGGACGTGCAAGTAATGTAGATGAAGGACGAGAACTACAACAGTTCCGGGCAGTACAGTCTGAGCGTCAAAGACCCACATAGTATCTATGAAGAAGATGCACAGAGGCTCCTTAAAATCCCAAGCTGAGGGGCAGAAGGATTCGGATAAAGAAGAACAAGAAACAAATGCACAAAGGGCATGTCATTTCTAAATGGTTCAGCGTCTTGCCACGGTACTTCGTGACACGTACTGACGGTCTATCACTGTCTCTAACGTGTTAGATGAGAAGTTAAAATAGGTCACTTATTAATGTTGCAGACATCCTTAGCGGCGTCGGGTGAACTTAAAGAGTCCCGCTGGACACCGTGATAAACGATTTAACGACTAATGATTCAAACTCATACATGAATTTGGATTTGTGAGCACTAAACAATGGGCGAGTCAGAATCTTTCGTTTCTTGTTTTAACATTTTTAAAATGTTTAAACACAAGCATTTTAATAAAACGTTCACCGTTTTAAAGCTCAAATTACCCCCTTTTCAGAATTTAGGGTACTGAACGTGGTAATAAAGGCGTATAAAGTTACCGGACGAGGTTATCTCTTAAGGGGAGATTCGCACTTTTTCTGTCCAATGCATTTTAAATGGGCGAACAGGGGTTTAGTTAGGCGTCATTAATTAATGATATATTAAAGCTATGTATTTGAAATTTCTAACATACATTAAAAGGTATATTTGAAACATAATGTACTAATTTGAAGCAATTTAAGAAAAAAATACGAATATAAAAAATAATTACTTTTTATATTTAAAAACAAAAATTTTATTTTAACATTGTTTACAAAATTAATTTTTTAAAGGAAGAGATTAATTAAGGTACTTGTTGACTGTTACACTGTACTGTTCAACCTCAAAAAATTTGAACTCGATAGGATGTATAGTTTTTGAGAAAAGTGTACCTAATTGTTGAAATCCATGGTTACGGAAAACAGTCGTACAGTTAAACAATGAGAGTCGGAAAACAATGTGTAATACGTTTTATTGTATATTTTTTATGGTCACATTAATGTAGGTAACCTTATAAAAGTACGTATTTATTCAATCAGGATTATTAAATGGAGACTTTTTGGGATAATAAAAAAATGTTTATTTTTTTGACCGAAAAACTGTTGCTCTCCCCTTAACTTAGTTTCAGGAGGTTTCGACCCCATGACGCTGTGCTAGTGAGTTGATTGTTACGCTGCGTGTTATCAAAAGTTTTGCAAAATCTGTTTTTGTTCGAATAATTAACGGCTGATAATAGTTATTGTATACGCTAACAATATACAGATGCGTTTGATCTGGAACGAAACAATCAAATGAGAACGTTTTGAATACGTTCAGTTCCTCCATTATTACTAGCGCGCGATTGTGTTATCCCTGCACAAAGAATCTTGTCTCTACCTTCAGTGCAAACAGCAGTTCTGCTTTATTCCGCTACCCTAAGGTCATGTGCAGCCTCTACTACGTTCAAAGGATTTGTACAACCCGAGAAACGACTTATGAAGCCATTGCAGCTGATTTTGTTTATTCTTTTTTTACGTCTTTGTGCCTCGGCTTTGATGTATTCAGCTTAAAGCCTCTGTGAATTACAATTTTCCTGAACTCTTGTTGTAAACGTATTTTCTCACCCTGCCTGCCGGAACTCTTTCTTTCTTTCGTGCACATCGTTGATCACACAAACGTTTGTACAGAACTTCCGTCGTAGAGCAACCGTTTGTAGTTGTTTGCAGCGAACGAAATATATTTTCTCGTTGAATATAATCTAATGTATGTAAACGCTGCTGCCTTTAAGTTTTATTACGTACACGTAGAACGGTTTTTACTTCAAACTTTTAAATGTACGCAGACTCTTTTAATATTATTCACAGTCGCTGCGGCTATAGGTTCAATGCTCCTTGAAGAAAATCTGGTACATTCCCAATAACTGTACCTGCGCTACATTTACGATGTTTTGAGTACGCGTTAGTATCGATACACCTTTCAGTGAACGTACCAATTGTAAATAGTTTTATTGCTGTGTGTAATGCGAAAATAAAAAACATGTTAATGCGTGAGGTTAGGTAAGAGTGTTTCGCTTTTTCAGTTTATTGTTTAAAGAAAACAAAACTCATGGTTGGAAAAAATATAACATTCAATAATTAAATACAATGACTGTAACCTGTGCCGGGGTTTGTTTTCCCGGCGTGATTTAAACGTTCAAGGCCGCCAAAGCGCGTAGCAGCTGGGCGGCACAGCTAATTCCATTGTTAAGGCCGTGTCTGCGCTACGGCGAAGCTATCTAGTAAACCGTATCAGCTGCTTGTGGTGCGGGTTGATGGGTTGCTTACCGAAGGTTATGATCGGCATTTCTCAACAGGTAGAGTTTATGTAGCATAGTGGGATCGAAGAATACGGGTTTCTTTCTCATTTCGTCGCCAACCTTCCAACAGAGTGTTCGATGGTCTGACGGCCCAGGGATAAGTGTTGCGTGGATCTTTCATATGACTTCGTAAGCTAGTAAAGGGTTTCAGGTGAGCTCAATTATTTTGTTCGATGTTAATTTAATGATAGGTTATGTGTGTTATATTTGTGTATGTGTGTGTGATCCACACGTTTGTAAAGCCTATTTTATTGTAATACTTTCCTATTGTAAAATTGAATTACACGTTACTTCCGGTCTGAGAATACGTGGTGACCTTGTATTTAACTGTCTTTGATAAAGTTAAAAGTAAATGTTACAGTAAAAAAATAAAAATAAAAGTAAAGGTTAAGTTAGAAGTAAATGGATAAAATAAACTATAGCAAATTAATGAGAGCAACTAAAGTGTTGATAAAAATTGTGACAGTGTGTGTGGTGTCTGTGTTCCGAGGCGAGAGAGTGTAGGGGTGGCTGTATTCTTTGATGGCTAATCTGCAAATAAAATGTTATAGGGTCCCCGTACAGCCGGGAGAAAGGGAATGCGGAGATAGTGACATTTACATCGGTCACTACCTGCAGAGCAGTGCAGCAGGATGCTCCCCGAAGCCGTCAGGCCTAGAAATACTCCTGCTACAGAACACCTAAAGACATATGCCCGGAATGAGACTAGCTGGAACTTCTGCACACTTCAAGGACCACCACCAGCACTCATCGCACACTGGTCTACATGGTACCATTTGAGTTCTTCAACAAGTACAGGTGGGAGCGTTCCAATTATTAAACATCAGTCAACAACAACTCCACCTGTTTTAAATCAACTGTAACTGAAATTTTATACTAACATAAAGAAATGCTCTTAAACAAAAGGGTACCAGAAGTCCAGCTGTTTCAAATAAAATTGTAACTAAATACTTTACGATAACTCAAATGATGTTGTTAAGGTAAATGATACTAGAATTCAATTGTTTGAAAGACTTGTAGCTAAATATTTTATGATAACTTAATTGATCTTAACGAAAATGGCACTAATAAAAATTGTTACTGGTTACAAGAGTATTTTATTGCAAGTCCTGTCACTCTGGGCTCCAGCACACTTTTCGCTTCCGTTAGGCCAAGTGGTCTAGTTTTTAATATTATGTAACGGCCTAAGTGGCCGTTACAAATGGTAACAGAGCGTGGTAAAAAAAAAAAATTTGTAACGGCCACTTAGGCCGTTACATAATATTTAAAAACTAGACCACTTGGCCTAGCGGAAGCAAAAAGTGTGCTGGAGCCCAGAGTGACAGGACTTGCAATAAAATACTCTTGTAACCAGTAACAATTTTTATTAGTGCCATTTTCGTTAAGAACATCAATTAAGTTATAAAAAAATATTTAGCTATAAGTCTTTCAAACAATTGGATTCTAATATCATTTAACTTAACAACATCAATTTGAGTTATCGTAAAGTATATAGTTGCAATTATTTTATTTGAAACAGCTGGACTTTGTTTAAGAGCATTTCCTTATGTTAGTATAAAATTTCAGTTACAGTTGATTTAAAACAGGTGGAGTTGTTGACTGAAGTTTAATAATTGGAACGCTCCCACCTGTACTTGTTGAAGAACTCAAATGGAATGATACTATGTAGACCAGTGTGCGATGAGTGCTGGTGGTGGCCCTTGAAGTGTGCAGAAGTTCCAGCTAGCTCATTCCGGGCAGGTGTCTTTAGGTGTTCTGTAGCAGGAGTATTTCTAGGCCTGACGGCTTCGGGGAGGATCCTGCTGCACTGCTCTGCAGATAGTGACCGGTGTAAATGTCACTATCTCCGCTTTCCCTTTCTCCCGGCTGTACGGGAACCCCTATAACATTTTATTTGCAGATTAGCCGTCAGAGAATACACCCACCCCTAGACTCTCTCCCCTCGGAACACAGACACCACACACACTGTCACAATTTTTATCAACACTTTAGTTGCTCTTATTAATTTGCTATAGTTTATTTTATCCATTTACTTTTAACTCAACCTTTACTTTTATTTTTATTTTTTTACTGTAACATTTACTTTTAACTTTATCAAAGACAGTTAAATACAAGGTCACCACGTGTTCTCAGACTGGAAGTAACGTGTAATTCAATTTTACAATAGGAAAGTATTACAATAAAATAGACTTTACAAACGTGTGGATCACACACACATACACAAATATAACACAAATAACCCATCATTAAATTAACATCGAACAAAATAATTGAGCCCACCGGAAACCCTTTACTAGCTTACGAAGTCATATGAAAGATCCACGCAACACTTATCCCTGTCCGTCAGACCATCGAACACTCTATTGGAAGGTTGGCGACGAAATGAGAAAGAAACCCGTATTCTTCGATCCCACTATGCTACATAAACTCTACCTGTTGAGAAATGCCGATCATAACCTTTGGCAAGCAACCCATCAACCCGACAAAAAAAATGTGTAAAATTTATTGTTGAAAACGAAAAGCGAGTTCTGTCACAAAAGCGATACACGTATAGTAATTCGTAACTTGCCAATCTCCTTACTTCGAATTGGGGTTTTTTGTGATTTAGACAAAAAAGCGAGTATTATTTTAGAGGTGTTTTGCTTTGTCTTAGTCCTTTTAGTTAGCCTGTTAACCTAACAACACCAACCTTTGCTGCCCCAGGAACGTGTTTATTTATAATATTAATAAAAGTACTTCGCATAAAAAATGTATAACAATGAAAAACTATAACCGAAAACAATCAGTTTTATAACGTAAACCAATAAATTAACAGGCTTCCTGTAAGTTTACTAAAATTATATGCGATATTCACTAAATATCGATACCGACTATCGCAGATCGTGATGCTTCGAAAAATCGAAACTTCGTGCAGGTAGGGTTTTTGGGAAAGCACGACCCAAACCAGTATCGGTATTGACCTAACCACTGTCAGTAAAAATAACTACAAATTTATCCGACTTCCGTCTCCTCAATTCAGCAATTTAAATCTTAATGGCGAATACAATTTTTTATGTTGTTAAATTTTTATGTTAAATGTTTTCTATCATTATTCTACATTCTTTTATGTAATCGTGGATGCCATTAACCATTCACCTAAATTACATTATTGTTTTACTTTTTCGTCGTCATCGTCATTGTCGTCGTCTACCAGAGACATCCAACTTCGTAGACTGGACCCGTTCAGTAAGCAACTCTGATGTTTGTTATATGCGGTGGGAGTAAAAGTGTGTGTAAGAACTTCCGCCAGTCACGTTACACGAATTCGTTCACATCACCATAGTAACGCGCTGTGACGGTACTGTGTTGCCACGTTCTCACCCAGACAAACACGTGGACAGTTTTGCACGGTGCAGCGGTCGGTAAGCGTAAAGCTTCACGTGTACAGTTGGCAACGTCGCAGCGAAATGTCAAGAGTTGCTTACTGAACAGCTCAAATATAGGGCCATTTATGTTATACACATTTTACATACCCGATTTATGTATGTTTTTGCTTATCATATTCCCATAAACATTAAACAGAGAATAAACACACGTAGGCGCATTCACGCGTTATGTTTTTGCACTACCATTCTCAAAGAAATGCATAAATTCAAATATTAAGTTTAATACGTAGGCTATAACGGCCGAAGTCAATGATAAAAGAATTCATATCCGGGCTGTTTGGCCGTGGTCGAGTGCTTTGTTCAGACACTTTCTAAACGTTTCGGCCACCACCAGAGGCTTTCTTCAGTAGAAAAAAGTTAAAAATGTTCGACAAAGGGTGGAGAACCGAACGTACCTCTAACCGAGGTAGGTAATAGCAAAGTTTGGGTAGGTAAAAATACCTTGGTTACGAGTACGTTCGGCTCTTCACCCTTCGTCGAACATTTTTAACTTGTTTCTACTGAAGAAGGCCTCCGGTGGGTGACCGAAATGTTTAGAAAGTGTATGAAGAAAGCAGTCGATCACGGCCAAACAGTCCGGATATGAATTCTTAATTCTTTTTTCATTAAATTCAAAATACTGTATTTTAATACATTCATGTGTTTCATACGGATTAAAGTTCGTTACAGCTTACTTAGCGTTTCCACGATACGCTGCTCACGTATGTTCCAATGTAAATGAATTTTATACAAGATTGTAGAGTTGAGTGTGAATTGATTTTGTTAAACAGGAGTACGAATGCTGGACGGCGACGTGACGGACGCCGTGGAAGCACGGTCCCTCAGCCTTAACCCGCAACACATAGACATATACAGTGCTTCGTGGGGTCCCGACGACGACGGTAAGACCGTGGACGGACCCGGCGAGCTCGCCATGCGTGCCTTCATAGAGGGCGTCACCAAGGTCAGTATGATAATTGTCACTTGCTGCTTTAATTATTCCAACAGAACTGGAGACATATGATTAATTACTTTATGATCAGACTCTTAATCTGCCAATTCCCTTACTGCGGTCAAACATTTTTGATGACAATGGTAGGTCCTGAAACTTTGTTCACAGACCTTTGATACTCGGATAAATTGTTAAATCCTTTTCAGTATAATAATTACAAAATTAATCACTCACTTGTATTGCTAGATTTGTGTTTTGCAGAAGCGTGATATATTTTTTTTTTGGGGGGGGGATACAAACTTTAGGTAAAAATTGCTAATTTTAATTTATCGTTGAAAAATAATCTAAAAGCAAGAATTAGCTGAAAAAATAAAATTACATAGATCAATAGACATATATAAATATATACATACTGGTACACATATTTAGAAAAATAGATGTAGAAATATATATATATATATATATTTAACATTTATTTATAATATTCAAACTGGACATATAAACACAAATTTGTGTTACATTATTTACAAAATAAAATCTGGCCTTTGAACTTTGTTTCGGGCTAGTTTATGTTGAACAGCCTCTGGATCCACACAAACATGAACAGACATGACAGCTTGAGTTTTTGAGTCGATCTTCTCCTCTAGTGCAGTGGCGTAGCTAGCAAGAGTGGCACCCGGGGCGGATGTAGATGGTGTCACCCCATTAACCGGCGAGAACTCGCGCCTATTTCTGGACCGGGAAAACTCGCGCGTGTCTTTCTCTCACTCCTATTAAATTCTATTATTATTAAGTACGGTATTTATTTTATTTTATTAATATATGTATTTTAATTTTTTTAACTTTAATAAATCAAGGTAATTAAAAAAAAAACATTTTCCAAATAATTACGTGTTTATTAGCTTACACTTAACGCTAAACATTAGTGACTAATCTTACAACTCAAAATAATATAATATACTGCACACTTATACAAAAAAGATTATTTTAACTAAAATTCAAATAACAGAAAATTCAAAAATATAGTAATTTATAAATTTATTAAAAAATCAAAACATATAACTTATGTATTTAAATATATAATACATGTATATATCTTTCTAGGCTGCAAGATTCAGAATTAGAAAGAATTATTAGCATCATTTAACGTAGTGTAATTATTGTAAGACAGGACATACTTCATAAATATCTAAAGTACACACCAATAACTGCTATTAATGTGAAAAAAACTTAAACGTTAGAACTCGCACCGTAAGACAAACTCTCACACTGAAAACAAAAATGGGAACTAGTGAACTCGCGCAGTGAGACTATCTCTCACACTAGATGGCGTAAGCTGACAAAATACCGCTAGCAGAGCTCAGATGCAACTAATGTCACTGATACTGTTATCAGCCCTTAGTGAAGGTTATAAAACTCAGCTATTTCGAATTTTCGAAATTCATATGAAAAAACTTCGCAATATGTACAACCACGCGCACGGTTTTTTCATTTTTTTTGAAGTTTTTGTAAATTTTTAATTTTTTAAATCGCGGTAGGTCTCACCCCCAAACGGGTGACACCCGGGGCGGACCGCCCCCCGCCCCCCTAGCTACGCCTCTGCTCTGTGTTTCTGATATTTCCTTTCACCTTTCTATGAGTTAAAAAAGAATGTTCATTACTTGCCACAGACACTAGAAATATTACACCATTTTGTAGGAATTTGTTGACAGCTGGAAACATACTCTTATCACATTCATCAAGGTAGATAGGTAGATAGTCCATATGAAGTATTTGACATGTTTTTGCATATTTTTTACTTCAATTCAGATTTTCAAATTTGAGGTGATCTTTCCCCCTGGGTATGCCCCTGTAATATACGTTTCAGATATTAAGGTGCAGTAACAATAGGTATTTACAATAATTTAATAACAATGTAATAATTTTTGTAAGGCAGAGAAATACATTTTCTAATTTATGTGAATTATTTATTTATTTTATTTTTACTTATGAAGATAAACATTTGAGCTGACAGGTTTTAATTAGTAAAATTTTTAAAAAGTTGATATGGAAACTGAGATGCGGGATGCGGCAGTAGCTGTGGGATCCCCGCCAATATATATATATATATATATATATATATATATATATATATATTACAACATTATTTTTAGACACTTACTTTTACACATATGCTCTTACTCATTTGTGCGCACTTACCCACGTTTCGGAGGTATACTTTTCTTCTGCAGTATTTACCTTGATGTTCCCCGGCTGGGTCGCAGGCTTTGGTCGTTGATTGAGTGTGGATAAGCACGTGAATATCGTTATATAAGTTTTATACAAGTAAAGAGTACAGAGGATCTGGTACTGGATGTGAAATTAGTACAACTGTGTTAATAAAATGATATTCATTTGATTTATTATTTAAAAATTCAAATTATCCTATTATTAATTGTTTTGTGTGGGTTAATTATTATTTGCACCCTTATATTCGATCCGAATATAATGTAATTATAACGTGTTTAAATCTTATTTCTTATATGTCTAAGACATAGTATACACATACATAAATCATATATGACCTGAAATATTACACAGACATATAATACATAACACATATAATTATTATAAAACCGTGATTAACACGTATAAAATTTAATATTCATCTTGACTTCGCAAGTGTGGTTTTTAATATATACCACTTAATAAAAACTTTTAATTAATTAAACATTTATTAAACCACTAATAGAGAATGTTTATTACTTTAATTGATTCTATTATTTAATGTCTCAATTAATTAACAATCTTCAAATTACGTAACTCTCATACTTGAATTTAATTATCTAATCAAATACAAAAATATAATAAAAATATGGTTCTTCCTTGACCATTTATTTATGAGATTACTACAGTTATATTCTCTATTATCAATTATAGTTTGAACATTTATTTATTCATTATGAAAATTTAAAAATATAATAATGTTTTTGTAAACTTGTATATGGAACTTAGAGCTTCTTTCGATAGACCTCAGGGTCATTTATAATACTAAATAAATGTCTGACTTCACCTGCATTTTTCTGCAACCATTTAACTTTGTCGTTACCGTCATCTGGACTCTCGAGTTTGTTGATCCTCTTCGGTATCACCTTCTCTGTCTCTGCGTCATTGAAATTCCTCGCTCCGTTTCCTGGATGCTGAGTTCTGACGTGGACCTCTGGTCGTGATGATGTACGGCTGGATGTAGCTGCATGTGGCTGTCCCTGCGTCCTCTCGTCTTCTTCTCTGGTTCCTCTCCTCTTTTTATCTTGTCCCTCGTGGATGTCTAGAAGTTCTATGTTACTTCTTGAAGTTCATTGACGATACGACTTCTCGTATATTATGATTTTATAGTCTTTTAAAACAATCATGTTCCACTATTACTTGCATCGACGTAATGCCAGTTCCATCGCACTTCACGTTATTGAATACTGTTTACAAACCTTACATGACTTTGTAAAATTCGCGGTGTAACCCCTCTTTCCTTTTATGTCTTTTTATATGTATAAAACAAACTTCTTTTTATTTCTTTTTATATTTCTTTTTATTTAATTTTTTTTTTAAAGAGAAGCCACAAGTTATTTAGAACTAGGCCGGAGCCTAGAGAAGCCAAAATTGTGCTGGGTCCAGTATGACGGGACTTGCAATGAAACTCGGCTGTAATATAACAATATCAGCTTTTATTGTACCCCCATAATTCGTTACATGCAAATGAAAAATTATCACATAAGTTTATCACCTAATACAAGGAGTAACACACATAAAATACATAATAAATTAATAAGCCCCATATTCTTAATAGTGTCAAAGACAAGTTCTGTATATCGAATAACATTCAGTAAATATATGATTCTCCCCCTTTTTGTGACTAGCTTACCATAGACAGAAACATAACAACACGTACAGAAACATAAAGGCACATATACTCATAATTATACACAAATATTATAAACACGAATACCCCTGGAATACACATGCACTACAGGCAGTGTTACTACCATGCCCTAAAACCAGCAGGCCTAAATGTTCGCCCATCAGTCACCGTCATTTATCAATTTCCATTAATCTGAATAAATGCGAAAAACCCCAGAAAGGATGATAATCACTCATAAACCATAAGCGAGACCGGACCGCCCATATGTATAGAAGCAACGGATAATTGCCCCCTCATGAGCATATGAAATCTTTAAGCTTCTTCAACAGCATAAAATAAAAATAAAAAACTGCATCACCTGATTTTAAGCAATTGCTATGCGGTTCTAAAAATGTTAATTTGTCTTACCAATTCAGATGGATTCATGTATCAGTATATGCTTTACAGGGTAGAAAAATTAATCAGTATATGTTTTACAAGAAAAAAATTAATCAGTATATGCTTTACAAGCAGAAAAATTAATCAGTATATGTTTTACAAGTAAAAAAATTAATCAGTATATGCTTTACAAGTAGAAAAAGTAATCAGTATAGACCTTTATAAAAAAAAAATTAATTAGTATATGCCCAGAAAAATATGAAAGTTCTTATCTGTTAAAGCCGAATGGCTGTATATAAAGGAATTTATAATAAGGACAGTTGTGTCCTAGCAGATGTGGGAGAGCACCAGCATGTACTTAACCAAGTGTGACAGGAATCAAACCTGCCTTAAACTGTATGCACCTGTGCCTGGCAAAAACCATGTCCCCTTTTATTCCCCCGAAAACAGCCAAAAAGAAAACGAAAACTCCGCAGCCCTTACATGTTAAACCCAAAATGAAATTAATATCAACCCCATTCTGAACCAGCCGGAACAGAATCCCTATCATGTGATATAAATTTTGTAGTAAGTATGGTGCTGACTATAGGCAATATGTGAAAATGTTTAAGAGTAAAAAAATTCTCTAGCACGCTCCCCCAGTGCAGCACACAATTACAAACATTGTACTTAGTGTTATGAAGTTAAATTATTAAAGTGTTCATTAACATTAACACATAATGTTCAGAATGAATGTTCAGCAGACACACCCTATAGCAGACTGTCTGGCCACGTGGGCACATGGTTTCAAAAGATTTTTACGGTAATCAGGAGCACTGCAGGCCCGGCCACAAAAGGAAAATAAGAGTGCATATCACCTTAATTATGCTGAGCAAGAGTTACATCTTGAGCTAGTCACCCGACTCCTTCTCCGAACAGGTTCGTTTCTGATGGTTCATGGCTGATGAGGATGGAGTTCAATCAGCAAGGCCACATCTCCGGCTTAAGCGAGAACCCTGTTAATTCATAAAAATTAGAAAAGATGTTCATAAAAAAGTACACCCAAGTTCACAGGTAATTAACCTCAGAACGGGCCTTCAACCAACTCAAGATAAATGCACCAAGTTTCGGTAATAATTTCTTTGCAAACTGCTTAAAGAGTAAAACGTCTACAATGGGATGAGTAATTCCAAAAATAAAAAGATTTTATTAAAAGGCGTAGAGTAAAAGTCACTAGCACGCTCTCAACTCGCATCGACAGAATGCAACAGGTTAGATTACCACGTGGCAACACAATAATTGCAATTTGTCAAAAAATGATTAACTTCAAGGCACTCACAGTATTAATAATGTTTCAATATTAATAATGTTTCCTCTAAGGATGTTCTCACAAGTAATTTTTACTGCAAAGTTAATTAAAGAGGACACACGGGCAATCTACTGCATGTATGTGCACAATACGGTTCCATGACTACGCACTGACTTTCGCTTAGAATTTATCTAATGTTCTATAAAATTACAATGACCATGACAATTACAGTGACTCTTACAATATTATAATAATAATAAAAAGAACATGGGCTATATACTGAACATTAGGTAATCTTTTAAAATACAACCTGTCGGATCGCACCCACATGCATTCGTCTTTCTCATACGGCTGCATACATTTTGTTAATTAAATTTAATCGCTTATATTATTATTGATACACACAATAAGAGCTATGATCCTTACCGGGAAGTCTCGTAAATTTAGCTAGCCATCAGAGTGGAAGAAAACTGCGTAGTAATATATGCTCGGATGGGTAGTCAGTGCTTCTTGCTTGCCGGGCGATGACTGGTATACACGGCCACAATTTAACCAAGCCGAACCTCCCTACGAGGTGCGCGCGCAGCTTTAACAGAGCCGGCCAAGGTTCGCTTCAACCGACCCTTGCTCTCGCGTTATTTTACAATTAAATTTTCTAAAACTTTCGACGGCCGGTATTATACCGGCACACCCCCACCCCGAAAGGGCAACCCGGTTGCCCCACTCTTAAACTAGGGAGAGTACCCTGCAGTGTACCCCCTTCCCAAAACAAGCTCGTGGACTTCATGGTTGTGGTGGCTCAGCAGCAATTGGCTCTCAGGAGAACAGACATCCCCATGCGACCCTCTCCGCCATGCCAACCCCACGGGACCGCCCCATCACGTCACCCTCTCCGGTGACCATCACCTCCTTCCACCGGTCCCACTCACATACTCGTCCTAAGACCAAACAAGGTATCTCCCACCTTGATATGTGAGCGACCGTACTACTCCTCGTCCATCTCTTCGACCGACCAGCCACATGCACCCACAAGGCATCTCCATCCTTGCCACATGGCTGGCCCACATCACTACACAAGGGCGGACGGCCCCGCTTAGCCAGACAGAGAGGACCGCATCAAGGGCACGCGAACATCCATCCTAATTCTTACTTCACCAAAACACCATGACTAGCAAGGGGGTTTTACTTCTCTGCCGACGTCAATACACAACACTTACAATTCTCTATCTCAACAAAAACACCCGGGAAACAACCGGAGAATGCGGCATGGCTCGACCTCTACACTAAACAAAAATCAAAATCAACCCACTATGAACAAGGAAACAACAGCACGCTATCACTCTCCATCATAACCAAAATAGGGAAACTTATAATCTCCAAGACCACGACACTCTGAGGGAACATTCTCTACCTCCTAACTTTCTCCATGATAACCTTCCACATTCAAATGATAATCCAGGACCACAATCTAAATGTGCACTCTCGGCAAGTCTCTCTCCTTATTGATAGGTTTTTTTTTTTTACTAAGGGGAGGGGTAGGAAAATCGGGAAGATGAAATGGGGCAAGGATCATAAAAGGGTCAATAGCTAGGAGTAAGGGTAAGGACATGGTTCCCTCCGAAAATAAGGATGAATGGAGGAAACCAAGGCTCGCGTGGGCAGGGGCGCAACCCTGAAATAGATGAACACCACTGGGAGTGTGGGGAACATCTACCCGCTACCCGTTAACCTCTTCTTCTTACCTTTCTGTGCCAGACTTTGGGTACTCGTTCTTTTCGGAGACCACTCTCGGAGGAACTATCTCGCGTTGAGCTGTACTCACTGGTTTCTTCGGAATCAGAATCAAAACAACTTACCTCACTACTTTGACTCCGCCTTGGATTATGCTCATCACCTAACTCCTCTGCTACAATTTCTTCCTTTTCTACAATTTCCCCTTCTTCGTCCACATAATCCAAATCAACATCATGACACTGCACCTCCTCAGCATCTTCCAGTTGCTCCTCTGATCCATCTTCAACCGCATCTTCCCTCAGCTCCTCACCAATTTCTTCATCACACTGGTCACCACCCGCTTCACAAACTTCTTCACTAACCTCTTCTCCAATCTCATTTTCCCCAATACATTTATCATCAACATCATCGCCATCACAACCACTTCCACCATCAGAACACTGCACATCTTCATCCTCCTCTAGTTGCTCACCTGGTCCACCTGAGACTTCTGTTCGTTCTTCGGAATCCTCAACACTACTTACAGAAGGCGTCTGCACATCTTCACACACTACATCATTCTCACTCACAAACTCTACAACGCTGCCCCCAAATTTCTCCTCAACTTCTACCTCATCTACTTCTACCACACTTGCGGCATGAACATCCCCTTGTCCATCCACAACCTCAGAAACACTTGCAGCCCGGACATCCCTGTGTCCATCTGCAACTTCAGACTCTACAGTCTCCCTAACACCTACAACTATACCTTCCTGTGCAGCATCCGCAGACCGCTCTTCTGCCTCTTCTGTCGATTCCACTCCTTGACCACTTTCAGCAACTACAACGTCCTCAACATTTTCCACCCTGGAATCCAGCTGTCCAGATTCATGTGCAATGACTAGATTAATTTCTACTGGCGATGGTGAAGCTACACCATCAAATGACTTCTCATATACCGGCGTAGGCGATGATGATATTACCGGATCTGGATCCGTCACGAACCGAGATGGAAATACCGGAACAAATTCTGCGGCATCTGGATTCAACCATGATGTCCTCTTCGAGTCCTGTAACTCAGTATCAACAGCTGTTTTCTTGTCGTGCTGTATCGATCCACAGAAGTTATTCCGCTTTTCTTCTTCTGCTTCACCTTCTTCATTCACTGCTCTCTTAGGTACTGGTAATTCCTCTGGAACCTTTAAACTCTCACTTTTCTCCAAATAAGAATAACGCCTAACTACAGGCTCCCTGCTTGCCGCTGTTTGTTCCCTAACATAATTTCTTCTTCCCCTGTTAATTTCATATTTCTTCGTTTTCTGTGCTGTAGCTGTTGTCACCGTCTTCTCACTTGCCACCCCCTTGTAGCCTCCATTACTTCCGGAATATTCAGGCTTTCTAAGCGTCTCTTGCGTTCTCCTCCAACCACCATGTTTGTCCTTTTTGGCTCTTCCTGATGAACCACTGGAGTATTGGACATCTGTAGCATCTCTTCCCCGGGACTCGTCAACCTCCTGGACCATTCTTGAAACCACACACAGCCGTTCAAGGTCCACAAAACAACGTGGACGGTCCGCGAATACCAAACGAGATCTCTCTTGGGGAGTCAGTCCTTCCAGAATCGCTTGTATCACTTCTGTCTTGGGCATCCCCAACCTTAACACCCGGGCAGCTTTCGGTATATCGTGCACGAAGTCCCCTAACGCCTCTCCGTTGGCCTGTAGGCGATAGAATCTTTCAAGCTTAAGCTGGGCACGTCGTCGAATGGGTAGGAAGAAGTTCAACACCTCCTCATGGAAAGCATCAACACTGTCACCCCGATGCAGAGTGTTGGTGACCAACCCTGCCAATGAACCCCAGAAATACGGGTATATAAGGGACAATACCTCCCCATCGGACACCCCCGGGAAATCTGCCAACTGCAGACCAAGATCTAAGAAAACTAGCAACTGCTCCTCATCTATTCCATCTAACACTGAAAGTTTCTGGAGAACTCCTGAAAGAGGGTGGGGCAATTTCTGATAGCATACCGCCGCCAGAATTACACAACTCAAAACAAACAATAATAAAACAAATCCCCACTAAACACCTAACACAAACACGACCTACAAAAACATATTCACAAGCATCAGAAAAAACCCAAGTACTGTCCTTCCTTTGAGCGACCCCCGGGATCTCTAGCGCTGCGGAGACCTGGCCTACCTTTGAACCATCTACTCACACCACAGAAGGAGACAAGCAACAACCAACAATACTGAACACACATGACATCAAACCTCAATTCGACACACACGTCTCACCAACACATAACTCACAAAACCCAACTAGCAATCAGAATGCATAATTCGGTAATTAGTAATCCAACGTAAACAAGACATAAGTCGGTGACGGTACCGACTTCCGATCGGGCCATACCGCATCCCGCTAATGTCACACGGTAAACACCGATCCCGAATCCGCAACATTCTATCACCCAGGCCACCCTTGAGACTCCCCGGCAGTTCAACTATCTCATCTTCCGAACACAAATACCCGCCTCAGTGGTGCGACCAGACTCACAAGTTATACGACCTACAACTAGCCTACACGGGCATATACCTAAGAAAAACAATGTCATAACAATAGCCTAATATTCCGAGTTTGCAAGTCCCGTCACACCCAAGGACCCAAGGGTTCAACCTAGAATGAACCACGCTCACTGCTACCATTTGTAACCCCTCTTTCCTTTTATGTCTTTTTATATGTATAAAACAAACTTCTTTTTATTTCTTTTTATATTTCTTTTTATTTAATTTTTTTTTTAAAGAGAAGCCACAAGTTATTTAGAACTAGGCCGGAGCCTAGAGAAGCCAAAATTGTGCTGGGTCCAGTATGACGGGACTTGCAATGAAACTCGGCTGTAATATAACAATAACAGCTTTTATTGTACCCCCATAATTCGTTACATGCAAATGAAAAATTATCACATACGTTTATCACCTAAATGTAAATGAAACTCGGCTGTAATATAACAATAACAGCTTTTATTGTACCCCCATAATTCGTTACATGCAAATGAAAAATTATCACATACGTTTATCACCTAATACAAGGAGTAACACACATAAAATACATAATAAATTAATAAGCCCCATATTCTTAATAGTGTCAAAGACAAGTTCTGTATATCGAATAACATTCAGTAAATATATGATCCTCCCCCTTTTTGTGACTAGCTTACCATAGACAGAAACATAACAACACGTACAGAAACATAAAGGCACATATACTCATAATTATACACAAATATTATAAACACGAATACCCCTGGAATACACATGCACTACAGGCAGTGTTACTACCATGCCCTAAAACCAGCAGGCCTAAATGTTCGCCCATCAGTCACCGTCATTTATCAATTTCCATTAATCTGAATAAATGCGAAAAACCCCAGAAAGGATGATAATCACTCATAAACCATAAGCGAGACCGGACCGCCCATATGTATAGAAGCAACGGATAATTGCCCCCTCATGAGCATATGAAGTCTTTAAGCTTCTTCAACAGCATAAAATAAAAATAAAAAACTGCATCACCTGATTTTAAGCAATTGCTATGCGGTTCTAAAAATGTTAATTTGTCTTACCAATTCAGATGGATTCATGTATAAGTATATGCTTTACAGGGTAGAAAAATTAATCAGTATATGTTTTACAAGAAAAAAATTAATCAGTATATGCTTTACAAGCAGAAAAATTAATCAGTATATGTTTTACAAGTAAAAAAATTAATCAGTATATGCTTTACAAGTAGAAAAAGTAATCAGTATAGACCTTTATAAAAAAAAATTAATTAGTATATGCCCAGAAAAATATGAAAGTTCTTATCTGTTAAAGCCGAATGGCTGTATATAAAGGAATTTATAATAAGGACAGTTGTGTCCTAGCAGATGTGGGAGCGCGCCAGCATGTACTTAACCAAGTGTGACAGGAATCAAACCTGCCTTAAACTGTATGCACCTGTGCCTGGCAAAAACCATGTCCCCTTTATTCCCCTGAAAACAGCCAAAAAGAAAACGAAAACTCCCCAGCCCTTACATGTTAAACCCAAAATGAAATTAATATCAACCCCATTCTGAACCAGCCGGAACAGAATCCCTATCATGTGATATAAATTTTGTAGTAAGTATGGTGCTGACTATAGGCAATATGTGAAAATGTTTAAGAGTAAAAAAAATTCTCTAGCACGCTCCCCCAGTGCAGCACACAATTACAAACATTGTACTTAGTGTTGTGAAGTTAAATTATTAAAGTGTTCATTAACATTAACACATAATGTTCAGAATGAATGTTCAGCAGACACACCCTATAGCAGACTGTCTGGCCACGTGGGCACATGGTTTCAAAAGATTTTTACGGTAATCAGGAGCACTGCAGGCCCGGCCACAAAAGGAAAATAAGAGTGCATATCACCTTAATTATGCTGAGCAAGAGTTACATCTTGAGCTAGTCACCCGACTCCTTCTCCGAACAGGTTCGTTTCTGATGGTTCATGGCTGATGAGGATGGAGTTCAATCAGCAAGGCCACATCTCCGGCTTAAGCGAGAACCCTGTTAATTCATAAAAATTAGAAAAGATGTTCATAAAAAAGTACACCCAAGTTCACAGGTAATTAACCTCAGAACGGGCCTTCAACCAACTCAAGATAAATGCACCAAGTTTCGGTAATAATTTCTTTGCAAACTGCTTAAAGAGTAAAAAGTCTACAATGGGATGAGTAATTCCAAAAATAACAAGATTTTATTAAAAGGCGTAGAGTAAAAGTCACTAGCACGCTCTCAACTCGCATCGACAGAATGCAACAGGTTAGATTACCACGTGGCGACACAATAATTGCAATTTGTCAAAAAATGATTAACTTCAAGGCACTCACAGTATTAATAATGTTTCAATATTAATAATGTTTCCTCTAAGGATGTTCTCACAAGTAATTTTTACTGCAAAGTTAATTAAAGAGGACACACGGGCAATCTGCTGCATGTATGTGCACAATACGGTTCCATGACTACGCACTGACTTTCGCTTAGAATTTATCTAATGTTCTATAAAATTACAATGACCATGACAATTACAGTGACTCTTACAATATTATAATAATAATAAAAAGAACATGGGCTATATACTGAACATTAGGTAATCTTTTAAAATACAATCTGTCGGATCGCACCCACATGCATTCGTCTTTCTCATACGGCTGCATACATTTTGTTAATTAAATTTAATCGCTTATATTATTACTGATACACACAATAAGAGCTATGATCCTTACCGGGAAGTCTCGTAAATTTAGCTAGCCATCAGAGTGGAAGAAAACTGCGTAGTAATATGTGCTCGGATGGGTAGTCGGTGCTTCTTGCTTGCCGGGCGATGACTGGTATACATGGCCACAATTTAACCAAGCCGAACCTCCCTACGAGGTGCGCGTGCAGCTTTAACAGAGCCGGCCAAGGTTCGCTTCAACCGACCCTTGCTCTCGCGTTATTTTACAATTAAATTTTCTAAAACTTTCGACGGCCGGTATTATACCGGCCCAGCGGTAGCGAGATGCGTGGATCTTACGTATCTGAGTGAGTATGAATGAGAAAGAGTGTGTCGCTCGCTGGGGTTTTATACTGCTGCCGTCGTCCCATGCCTGTTGGAAACTGTTTTGACAACATTGAACAGGTCGGCGCGTTGATTTATTTGCTACTTTCAACCTACGTGTCTTTCTATGAAGCGCACACTGTTTTATAAATATTATTTCACCACGGTATAATATTAAACTTTGTTTATGCAAATTATGAATGTTAAGGTGTGTTAATTATGGCAGTTATGGCAAAATTTCACACAGTGGCTGAACGGTTCCCACGATCAATGAACACTTAACGCTAAACTGAAGCGCCAGGATCAGCGATGTTTTTACATTCGTCGCTGATTCGTGTGACGTCTGGTTATCATTCAGTTCTTAAAAAACTGTGTAAAATCTTCCACCCTCGTTTGCATAATTCAACCTGTCTGTCGTTTACACACACACACACACACACACACACACACACACACACACACACACACACACACACACACACACACACACACACACACACAGACTGATACACAAGCTGTGGCAGGTCACTCTGACGTCACCCTTACCAGTTGGCGCGTGTCAATTCCTCCCCTTCATTGCTGCGTTTAAAACTAACTAAGGTATTTGATTCCATATGCAGGCTTACTTACAATATTTGATTTATTTAAAATTAAATACTACATTTATTTCTTATATTAACTCTTATACCTAATGTATAATTATTACATTATTTTTATTATTTACATCTTATATATTTCATACGTGCGTTCGTATGCTATCATACCTCAGTCAGGGGTTGATACATATACTTATGCTAAACGTATCATTACAATATATATATATATATATATATATATAATATTTAATTTTTGTAATGAATTTACCTCAAGATATTTCTTTCCTTATTAGGAACATGTTTCAGGTACTATATTGTACCCATCCTCAGCCTTCCGGATTTTGTGTCTGATGAAGTAGACGTGTGTTGGTTGGCCGTTATTGTGGCCTCCTGTTTGCTTCTGGCACTTTAAATTGGTTTTATTGTGTGTGATTGTGGTGTATGTATTAGTATTTTGTGTATTTTCGATGTTGAGTAGTTTGAAAATTGTTTCATGTTTTGTACTGATTTGTATTTGTTCAGATATTAGTTTGTTTTGTGTTTTATGTTTGTATATTTGTAAATTTTCCCAAATGTTCATTATGGTGCCTTTGTGTGGTATGTGTTTTATTAGTGTCATGTTGGTTATGTTTGGGAATTCATGTCCTGTGTTTACTGCATGTGTGGTCAAATTAGATTTGTATATTTCTGGTTTTTTTGTATGCGTTTAGGTGTTCAAAATAACGTTTTTTCAGTTGTTTTTTTGTTTGTCCTATGTAACATTTATTGCAATCTTGGCATTCAATTTTATATCCTACCATTGGTTGTTGTGTTATCTTTGTTGTGTGGGTTATTTAGTTTTTGTAGATTATTTTTGTTAGTTTTGTATGCTATTTTAATGTCTGTGTTCTTAAACAGTTTTGTTAGCTTTGTCATTTTATTATTTATGTATGTGAATGTGGCCCATTTTTTATTTTTCTTATTATTTTTATTTTGTTTATTTTGATTGATTCTTAATTGTTCAGTTTTTGTTTTATATTTGATTTTATTTTCTATTTTGTTTACAGTGTTTTTATTATATCCATTTTCACAAGCAATTTGGTATATTATATTTCTTTCTTTGCCTGTTTCTTGTCTGTTTAGGGGTATTTTGTACATTCTGTTAAATAGTGAATAGAAAGCTGCCATTTTATGTTGTGGTGGGTGGTCAGAATGGTTAGGTATAATGATGTTAGTGGATATTGGTTTTCTGTATATTGCATATTGTAGGTGGTTATTGTATCTTGTGATGGTTATGTCTGAATAGCTGATTTTGTTGTGATTTTCTTTTCCTTCTGTGAATTGTATTTTTGGATGTATGTTATTGATTTGTTTTAATATGTTATCTGCATTTGTATTTTTGTCACTTGATACATATAGCCCATCATCTACATATCTTATCCAAATGCCATTTGGATCAAAGGATTTTATAATATTTTGTATTTTGGTGTCTATATGTTGTAAGAATATTTCTGCTATTATGCTAGGTAATGGAGATCCCATTGCCAGTCCTTCTTGTTGATAAATTTTACTATTGAATTCAAAATAATTTTGTTTTAGTATTAGTTGGAGGCTATTTTTTATTTCAGTTATATATTGTGTGTTGATAAATTTTGCTTAATATAACACACAATATATAACTGAAAAAAAAATAGCCTCCAACTAATACTAAAACAAAATTACTTTGAATTCAATAGCAAAATTTATCAACAACAAGAAGGATTGGCAATGGGATCTCCATTATCTGGATAAAAATGGATGGTACCCTGTCCTCTCATCAGTGGCGGCGCTAACGAAACGGGGCCCCCCCGCGAAACTAATTAGGGGGCCCTATAAAAACGGTTAAATTTTGTATACGTAATAGGGGAAAACACTCAAATGAGTTTCTATTTACATGTGTTTCACAACAATGGTTTGTGAATACTTTCTCGTCTATCACAAAGCGTTTGCAATTTGCAAAGGACGTTTTACACGTGTACAAACTCTTAAAATTCATTGTTGCTAAACAGACAAAGTTCTATACAAACTATAAAAAAAACCAAAATAAAAAGAATGATTTATTTTTACGTCAAAGATCTAAATTCAGACTATGAAACAGTACCGCACACAGAGTGTTAAAAATTTATTATTTAAAAACGAATATCAAAGTAACATTCTAGCTTTTTTCAAACATTTAAATTAGTTTGTAACTGAATTTGTAAAATTCTTGAATATACTCTATACAAGTTCTCCTTAAGTCTAATCCAATTCAATAACACTCGAACTCAAGTAATGTACAATATTTACAGATGAGGATCAACCAAAGTTCACTGTTTTCCTAAGCCTAGTCTTCTTTTTTTAATAGCTAAGAACTTTTCAACCACTTCGTTGATATTAGTTTTCTGTGTCTCTTCATGCTCAATGCTTAACAGTGCCAAGTCACTCAACCGAGTTTGGCCATGGTACTTCTTAAGTATGACTTAATTAATTTAAGTTTTGAAAAGATTCTTTCCGCTGTAGCTGTTGTGACAGGTATGGTTAAATAAAGCTGCAAAGCTGTAGTTAAGTCTGGGAGGCAACTCATAAGGCAGATGTTTTCTTCAACCAGTAAATTCATCATTTCTCGAATTCTTTTCTTGTGTACAGTTTCTTTGGCCATCAGCTTTGATGGATATTACTTGGTCAGGCAGTGATGTGGAAAGGTCACCAGGATACACATTTACCAGAGCCTAACTTTTCTCCACTATTGTCTCTTGTGAGAAGTTTACTAAATTCTGAGGCGTCAGGAATGAAAACCTATCATCAATGCAACGCAATCCTTCGAATCTCATTTGTAGCTGAGCTATTACAATATCTAGTGTTGCATTGAAAACTTTTACTTCAAATGATTTCACTGGGTCGTCAATTCTATGGTCAACTGATAATTCAACAAAGAAGCGTTTTACAACTCGTTTACGCTTATTTTTCATGTTACAAGTTATGTCCCATGACTGGGCCAACTGGGGCCCCCCATGAAGGTCGGGGCGCCCCCGCGCTGCGGGGTCTGCGGGGGCCTTATCGCCGCCACTGCCTCTCATTCAGTACAGGTTATTGAAATGTTACGAAAGCTTGAATTCCAAGTGAACAGACATCGTTGTTATGAACTATGTTTTATGAACCATAATACAATATTTTAATATGTTATTTAATATTTAATGTTAAATATGAATTTCCATTACAAAATCAATAATAAAGTGGAAAGTGTTTTAAATAATAGGAACTTGAAGTATTCAGATTTAATTATTATAAACAGATTAATATTTAAAAAATTTGAACACACAATAGGCATTTAGCCCAATCCCTAAAGTTTGTAATGTTAATTATTTATGTACATTGTTTTAAATATGATTGTGAAAAGAATTTAGATTGTTTTAAATACGTCAAGAATAATATACAGTAATATTGAGGTATCTAAGAGATGGAATGCAATTACATGAATTATGAACTGATATGACTCAATTCTTTCACTATTTTATTGAACTGCTGTATGGTCAGTTTGGCAGCTCATACCCTTGAATATGCCTTGCTGTAGTCTACAATAGTCTGCATGCTTCAAGCCTATTAGCTGATGTCAGTGGCGGCTGGTGGTTCCAAATTTTGGTGGTTGCAGTAGTCGGTTGAGTGGAGGGGGAGGAATTAAAAGAACACATTAAACAGGAGGCAGACCTACTACATATATGCATCATACGTAGTGCTGTCGTATGGAAGAAAATAGAAAGTTACTGTTTTCCAATTGTTTGAGCAGTTAATTTGTGGGAAATTCCAAGTAAGTTGTGTCGAGACAGTTCATCTAACAACCACGATGCAAGAAGATGAGCATCATGTTTAGGAGGAGCAATGAAACCACAAAATCTTTCAACCTGTTAAACTTTTATCATATAACGATACACTACGACTATTTGAAAAACATCAGCAACATCAGTGCTTTCATCAGCAACTACAGCCAAATAATCTGCTTCTTGTAAAATAATCCTTAACACACAGTTTAATCAATAAAAAGTCAATTCACACTTTATTATCACAATCACAGTTATGCCAAATTATTACTATAATTTTATGAATTAAACAATGGGTAACGTTTACCTTGAACCTGTAAACACTAAACCTGACACAGCTTACAAATCAAGAAAGCTGTGCTGACTTCATGATACAGCTAAGAATGAACTACAACGCTAATAGTGGAGCGTTGCAGAAGGCTTTGCAACCGCCTAGCTAACATAGGGAACATAGGACAGTTGTGAAGAGTAGTGCACGACCTCCCATATGTTTGTGTAGTAAGCTCTGCCATTTACTCTTCAAGTTGCGAGCGGCCTACAACCACCAGCTTGCGCAAGCGACCTACGACCACATTTGAATTGTACGCGAGAACATTATCGCATAGAATCCAATACGCTCTCCATTGAAATTTATGACACTTTTAACTGCTTAATGTTTTCATATATTATTTTACAGTTTAGTTATTCTATTTTGGTGGTTGTGCAATGCTCCAACCATAGCACCAGCCACCACTGGCTGATGTAAGTAACTTCTGTCATTAATGTCTGAATGTTGGTCGCCAATGATTTAAATTTGTCTCAGATTGAAGTGGAAATTTATGTTTATTAGAAACATACATCTAAAATTGTTTCTAATCTCATTCTAGAATTAAAGTTATAACACTTTAAATAAGCTATGGCTATTTTCTATTTTTACAAAATTAAATATACGAGTTTAGTGTATGCTGGCTTTAACCAACAATTTTGTTATTAATAATTTTAATCTACCTGACATGGTGGTACCATTTTAGCTGATACGTAATTTCTGTAGAACTCAAGCATCCACTTATTTAATTAATATTTAAATGATTTTAAATATAAATTTTAGGACATGGAAGTCATGTATGGTTCTCCATACCAATTTTTTTTTTGAAATGAATTTTTTTTTTTTGAACATAGAAATGAATTTGTTTAGAGAAATAAAAGAATGTAGATTTGCTAGTCATGCAAATATCCACTTGATTTTGCAAAGCATAAAGCAGTAATTTAAAAATATGTACAACAAATAAGGGATAATATGAAATAATTATTTTAATAAACATAAAATTCAAGCATTTACTAATCGCTCCTCTCACAAATCTTTCCCACTCCAATGCTCGCTTTCTTCTTTTTCTGTTACTTTATCTTTATCTTTATTTTCTTGCATCCACTAAATGTTTCCATACCCTCTACAGAATTCTGTTTTCCAGTGTCTTTATAATGGAGCAATCCCCGTGCAGATTTCACGTCTCTTCAAGCTGGACATGGTCTCTTCAGGTCCTCTTGTAGTCCACTTTCACTCTCATAATTTTGTGTCTAATACTTATTGTAAGAGATCATATTTCAGCTCCACAAAATATTATCTTTTCAAGTATACTAAGAATGTTTCCTTGTAGGTCTTGACAAATATTTATTTTCCGTCAAATATTTTATTGTACAGCATGTTATGAAGTACTGTAGTTTAATTTTCCTTCTCCACATCAGTTTTGTTTTCCAGGTTTCAATATCTTTATCCCATTTACCGTAGTTGGCTCACAGTTGATACCAGAGATTTATAACGTGATCATTTTTCAATTATTGGGTTCGATTTGATACTTTTCATCTGCCCTACTGTTGTATATACGTACTTAGTTTCTGTTAGTTGGTGTAAATCATCATCATTTGCACTAATGCTTGAGCTTCTTCTCAGCATATATTCCATATCTGGTTGGTCTTATGCTATTATGTCTTTTTTTTATGAAACAGTCAAAGAATACCTTTAATAATGTATAAAGGATTTTTAGTACTTACAAGTACACCTCTAGGTAATACAGTCGGTGATTTTCTTAGTTTTTCATCCGAGATGCATTTGGGAACAGTTGTGTTCCATCTTCAATCGGAATCATTTAGTAAACTTACATATATAATTAAGCAATCATCCATTCGAATTCGGTTTTCATTATAATGTTAGTTATTTTAAAAATTTTTAAGTGTGGTATTTTTATGTGTTTTTAAGTGTTATGTTTTATGTACCTATGTCGACGACGCTCACCAGAGTGGAAATTTTTTATATATGTAAGTTTACTAAATGATTCCGATTGAAGATGGAACACAACTGTTCCGAAATGCATCTCAGATGAAAAACTAAGAAAATCACCAACTGGAATACCTAGAGGTGTACTTGTAAGTACTAAAAATCCTTTATATATTACGTCTTTGTTGTGGACAGATAGGATTAGGTGTGGAGTACAGCCTCCAATTTGTGTTCCAATTCTTGTGCATTTCTGCTAACAGTTTTTCTAGGTTTGTGGAAAATATATACATTAAGTAGAATGGGATAAACTCATCCCTTTGCCTATGCTTACATTTCCTTTTCAACAAATCTGAAATTTTCATACACACTTTCTATTTTCTTACCTCTTTCCTTTTATCTGTTTTGTCCATGCTGCATAACTTGCCATATTTTTAATTAGGGAATGCTATCATCTGCTTTTCCTAAATTTATGAGTCATTTTACTTCCATATTCCTTAAGGAAATGGAAGTATGGTGATGGCAAAAAAAATCGTGTTCGAGATTATTGCAGATTCTGATTGTACTACACTCAAAACATGAAAAAAAGTCGTTTTCCGAAAAGTGTCTGTGTGTCTATCAGTGTGTCTATGTGTAGATTTTTTTTCTATGGCAAACGATAACTGCCGCAAATTCAAACAGAATCAAATAATTTTTTGCATACAGCCCTGATTTGTAGAGTACTCATGACTTATTGTTTTTGGTGAAGATCGGTTGAGGGAAAGGGGTAGTTTACCTGCAACAGTTTTTTTTATCAAGGGAAATTTTTTTTTTTTGGCAAACGATAACAGCCGCAAATTCAAACAGAATCAAAAGATTATTTGCATACAGCCCTAAATTGTAGAGTTCTCAAAACCTATTGTTTTTGGTGAAGATCGGTTAAGGGAAAGTTTACCCGCAACGTTTTTTTAACAAGGGTATTTTCTATGTCAAACGATAACAGCCGCAAATTCAAACTGAATCAAATAACGTTTTGCATACAGCCCTGATTTGTAGAGTACTCAAGACCTATTGTTTTTGGTGAAGATCGGTTAAGGGGAAGGGGTAGTTTACCTGCAACGTTTTTTTATCAAGCGTATTTTCTATGGCAAACGATAACAGCCGCAAATTCAAACAGAATCAAATAATTTTTTGTATACGTCCCTGAATTGTAGAGGTCTCAAGGACTTTCGATTTTGGTGAAGATCGGTTAAGGGGAACGGGTAGTTTACCTGCAACCTTTTACGTTTTAACAACAGTAAAGTACTTGAAAATTCTTTTAAACTTTTTCAAACAATGGTAATTGTTAAAAATAAAATAATTTTGTTGCCAGGCAATAAATTATAATTTTTTCATTTGTGTATTTTTTTCTCAGTTATGTACTGTTTACGTTTCCATTTTATTATTATGACTACCGCAATGAAAAGGCAGGGAACACACACACACACACACACACACACACACACAATTTGCGTTATTTCTGGCCTCATTCATGTTTATTTTCTTACATTTGCACGGTTTTTAAATGGAAAGTGCCGAACCCATACCAACATAACGCATGCAAGCCGAAAAAGTGTCCAGCGTGGATAGCGATTTGCTTCCTGTGGATCGCTGGGCAGTGTAACTGCACGTGTTTACAGAGGAACGATTCATAGACTTTTCGTGTTTAGGGAATGAACCCTCTGCAAGATGCTGAGGGTCCATGAGTGACTTCAGAGCGCTCCTTCTTTTCCGCGTGTTTATTCTGTGAAACGTACACTGTAGATTCGCAGCTTTATTCTAAGCAACGCTCAATAGGAAATGTTGAAAATTTTTATCCACGGTGTACCCTCATACACACTAAACCTGCTCTGATGTTTTAATTACGGACATCATAATATTAAAACTTTGGAAACTTGAGCACTACTTAATGGAGATCAATCATTAACTTATACAAGCCATTAATTTTATGCATATTTTTTATATATATATGTGTACAACGTTATCGGCAACAAAGAAGTAGTTTTTTGTTAAAATTCCTTCCCGGGATATTTGGCCGTAGTCCAATGTTTTCTACAAAACCAGACGTTTTGGCAATGCCATCGACTTCCATCATCAGTGAAAATCGAGTGCGATAACGTGAGGTGGTATGTGTTAGTGACCACAGTACTGTGGTTAAGGCTGAAGCAGTAAGTAGAAAGAAGTAGTTTCTATGGTAATATTTCATTTCGAAAATGATTTTAAATATAAATCTTAGAATATGGAAGTCATGTATGGTTCTCCATACCGATATTTTCTTCTATTTTTATCCCCAGCGTTTTCAGTCAGTTGCCTGACATAATATGTACATATCTATCCAGGCAGAACCGTCTCTCTGGAAGCCACTTTGCTTTTCATGCAGTGCTATTAAATAATCTGGAATTCTGTATTTATTATGCAAGAGAACAATTTTGATTTACTGATGTGTAACTATGTTTGACCTATGTGTATAATTATCAGAGAACTGCTTATTGACTTCCTTAAAGATAGATAAAATATAACAGAGTATTCCACTGAGGAAGTGGATCCTGTCTGGATTCAATCTTATTTTTTATTAAAATTAAATATATTAAGAGTCTAATCAGTACAGTTCACTGTAGAGTAAAAAAGACATGTATGCATGTATTGGCGTGTGTGTGTGTGTGTGTGTGTGTGTGTGTGTGTGTGTGTGTGTGTGTGTGTGTGTGTGTGTGTGTGTGTGTGTGTGTGTGTGTGTGTGTGTGTGTTTCAAATAAGTCTTATAAATCTTGTCATATAGTACATATTATATTACTATTATAACATATACTGTATATTTTAATATTTTCAAGTTGATTATTACCTAATGCTGATTTTAAATTTAGTGTTCTTGTAAATTTTATTTATATAATTCGCTAAACAATAGATAATGTTTTTAGGGTCGAGGAGGAAAGGGTTCGATATTTGTGTGGGCATCAGGAAATGGTGGCAGAGATCAGGACAACTGCAACTGTGATGGCTACACAAATTCAATATGGACTCTGTCGATCAGCAGTGCAACAGAAAATGGCCTTGTCCCGTGGTACTCAGAAGCGTGTTCATCGACACTTGCCACAACATACAGCAGCGGCTCATCAGGGGAAAAACAAGTAATGTACCATACAGTAGTTATTATATTTAAATTGTGATTGTATATGGAGAATACACACTAGATCATCAATACAGAATAATTCTGAAATGGGTAAGAATTGAAAATTGCATTTTCCAAGTTTCTTGTACAAATTATGGTCTTAATCAAAAAACAAGAATGTTAAACAAATTGTGGTTTCTTCAATCAAAACACCGTAGACCATACGTTAATTAGGTTAGAAACATTTATCAGAGGTTAGAAGCATTTTGTAGAGAAGTAGAGCAATCAAAGAATCATCCGTAATCTACTTCCCAGATAAACAGGTTCTGCAAAAATCTTTTAGTGCATACCATTCACAGTGCTAGGGGAGCTCTCAAAAATTTAGTAGCATTCTCATTTGATTTCCTGCAGGGCTGGCCCCAGCGCTTCTGCCGCACTGTGCAGTATTTATGAGTGCCGCCCCCCTACCTATTCATACACATCATACAGGAAGGAAAATAGGTTTACTATGTCTCTTAATCTGTTGGAATATTTCATTTAAAGCACAAATGGTAATATATTATAACTTTAAAATAAAAATCGACTTTGCACCGCAACTCTGGATCTTCAATGAATTCGTCTTTTCCCTCATAATCAAATTGCCTTTTAATCTTTCTCCTTCGTACTCGTGCTGAGCCTCTGATTATTGGGTTTTCAGTGTCCAATTTAGTGGCTAGTTCCTTAGCGTGAACTTAGCTTTGAAATTTAAATCACTTCTGACAGACATGAAATAAATGCTTGTATTTTCAAGTAACTGACAGCTTTTGTTACATCCACGTCAATACTTTGCAGTGTTTTAATATGGAGTAATATGTCGTACCATATTACTATGGAACACAGAAATGTGAAGTCAAGTACATGACTCGCCAGACTGCCACCATTTTATCTGTGTTTTCGTTTTTATTTATATCAACAAGCGCATCGTAGATCTCTTCTATTTGATATCTAGGTGGAGTGACAGCATCTATTCTACTTTCCCACCTTGTTTCAAATAAAGGTTTCAGCGTAAGCTTAGAAATGTGATTTTTTAGTACAGCCCAATGGTGAGTTGATGCAGAGAAGAAGTTATAATTTTTTCCACCAAACTTAACATCCCAGAATCTGCCGCCCTTTAAAATTTGCTGCCCTGAGCGGTGGCATGGTTCTCCCCTGCCTGGAGCCGGGCCTGATTTCCTGTGAATATAAATATATATATGAAGATAGATTCTGCTCTTCTTCTCCTTCACCGAGCTGTTCTTATATATTCAGTTATAAGGGACTAGCTGTTAAAAAAGTGAAAGCATTATAAAGCAGTGCAAATTAATGTTTATTTTAAATAATTCTTTGTGTATATATTATACATAAATATGTATAGGCCTATATTACATACTTTCAGCTGAAACAGTGGATGAATGAAATCGGTACTGAGCACCATTTGGCAAACTCGGCAATATATTAATAAATATAAGAACTTATAAACACTATTCCAATATGCAACACAAGTATTTTAGATAAAATGATTTAAAATTTTTACCTTATTCCCTTAGCTAGCTTTCACTTACCGTGAGCTTTGTCAGAGGCTGCCTTGTCCATTCTGTTTATGGATATGGTACCATCGTTTGAAAGATCATTATGCGTGTGTTATGTAATGTTATTTAAATTGTGTCTGTTCACTTAGAAAGTTGTTTCCTTGCATTTTCATCATAAATGAACAGACACAATTTAAATCACACATACTGTTTGAACACATTACACACACATACACACACACACACACACACACACACACACACAAAATGATCTTTCAAACAACTGTGCTATCTTCATAACAGAATGGACAGCACTCCTAGCAGCAGCCTCTGATGAAGCGAAATCTACCTCAAAAAAATTCTTAAATGTTTTATCTAAAATACTTGTGTTTCACATCAGATTAGTGTTTATAAGTTCTTAGTAATATTTAGACACATCATGGACAACAAAATCCATGAATTTAATAAATATAACTCAATTACTCAATAAAACTATGCACGATGACTCAAGATCAAGTTTTTTTCTAATCAGAGCACACTCCTTGGCCTACTGTTGAAAAGTTTTGTCATTCCAAACCCCTGGAAAAATCTGAAAGGCAAGAAGGGCATCTGGGAGACAAAAAATAATACATAAAAAGCTAACTAGCAGGAAAGGAAATGACTAGATTAAGACATAAAGATAAAATACAACTTTGGAAACTAGGTACCTTGACCGAAATGAGAGTTTCAAGGTCACAACAAATTAACAGGTAAAATGAACATGTAATACAGTAGAGAGCTTAGGGACATAAAAAAGAGGAAGGAGAAGACCCAAAATTAGATGGGCAGATGACCTAGCAAACTATGCTAGATGTAAATAGATGATCTTGACCAAGAAAAATGAAAAAAAAAGAAAGGGAGGCTTATGTCTAAAAATGGTTAGAATAAGATCTTCTTCAGTAACCTGCCATCTGACATCCTATGCAGATGAACAGCCATCACTCAATGTTTTCTGTAATACGATCTTGGATATTAAAAGTATTTACGAAAAACTAAACTAAACTAGTATTTACGTAAAACTATTTACGAATGTCATCATTGTACAGTCTATCCCTTCATGAGCAGAATTCTTAACAGATCGCAAGAATTTCATCTCTGATGGCTGTATCCTACTTAGATGTTTTTTTTGCCAGAACCCAAGTGTCAGAACCATTCAATAACACTGGCACAGCCATTACACTATAACATTTTAGTTGAGTCTCTTCCTAGAATAAGGTTTTGTGAATAATAGATCATTATGTGTAACATTTATGAATTTAGTTTGTTACTATGAATCTGAACTCATAACTAGTTAGTAATTCAAGGTAGCCTATATAGTTTGCTAAATGTGAGTTACTAAATAATACAAATTACGTACTTCATATTTTAATTAATCTGTTTTTATTTGTTTGTTCACAACTCAAGGTAGTAACAACAGATTTACACCATCAATGTACAAGCAGTCACACAGGCACTTCTGCATCGGCACCTTTAGCTGCCGGTATATGCGCACTGGCACTGGAGGCAAACAGACAACTTACGTGGCGTGACATGCAGCACATTGTAGTAGCCACTGCCAGGCCTGCCAACTTGAAAGCACCAGACTGGGTTGTCAACGGGGTTGGAAGGAATGGTAAGACACACACACACACACAGAGTGTTCTTTACACTTTCCAATTATGATGTATGAATACTAATATTACCTTATTACTTTCTTTTTTGCGGTAGTGTTATGTTTACTTAAGGTTACACGTTTTGGAGAAAAGTCTTATCATATAAAACATTAATTATTATTCATCATGTGTCACAGAGATCTTCGAATATGTTTTTAAACATTACAGTTTCAATATAGAACAGGATAGAGTCCTAGGAAGTTAAATAATAATAATAAGAAGAAGATATTCTAAGTTTGGACGTTGAATACATTCCAAATATCTGTGAAGACAGGAGTTGGATTAAATATATAATGGACCTGGACAGATTGAATGATGATTGAGTAAAAGCTAGCTAATAGTTGGGAATAGGAAAAAATTTAATTATACTGATTGCTTAAATAGAGTATAATGAAACTAGAGTATAATTAATTAAAACTGAGTACAAATACTCAGTATTTGTAAAATTTTCAAATAGAAGTAAGTCAGTAATTAATAGCGCATTACCATGGACTGAATTGTAATATATACTGTCTATTAATATAGGTATACTGTGCTAGAGACCTAATTAAGTGGAATACAATGCGTGCCTTTTACACAAACAAAGACTTGTTTTGGAACACCATAATGAAATAATAAGCACAGCTGTACTTCTAAGAATTTGCTCTCTTTATTTTCCTCTCTGTCACACATATTCTTCTGAGTCATCATCTCTGTGCTTGGATTGTTTACTGTTTGATTCAAGATTATCACTGTTTTCAGTTCAGCAGAATTTCGCAAACACTATAGGCCAGTGTAAAAGAGAGCGGTATGGTAGGGGTAACAGACTCAGCAGTATGAAAAAAGCTGGCTTACTGTGCAAGACGTTGATGGCTTTGTTCATGAATCTTAAAAGACGGTCATTTGGAATTGTTATTTGTTAATGATTACTGATACAAGTGCGGTCGGTTACTCAGTTGCGTACATAGTCCATTAAAGTACACATCACTTGTCTCTTTCTTAATTCGTTATTGTTGTGATTTTTTGTGTGTTCCTAAGTTCTGAGAAATGAGAGATAAGAAACGCAAAGGAGTAACACTGCTTAATTTCTTTGAAAATGCCTGACTGGCAATTTGAAAATTTCTTTGTGTTGTGACTGATTCGGCTTGCTGCTACTACTGCCAAGCATTTTGTGACAGTGTGCCTAAGGGAGTGGATGTGTTTACGAAAACTGGGTATAAGAATTGGAAGAACTGAAATTGTTTATGTTTATAGGCCTACAGTATATTTGTTCTAGGTAAACGTAACTGGAAGTACAACTTATGAAGAAAGGTTTGTTGATCATTAAATAATGAAATTGTCCCTTGTGCACTAACTAAGAATTATCACTAATCTTTTTAATTTTGTATATAATATATTTTATTAATTTTCTTATATAGATGGTCTCACTGCACACTTGAATTTATGAAGCTTTACCCTGCCCCCCCCCCATGACTACTACCATAACACTCTACATTACAACAGTGTTTGATATGCAACACATTGTTGCTACTGATCAAGTCATAATCTTTTTCAGTTTCTAACCTCCGTCTTCCTTGGTTGTTCCATAGATTATTGACAAGGTTCTTCTTCCTCATCTCCTTAGCTATACTTTTTCTCATTTTAGTATGTATGCAGTGGCATAACTATAAGGGGGGGGGGCAGGGAAAACAGCAGCTTAATCCTACCCCAGAGCTATTATAATTTTTAGAAAAATTCCATTATAACTTAACGCAGCCCTATTTATAAGTCGATTGTATGTTTTAAAATAAGGCTTATAAATAATTATGGAAATAAAAGGAATTACAATATATATTGTAAATTAATAAAACAAAGTTAGAATTTTCTTAATAAGAGTCACTCAATATTTGATAAACAACTTACATATTTGGAGCATACTTCATGACAGTTTGCTGAAGGCAAAGGTCAGCAAGGATGTGATACAAGCAAGGTAACCTATCTCCACTTTTGTTCAGCTTAAACATAGACCATTTAATGCAGACGTTTTTAAAAATCAGCAAAAATGGGATAAAGATAAACAGCATGTGCTAGAAATCAATCCATTTTGCAGACGACAGTTCTCTACTGGAAAATAATGAAAAAAGCCACAAAAAGCACACTACCAATGTGTACACTATTCTAAAAGACAAATTGGGGTTGAAGATGAATAGAACTAAAACTAAAATCACGAAGTGCATGAGAGATGGAGAACAGAAGACAGAGTTATGGCTCAAAGGGGAAAAATTAGCAAAGGTCACTACTTCAGATACCTCAGGAGCTCTGTAAGTTAGATGGCAGGTGCATCCACTAACAAAAGTAGAATCAATCAAGCAAGGAGGTATATTTCAAAAAGAGAAGCCTTTTAACTTCAAGAAGTGTCTCTCTCATGATGAGAAAGCAATTCGTAAACATTTTTGTATAGAATACAGGTTTTATGCCTCAGAGACTTGGACCGTAAGAACAAGGAACAAGGAAAAAACTGAGCTTTTGAGATGTGATACCAGAGGACACTGTTGAACTACCTTGAACTTTGGACTTTGGACTGCAAGATTGATGAATGCTTGTTTATAAGAGTAGGTGAAAAGAGAATGCTGCAAAGAACAATTGTTGAAATGAGTAATGGAATGGTAGTCATCTACTTTGACATTCAGGATGATTCACTGCCTTACTTGAGGGAATGATGCAAGTAGTGTGAGAGAAAACCAAGGCAAGAGTTATGGATGAGATCAAGCTACGAAGAGAATACAAGGAGGTGAATTGACTGGCTTTGGAACAAAATAATCTGCAGGTCCATGAAGCTACAGGTTGAGGAGATGAAGAAGAGAAGGTATTTTGATACAGAAGAAACTGCATACCCATGAACCTACAGGTTGAGGAAACAAAGAAGAGAAGATATCTAGTTATTATTACTATGGCATCGATGATTTGTGTGTGTGTGTGTGTGTGTGTGTGTGTGTGTGTGTGTGTGTGTGTGTGTGTGTGTGTGTGTGTGTGTGTGTGTGTGTGTGTGTGTGTGTGTTTTATTCCCATGGTCTTAATAGTTTCCCAGTATGTTCCTGTCTTTGATTGCAGTATCTATTTTTGTCTCTTATGAAATTTTTCTGTTACCAAAATAAAATTAAAGTATGAAAGTGGTGGATTCATTGGATTACTTTGTGACTTGTACGGTTATAGTATATGTATGTAAATCTATTCTTTTTTTCTCACTCTGATCTCAGTAGCCTCCTTCTGCTGTTAAGTTGCTGAATTAATGCTTGTTCTGATCATTACATAAAATATCTGGACTAATTGGCTGTGGTCTATCTATCATGAAAATGTCTTATTTTAAAGTTTTAGCAGAATGCGTGGCAGCTATCTTCGTAGCAGAAACTAGGTAGGATATGTCTCAAAAAACAGCGTTGTTTCCTGTGATGGGATATGAAAAAACTTCAGAAATATGACATTTTAATGATAGGCCACAGCCAATTAGCTTAGAAATTTTATATAATGACTGTACTTTCTTTTGGAATGTCTGTCAGCCATTCATTGTACATGTCCATACAATCTTAAAACTTGACCTGAATTATGAAGATTTACCTTTCACAAGTGTGGAAAGGAATACATAGTTTAGTGAAACTAAGAAATATATTGTACCTTTGTATAACATGTACTATGTAGCCTTCACAGAATCGGACACTGGATGTAACAATGGTAACAATGTTATTGCACTACACAGTAGTGTCCAGTTTTTATGTGTTGTATTAAGCAATTACAGTACTCTCCCATTAATCTGGACTTGAAGGGACTGAACCCAGTCTGGATTGACAAAAAAACAGATTAACCAGAAATTATACAAAATTACGCCTACTGAAGTGTAGGCAGGGGCGGTCCCCCCCCCATTGTGGTGAAAAAATTAAATTTTTATTCCATTTTAGCCGCCTAAAACTAGGAATTATGTGGAAGTCTACGCCAGGCGAAAACAAAGACACTTAACTTTGTTTTAAAACAGAGAGACTAAACATATGACTATGAGAAGCTTATTTTATATTGTATATTTTACTTTATATAACGTAATTAATTGTATTGCTTTGAACACCTAATTAAATTTTGCTTATTTAGCACAAGCAATCTAACAATACTGCACAAGCAGTATTTTTTATGATTCCTTACATATTTTGTAGTGTAATGGGGTATAAAACAGGGCCTAGAGTAAACTCACTGGTTGGACTTTGGCAAATTATCACTTTTTGGTGTTCATTTTAAACAAGCGATAATTTTGAATGAAGTTATTACTGATCATTTGTGAATTCTCAAAGTACTTCTATTTAATTGTAATACATGTGTAATTGTTCCTCTGGTGAAAGTTATATTATATAGTATTAATCAAAATCTCAAAAAAACTATTATTACCGCAGTTAAGTTGGTTAACTGTCAACCTTTACTTCTCTGTCCAAATTCGCTCAGAGAGCATCAAAAACTTACCATTTTGTAGCTAATTTTTTTAATTTTGTTGTCTACCCCCCCTATATCCCCCAGACCCCCGGTACTTTTTGATGTCTATACATTTTTTTGCCCCCCCCACTTTAATTCCCAATCGCCGCCACTGAGTGTAGGCGCAGGAAGTGGTTTAAAGAATGAATACAATGAAAAGAAAACAGCTTTTATCTTCTAAATTCTATCTATGTTAACATAACATTTTAAATATCTCCTTCTTTAAAACAAGAATCTGGAATATAATGTTACACTATATAAAAAATGTTATAGTACACAGTTACTTGACTTAAAATATGAGAACAGTAGTATATTAAATGTTTCTCAATACTGTAAAAACAAAGAACAAATAACTGTAGCTATGTTTCACCGGCACTTCAAGGTCATCAGTTAAATTGTTGGTGTATCACCCAACAGTCAAAGTCTCCCAAAGTAGTCATCAAACATTCAAGCATCTTGGTCGCTCTACAGTAACTTGGCCCAATATTTATTTCAATAACATGGTCGTCGTCTGAACTGCCTTCTGTTGGGTGTCATGTACACACCTCCAATATTTTGTTTTCACTTCGGATCTGATGTCCCAAATCACAGTCAGTCCCAAATCACCTTCATTACCTGTCAGTGCAGTTTCTACTGAGTTGTGTCATTTCATCTTATCATATTCTTCTACAACATTTCTTTTTTAAACATTTTGCATTCAAGATAACTAAAGAATTGGTGGATGTCAATACTATTACTACTATTACTACTACTACTACTACTACTACTACTACTACTACTACTCCACGGTGCTACAGCTCATGAAAAGTCCTGGCCTCCAGAATGATGTGCCTCCACTCCTCCCTATCCTGTGCAACTCTTCGTTACCTTCTGACCCCCAGTCTTCTCATATCTTCATCTATATTGTTACATAATGTGGAAAAAGTGTTGCACCATTACAAAACATTCTACGTGTTTCTCGGCTATTCCAGTGGAATCCGGCAGATGTGTGTGTGTGTGTGTGTGTGTGTGTGTGTGTGTGTGTGTGTGTGTGCATATTGCTGCTACTTTGAGATGAAGGACACTTGTCACGCGTCTGCAGAGACTGATCCAGATTTCACCGGTCCACGCGCACTGTCTGCAAGGCCACAGTCAATTACGTTCTGGTGTTTTCTAGTAGTATTCGTGGCGCGTAATATGGAACATTCTGGTATTTCGGCAGATTATAAATGCAAGTACTCAGCAACGCTCAGTTCAGTTACTGTTGGGCAATTGACACAGTGCGGTTCGAAGTATTGTGGCAAAGTTTTATGTGTTTTATAATTGTGCAGGACAATTGTAATACAATTGTGTTTTATATTAGTTGACATTATTATTGCGTGTGAACAACTTTTATTTGATTTCTTGTAAGAGACTATCTTGTTGATTACAAACTGCTTAATTGTGATGACTAAAGCTGGTGATTAGTGACTTAGTTGGTGTTTTGTATTTTGTTTTCCACTGTACCATATGACGATCAGTAGACTGTTGTAACAATATCATCCACCCATATTCTTCTTGGCCTCCCTCTTGCTCTTCTTCCTCCTTGTCCTCCAATGAATACTTTCTTTTTCACTGATCTTTCCTCTCTCATTCTTTGTACATGACCTGCCCACCTAATTCTCCCTTGTTGTCCAGTTCCTTGTGTAGATCATACAATTCAGCATACATTCAAGTATCTAGGACTCCTCCATATATCCTCCTCAGAATCTTTCTTTCCCATCTTCTGATCATATCTTCTTGGGCTGAGGTTATGGTCCAGGCTTCTGAAGCATACAGATACTACTGGCTGCAATACACTTGGAGGGTCTAGAAATGTTTCTGGACTTTAGTATAGGCAGCAAGAAAAGTACCACCTATTTCCCATGGCCAATTTGTCTGGAATTTCCATTGCCATGTGATTTTTTGACATTAAGAGAGACCCAAGATACCTAAAACTATCCACCCTCTCAAATTCATTGCCATTTACTTTAATTTTTGGGACTATTTCGTCTTGGACATTCTTCTTCATCAGCGTATATTTTGTCTTTAGGCTGTTCACTTGCAGCCCTAGGTTGGTCAAAGCATGCTCCTGAGAGGTGTACGCCTCTTCCAGTGCCTGTTTGTTTCTTGTCACGAGAACAATATTGTCAGCATATGCAATGCACAGATGTCAACACTGGTGTGACTAAAAATATGATGACTCTATTACAGTCTTACTGTCATGCAGCATATATAAAACCCAAACAGTATGTTATATTATATTTTTAATTTAATAAATAAATACACAGAATAAATAAAAATAGAATCAGCAATGGAGGTGGATTGTTGGAGAAGCTATTAAAAATTATGTTATTTGTTTATTTTTGTTGTATTTATTTCTAGAGTTAATACACATTTTGTAAATATTTTCTGTTACAGTAAGTCATTCGTTTGGTTATGGTTTGATGGACGCCACTGCTATGGTACGACTGGCTCGCACTTGGCAAACAGTACCAGACCAGCACAAGTGTGAGGTCACTGCTCCACATATCAATAAGTAAGTTTTGTGTGAATGTTGGGATCCATAAAGCAAAGGTATTAATTTTTACTGAGTTAAATAACTAGCTACATATTATGCATAACCAGTGGCGAAGCGTGACAAAATAATTTGGGTAAACATAAAAATACCAGCCAAAAGCAACCTCTTACTAAGATTATTGACGTTCTTAATGAACCAGTAAAACTATGGTAAATAGCATTAATACTACCTCTATCAGGTAATAGCTAAGTGACTGTCTGAAACACACGCATTTTTATATAATTTGGCCTAAATATAAAAAAAACTATCATATTATTATTGGTGTCGTTTATGAACCTTAATTAGAAAATATTCCCAGAAAAACATAAATTTTATTCACATTTTATAATGGTGACAAATCCGGATTACTGCAGGCATTACACAAACGGTTCATATTTTCTTGTAAATGAGATTTACATGCCAGGTCTCATTATTTTCTTATTTTTAGTTATAGAATCAGCTCTAGAGAGATTGCCTTGCAATTATGAATCACTCCGTGTATGTTCTTTCATGAAAGACTCTTCCGTTGCCGGTAAATTGAAAGTTTCTAAATAATTGCCCTTATTGAGAGAGTGATCATTTTCCTTATGCCTACTAAAAGCTAACTCTTGTCTCCCTAAATAACAAACAACATCTACCAAACGGCCTACTATCCATCGATTTCGTGCCACATTTTTATTGTGCTGTATTGCTTGAATTCTAGGTGTTTCTGACAAACAGTTTCAATTCTATTACATCCTAGCATGTGAAACATCTCAACATTTTTCATATGAGTTTTGCTACTAGCATGTTTAGCGGCTTTAACTTCAAAATTTTTTATAGAACCTTCTCCAACTTTGCTCCATGGTTCCTCTCCATTAAACATCAAACAGTAATAGAAGTGCAGAGTTTTGTTTCGCTTACAACAAGAGAGCCATATATATATTTACTATATCAAATTTTCTGATAACTTTTCCATCCTTCTGCGACAAGTCTAAAGATGTCCGAGATATTTTTGACATTAGCAAAACTTTTTGCTCTAAATGTAACGTACTGATTTTGTATTTTAACAAACATTCTAATAAATCAAAGTTGTCAGAGGTTATATCAAATTCTTCTGCCGTAGAACTGGTACTAACTGTATTCATTTTGCTCCTTTAAACCAATTAAACGGTATGCTTAAAGCACTTAAATGATGACACTTAACAATATGTATTGTTAAATAATTAGTGTGTAAATTAGTACACACTTCTTAGTCTATACAACTATATAAAAAATTAAAAATAATTTGTAAACTCAACAAAAACAAATATTCACAAAAATTTCAATCCGAGCACATTGAAACAAACACAGGCGGCCAAGCGAGAATTCTGTGCTATTTAGTGCAGGGGAGACGTGTTTTCTGAAGTGCTGTACGGGATGCAGTTTTATGCTGCGCGCGCAGGTCCCTTCTCGTTGTCGCCTACTGAAGCCCTCCTCACCTCCAGCCTTGTTAAAAAGACATTTCAAGTAACGTCTACCCTGATATTCCGCGTACAATTGTATCGCACAGCAAGGTTCCATGGCTCACACTCGCATCATGTCGCATGATATTTAACTTCTTACATTAGTTTTATACCTTTCTGAGTAACTTATGCAACTTATGCATAAATAAAAGTTCATTATTTTATGAATAAATAATTTGGGGAGACACTGTCTACCTTGTCTCCCCTGACGCTTCGCCACTGTGCGTAACTCTTCATATTTGAATTACTTACATATGTAAGGTATCCCTATCTTGTATTTAAGGCAAAGAAAAATGAATACAATCTTGCTATTATACTCAAACTTGAAAATTTATTTCCAGTTTTAATGAACTTAACATACACATGTTAATTATGATGAGGAACATATTCATTAACACTTTGTATTTGTTTGGTTTACAGACCGATCCCTGCAAAAAGTTCTGTCACCCTTAAGCTCAACGTAAAAGAATGTCCTGGTGTCAATTATCTGGAACATGTACAGGTAACTCTGCATTTGCACATCATTACTCACAGCTGAAACAACCTTCCCCTACCATGTTACCTTCAAGTGCTTCCTTTTCCTCACATTTTAAGGTAAATGTGTGTGTGTGTGTATTATTTAATTGACTGTATGCATATACATTTTATATACTTCATGTGTGTAAAATTTAGCCACCAAAAAATTTACAAATTTCACTAAGTTTCACAAACTGAACAATTGTTCACAAGAATTAGCATTTCTGAATAAATTCACAAAGAACGTGCAGTAGTATTAATAATTCAGATACAGTAAAACTCCATTTATCCAAACTCCAGTTATCCGAATCACCAAATATTCCAATCATTATCAGGAAATTAAAAAAATACAATTTGTAAAAAACAGTATTCAAATTGCTGTACTAACAAAACAAACCACATAAGGAAATGAAATACATATAAGACTGTGTTAGCTATCCATCATAGTTTACATACTGATCAGTACAATGTTTTCTAGCCTACTGCTCGCCTAAAATTATAATTATGTGTGAGTATTATTTTTAATTTTTTTTTGTAGTAAAAGTGAACATTTTGCAAAACACGTGTGACCTGGTTTTTATTAAGATACTGTATTCATGTAATAACACTAAACAAACGTGATTTTTTGAGCAATTTTCGCGTTTTCTTTCACAACATAACCTTTTTCTTATGTTTGTCCCAATTAGCCAAATTTCTGCACATCCGAATTACGTCTGGAACTCATTAGTTCTGATACATGGAGTTCTACTGTATTTTTATTTGAAAGAAAGTGTGAAATTAAGTTTGGTCAAAACATTTAAACTTACATTTCAGAGATGAATCTTAAAATTAATACAGTCTCAAAACAAAAGAGTTTGAATTGTATGTCTAAAGTGCTGTATATAAATATTTAATTCAGATGTGTTTATTCCCTTCTTATGTGATGATTTTTATCAGTTATTTTGTGTTATTTAAAATTAATTGTTGGCAAGAAAGACAATAGAGGTCAGTATGTACCCTGTTCCAGTTTCACATTATAATCATTAAGATTTTCCAGATCTAATCAAAAGAATGAAAATTTGCATTTGCATGTCATTGTAATTGATTACTTTAGCTTTTTCTTCCTGTTAGTTCAAATTTCAAGGCAGTTTTCTATAATTCATGTCCACTATAACGTCTAGCACAAGTTGAAACAACCTCTTACAGAGCCCTTGGTACCACACAATGCCAGGAAAGAAACCCATTGTGTATTTAAAGTTAGAAATTTAAAGTGTTTAATTCAGGACTAACACATTAAAACTATGTATTAGTTTTGTTATACTTGTGTTCCTTTTTATTCACTTTTTGTGTATTGTACAGGCAAAAATTACCTTAACGTCTTTAAGACGTGGTGATTTACAAATACACCTGACTTCGCCAGCAAATACAAAAGCTACGCTGCTGGCGAGAAGACCACATGATGTATCACGAGCCGGTTTTGATTCGTGGCCTTTCATGTCTGTTCACACTTGGGGTGAAACACCTTTTGGAATATGGGAGCTTGAGATACACAATGAAGGGCGTTATTTAGGTAAAGTTTATCTGAAAGTAATATTTACACCTTTACATTCTGTATTTATAAAATACAGGGTAATTATTGTTTGCAGTTTAATAAGCAATGTTTTTTCTTGCAGCCAATTCCCTATTGTGTATTTTCTTCTTACACCTCTACAGCACTTATTGGATCATGACTTCCTGCACATTATGGCTCCATTCATCTCTAATTTCTCCCGTATCCTCAAAACGCCATTTCTACCAGATCTTATAATCCATCAGCCCTGTTGTCCTCCTCACATCATCTTGTTATGCATCCAAATAAAATAAAAGTTAATCATAATGGAAGAGCTATACTTATTGTAAATACTAAGTGCCTAGTAAAGATATAGGCCTATGAGAGTAGCCCAAATTCTCAACCATATTCTTTCAGCAATTTTCTCAACATCCCATAACTGTAGGATTTTATACTTTAGATACTTATGAAAGATTTTGTCTTATGATATCATATGTATCTGCTCTATGATTAGCTGGTAATTTTGCAGTTGTCACCATTCGTTCCAACATAATATTGTTTCCTAGAAAGTACAGAATACGGAAGAAGTCAGTTTTATCATCAAATTTGTTTGGTCAGCTGACCTCAGTACTCAGTACATGTTACCTGCCTCTATTATTCTAATAAAATGTTAACAACTACTATAAGAAACAAAAATATTGGTTTTTGATAGAAATTTCTTTTATTAAAATATATTGCAATGTGAAAATGTTAAATATCTATTAACATGGTTAGTAACTGTATCAATATTGTTAATACAATAAAGGTCTGTTCTTACTGTACCAAGTAAATATTGTAACGTGACAGAAACAGATGAGCCCATAGGAGTAAACTTAAGACAAACCCAATTGGAAAAAAGATGATAATAATAATAAAAAATAATAAAAAACTTAAAAAGTTAAAAGAAATAAAGAAACCAACATAACTAAGAAGTGCAATACATTAGTTAATAAGAAAACTGTATATAAATTACCTTACAAGAAAACAGTATTTTGAACTATATTAAATAAGGAAAAGTGATACCAGTGTAAACTACAATAAATTAAGAAAAAAAAGTGAAGTGTCAAATGTAAAAGTGAAGTGTAGAGGAAAAAAAAGAGTGAAGAAACACAAAAGTGAGAAATATAAAATGAGTACAAACAATCTTGGAAGGATAATAATGTTTAATAACCAAGATACTATAACGTTAAAATTGAATGCTACTCAGTTTTACTCAGATTTTATATAAAATAATGATTAGTAATTGTTTATTAGACTAAGACATGCAAGTAACGTTGAGTTGAAGTACTGTTAGCAGCAAGCCTAGCGGTGTTCTTCAAAAGAACACACCCTTGTCGAGGCGACTGTCTGACGGGGAGAAAACATACAACAAGTCACGTACAGGGTGAAGAATCATAAAAATGTATTGTACTAAAAAAGCAATAAAGTTTAAGTGAAAGCGAGAGAAAGCTGAGTGTTCAGACAATACAGTCCGTTAGAAATAGAGTGAGAGGTTAGAGCGAGAAAGAATATTTATAACTAAACTTGCGATAGTTAGTACAAGTACAATATTTGTATCGTGCATTAATAGTATTAAAACCGTTATTGCAGTGGAAGAAATATAATAAGTCAGAGTAATATTTAGTAATGTTATAAAACTAACGATGTAAATTCAAAAGATCATGCTGGAGAACAGTTGTGCAAGAAAAAAGGCAGTCTATAAATCAATCAATGGGTACGGTAATACTAAAACCAAAGTAATCATTGTGATAAATATACTGTAACTTGGCGATAAACTATCAAAATCCACATCAAAGATAATCTACCACGTAAATTGGGAAGTTACGAGGCATTGAAGTGTATTCGGTATGAATTACTGGTATTGTGAGCACTTAGCTTAATAACATATTTACTAAGGTGTCAGAATAAATAGTAGTTATACACTAATTACATTCTAAATCAGTAAGTAGATGTGAGCTGTGTAGTGAAAGTGAAACCTAGGTAATTAAAGTGGTAGTGGCAATGAGTGTCGACAACAGGATCGTCCGAATCACCGATGGACGCAAAGCTCCAGGATCGCAGACTCCGAGGGAAGGAATCACCAACACAAACGGAATTCAACAAACAAGTAAAACAAATTTGAACATTAAAACTCATAATAATTCATGTATCTTTTGTTAAATCTATTACTATTGGCAATTCAATCTGTCTAAGAACCTACTTTCAAATGAGAATTGATGAGAAGCTAAAAAATTCAATATTGTGAATCATTTTAAGATTGTATGTAAATCTGTAATGTGTAAATGAAGAGTTTATTAAATTTAGGATTCATTCAATTCAAACTGTGTTAATAATCATTTTGATACCCTGAGATAATTTTAAGAGTTGCCATCAAAGCAAGAGTTGAGAGCTTAGTATTAGTGAATTACACCTATCTTTTTCTAGCTCTAAGCTGCGAGGGTGGTAGTACTTACCTATTCATACATGAAGCATTAAGCTTATTATTGTTTTTTTTATTTTTTCAGAATAATTTTGTTATCATAATAATCAATCTTGTTGATGACCATAGTTGTCAGAAGTTATAAGCCAGGTAAATAATTGAATCCCAATTATTTTGGTAATAAACAATGTTATTTCTTTTAGGGAACACTAATACCTAAGGCTTATTAACTAATTACTATAGTAAATAACCTAGTCAAATTGAATGGAACTAGTAGTTAAGCAACATATCAGATGATATGACAGAAATAATTTTAATATTAATAACCAGTTCTTATATGTTTAACTATGTTATAAAATCTATGTTGATGTTAGAAGAAATTTGTTAAAAAATGTTAATGTAGAAGGAGGAGAGTAATTTGTAATTTTCAGAGGAATTTTATATTTAATTGTAAGATTTTTTAAATTAACTAAAAAACAAATAATATAATCAGAAGCAATACACAAACAACAAAACATAGACAAGCAACGAATCACCTAAACATAGAAATTAACTAAAATAAAAAAAAATAAATAAATAAATTAACCAAAAGTGTAAAACACTAGGAATTAATATAGGTAAACCATAAAATTGCCACTTTTAGATTGTTTTCCCTAATAAATCAAAGGTAATGACCAATCCAAGAAGTATAATATGATTTTGTGATGGTCAAAAAACCCAAATGGCATAAACAGCATAATTTTGTAAAAACACAGAACATTTATTATGACACACACACAGGCCATATTTGGTATCATTTTAATTGTAATAAAACAAAGAATAACATGCTGTAAATTAAATTAAGATAAACTGTTTAACAAATAGAGAGTAATATGTACTAGGGTGTAAAAAAATCATGTATTGTAAGAAGTATCAGGTCATGTGACCCCAAAATTCAGTCAAATTAGCCAATCAGAAATTAGAAAAAATTGGCCAAACTAATCAAATTCGAAAGAAAACGTTGACAGTGTATTGTTAGCACGAAAGAAGAACAGGTCAGCCCTATGTATGGCAGAATAAAAGTTTACTAAAGAATCAAATCTGAGTGTGCAAGGTTATAAAAAATAAAATTCAGAATTAATAAAAATAATAATAATAATGAAGATTTAAGAAGACAGAAAACCAATAACAAGAAACAAAAGAAGAAACACATAAAGGAACACAATAAGTATGCAAAACTAATAGCCGATAATAATATTTGGTCAACCAGCAAGGTGAGAAAACCATTGTCATATAACCCAACATTTTCGATCACACCACACTAAGAAAAAACATCACAGACACTATTAATTAACACTCCAGTGAAAGAAAACGAACAAATAACTATTATTTCAGTAAAAAACATTCTATAATTCCATTCATATTAAGGGAAATTGGTGTATGAACTTTAATACAATAACGAACGTCTTGATGGCGGCCATGATGAAATACTTTTAGAAGTGATGCTTTCATGTCAAACCAACCCACGCAGTGCTAGTGAGCTTCGGTAACTAAGTAGACATTATTTACACAATATTACTTAAACAAAATTCAGTTTCTCATGTAAATTTTGTTAGAAATTAAGATTAATTTGTAAGTATTGTACTTCGCTACAGCATTTCTGACTTTTTTAATAGTTCAAAGAACCTTAGAATTAATATAAGTGTTGTAAAAAATTTCAACACAACTAACGATTGTAATTCTCGACCCTAGAGACAAAGTCGATGTAGTAAGTAATATTTCAAATTTAAAAACAAATAATTAAATAAAAACCCAAGAGTTAATGCAGCAAAAGGGTTTTATTTATTAGATAAATATAATTTAAATAATTTCACCATTTAATAACAGGAAGAAGACATAGTAAGAATTGAAATAACTTATTGAAGAAGGTGACTCATAGTTAGTCTACCATTGGGTGAATCGATTCCATAATCGAATGCAACATTACTTAATAATTATTCAAATTAGAATTTTACCGCGTTTGACAGGGATCGTCTAGACTTCAACGAATTCTTAAGTTTTGAAGAACAGTGCATTAATTAATTGGTAAACCAAAATTAAACGAATAACTAATTGAATTAAAGAAATTAAATATACTTTCAAAAACAAAAACAAAAAATTGTTTGAAATTTATTTTATAAAATATTTGTTTTGTAACAAACGTTAATAAATTTATTGAACATGAAGAATGTTTTAAACAAAGACAAGTTACAATACCTATATCATAACTGTATACATTCATTCAGATGATATTTAGACTTCAAACATTGGTTCCAATTAGCTGAGTCAGTGTGTTACTACATAAGCAGAGTACAGTTTCTGAAGTAGAGGAACAAAAAACATAGGAAAAATATCCAAGTTAGGTGAAGATGTAACACCCACATTTATTGCAGTTGTATACAATTGTCGCAAAAATAATTATTTTCATAGGCTAGTATTAAAACTGTAGGGTCTGAGTCAAAAATTTTATAGAACAGGATTGGAATTTGTACTTAATAAATGATCGGTTTGAATTTCATTAGAAATTTCATTTTCTTTCCAGTAAAAATTAAAATACTAATTTAATAAACATTATTTGTGTGATGATGCAGAACAATTCTTTATGTTTATGAACATAATAAAAACATTTCTGAATGTCTTCAAATAGACATGGAACGATAAAAATTAGAAATTAAGAACATGTGAGTTGACAGTATGGCTACAGCGTAACAACATGATAATGAGCTTCTCTTGACATGTGAATATTCATTACGACTATCTTCATTGTGAAGAGACTTCACTGGGTGCATCACTGTTAGTCAGTTGTTTTTCCGACACAGTTCTGGTGAGGTATATACACAACTGACAACTGTTGATGGACCTTCACGAGATCAAATGTTATTATATCAAAAACATGCAAACTATATCTAATTTCACTAAATGCTCAATTGTTGTGCTAATAATGTGCTAACAGAAATAATCAGTTTTCAGCACAGTGGATACTGTAATAATACATGATTAGAGTGTGGTAAATGGCAAAACTAACAGACTAATGCTATGCTTTTATTAATATGCTTTTTACGAATAGTGTTATTAAATGCAACATGCACTTTTGGTTGTCACACTCAGGGACGGGATTGATCGATTAACTATAAGCCATTGAATAGAAACACCAATTATCAGACACATTTCTCTTGTAGAGATTAAAATATAATGTTTGTCCATTAGGGTGAAACATGCTAAGAATAGTGGGAAAGACAATGTATCACCTAGTTCCTGGTTTGCCTTTGTCAGAAAATCACTAATCAGTTTTGTAGAAATGTCATAGTTTTTACTTCTTCTACTTTTCCATCTTTTGTTGTTCTTCTTCTTTCATAGTCTGTGCTTCTTCTCTTTATTCATTCATTCAGTTTGCATGAGGAGCACAAGGCCTCTCTGCATGCTTCCACATGCTATTCACAGCTGCCAGTTGCTTTTCCACTGACTTTTGCCATACAATCGTTGGTCTATCTTTTCTTCTGTTCCTCTGAGGTTGATGTGCTGAACCTTGTTTTGGTGGAATTTCATGAGATTTTCTAAGGGAGTGACTGATCCAATGCGATTTCTTCTCTTTATCCGGTATTTGGTATTATACTGCTTGGTGACCTGCCCAAATTCTGCATCAGATACAACTCATCCCCACCACATTCTCATGACATTACATGGTAAAAAAGTGGCTTTTTTTACATGGTAATGGTTGCATACCATGTCACATAATCTCACAGTGGTATGGATTAACATTGGAACTAAAGATTTATAATTTACTTTTCTTCAGAAATGCACAATGCACCATCAGGGTGCAATTTGGACATAGTTTTATTTTGTTAGTTCTACTCTGTATATCTGATTCTACACCTTTGTTCACCCCTACTTCTGTTCTTTGTGTGATAGTTTCTGGTAGATCGGAGTGTTCTCAGAAATTCAAAATACTTCTCTCTGTTAATTCTTTGCAACACTATACAAATACTTTCAACTCTACTGCTCCTTCATATCGTGTAATGTTTCCAATTCTATATTACGTATGGATTATTTATGAAAATTTCCCATCAATGTTTTTTCTAATATAGACCTTTTCAATAATCCAGAAAATTTTGTAATCAACGAAAGTGTTGATATTAATTATTCACATAATCATTACTGTGTTATAAAATCAAATATTGCTATCATCAATACCCAAGGTAATGTGTCAACCAAAAGTATGCACAATCCTTTATTTACTTATACATACATACAGTAACTTATATCAATAGCAGGTTTGTAAGAATATGTAGAGCCACTAACATTTCACTACTCATCTGTGTACAATGCTTTTTTTAAATAATGTGAAATATATTGATAAATTAATTGTTTAATAATAATGTTTGATAGCGATTCACATTTAATGTGTCCGCATATGTTTCTGTGTAAGAAGCAGTAAGAGTCGGCAAGTAATTCTAATGCTTTTCTCTGTACTTGAGTATAAAACAATGAAGTTGTAGGTTATATGTATGAGCTCTGTCAGCTTATGTCTGTGGTGTGAAATGTAACATTCACTGTGATTGGTGAACTCTTCCTGCTACTTACTGTAAACGTGTGACTTTAAAAGCTTAATTTATTCATAGTGTTTTGCTATTAACAAACATACTTGTTTGACTCAGTTGTGAGTCATCTTACTTCAGTGTGACTAGTCTGTGATTATCTGTTTGACTGGTCCATGTTTTGTCTAGGACGAGCCACTTTACATGAATGGGCTCTCATCTTTTATGGCACAGAAGCGCCGCCAAGTTATCTTCCACCACTACCATTTCCCCCTCCTCGACAACCCTATCCACCTGTTAACCTGCCCCCGCCACCCCGAAAAAATAAAAATTCTCGTAAAAACAAATCATCAAACACAACATCAAAACCAAATTTCAAATCTTCAATAAAAGACAGCCGACCGATTTTAATACCAAACAAACCAAACGGTAAAATAATTCAAATGTATTCTTCATTGTCTTCTTCCTCTTCGCGAAAAACTCCTAGGCCATCAGTTATTTCAGCGAGACGTCCGACAGTACCACCTTTGGTAGTGGCGCAACAACAGCCTTCTAAGTTGACAACACCAGCAAGTCCATTTCCTGCGGCAACACCGGTTGTCAACTTGACGATACTTCTCGCGCCTCCGTCCCGACCTTCACATTCACCACCCCATATATTTCCAGCAATCTTTCAGCAGTATCCCAAAGTGGAACAGCTGTACTCAGAAGTGTACGAAGGACCACCACAACCTTCAAAAAAAGGGTTGTCTCACCAAGAGGATCTCTCAGATTCACTGAAATTATCAGGCAAGACGCCATTGTATTTCCATGAAAATCTGATTGTTTCAAGCATTAGCCTGCACTGAGCCTGTGTTATATTTATGCATCTTTTTATGTTCCTTGTGCATGCTATTAAGTGTGTACGTGCGTGTGTGTGTGCGTGTGTGCGTGTGTGCACGCATGTGCACTCGAGTGTGTATTCGTGTGCTGAATGCATGCATGTCTGTGTCTGTACATTACTTTTGACTACTGTAAATCATAATTCAATAATTAATAATAAAGAATGATATCAAGGTCTGGGAAACAGTTATAATCAATAACGGATGTTTGGTTATTTATAAATAATAATATACAACAGTGGACTGGTTTTGTTCTGAATTATGAATTTGATTTCTTCAACAGTTTAATTTTATCATCAATTATTAGCTGTTGAGACATTGCTGCAATCCTCATTACTTGGAGGACAAGAATTTTTTTGTATGGGATACCTCTCTTAGCCAAACTGTTCCTTTTGTAATGTTCCCTTTGACCCTCTTTACACTGATGTATAATGTATTTCCACAGTACGTCATGCACTGCGTACAGATCGTGCTGCAAAAAAACGTTTTCAATACTGGAAAGTTGAATTTGTTGTCAGAGCTGGTAAGATAACAGCAGGGTATTCTTATGGTTTTATTGTTAAGTCTTCTTCTTCTTTTTCTTCATTCCACAGATTAGGCCCTAGTCGACCTGCTTCAGACCTGTTTCATCTTCTCCTTAGTCTACCAACACCCCTTTTCCCATTAAGTTCATATTCCAAGGCTGTCACTGGTAATCAGCTGTTTGGCATGTTGACCAAGTGTTGACACAATCTCGTCTTGTTGTCTTTAATCTTCTTGTGCAAAGATTTGATTTTTAGTTCTTGTTTAATATCTTAATTCCCCTACTTATCCAGGAGAGAATATCCTTGTATGCTAAGAATTTTTTTTTAATTGTAAACTTTCATTTCAGCTCCCAGTGTCTTTTGTTATAGTATCACCACAACCTAGTACGTCATGATTTGAATACCACCTACATTAACCAAAGACACCAGTTCAGGATAATTTTTTATATACCCTATGCAGATCTGTGCTGTTCTGCATAAAAAAACTACCTCTTATTAAATGTAGCTCCTCACCATGTAGTGCAGTTTTACTGGAGAGGAGCTAACGGCTCTGCTAGGAGTTGACGTCACTCCTTTCTAACATAGGAGTATGTGAGGACTATATGACAAAGGTGTAGTAGTGTCCAGCTTCCCTCAACCCAAGTTTTTCAAGTTGTACTGAGAATGTGGGGAATATTTTTTTTTTAAACCATCCTTACTGATTGTGGAACTTCATTTGTCAATTTGGCTTACTTAGTTGTAAATTTGGATGTAAATTTTCAGGTGCTCGTTAGATACTAGGTAGCCGTAATTTCTTAAAGAAAAGGAGAAATAGAGTGGTAATGATAGAATATTGGTACTTATATATAACTCTGAACACTTATTATGGAAAAATGAAGAGCTGGAGCCTTAGCATTCGAACAAAAGACAAATGAAATAATAAATGGAATTTTACACGTCATTACATCACAAAAACAAACATGTTGTATATTGGAGGCCATAGGAATAAAAAAGGGGAAAATGTCAGTATAAGGTGGGGAGACAATGGAAAAATTAAACTGGATCTTAAAGGGAGAATTATTGTGCTACATGGATTTGAATTCTGGACAGTACGAAAAATAACAGAAATAATGGTAAACAGGAATTTGTAAACAGGAGTAAACAGGTAACAGGAGTTTGTGGGGAATTGTAACATGGTGAGACAGTTTGGTAGAAAACTGGTTGAGACCCAGGATTAATAACTTTGGTGATGAAGAATAATGGTAGAGAACTACAAGGGAGGGCAGAGACTGGAGTACCAGGAGTAGATTGTTGAAGGGGAAGAGATTGACTTGGGATAGAGGAACCAGAGACTGCATAAGTCACAGGTGATTGTTGACACAGTAAGAGATATGACGTAGCAGGATAAATATGTCACATGGTAGAAAAAAACAATTAAAATGTAAACATGAAGCTTATTTCCAACAGTGGATAGAATAATTCTTCATTGAAGAAGAAGAGTAAGGTATTACAAATTGGTGGAACAAGTAACATAGTAAGCTATAATTAACTGGTTTACTGATATAGATCAGTGTGACAAATGCTTTAAAGATACAGTAGAGCTTCAGCTTTATCCAATTGAATCCCGTTAAGGTTATGAAGATGGATACTGGGATCTATAAAGAAAACCTAACCATGGCAAATAAAATTCAAAAATAAAACTGTACTTCTTCAAACTTTAAATGTCAAGAAGCCATGCATTAGGTTACAATGCTTAAAGTTTGTTCAGAATATAAAAACTGCCATTCCACTTAAAGACTTAATAGTTTACTAAATACAACTATTATATTAACGACTCTGAACACAAAGTTTTTTATAAGTAAAAACATAAAGTTTTACCTTACAGCCAGAACCGGTTTTCATCTTTAAAAGGCTTCTTCAGAGGCTGCCGCTGGTAGCGCTGTGCATCCTGTTGTGGGCGACGAAATCGAATTTTGGAAGGTCGATTCCGTCGCCCACAACAGGATGGACAGCGCTACCAGCGGCAGCCTCTGAAGAAGCCTTGTAAAGGTGAAAACCGGTTCAGGCTGTAAGGTAAAACTTTATGTTTTTACTTATAAAAAACTTTGTGTTCTGAGTCGTTAATATATAGTTGTATTTAGTTAAGTAACGGACACGTCATGGACAACGAAATCCAAGAACTTAATAGTTTGTTAATTAAAAATGAATACGATTTTGAAAAAAAACTTTGGAAGCAATATAATGTTTGCCAAATGCTAGCATTAAAAAAGAAAAATATAGCTTGGATACATAAAATAAATCTGAAGTAGTCAGTATAGCATACTGTATACTTTAAAAATTAAAAAAATAATGCTAAAGCTGAACTCAATAAAGGTAAATGTGAATATTTGTATTTGGAGTTGTAGAAAGATGCGCTGTTACACATCAGATACATTTATTGTTAGTGATATCAGAATTTGTTGAAATAATGCTAACACTATTTGAAATAACACTATTTGTCTTCACTTATCTTCAAAGTGTATTGTGGGTAAACATGTAAAACTTGTAATTGATACAAGGAAAGCTAAAACCCTGCATCAAACAAGGATGCTTGGTACAACGTGTATTATAGTTTTATTTTAGAAAATTTTAACGTATTCTTTTTCCTTCAATCATTATATTTGTGATCTGTACAACTCATGTTCTACCACCACCAGAAAGAAATGAGTCATCCAGTAACCATGCGCGATGGTAAGTCGCACAGTGGAGAGGCAGTTATAGTGTTTGTCTACTCATTTGATACTTTTATAGCCTAGCCAAGCCAGATTAGACTGCTGTATTATTTGCCCGCAGCAATAGAGTCGGGTAGCCAGAGTGACTCGTGACCATAACTCAGTCCCACAACTGTAGCACAATTGTTACTATTATGAGTTGCAAATGACACTGGCCCATAACTCTTGAAAATAATGTAAATACATTAATTGAATTATGATTTTTCCCAAATTATGTTTGTATGTTATGAACATGTTATTTTTCAAGATTGTCATGTATTTTTTGCAACTTGCAATATAGTGTCTTGTTATAGACGTTTCAAATTTCCTAGTTTCCAATGTTTTATATTATATTATTGTTTTATATCTTTATATTTTGTTACCTTAAAACCTTAAAAATGAATTTGTATTTGTATTTGAAGCTGTAGAAAGGTGTGCTGTCATGAATCAGGCACATTTTTTGTTAGTGATATCAGACAGATTTGTTGATATAATTCTGCACGTTAGTACAAGTAATTTAAATATTCAGCATGTTAGTAATGATTATAAATGATGGTGATGAACATTATTTACAATCGATTTCAGTGTTTTTTTTTTGTTTATTCAGCATGTTCTTCAGAGGTGTTTATGGTCACTTTTCCTGCTACAAAACGTGTATGCATTGATTCTTTGCATATGACCATCGCAACCAATATATTAAAACTAGTTTACTCAAAGATAAGCTGGAAATAATAAAAGCAAAGATTGTAATAAAAAATCAGACTTCTTTGGATGGTTGAAATTTAATTTATGCTGTAGAATAATGAAAAACATTTTTCATACCATCTTTGTTTAACTGCAAAGCACAGTAATACTAAATTAAAAATGTTGTCTATTATATAGGCTACCACAGCCAGAGCCAACACTGTTCAAATCAATAAATACCAGGCTGTTGGGTAGTGGTCGTGGTCAGTTATTTGAGTTTTGATTATTTCTAAACGTTTTGGCCACACTTCCAGAGGCCTTATTACCTGATCCTCTACAGTGAGGTGTGTTCGGCTTGCCATCTGTTTGACTGTTTGAATCCAAGTCTACTGAATATGGCCTCTGGAGGTGTGCCCAAAATGTTTAGAAATAATCACAACTCAAGCAATCGAACACAGCCTAACAGCCTGGTAGGTATTGATTTTAATAATGAAAAATGTTAGTTTATAAATGAGTGACATGTGTGTGTGTGTGTGTGTGTGTGTGTGTGTGTGTGTGTGTGTGTGTGTGTGTGTGTGTGTGTGTGTGTGTGTGTGTGTGTGTGTGTGTGTGTGTGTGTGTGTGTGTGTGTGTGATAATTAGGTATGAAACTTTCCATGGTGTATATATACTTTTTCTATTGATTTTTCATAGTCAAAAACAAATTATATTTTGTTGGATATATTTTAAACTTGTATATTACTAGATTCATCTTCAGAATAGTTTAATCATCATCACTGGTTGAAGGCAAAGCCAATGTTATTTAAGAACTCTTTATGTAATGCTCTTTACAAAACCAATATAAAAAACACTGATGCACAGACTAACAATATTATGATTATGATGTACCATTGAAAACTACAAATAATGGGCCTATTGTTTTTCTTTTACAGTAAGAGATGAAGTTGTAAAATAAACAGAATTTACAGAACTTATTAATTACAAAACAACACATGTAAGTAAAGAATTAATTTATGACTGCTGATGATGAAACACATACAGTAACTGAAAAGAAAATTCTTCATAATTGTTTTGTGTATTGTATGCAGACTGATCAGAAAAATAAAGGTGTGTGTGTATGTTTTATTTTTATTACCACATTTTATACATATTTTCTAATGGAAATACATCCACATTAACATCATGTGCTAGATTTTTGCCAACTGGGATTATGATTAGTACACTCTCAGTTTGTACTAACAGCCCTGATGATGTCTTGGATTACTCATAAAGGATAAATTATTATTAAATATAGTATTAAATAAATTTTAATAAAAAGCAGGTTTTTTTCTTAGAATTTCATGTAGGTCAGTTTGAGCTGCTGACATCAAAGATTTTGTGTGTGTGTGAGAGAGAGAGAGATAGATAGATAGATAGATAGAGAGAGAGAGAGAGAGAGAGAGAGAGAGAGAGAGAGAGAGAGAGAGAGAGAGCATGTGTTCGTGAGTATAAGTGTGGCGTGTATTCTATGTATTTTTATTGTTGGTAACATTAGTATAAACACAGGCCATAACTACAAAAAGAAAGTTGATATGAAAATTAATCTTTCTAAACTTTTAGCTCATTTATTTAGGATAAAGGTAAGACGTCTTTTACTATGGGTATTATTACAATTTTTAAAATTATGCATCATCTGCATGTTACTTTATATTTTATTGTCATTATTTTATTACTGTTCTTATTATTATTTTATATTTTTCATTCTCCTTACTATGAAATTAATTTATTTGTGTAAATATGTCTGTATTTTCATATCAAACAAATTTGTATAATATTATGTAAAACATGTTATAATATTTTTATAATATTATTAAATTATGTTGACTTTAGTCAACGATTTAATATGATCGTAGGCATAGGCAGGTTGAAACCCCCAAAACTTCCCACTGACAAAGTAACTTTAATATCCTGTTAAGGAAGATATGAAATGTTATGGTTTTAAGCAATAGTAATTATGTTTACCTAGGATATGTTATTAGAAGATAGGTTAGCATAATATTAATCTCCTTCATTTTTTTATTGAAACTCCTCTTTCAAAATGAAATTCTATATACGCCCATGAATATGGTAGTATGACATAAAACACAAAACAAACATAAAGCACAAAGCAAACTAATACCTGAACAAATACAAATCAATACAAAACATGACACAATTTTCAAAGCACTCAACATTGAAAATACAATAAGACACAATAGAAATCGAAATCGAAATACACAGTAGACATGCAGGTTGTGTCTAAAAGTGTGTGTGTGTGTGTGTGTGTGTGTGTGTGTGTGTGTGTGTGTGTGTGTGTGTGTGTGTGTGTGTGTGTGTGTGTGTGTGTGTGTGTGTGTGTGTGTGTGTGTGTGTGTTGAATATGGTTTTGGGTTCAGCAATTCTGTTAGTCGTGCTAGCGACCTACATACAATTTTTTCAGTTTAATGTAATTGAACCCAGCACCCATTTTCAACAACATGCTTCCAAAAGAAAACTAGTCCTGGCTCAATTGTTTAAAAATTAATAATTAATACAAATTTAATATTGACAATGCATTTAAATTCTAAGCTATAGTATTTTCAAGAAATTGTTGGACCGCTAACAACATATATCAGCTTTTTGATAAATTATTTTCTAATATACTAAATGAACAGTTTAAAAAACTGTACAGAAATGTAAAATTAAACAAAACTTTGAAAACCGCATGAAATAAAGACATGGTAAAAGCCTTAAATCCACAATACCACTTAATTCATTTTCTGTAAGCACCAACTCCAGCATACAATTAAAAGAAAACCCACAAATTATTGAATCATACAAAAAACTGTAAACCGTACAATTTCAAAGCAAATTTTATAAATTATATTAATATAAAACCTCAAATTTTTAATTTTTTGTTTTAATTTTTTAATTTTATTACATTGATCCAATTGTTGGTCATTAAAATTGGCGACACATTTACTTTACACCACCTGCCTAATTTCTGCTAACGTATTTTGTTGTAACCTAAGATTCTGATCCATACAGGCACATACATTACTTTACTGAACTTTAAAAACACTTCTCTTAAGGGGCTACCTTTCCAAGGTATTTCTAATGAGCCACAAACTAACTAAATTTTTCCCAACATTATATCTGTATCAGCTTGAAAGTGTTAAGAAATTAGTGTCTAAAAGAAGACACCTATTCGAAGCCATAATTATATACAACGATTTTTGACAAGCTTGTGATTGTGTATATGTCAGAAGACATTTACATTATATGATTTGCCCTATCTGTGTTGTAACAATAGGTTAGAGCTCCACCCTTCAACATTTAATGCTGCCCCTTACCCTACATTACACATCATTGACATTGCTTGGATCTGTGTAAAAATCATTTTTCTTACATGGCATAAAATCAAGTATGAGTACACAAGTCATTAGTATTCCAAGGTATACAGAGGGTGATTTAAAATGTTCATGGTCTACATAGAAACAAGTGTGCGGCATTTGGCGTTTCTGTTTTTTACCGCATAGTGAAAAAAACAGTGTCCCCACATGCTGTTTTGCCCCAAGAACAGCAGTGAAGCATCAAGACATTACCCCGTCACTTACCTGTTGAGGAAGTCCGATTCTTCTAGGTCTTCAAAATAACCGTTTACTACCGCTTTCAGCTCGTCATCTGAGGAAAATCGCTACCCACTGAAAATTTTTTGAGGTTTGAAATAGATGAAAGTCAGATGGCACTAAATCAGGCAAATAAGGCAGATGGTGCAAAAGATCGTACTTCAACTTGGCGATTTTTGCCATAGACACAGTGCGTATGTGAGGACGTGCATTATCCTGATGGAAAATGATCTTCTTCTTGGCTAAACCTGGTCTATTTTCTGGAATTTTTACATTTAATTGGCCCAAAGGTTAGCGTAATACTCTCCATTTATTGTTTGACCCTTTTCAAGCCAATCTAGTAACAATATCCCTTTAGCATCCCATAAAAATGGATCCATTCACTTTCCAGCCAACAAAATTGATTTTACCCTTTCTGGAGGCTGCAAATCACTGCAAATCCATTGTTTCGACTGTTGTTTTGTTTCTAGAGTGAAGTAATGGACCCAAGTTTCATCACTTGTTACAAACCTATAAACAAAATCTTTCAGATTTTTCTTAAACCATCCAAACATTCCTGAGAAACTTGCATTTGCTTGCATTTTTAGTCACTTGTCAACAAACGTGGCACCCATCTTGCAGACAGCTTTTTCATACCTAATTCCTTAGTAAGAATGTGATGTACCCTTTCATCTGAGATGCCCAGAGGCTTAACAATTTCAGACACCTTCAAATGGCGATCTTCCGAAACAATATCGTGCACTTTATTGATGATTTCTGGTGTAGTGGCACTTTCTGGATGCCCAGTACGTGGGCCATCTTCCAAACTTGCATGACCACGTTTAAATTCAGTAGCCCATTTTTCCACTGTAGTAAATGAAGGTCCAGGATCACCCATCACATTCTTTATCTCATTAAAAGTTTCTGTTGGCATTAAATTTTTCTTAACAAAAAATTTGATGTTCAGTTTTCTCCATTTTTAGCGTTGTTGTGAGATAACCTTATTTATACAGCTGTTTCTCCGCAACAATGACTTGACCCAACTTGACACTTCTCAGCTGTTCATGGGGCAAATGTGGTGCAGTAAAAAACAGAAACCCCACACATTCGTTTATTCAGTAGGCTGCGAGCTTTTCAAATTGCCCTCGTACATTAGTGTGGATGTAACCATCATTCTATAAAGTCTTCTTATTTGTATCAAATTCAAAATGTGTTTCCATAATATTATTTAAATTGAGCCATATTCTTTAAAACTTGTTATAGCATAATAGACACATTAATAACAAACAGGATTTGTCAGAAATAGGCTATTTATTTTGTATACTGCAAATATGGTAATCAATCTAGTTCTCTGTTGTTTTAGATCCACCTCAAGGTGCCTTCAAATCCCATCACTCATTTTTTCCACACTTAAATTTTTGTTTTATACTTCTGAGACAGTTAAAATTTAATTCAAAACTCTAATTTTTACAAGTTATCCTCACACTTTTGATTGAACCCACATTCTTTTGATACAGAATGGTATTTTGCTACTGGTGAGTATAAAATATTATAAAATTGCTTTCAACTAAAAAGGCAGTGGTATAGAAATACAGAGACATATGTACCCTACTCACAAAATTCGGTTACAACAATATCAACTCAATACTGATTGACCTTATGATCCATTTTTACAGTTTTGTGTGTGTTCACGTGCTTTCAATACTTTTACGATCTTATCACATTTTTTATCAAGAAAGTGTTATATTTCTTGTTGTAACATGTAGTGTTTGCTAATTTTAGGGCAACTTATAGACTGGCAGTTGATATTTTATGGAACTGAGACAGCACCACAAACAAGCTCACTGACGCCTGCACCACCTTTGGACCAAACGAGTACTCCTGCAGTAGCAGCACCACCGCCAAATAAACCTTACAGCTCCTCCTCCTCCTCCTCATCATCATCATCTTCAGCATCTTCTTCAAGTGATGACTGGAAAGACTCTTCAGTACATACAAAGTTAATTTCATCCGATATTGAAGATGAGTTGATGGAAAGTGCTGCGGCTTGCCGACGTTCAACAAAAACGTGTCTAGGTTGGTGCCTAGTTTTATTATTATTTTATTATATGTACAATTTTTACCTTACAACAGACTTATATAACAATATTTTTCTATTTACTAATAACGCTATTACTAGTGATAGGAAAAATAACAAAAACACTGGTAATAGTAGTAATAACTTATACAAAAATAGTAATTATTATTATACTAATAAGAACAATAATTGCCAAAGTGGTGATGATGAATTTCTTCATGTGACTTTAAATAATAATAAAGTTGGACATATCGAAAGCAATGAAATATTGTTAAACGCTCAAGACAACAAACTGTCATTGAAGACATCAACGACTACAGCAGTGACAACGGCGAGGAGTTCATAGTTATTATGATCACAGTAGTTAACAAATGACCAAAATAAAAGTAAGAAGAAACAAGAAATATGTATGCAGTGATGTGAAAGTTATATATGTGCTATGGTTATGTGGAGTGTGCAGAAATGACGAAATCTCTACGAAGTAATACTACCGTCGTGTTCGCACATATATTTTTACTTCTGCATCAAATAACAAAAAAATACGCACAATCTGTTGTATTATAAAACAAAAACAAACCAAAAAATATTGAACTATTATAATAAATTCCTGTTCATTATTGTGTTTGTATATTTAAGTACAGATAGGATAATATAATTAGCATTGTCGATTTTGTACACACCTTCAAATGCCTTGAGGTGTTGTGGTCGGCGGCGTTCGCAGGACCATCTGTGTGGTTTGTGATATTTAATTTCTTCTTTTTTTTGTTTGTTATAATATTATTACTATCATATTTGATACACAGAAAACTTTTATATATAATAAACCATATATATACACATATACACATAACCATATACACTTAATTTATTATAATAGGTATAGAAAAAAATGAATATAAGTAAATAAGCATTTGGTGAAGGTATTATTACTGATAGTCATTATAATGATAACAGGATTTTCATAGATAGTATATACATTATATTGAATTATTATTATTATGTATTGATTATACATTCCTATTCTGTGTTTTTCTTAATATAGGTAATTATATTTTATTTATATAGGGAATATTATAAGTAATTACTTGTTGTTGACTATTGTATCGCAATATTTGTTGACTATTGTATCGCAATATTTTATTTACAGGTGTTGTGTACATATAACAGGTGTTATTTTTTAGTTTATATTAAATTTTAATACATAATATAACCAAAATAACTCGGTATTAAACATTCTTCCAAAGAGTGTCACAGTAGTCCATTGTATACCAACAAGTATATGAATTCTGTGTCCGTTTTAAGTTTTATAAATGTAAGTATACGTTATAGTTTAATAATTTAAGTATAATTATCGATTTGTTGTATTGATATAGCTGTTTGTATCTGCAGTGATAAAATAATAGCGCCTGTTTTTAAAGTAACATTTTTCTTACATTTATTTGATGTAAGAAACAACTTGGTCATATTTTACAAAAAGAAAAAACACTTGTAAGCACACCTTATGTGTGACATTATTATAGCAAAAGAGAATAGCAACATATTCAATTTATTTTCTATGTATTCTTTAACTTGGTCTAAGATCTGTTTCAGAATTGTTAGCACCTGGAAATACAGCATGAATTGTGTATGTTTATGTATATTTTTTCTATTCAATTGTCGATCTGTTTTGAAAGTCAAACACTTTTACATACGTTTTTTTACTTAAAAAAAAAGTAAACAGTATTAATTAGGAAACTAAGCATCCATAATGTTTATTCATCTGATATACTTCATACACAATTCTTTGAAAGAATAATGGTACACAATATACTATACACAGCAAAATAGTGTCACAATTAAATTCCGTGGTACACAACATTAGAAAAATACTGCAGTACAGTATTTAGAAAAATGTTATTTTAAAAAGACATATTCAGCTGATTCTTTTTTAAACGCTAGTATCAAGTGGCAAAGAAGGGCATATGAATAAGATATTGCTTGTTTCAAACTTAGTAGGAAGAAACTGAAGAGCTGGGGAAAAAAACGAACAGAGTCCATTTTACCAAATTTTACAGGAAACAAAAAGTAAAGTTTTTCTTTTAATAAATGACATACATTTTTACAAACATATATGGATACAATTTTTGTGTGTTTTACACTCACAATAGTTTAGTGTAAAAAATAGAAAATTAAATTTATAATTTTTAATAATAATAATTTATAATATTAATCAAATAATTTTTTGAGTAAATTTTCAAGGTTTTGCTCAAAATATCTTCTCTCTTCCCAATTTTATTTTTAATTCCATTCTGTATATCTAAAACAAAACTGAAGTAGTAAACGGGTTGTGACTTGAATTCTCCCCACCTCAAGGGCTAGTGGACTCCGATCAAACTCTGATGCGACGCAGTGACTGATTGTTTTTCCTGCTCGCCACACTTCTTTACCAATTTATTACAGCAGGCTGGAAGCATTTTTCACCCTTCTCATCCACAAGGTAGATAGATCTCCACCTAAGCCATCTATTTGTGTTAAAAAACAGAAATAGGAAAAGTGGGCTTCGATCATCTCCCCTTCTTGGCTCTTCAATTAGATTTTGTGGAATTGTGGAAGAGACTTTCTAAGGTTTGGTCTCTTTGTACCTCTCCAGGGCAAAATTATTCTATAGAGAAGATCAAGAAAAAAATATATAAATACTCAGAATTAAGACATTTAAAAGAATTTTTACTTTTTAATGGGTTTTTTATGAATAAACTTCACATACTAGGTATTGGTGTGGATGCTGATTCCAAAGAAAGCATTTAATAAACACGGAAAGCAATTTAAAATCAGTAGTATTAGATATTGTTTTATGTTACATCACTAGTATTGATAGCTACACAAAAGTATTAACCAATAATACACATTTGCATTTTTTTAAATTATGTTTTTATATAAACAATATAAAGAATCACTTTTCTAAGAATATGTCTAGTCTGTGGTGAATGGAATTGTTTGTCTACAGTAAGCAGATCAAATTTCCATAAGCTATTTTTATGTTTTATAACAACATACAACTGCGTAGAAACTGTAGCAACACAAAGGAAATGGTTAGGAAAACAGAACCTATTATTATTGTAAGAGTTACAATGTTTGTTTATTAATAAAACATAATTTATAGAATTTTTTAGTATTTTATTCCTCTACATAGATTTTTAATAATTATATAGAAATGTTTTAATTTTTTATACATTCAAACAATTGGTATTTGATATACAGTTCTTGGCGAAATTACTAGGCCACCACAATAAAAGCACAACTTGTCAGGTTCTTTTATGGTTTTATTAAACAACAACAACAAAATAGTGATAGGAAATGAGAACAATTATTTTTACATATACTTAAGTAATGAAAAATGGATAAAATTTAATCCTGATAATAGTACTTGATTTTCCTGGACATTTTGATTACACATTTTGTAGTAGTTTCATTTAAAGAAACATTGTGGTTCCAGATTCAGGGGTGCCATAATTGACCGCTTTGTTATATAAATATTAAATTCAGTTATAATCAAGCCGACAGAATTGGCAGCATTCATAGTAGTCATGACAGTTGTATCTTTCTTACAAAATACAAGTTTTTATCCAGTTTTATTAGTTTTATTAGCAGCCATCGTAACACCAACTTTGTCACTACTTTTTGCCATACTGCTAAATACTTCGTTCTTGACAAGGCCTTTCAGTGTCTCCACCATCTACAGGTCTTAAATGAGACACCGAAAGGCCTCATAAAAAACGAAGTATTTAGCAGTGTGGCAATAAGTAGTGACAAAGTTGGTGACAAGTTTTTATGTTCAGCAGTGCTGTGAAAGCCTAACAGTGTGGAAAAACAATTAAAACTGAAATTGACAGTTATTAATATTCTTTATTAGTCACCTAATAATTTGGTCATAGATTGTATTTACAGTTATACATTTTTATATTATTTACCTAATTCTTTTGCCAGAACTTGAAATTTTTAGAAATACAGTAGAACCTTGATAATAATGTGATAAGGACTGATGAATTAAAAAGTGAATCATTATTGTTTGTGTTTTAAATAGTATTGAGCTTCGGACAGCTTCAATGTTCAATTCAGTTGTGTTTTATATTAACATTTACTGATGTCAGGAGAATTCTAAACCATGCAAATAACTTAGCATTTCAACTGTCCTACAGTAATGCTCTTTAATATTCCATAAAGCTGGATCCAACTTTTACTGAATTGGCTGTTCTGTTTAAACATTTCTATTGCATTGGCTACTAAAATTATTATATTACAGTACTTTCTCATTATCTGAGCCTACACTATGTTTTGACATTTCACACTATGCGATAGTATCAATATGTAGAATATTGCTTTTACGTTTAGTAAAATAACTCAGAACATGTTAATTAATTGTGTTGTGTAATAATTATATATGATAAATACGTACAACCATGTATAATTTCCGAGCAATATTGTAGGTGAAACCTATGTCAATGGTAGTAAAACACAGTAGTGTAAGGTTAACATCCAAACTAAAGCAAACACTTGTAAACCAATACACTTGAAAAATTAACACTAATTTTTTTATTTTACAAGTCACCAAAAGCAACTCGAAGTCAGGTGAGTTTAGATTACTATGCTGGGTAGAATAGAATTGTGATAGAACTAAATGAGTTAATTACTATACTACAGTATTACTATACTAATGAATAGATTACTGGGCTAAGTAGAACTGTATGACAGAATTCATTTCTTGCTGTAAGAATTAAACTCTACACATTTTTTTTGCGATAACCAATTTCATAGCATTCACATTCCTTCACCACATTCCTGGTATTTCTCCTTACTTTGTTTATACTGTATACACGTTTTCGTACAATATACTTTATATTTCCCACATGGTACATGTATATACATAATGTTTTTTGTGCACAATGTTAGGTATAGTTGTTTAGGTTTTAATAAAATTTCTGTTTATAAAAACCTTTTTTTTGTGTTGTTAATGTTACTTGCATTGCAAGTATTATTATTTAATTGGTAAATATTCACTTTTAAATTTGTTTAAACCATCGTGCTGAATGTGTTTAAAAAGATTACTGTATTACAATAATTGTAATTAGTTAGTAAACACTTTAGTTATTACATGAGAAATTATCTTCTTTGCAAATAAAGTAAAACCCAACACAATCTTTCCTAATATTATGTATTTTTGTGCTCATGTCAGTTAAGCAATAATATTTTACAATTGGTACACAACTTCACACTGTGATGTATTCGATTGATACTATTGCACAGTCAAAACATCAATAACATATTGTGGGAACAGATAATAGGAAAGGACATAAATTACTTCTCAAGAATTATAAGTTCTGTACTAAGTATTACTTAGGAAAATGGAAACAGAAACTAGTAAACAATAGAGAAATTATTTTTACTTATATGAGAATATGGTACAAGCAAAGTATAAATATTAAATATTATTATATATATAAACTTTCACAATATGAACTTACTTTCTTTATCACTTTCCCAAACGTTTCGAGGTGATGTGCCTCTTCCTCAGTGGGAGTAAATACTCCCCAGTGTGTATTTACTCCCACTGAGGAAGAGGCACATCACCTCGAAACGTTTGGGAAAGTGATAAAGAAAGTAAGTTCATATTGTGAAAGTTTATATATATAATAATATTTTATAAAGTGAACGAAGAGGATGGATCAACAAGATAATTAAATATAAACACAGTATAAACCTATTCTTCCTGCATTGTAAACATGCCTTGAAGTGACTTGTCCATATTTTATGTCTTCTGCGGTAGTTTCAAAGGCACCTTGCTGAAGATATATCAACCCCTTGTCTGTTATACTTTTACAACATCAAATTGTTTTTAATATATTTATTACTAAACAAAACCCGAGAGCCCTGTAATGAATTAACACTGTTTTTTATCTTATGTAAACTTTGAAATGAGTTAAAATGTACTTATGTACTTCGTGGCCAGTTAAAAAAAAAAAATTAATTTGACAGGTGTGATGAATTTTGAAATTCTAGAGGTTCTGCTGTATTCAGTAAAAATTTTCTCCAACAAAGTTTACTCAAGTGAATAGTACTGAATTCATATTCCTATGTAAGGATTATGGAAAACAAATAGATGAACCATCAACGCAGTTACATTTCATTAAGACATGCCAAAGATAAATAATAGTGTAACTAACTAGTTGTACTTTTACGGGAATCATACAAATCACACATGCAGACAGCAGCGGGAAAGAGAGTACTTTGGTATAAAGTAATGGCCATGTGATGTCACTGCCTATTGACACTAGAAGCCCAGGTACTTTTCCTCATTCTTGCCAGCACAGGCTTTAATTACAACTAACATACAGATATAAAACCTGTGGAAACAATTACTGTCACACAAAAATATGAGTGTGTAAAGCGATGTACAATGTCAACAATAAAAAAAGCGTTCATTGGTAATTTCCGGAAGAGAACAGCTGGTGATGCCCTAAACATTGATAATGATGAGTGCTTATTTGCAGAGTAAATTAGTGTCTTTCTTTATAAACCCATCACGCATACAAGAGTATAGTAATATGTAGTAGTTTATTTATTTTGGTATAAAATTATCAGACTATTCATTATTTGTTAATGGTAAATTACAGAATGCTCAGCTGGTAATGAACATGTCGAATGATGTTTTGCCTGCTGGTTGGTGTAGTTTTAATGTCAAGTTGTTTTGAATGTGATTGGAAAGAATAACTATTACTCACTGGCATAGTCACGTTATCTCACTCCTTTTAACAAATTTGCTCTTTTGATACCTTGCTTTGCTAACATTTGATGCCTTGATGTCAACTGACATTTGATATTTGAAAACTAATTTAATTTGAGGTAGGCCATAATGGTGACAGATGACTTTCATAAGTTGACCAAATGCTATTTTTCCAAGCTAAAAGTATGTAAATTTCATTACACTCTCTGTGGGAGAGGGTAAAGTTTTAATACAGCTTCCACTTAGTATTGTATTGTAAGGGTGAGTTAGAGAGGAGTATTGCATCTCCTAAGAGAGAAGAGATCAGAATTATGTCTGAAGAGTAAACAGTAGGCTGACCACCTGTTCACTTAGTAAAAGATTATTTGACAAACTTAGGACCAAAATGTCACTGAGCTATGAGTTATACTGAGCTTTAGAATGTATCTCTACACATGAAGGCATGTGTACAATTTTCAGTATATTGTGAGTATTGTAGATGAAAATTGCTTATTTCATCTATTTATAAAATATTTTCCAGATTTGTTCATTTGTAACATTTGAGTAAATGTCGTTTCAAAAGACATTATCTTCATTCTGTAGAGTAATACCAGTGGCAGGAGCCTCTGGTCTTGACCTGGGTTTTATTTGGAGATCTACCTCCTAGCCAGGTTCTTCTGCCCCTAGTTTTTCAGATCAAATAAACTACTGTTATACATTAAGAACACAAAGTCAAGGCTCCCATGTGTTTTCCTCATGTTCCTTGTAGTTTAACTTACTGAGGTCCAGACATTACTGAACGTGTAAATAGTATACACATTGACCCACCACTGTAAGCCACATCTAGTGACTCTTTTAACTATGTTTTACTGCAAATAAGTGCAAAGTCTGCACAAAGATCAGTAGTGTCCAGCATGTTTTATTAAAGTCTTGATGCTTCTATTTAAATGTTTTTAAGAAAATGTATTTGGCAGGTTAAAACTGTACTTATTCACAAAGCTTCCACAAGCTCTTGTTATTTTTCCTTTCCTTAGCTAGTATACTTACTTCTGTTATTGACAGTTCTCTCTTTAATATATTTTGTTTGTAACTGCAGTATCCCAATCTTCACTAAGTTTTACTCTTCCTCTTCAGACTGTTCAGTTAGCTTGGAATGAATACCACTGAACCATTAGGCAAACCATAAATATGTCGTGTTTGTGTATTATATTATGCGTGTATTAGTCTGTTATGTTTTGTAAAAATATGCTGTTAATTGCAGATTATCTTCTAGCACTTTCAGACCTGGACTTGTTTATTAGCGGATTACATCGTTATGCTGTAACTTAGCCAAGATTACATTGTCAACTTATCATATGTCATCTTTTAGCGCCTTCCTTCCTCTTTAATTTAAACATTTATTTTCTTAGCTCATTTTCAACCATATATTTATAATAACTTTACAATTTTAATAAGCTACATTTTTTTCCAAGGAAATCTAAGGCAGGAATAGTAAATAAAACAAAAACAAATATATAAAATTCAATAGAGGGATAAAAATGTCCAGGAGGCATTAGAAACATTCACATACGTTTTAAAGTCGATTGTTACTTTCCAGTAAACCACAAAACAAAAACTAAATATAATTCAAAAAAGTTTACAGTAAAACCAATAAACATATTTACTCAAAGATAAACAAATATTTATAAATTGGGGTCTGGATCAGACTCATCTAGTTTTGATCCACTGTCATTTTCAATTGAATTCATGTTATCAGGTATTTCTGAAATCTCTAACCAATGAAAATCATGACTACTTCAACCATGAGTAATATATTTCCACTGTCAGCAACAGCAAAAATTCAAAATGTGAGCAACACACTCTAACCTACAAGACTGTAGGACACTTTATGACGTCTTGTAAACAAATCACAGCGCTAGTTGATTATTCAGCACCATCTGTTAGAATTAAAAATATCTATATTTCAATTCTATTGTCCTCCTCTCATACGGGAAACGGGAAATACCACTTAAATCTATGATTAAGAGATATCCGTTCAGTGTACATGCTTCCGACAGAACGACAATCCTCGTGCACCCGTACAATATGCAGGCATAGGTCTGAAAATGTTAGACATTTCTATTTTTATGCATCATAAGTATGCGTGTCATAAGTATTTCTGTTTTAGTCATACTGTAGTAATTTAATGCAAAGAAATAAACAAATACTTAAACCAAAACATACATATAATAAATATTTTGTTAACATATACCATATAATATAGGTTGTTGTTATTATTATTATTTTTATTATTACTATAAATATTATTAATGTGTGTTATTATATTCAATAAGACTTAAAACCAATGAATGATTTATGTGTATTTATTATATAAACAGATGCAATGAATGTCTTTGTGTCATACTGAAATGAAGAATATGTTGTCAGTTTAACAGATAAAGTACACATATGTCCTCACATACATTTATATGTAAAAATTATGTTTTAACAGGTTTTGCAACATTTTCTAATTATCAGTTTTCAATGCACTCTACCTTTGTTAAGTAAATTTACTAATCTTCATTTCCTAGTTTCTTTAATAATAGCCATTCTAAGATGATTTTCAAGTTTCCCTGTGACAATGGTGACATCGTGACATCGTGACACGTGACACTGTGACATCGTGACATGCTTTTAGAAATTTGGTACGATAACTATTCTTTGTTCATTCTATTTCAAAAAGGGTTTATACCATTTTAACTTGTTAATATCACCGACTATGGTACTCATAATATCTGTGATGTGTGGATACTATTGTTTACAGCCCTTTTCTAATTTTGATAGTGCTTCAGTTGCCATATTTTACCCACTCTGCATGATAAGGGTGTTATGAATTGTGCTTTTTGCCATACCATCTCTGATTGTTTCATCAATGCCCTGCATTCATGTTGCCATATTTAAAGTATGGTTCAGTCAGCAATTAAAGAAAACAAATGAAAAAGAAAATTTAATATAGCTAACTATATATCTACTTATATAGGGTTACAATATTTGTTCCACATGTTCATAGTTAACTTCTATACATTTTGTTTATTGTTGCTTAGTTTTTTAAAATGCTACTGGTGACTTCAGCCAGTTTGTCATTTGTGTCATTTGTTTGTCATCATTTTAACAGTGCTTAGACTTTAGCCACTACTTTAAGTGAAGTAACGTGTGGTAGTCACATGGCTGAAATTCTGAACAGTCAAGTGGATGGCAAAACAAAATATACCATCCAAATTTCTTTATCAGGTGAGCAGTCGTACAAGTATATTTGTTATTATGCAAAATTACAACTCATATGACAGCATACTGTGTCTTTTGATCTGAACGGTGTCTCAGTTTCAGTAAGGGTTCACAGTAGTCATCGTCATCAACATTCAAGAAACTCTATGAGCAGAACTCCTTTTTGGTCCCAGAAAAACTGTAGCCATCATTTTTCTTACAGAAGTTGTTTGTTTAAAGTGTTCGGCTTTTGGTGATTATGATTTACGACACCATTATACAGAGTTTTGCTGTAACTTTGTGTAAGAAATCCTAGTTTCATGTCCAGTCACTGAATGGTATTTTCCGTATTTCAAAAACAATGCAAAACTTTTTGGGCTGCCTTCACCAGGAGCACCCCAATGCGTACAATATAGAACAAGACATACGTATGTCTGGTTGAATATGTCTGAAGCAGTTTTGGTGACATAGATTTCAGTGTAGCATGTGTTTCTTGTTTGCACATGCTGTGGTGATTTTCCATATCCTTGGCTGATGTACTAATTTCTGTTATTGTTAATTCTCCCTTTAATATTTTCTAAGCAACTGCACTATCTCAGCCTTCTTAAGGGTTTTCTTTCTTTTCCTGTAATTGCTTCTCATATATATTTTTGTTCAGTATGACTTCTTGTTCAGTCTTTTCATATGTTCCATCAACATGCCCTGTAGTGGATTTACTTCTGATCTCAAATCTTGTTTCTGTACTCCTTCTTTTGACTTCCATGTTACCCCCTTTCATTCTGTGGAAATGTTTCATTCAAATTATATAATAAGAACATGTGAACAGCAAAGAAAAAAACAAATTTATAATTGTATGTGTGTGAGCTTCAACAAATAACCAGTTGCACCAGTATACTGAAACTGTTAAACTGCACATTCACTGTTTTATGTTTGTATGTCAAGTAACCAGCTGACTGAGTTTGTACCTGGTCTTGTTTGTTTGTTTGTCATTGGCTTGCAATCCAGATATAACTGTTCTTATAATAAATGAATATATGCAGTTACATAATATATTTTATTTCTTGTTATTACATATATAATATTTATTTTATATTATTCCATAGAATATTATATTATTATTATTATTACTACTACTATTATTATTATTATTATTAATTTATATTACAATGGTTGTGGTGTAGAAAAAGTTTTTAAGTCTTCTTAATAACTTGTTAAAGTTACAAAAAAATGAAATATGTAGCCTTGAGCTTGAGAGCAGAAACAGCTGATTATGTCATGTCTTAGGTGGTGGTAAGTGGGTAGGTGTTAGCAGTAGTTAACGTTGACGATTTAAGGTTTTCATGAGAGCGCAATTTAGGGAACTCCGGTTTCTCTTGATGTGCGAGTTCAAAATAGTACAGTAAATCTTAACAACTGCAGATAAAAATTATCGATTATGCTTATGTCAGTAATGTCGTTCAGATATTTTTTGTAGTTGTTACATATTAAAGGAATTCACATCTGGGCTGTTTGGTTGTGGTCAATTACTTGCTTCAGACATTTTCTAAACGTTTTGGGCACCCACTAGAGGCCTTCTTCAGTAGACAAAAGTAAAAAATATTCAGTAGAAAAAAGTAAAAAATGTTCGACAAAGGGTGGAGAGCCACAAATGTATACCCCTAACCAAGATTTGCTTTTACTGTAGAAATAATCATTTATACAGTTAAATGATTATTATGATTATTATTACCATACACTAAATTTAAAAGTACTTTTTTGCCTCTAACAAAAATCCATAAAACTCAAAAATTGTGTACAGTGAAACCTTGATATAATGCTCATCTGCGGACTGGCCAAAAAACGCTTTATATTGAGGGTCGCTTTATATAAAGGTCCTAAGTTTAACTATTTAATTTGCCAGGACGGTGAAAAATGAGAGTTATATCACAGGGGTATTATATCGAAGTTCCACTGTATTTATGTCTTTAATAAGAAAGTGTTAAATGTGGTCTGCGCTTCGTGTGCAAGTAGAACATAAAAAGGGAACTTCGTATAAAATCAGGGTATTATTTAGATATTAACGTTTTTACTTAGATGTTTCGTATGAGTGAAACCATATAGCTAACGTGTGTACCATACTTTATAGTTAAAATAATGTAATTAAGTATAAGAAGGGGGAAAGGTAAAATGGAGTGACTTCAGTTTATACCTTATATTCTGTACTGTGTCACACTATTTTACTGATGAATCAGTGACCAAATAATCAGATTAACTGCTCACAGCTCATGGCTTACCAGTTCAAAATAAACCAGTCCTTTCCTCATTAAAGTGCAATTCTTTATATACATTCTCAGTTTTTTTTATAATGTATTAATAATATAGATATTAAACTTTTAAGCTATATTAATTAGTGTACTTGTGCATTATTGTTTTTTATTGTTCTGTGAGAAAAAGTGGAGTAACATAATACGCTCTAAAGGGAAAAAAACAGTATTATGTATTAATATTGTTATTAGTAATAGTATTATTATTATTATCAATATTGTTTTATATTGTAATTATTATCATAGTACCTATTATTTCTATGGTTAATTTGAATATCAAATCAGTTATTAAATTGTATATAGTAAAGAACTTTTAAGTGTAGGATTTATTTCTTAGTGGAAAAAGTAAATAAGAAAGGAATGTCTGTTGTGTGTAAGTATGTATGTATGTATGACTGTCCGATGTGTTCAACATTGGACTGTTAATGCTCAAATAAATGAATTGATTGTTAGCAACCAACATAGTTTATCCAAATTTGGTTGCTATCCAAACAGCATTTTGGTTTAGTAACAAAAAAAAGTCTTAAATTTTGATTTTTTTTTTTAATCAGTTAAATTGATTAAAATATTAATTTTCATGGTTAGGTATTAAAAATACTGAATCATAGTTATTTTTGTAACAAAATATTTGTATTTTATTTATGTGCATAACTAAATTAAAGATCGATACTGTGTCAAACTTTATTTCAGTGAGGAGTCATTAAAAACTTTATCAGCATTTAAAGTTCACAAATTTTCAGTCAGGAGTCATTGGGGGGAGTCTCTACATTTTGTATAGACTATTTTGTGATAACATATGAAGGACAAAATTCAAGTTTATTTAATAACTAATTTTTTTAAAGCCACATGTTTTGTTAAGGATTCCTTCAGTATTAAAAAAAAAAAACAATGAAATTACTATTTGATTTGTAACAGTTGCCTCAGAATATAGGGTAATAATGTGGTAACATAGTTTGTTCTACACTCAGTGGTTTAGAAACATCACCATAAATATATTATCTCCACATAAACATCCTTCGTCCCTATTCCCATGTACATTTGATCAACTTATACAAACAGTTTCCTGCTTCTTTCATTTCCTTCAGTATAATTGAGCATCAAAAATATGTAATGTCTTTTTGAGTTTCTTATAAGAACAGTCCTCCCAGTCCAACTTTATAAAAGTCTTGTCTCAGAGTTCTGTATTGTACAGTAATTGTTTGTTTGAAGAATTCAGAAGTCTAAAAATTATTGATAGGGTAGGGAGAAAAATGAAGGGGTTGAAAATGCATAGTGGTGAAACAAAGTTTACTACACAGTAAATTAAGGAATACAGCAGTTGATATTATTGCAACAATGACACGGATAGTTTTATTATAAAATAGTTTGAGCTAGCTTGTTGGCTACATGATCACAGGGTTGAATTTTTGAAACATTAAACATTTATCTCATTTATTAAACAAACATTGGACATCTATTAATTTTTTGATTGAAAAGTTTTACCAACTATTGCCCAGAACCTTCAAATCCAGTTTGTTATATAAATTTCTTACAAACCCAGTCAGTGGTAAAGTTGCTTTGTTAAAAGAATTGTGCCATCACTTCTAAAGAAGTGCATCCACACACGAACACAAAATATGGATGCATGACTGCACAGTGATTAAGTAACTGGGGACTCCTGCACTCATAAGAGTGAATGAAGCATAAAAATATGATTCTGATTTTCTATAAATAATATTATGTAATTAATTATACAATCTACGTGAAATGAAACAAAAGTTTTTGACCCAAAAAATATTACAGCAGTTAAAGATTTTTAAACATTTTTTTTACTGTGAGAGAGACTTGTACCTCCGTATGTGTTCACAAAAAGGCATTTCTTTAACAAAATAAAATAATATTCATGTTAAGTGGCTAATTGAACGTGAACGGGTGCGCACCCTGCTTCCGCGCGCTGTTTGTATGCAAAAATTTGTGATATTTTATATCATGTGATGACCTCGGTAAGAGTGATAGTTTTATTTTAATATATCTGATGATGGAGCATAAGCTCTGAAACGCGTAATAGAAAAATTATAAGAAGTCACAAAGCGGACAAAATAAGGTAAATTTAGTTATTAAAATAAAATAACTTTATCAGTTATTTTCTCTATGTTAGCCGTCTTCATCATAACTTTGTCAAATTTTGTTGCTTCCCTGCTATATACACTTTTTCCTCGACGAGGCCTCGTTCGAGGAAAAAGTGTATATAGCAGGGAAGCTTGTTGTTGTAGGAAGAACTTGATAATGATTGCGAAACCGAAAGGCCACGTTCGAGGAAAAAGTGTATATAGCAGGGAAGCAACAAAATTTGACAAAGTTAAAATAACTTTCTTTACCCTTAACCAAAAAATATGGAATAAGAAGCAATGTTTAGCAAAAATTGTATGAAAAAATATTTACTTTTACTGAATAGAAACATAAATAAATTCATATTATTGTAGAACAGAATACACACACGGACACACACAAACAGTGACACAGAAGTACTTTCTTTTTAAACATATTTATTCAGGGATTTTTTCTTTGAGGCACTTGAAGGAAAGTTTGACATCAAATTAGTTTTTTTTTATTCACGTAAGATGTAAAATGAATCGTTATTTTTTATAGTATGTGATATTTGATTAGTTCTGAAGTGACTGAAAATAGTATGTTTTTTTTTAATATAATAATATTATTTATTGCTGTTGTAGTTGGTATAACTTGTAACTATAACAGCTTGTACCTAACTGCTGGCTTCACAGTGTGTGGTAAAAACAATATTTATCACTTACATAGTGCAAATTGTAAATATGGAAAATCACAAATTGTGTAACTTACAATATAAAAAATTATTTTGTTCAGGTAATTAGTGTACAGTTTACTAGTACTGTAAAAGTTTGCTGCAGTATTTTTAAATTGTTTGAGAAACTAGTTACAAATTTGCCAATTACAATGATAGCAAGAAACGTTAACAATTTATTTTAAGTTGGACATTCACAAGTGTAGCGCTTATTTTTATAAAAGTAAAATAACTTAATTTTAAGTAGCCTAATTTTACTAAATTGTGAATGAGCGTGTGTGTGTGTGAGCAGTTTATATAATACATATCGTATCCTGCTTGAAGAGTTTTATGCATATTATTTTGAGTCACTTAGTGATGATGATTAGTTGAATTTTGTAAGAATAATAAGTCAGTTTGTAAGCAAATTGTTTGTTGTATGTTACTGGTGGTCTTATGTTCCTGATTTTGTCTTGTTTAGGTTACTTTGAAAGTGTGTAAATACAGTATATATATAAATATTAGTTATTATACAACAACAATGCTGGAATTGTATAGTGTTAAAAAAATTGTATTTGCAATTGATTGATTGTAGTAGTAAGAGAATGATGGTAATGAAGGTGGTGGCGGCATTTTTATGGCGTAATAATGATTGTGGTAATGATGATGATGATGATGAAATGTTGTTTGCAATGGAAAAAATAATTAAGATTACATATGTATAAAAATTCTTTAAATAAATGAAAAAGTCTGTGTAAAGAATTTTTTTTCAATAACTGTTACTTTTACCGTATTATCAAAAGCCAAATGTGAGTGGGACATATATGCCATGTTTGCAATACAGTCTTATACATATGGCATAAGACAATGTTTGTCGTGTAGTCTGTAACATAATGCAGCATCTGGGGAATATGTACAATAGCTATGCAACAGCAACAAGTTTATAAACATTTTAACATTGAAAATGTTTATAAGGACGATCGCACATTTGTGGCCGATCGCTGGTGCGTTATTGAAAATGGGAACCGGTGAGTTTTCATAGAAACTACTTCTTTGTTGTCAATAATGTAGTACACATATAAAACTTCACTTATGAATGCGACTACATTTAACTTATAATCTGTACATTGGTAAATGAAGAAAGAATTCATTGATTGGTGAATGAACATAAATATATATATTTTAGATTTATTGAAGCATTTTCGATGCCCTTCTCTGTGCATTGCATTTGTGCAATGCCTGTAAATTTTTTACTTTAAATTGTGTTACTTCTATCGATTTGTGGATGTAAAATTTCTGTATTCCAAAAGCATTCTAAATTGTACAGTTTTCAAGAACAAAACCAAAAACAAAAACAAATTATGGTATTTATTTAAAGTGCCATTTAAAGTATCCTCTCTGTATTTATTAAGAAAATATTTGCTCACAATACTAATTTACATATAGTTGACATGTATGCATAGTATACATAATTGGCACCTAACACATTACAGTATATAGTATATAATGCATGTATTTCTTCACCACTATATTTAATTTCAATTGATCCTAAATAAATATCACTATAATATTGACGACTCGGAACACAAAGTTTTTTATAAGTAAAAATGTAAAGTTTTACCTTACAGCCTAAACCGGCTTTCACCTATAGAAGGCTTCATCAGAGGCTGTCGTTAGTAGCGCTGCTCGTCTTGTTGTTGGCGACGAGATAGTGTTTTGAAAGATTGAAGCTGTGTGTGTGTGGTGAGATGTGTTCGAATAATGCGTGCGATTTGAATTGTGTCTGTTCGTTTAGGATGTCGTTTTTATTTGTTTTTGTGTGTTTGTATATTTCTAATTGTTCTAGAGTGTCTAGTTTTCGGCCTTTTATGTGTACGTGTAGTATGTTCATGTTATTGTCGATGTTTTTATATGTGTGGTTTGCTTCAATGAGGTGGTTTGCGAAGGTAGATTCTGTAGTGGTGTGGAGTGCTTTTGTGTGTTCAATGTATCTCTGTTTGAAGCTACGTCCTGTCTGGCCTATGTAGAATTTACTGCAATTTGAACAATTTAGTTTATATACACCGGGTAGATCGAATTTGTTTTGTGCTTTGGGCATGCGTTTTGATAGTGTGTGTTCTGTTTTGTTAGTAGTTTTGTAAGCGATTCTGTATCCTGCTTTTTTGAATTTGTGGGCAATTTTTTCTGTTTGTTTGTTGATGTATGTTAGTGTTATGAATTTGTTGTTTTCTGTCTTTGTCTGTTGTTTGTTTTGTGTTTTGTGTAGGAGTTTACTGACTATTGTTCTGTCATAACCGTTAGATTCTGCTAGATATTTTATCGTGTTTAGTTCGTCTTTGTAGTCTATTTCATCTAAGGGGATGTTGTTAAGTCTATGTATCATGGTTCTAAAAGCAGCTAGTTTGTGTTGTATTGGGTGATTGGAGGTGTTGTGTATTAGTGTGTCAGTTGTAGTTGGTTTTCTGTATATACTGAATTTGTGCCTGTGTTCTAGTTTTGTGATGGAGAGGTCTAAGAAGTTTATGGTATTGTTGTGTTCGTATTCGGCAGTGAAGGTTATGTTTTTATGTATTTTGTTTATGTGCGTTAGTAACTGTTCACATTGTCTTTTGTTTCCCCTGTATAGTATTAGAATGTCATCAACGTATCTGTGCCAATATAGTATTTTATGTGAGTGTCTGTCATTGTTTGTGAGTATTTTTGTTTTTTCTAAGTGTTGGAGGAAGACTTCTGCTAGAATGCTGGATATGGGGAAGCCCATGGGTAGGCCATCGTTCTGTGTGTAGTATTTATTGTTATAAGTAAAGTAGTTTTGTTTTGTGATAATGTTCAGAGTTTCTGTTATTTCATTGATAAGTTCGTCTGGTGTGTTGTTCTGTTTGAGTTTGTTTTGTAGGATGGTGATTGTTTCAGAGATGGGGATGTTTATGTACAGGTTTTTAATGTCAAAGGAGGCTAATGTGGCGTTATGGGGGATGTGTATGTCTTTTATTTTTGTTACTAGGTCAGTGTTGTTTTTTACTGCAATGTTGTTGTCTATTTGTGTGTGTTGTCTAATAATTTTGTCTAGATATTTTGCCAGTTTGTGTGCAGGGGCATTACGGTAGTTGATAATGGGGCGGATTGGAATGTCTTCTTTATGGATTTTGGGAAGCGCTTGGAGTGTAGGTGCTGATGGTCGGATTTGTTTCATGTAGGGCTTTTGTTTATGTGTCATAATGTGTTTGGCTTTGTTGACTATTTGTTTTACTGAGTTTTGGTATCTGTCGGTGGGGTCGTGTTTTAGTTCTGTGATGTTGTTCTGTTCTATGAAGTCTTGTACTTTTTTGTGTAGGTTGTCTGTGGGGATAATTACAGTCTTTGTCAGCTTTTACAAATGTGATGTTGTGTTTGTGTGCCTTTTCCCTCAGTTTGATGGCTGTGTGTATTTCTGAGTTGTGGTTGTGTATATAAATACACGTCATGGACAACGAAATCCAAGAATGATCCTAAATATTTGTCTCTTTTGTGTACTAAACACAATTGTTATATTGGGCAATATATATAATTATACTGTGTATATATAAACCAACAGATGTTTTCCCTATCACACACTGTGGCTATATATGTTGCAATTGTGTTTTCAAAATCTCTAAATTCTGGTTATTTGCAACACACTAAGACTAGTATATTATAGTTTGTAAATGTATGTTAGTCACTACTAATTTGATTTATATATATTATAACTACTAATGTTTTACTGTTGATAATCGATACTATCGCTTTCTACTGTTTCTATAAGCCACACGTCGTTGGCATCAATTCTATAATACAAAAGATTTAAGTAGTTTATTTATAACTTTCACTTTCACTTGTTGGTGATGGTAAAACTCGGTTTCGTCAAATAACTTCTTTAATGATTTTTATTTTATTTAATTAATTGTTTAATTCGATTTTGATGTTCTTATTTATTTATATTTGAGTATTTGGTTGTAGATCGTTGTTTGAATGTAAACAGTTTCGTAGACCTCTTGACATTCGTTCACACTCCTGTTGAATTGTGTCGTCTGTTTAAGTCAGTGTACAGTTTAGACAAAGTTATTTTATATAATTTAAATCTTCACGTACCTGTGACGTTGTACTAGACGTTCAGTCGGTCTCAGGTGATTAATAAACTGTCAAGTTTTTTATCAAACAGTATAATAGTGCTGTTAATGTTTCAGTGAGCACTGATAAAATTTTACTTGGGCGCCATATGGGATTTCGTGAGGAATGTCCCATAAAAAAGAAATCTTTTGATTAATCGAGTGATTAGTTTTACTTGATTTTGAGTTAATAATTGACTTAGTGATTATATCAGTATCAGGAGTTAAGTTCCCTTTTTTCTGTTTGATTGACTCTAAATGTTGGCGGTTCGCTTGTTTGAATTATAGCCAACTTAACTGTTTGTTTTCTTTGAACTTGCAACTCGTTAACTAGTAATTAAGATTACTTATTCACTTTTAAATAATTGTTGACAATAGTTGTTACTTTACATTTCATTGGTTTATTGCTCACTCTATAATTGATTCAAATAAATACATTCATTTTATGACAACAAATGGATTACAAATCATCCGGCTTTTAACTTTTTTCTAACTCAGACTGATTGCAATGAAGACTCTAGTCTTAATCGTTTAATTATTTATAATTATTATCTATCTCAAGGGTCACTTCTTTTAATTAACAGAATAGAACGCCACAGCCTTACTTTACAATGCTGTTACAAAATATTAGATTATTAGGTTAGACACCTTTAGTTACAGAAATTAGTAAACAGAACGTTCGTTCAATTTATACCAATCTTAGGTTAGTTATGATAATGTTAATACATCAAATCTTATGTCGGAATATTATAATTCCTTTAAATAAATTTAAAACAGTGTTCAGTACTTATTGTATTATTGTTTCTTGCGTCAGTGTACAGGTGTATTATATTATACTGCTAATAGCTTATTTGTAAACAATGTAAATATATGCACCGTACTCCCTGGTTATTAATCTCAATGATTATTTATTACCACTCCTCACGATCTGATACTTTGATCGTGGTTACACTTCACTTTATTTCGCACTTGAACGATTTTATTTTCTTCTTGACTGATTATTTCATTGGTTATGTTTGATACTTAACCTCGTTCTTTAACACGCACCTCTAGTAAAAGTATCACTACTATTATCGACGCACTGATATTTAAATATACTTCTTCCTTCTCGTTGATTATTGAATTTTGGATGATAAATCGGCCTGAATCAGTTGTTGATTGAGTGGAAAGAGACAAAATGCTTTTCTGTTTAGAATTGCGATCGTTTATATAGTTTTTTTAGAAGTCCGCTAGGCAGTGCTCGCAGGTTTCTAAAGTAGTCCGTGATTGGCTGAAAATGATGTCATGGTGACGTAATTCTATTTATAGGCATTACATATTTGTATTCGGAGCGTCAGTGTTGCTATTGTTATTATTTAATTATATTTATTCGAAATTCACCAAATTTATGATGCTAACGTTTATATCTCAGTTATTACAATTACAATTCGGGTTCTATTACTATCATTGTAAAGCTTGTTTATTTATCTTTATTTTGACATGGCTTGATGCCAGTTTGGTCATAGTTTTCATTAACATTTCTTTATTCTAAACAAACTAATGTATTGTTTACATTCGTCATCTGCTAAGTGTTGCAGATCCGACTAATAACTTTTTCCGAATATTTGTTTAATTATTCTTAATTTCTAATTTGAACATGATTATTTGATTAAAAAGAACACCTTATTATATGTAAATGCTGTATCCAGCTGAACAATATTAATTATTAGCATATATTTGTGGATTGTTTTTCATAAACTTCCATATTTAACTATTTGTACTTCAACATGTCTTTCTCATCTCTTATTCTTATAACATCACTCAAGTAGTGGAGCTTCACATTCTTTTGTCATTATCATTATTTTACTTCCCTATGCTTAGTAGGGTCTCTACCTGATTCTTATTTTTATGACTTAATTAGGTCATTCTGGGTTTGTCATCATCCCTTTACAATGTTTTGTTCCTTGACTATTATGACATTTCTGTACATATTTTATCTACTTATAATGTTACCTGAATACATTCAGTGTTTACATTGATGGTTATCTTTAATCTATCATAACACATATTATTGGTTTTCTTATTATCTTTTACAGTTTGTGCGTAATCCTAGTATCGTTTCTTATCTTTTTCAAGTCATTATTTTGACATGGATCAGCTAATGTGCTGTTTCTATTTATAATACATTATACAAACATTATTCATGTCATTTCTTATCTAACTTATTTTATTTCATTTTTATTTATCAAAGGTTTTATTGGGCTCACTTAACATTTTATGTGGGAAACTTGTCTTGTCATTTCGTCTTTGTCATTTTGTTTATTTATGTTGTAGTGTCATTTTATGTAGATAGTGGATTTACCACTGTCCTCTTGAAATTCTTCTCTTCTTTCATTCCTTATTGGTTTATTATTTTTACTGTTACATTCTTCCTGGTTACTCATTTATAGTTATTTATAGTTATCATTCACCCTTCTGTTGTTTATTATTATTATGGAACATTTTGTGATGTTACAATATATTGTAACAATACTTGTGGTTACAAAATAAAATCTGTAATAATGTTGTCTAAAATTTGAAATAAAAAAAAATTTTATTTCAAAAAATAAATTTTGTGGTTTCTGAAAAAATATTTTTGTGTCGTTGTTTTTATCTACTAATATTTAAAAAATAATTGTGTTTATGGTTTGGGGTTAATATTTTAGTGGTATTATGTTTATAAGTGTAGTAGTGTCACTTTCTGTAAATTACTTTATGATAATCTGGTTAACTCCAATCCTAGTCGATAGGCGGCTCTTCTTCTTCTTTGATGCTTTCTTTAAATTCGTATATACCGCCTTTCGGTTAGTCTGTGTCCTTGATCAATTTATTCTTTAAGTATATTAAAGAAAAATTAAACCCAAATTGCATAAATATAAAGTTTATTAACAAAATTATTAAAGTTTATCGATAAGAATCGATATATGACAGCAGTATCGACTCTACTCAGGGCCGGTCGATAAAAAACTTTACATTGATGGTATATAAAAAATATAGTTCTTTGAACGGTTATTTAAGAATAGCCAGAGAAGGGTGGGACAAGAAAGTATAACACTTACAATTATAAATGCCTTAATACTAACAAATACAAGGTTATTAATTAATAAATGAAGTTATATAATATTTATTTCAAACCAGTGCAGGCGAGATTCGTTTGCTTCACAGCTGGAGCAGGATGATGACGAATCACAATGGCCGACCGGATCAGGCGCAGTGGAATGTCTAACCTCGGCAAAATATTTGTTTAAATAAAGATGTCCTTTCTCCATTTATTGGTCTCAGCAATTGTGTATAATGGTTCTGGAGTTAATTGAGTGTTAATGGTGTATTGTTTAATAGTTCACTTGGTGTAAATGTTTGTGATTATGTCTATCTCACTTTGTCACATGTGTCGGATTAACCTTGTTCGTTCGTCTGTAAAATTTATTGTAGTAGTGTTATTTTAAGTAATCAGGCGTGTGTGGTTCTGTTTATTGGTGATGCACTGTTCATTGTTTATTTCCACCATTTCACAAATTAAAAACTCAAAATAAAAATTTATAAAAATTTTTACTGAACTCGGTTCAATTATAAGACTCCATTAGTTAAGGTTATGTAGAGCAAAAATCTCGTTTAAGTAGTCGCTTCAACGGATAATAATGAACTGTTCTCACTTCCTTCGTCTCCTGAAAATCTTAGCCAATTTAATATATATTATACATTGTTTCAAATTATCTTAGCTTCCGATACATTTTATTCGAATACATTATACACGGAAAATATTTTCGTTATTAATTAACTGTATGAAATACTAAATACATATTCGGTTTCTTTATTCTATTTTGCTTATTTTGATACTAATGAATATAGTTTTATAAAGTTTTCATTTAAAAAAGTTATATTTCTTACATTTTGGAAAGTAGGTTCAAATATGTGTTTCCTGTTCTTTACCAGATAATAGCCATTTTCTCTGATATAATTATTATTATATTGAATCTGAAATTAATATAATTGTCTATTTTTACTTAATTTCTTGCAATTTAGTTTGTTAATTATTATTTTTAAATATAATTCATTTATCTATGACTCCTCCTCTGAAATGTTAGTTAGTACATTACATTTTTATTTATAATTTTACTTATCTTCTGACAATATCTTTATAAAGAATTAGTTACATTGTATTACTATATTGTGGGTTTATCTTACATAAATATTATCAGTTTAGTTGGTTTATAGGACTAGACTTGTCAATTATTAAGTAGTCTAAATTTACTATCTGGCCTAGATTTTATCTGTTGCTATTTGCAAAGTTTTTAATAATATAGTTAGTTTGTGCCCTTTTCTGACCTTCTATTCTAGTATAACATTTATTAACAATTTGTTCCTTTACTATTATAACATTGAATATTGATTTTAAACAATTAAAATATAACACTTATTGACTATTAAATCTGCTACTTTGAATCATACCTTTTTTGTGTACTGATTACACACAGTAACTTAATAAAATTTTCAAAAATTATTAATTCCACTTTGAATTATATTGTCTTTCTTTTTACATGGTTAATTGTCTTTACTTGAGTCTTTTTGTTTTTACAAATACGAGGGGGTACCCAAAAATAACAGGAATTTTTTTTTTAAAGCTATGTACAGTATTTAATTTTTTTTACAAAACAACCTTATCACCTTCAAAGTACTCTGCATTACACTTAATACATTTGTCCAATCTGCGATCCCATTCCTGGAAACATTTTTCAAACTCATCTGTTGTGATGGCCGACAGCTCCTGCCTCGTTTTTTTTCTTTACTGCTTCCACGTCATCAAAACGTTGTCCTTTCATGTCCCTCTTCATTCTCGGAAACAAGAAGAAATCGCACGGAGCGAGGTCAGGTGAGTAAGGGGCGTGGGGCAAGGGAGTCATGTTTTTTTTTTAAACAGGTTAATTACCTTCTGTCGCACTTCTTAAAATCCAAATACTGGATTACTCGAGTTTCGACAACCTGTCGACAGAAGGTAATTAACCTGTTTTAAGTCTTAACCGCTTCTGGAGGCAAATAAAATGTTTAAATCATGTTGTTTTTTGCTAAAAACTGGCGCACTGAAGTGGCTGTGTGAGCAGGTGCATTGTCATGGTGGAAAAACCAGTCCCTCGTCTGCCACAAATCGCGCCTTTTTTGTCGCACATTGTTATGCAATCTTTTTAAAACCTCCAAATAGAAAGCATGAGTAACAGTCTGACCTGGTGGGACGAATTCAGAATGCACTACCCCTCTCACATCGAAAAAACAAATGAGCATCGTCTTGATGTTTGATTTCACTTGACGAGCTTTTTTTGGGTGAGGCGACAAAGAAGTTTTCCACTGGCTTGACTGATGTTTAGTTTCGGGGTCGTAACCATAGCACCATGACTCGTCACCAGTAATGACCTTGGAAAAAATCTGGGTCGGTTCGGAGCTGGACTTTCAATGCACGGCATGTTTCAACTCGATTCTCTTTTTCCTGTTCAGTCAGGACCCGAGGCACAAATTTTTCAGTGACCCTTCTCATCTCCAAATCGTCTGACAAAATTCGTTGAACCGAGCTCCGCTCCAAATTATTCCAGATAACTTACTAATCTCTTCAATGGTCCATCGTCGGTCTTCAAGCACAATTGCATGAAGTTTTTCAACATTTTCGTCAATTCTGGAAGTTGGCGGACGTCCAGAACGAGGTTTGTCATCAATTGACATTTCACCTTCTTTGAAACGAGAAAACAATTGGTACACTTGAGTTTTTTCATAGCAGTATCCTTGTAAGCTGTTTTCAACATCACAACAGTTTCTGCGATGTTTCTCTCAGGCAGGAAGCAAAATTTCATAGCAGCGCGCTGTTCACTTAAATCCGCCATGACAAAAAACGAGGAGCAAGCGAAACTGCTTTTACAAAACGAATTACTGTGACCAGACACAACCTTCCCAGCCAACAACAATGACGGCACTGAACTCGGAATGAGTTGCGCTATGCTCGCCTAGCAGGAGAAATGCGTACTACATAAGCTCTGCCAATCGCAGCGCTATTCCGGCTTTTTTTGGGTACCCCCTCGTACATGGTTTTGTTTCACCTTATTTGAAGTGGTAATACTCAGCGTATCTTCTTCGGCCCTAGGTCCTCGATCCTGGATGCTCCTCTGGAGTCGTGCAGTCTGGACAAAACCATCATACCATACAAAACCATATTCCATCATACTCTCTGGCTGCAGGTGCTCTCACAAAAGTGATGAGTAGTCAGGTATAGCCTCCGGCTGCCACGGTAGTTGAACAAGAAAGAGAAATAAGTTGATGTGTCTCGAGTATTTATACCCTAGGGCGCAAAAATCATGTTTTGACAATCCTTTGCAGGTATCAGTCTGTCGTTGGCGTCCCTTTCTAAACACGATTATTTTCACACTTATTTCGCTTGTCTTCGCAACATGCAAAGCCTTTTGCAAATTACCCAATATTCATCTTGTCGGTAATTTTTATGTGTTCACTGTGTATAAACCGTTTTTCCCTATATTAACTCCCTATAATATAAGTTTTATTTATATTTATTTTCACTATATTCGCACTTTTTATTATTTTCGCACTATTTTTTGTACACACATGCGTCTTTATGTTATACATACTGTGGCGTATTTGTTTTTGTGATATTATGCACACACTCTTTACAATTTAAATAATTCATATAATTAATTGCGTTTATTTAGGGGTGACGCTTTACAGGAATCAACTAGTCTCACACACACACATAAAATACACATGTACACACAGACGCAGCTGAAATCAACCTGTACAAGCATGAAATTTGGTTGTTCCCTTTACAGTTCAGATTGAAAGCTGAATTATTATTACTAACAATATGGATTGTTTATTTAATTATATTAATTATCTTAATTAATTGTGCAATGCACAGTACCCTCTACATTTGTACTGTTGCAATATATATGTTGTAGCAGGTTTTTGGCACATCCGTGTATGTGATGCTTTTATTGCCGATGTTTCGTTCTGTAATCCCGGAACATTTTCAAGGCTTACTGATGTTGATTTAACTACGCTGTGCGTTTATATCTTGCATCCCATGTGATTTCTCCCATGGGAGGGTCAGGACATAGGGGTAAGTGTGTTGTGGCCATATGTTGTTTGTTAATTTGTGAACTGTCAGTTAGGAATTTCCAAGTTGTCGCTAGTTTTGTATATTCGTTTCTGTCATTGACTGCTCCCTCTCGTTTCCAGTATATCTCAATGCATTCTCTGTACTGTCTGACTTCCTTACAGTTGGTTCGTGCCAAGATTTTTGTGTTTTCGAAATCGAAAATGTGTCCTTGGCATGATCAATACACATTTTCAAGTCAAACAGTATTAAATATGGTATTAGCAGCTGTCTTCAGCAAAATACGAGGGACATTCAATAAGTAACGAGACAAATTGCTCTAGCTTAAAACTCATTTATTGAATCAATACAAAGTGATGGTTACTTTTCAACATAATCCCCCACCAACTGTAATACACTTATCCCATCGTTTTTATAACTTCCAAATGCCCTTGGCATAAAATTCTGTGGGTTGCTGACGGAGCCAGTTTTGCACATGAATTTTGACCTCTTCATTGGAACCGAATTTTTTCCACTTTTAAACTGTTCTACCCATTTGTAAATGTTTGAACGGTGCAAACAATGATTTCCATACACTTTTAACATCCTTTCATGAATTTCAGAAGGTCTGACACCTTCTACGACTAAAAATCTAATCACTGAACGTTGTTCTTCCGCGGTGCAATTATCAAACGGACTCGCCATTGTTGACTGAGTAAATTAGAGGTTATGTTTACAAAAGTTTATTAAACATCTGATCAGAAGTCATTACAAGGATGCCAACTTGTACTCCTGAAAGTATCGTATTTATTTATCAAGTAGTTTTTGAGCTAGAGCAATTTGTCTCGTTACTTATTGAATGACCTTCGTAATTCTAAAATTACAACAAATTTTCTAATAATAACAAACATTATTTTATTACTCCAGTAGTAAGAGAATTGGGGAATGACAGCTACCTAAGATTGTAATAACTACACTCTAATGAGCGAAATAACTTACGTTGCAGAATCAAGTTGACCAGCGTATTTGCATTGAAAATCATAAAAAACACAAACATACAGAAAAAACGTGAACACTGTGACACAAGTTCTGTACATTGGGCATTTTGTAATGTGTTTGTGTTTTATGGTTTCCAATAAAAAGGTATTCTGGTCTTTAGGCTTGATGTAGTGTTGTACAACACTTATATTTTTCAAGAAAATTAAACCGATAATTTAATTACCGAGCGTTAACATATAAATGTACAAAACAAGCAGTCATTATCATTGTTTAAATTAACGACAATAACAATGTATGTAATCTGTTGGCAGCACTGGCTGCAAATTCAAGTTTGCCACTCACGCATGAGTGTTGCTCGTGGACTGTAACAGCCATTTTAACGTAGCAGGATGCATTGTACAAACTGTTGCTTATAGTTTTCCCCTTGCCAGTGTAATATGCACATAAGTGTTGCAGACCAAGAGCACCAGTCAGCTCATGTACTTCTCCTATCTGCCATAGGCATACTGTCTAGAACAGTGGTTCCCAAACTTTTCAGTCCGCGGACCCCCCCCCCTCTAAGAAATTAAAAATTTCACAGACACCATCTAAGTTATGAAATAAAACAAACAGTAAATATGATACACTCGTATATATTAATTAAAGTATATTAAATTCAAAATTCTGTTAACTTGTAAAATTATAATATTAATTATATCAAACATAGTTTAGTGTGAACAATAAAGCTGCTTTTGAACAATTAGCTCTGCAATATTGGGTTTAATGTCTGATAATTTCAAAATTAAGTCACTCTCAACATCAAATTTATTTCTTAACTTTGCCAACCTCGGTTCTATCTTTCCGGCCACGCGTGTTGAAATCCAGCTATTTAAGTGTAAAACCAGTTACACGGAAAAACGTTTTGCTCAGATGCAGTGCTTATATGGAAGATATAGTACTCATAAGCATGATACAGAGCTTATACATGGACTAAAACAGCGCGATCAGTTCTGTGTTGATGCTGCACTCTAGTCAATTCATCTGACAAACAGATCTGCTACACGACATGATTTAAAGACATTAAAACCATCAGTTGAAATTATTTTTACAATTACAATTAGTTTGAACAAACACAAAGTACTGGAATCTTCTATTAATTGTTTTAAGATTCTAAAATTTAAATTTTAGAGCGTAAAAAAGTCTGAGAAAATTACGGTAGGCTATATTCTATTTTTTCTTAAAAGTGTCCGTGGACCCCACTTTGGAAACCACTGGTCTAGAACGTTCACACAATAAGCGGTTTATGTACAAATATCATATGGTCATAAGTAAAAGTAAGTTCTGTTGGATCAGTGGTTCCCAACCAGTGGTCCAAGGTGGTACGCAAGAATACCTAGCTAGTAAAAAAGTATTTACTTAAAAAAAATAAATAAATAAAAATTTATGTTCAAAACAACAATAAATTTTTATTGAACATGATTCAAAACCATTACCCTTATAAAAACACAACCTAAACACTTTGCGGAAATATTTCATTAGACTCTAACAGGATGTGTTGTGCTTTGTTGAAATTTTATTGTTTAACAACCTCACATGAGTGATATACATATTTTAAAGCAGAATGAGCATTCAAAAATGCATAATAAAGTGACTAGAGGAAGTCACAGAGTTGAATAATGGTACTATATTAATTAAATTATTAAAACAAGAATAATTAAATTATTATGAATACTGTATGTATATATAATTTTTTTTATTAGGTCTGTTTAATCGTTGTTCTAAATAAACAGATGCAGCAATTAACTGGTAGTTCAAATAACCAGAATTTACTATAATAATATGCAACATAATCATTCCATATAAACAGTGTACCAGTGCAGTACAGTACACTACGAATGATGAGCAAGATTCAGTCAGTTATTGTGCATAGCTGACAATATTTATGTAGGAAACGTCATGTTCAGGATCTGTTGAAGGAAGTTTAAGAGCTACTTAATTGACAAACATGTTATTTTTATAAATTAATATGAAGATGAAATTAACACACACACACACACACACACACACACACACACACACACACACACACACACACACACACACACACACACACACACACACACACACACACACACACACACACACACACACACAGATGTGCATGCTTATCCTTGTACAGATCTTGAAGATGACCAGTATATTTTACCAAAACATTGATCCAAATATTTTAAATTGTGTACAGTTCTTGATCTAACATTTCTGAATATTTATGTCATTACATGTAATTCATAGGTACTACTTCAATGCTGTGAGGAATGGTCCTTTTCTCAAAGACACAATTACTTTTTAACTATATGCTTTACTTGTACATATTGGTCTGATATGTTAATGTTAATTATGCAAAAAATAATTATAAATATGTAAGTTGTGTACTTCATATAAAATAAGATTTTCAGATACCATAAATATTGTCACAGAGCAGGAAATTGAAAATGACATTAACTTATTGATCATTCATTGAACTGGCATCTTAGTTAATGTGTACAGTTCTTATGGTTTCACCCCTTAATCTTTGTGTATACGGTTCCCACTGGATATTTTACCAATTCGGTGGTGTGACATCTTTGTTGGTTAATGAAAATAACTGATGTGGACAATACTGGCAATAAGTTAAGGTGAAATCAAAAGAATCTGTACTTGTCAATATAATTCCAAGTCTTCAGACAGAAATAATGTAATGAAGTCTTTAATGTGATTGAGATTACTTGTCTCTTTAATGTATAACGTGTATTGTTTGCTACTATATTTTTGTTTTACTTATTTTTGAATGTAATTAAATTTTTTTTTTTAATTATTCAAGTGAAAGAAATTTTGTTAGTATGGCTTTGCTTGTGTGGTACCAAAGAGTGGTTAAAAAGGGTTGTGTTTTAATTAAAATGTGTGTAACAAGCTATAACTGTTAGGCCTACACAAAGAATAGTTTTATATTAGTAATATTGACAATACGCATTTGAGGACTTGGATTAATAAATAAAAATATAAATTTGGCTCCACTAAGATCCAGGGATTGGGAGGGGTTCCCATGTCAAAAATTTTAATAAGTTTTTTTAACATGCCTTTTGGGAAAATTTTTGTAATATTTTACTAAAATCTGCTTGCATGCAGTTAGGCTAGAAACTACTAATACGAAAGGTATTCTTCAGAAAAACTAAATATTTTTATGCAGTTCAAGGTTCAAAATATTAGTAGTTAGGAGCTTAAAACTTCTTCCTCTTCTTCTGCACCTCACGGAGTAGGCACTACGCCTGTTCCATCTTCACAGAGTATCTCTCCGTCTCACTCTTGGTCTTCCTACATCTCTTATACCAAAGGGTCTGTATCAAAACACAACCTTAGGTAGTCATCCATCCTCCTTTCTGCCCAGAATAGCATGGACGCATAAAACATGAGTAGATTTTATGTTTTTAAGTAAGAGTTTGAGTTATTTTTCAACTAAAAATGCCTATCTGGGTCATTTTAAAATTATCCATTGAATCGAAAGTTTATAATTTAATTATATATTTAAAAAAACCCTGGAAATTATTTTAGCAGTAATTGCACATTTTACGCCTAAGAGACATAGCTGTCAAAATTTAAAGATTATATTCATGAAATTCACTATAGGTTTATTATATAATACCATACTTTGTTTATAATAGTCACATTTCAAGGAACTTGTACGGTGCCATATAAGTATTTATATACACATGCTTCTAGCTTTTAGTAACAGAAGTGTTTCAGTTACTCCTGATTGTTAATTTTTTTTAAATTATTGTTTATTCCAGTTATTTTATAAAGATCCTGTAAATAATTGGAAGGTGGTGGTACATAACCTTAAAATACATAACCAAAATATATGTGGGGCTTAATGATTAACATTGAGGTTTTTGAGTGGATCCAGTAGGTAGAAGCTCTGAGACTTTTAGAAGTTAGAAGCTGTGTTTAGGATACAGTTTCAGATCCTAGTTAGTATACTCAATGTTTTTCGTTTATACATTTCCTATAACTACCTGCTTTTCTCTTGCTGAATGTTTTATGTCTTATTATATATACAACCAAGGCCAAAGCACACAGTCTTGAAAATCCATGAAAAAATATTAATCCATGAGAAAGGCTTGAACATATATCTAGTGATGCATTTGGCTGCCACATTTCAATTGAATTTTAATTTTATAATAAGGTTTTATTTCAATTCTTGTGATTTTATGCATTGGTCGCAGTTGATTTGTGTCTGATTGAATGTCAAGGGAGAATTCTTGAAGGATGGAAAGTATCTTTGTGTAGTACCAGCTCTAACCAACCTGAATTGTGTTTAACTACAAACTAACAAAAGAAATCCTTGTTAACCTAATATTTAAAAAACAAAAATTATGAGTTAATAATTTTAATATTTTCCTTTATCATTCTAGCTTGAAAATTTATCATTAGCAACTGTATCATTTTTCAAGCATTTTTGAAAAAAAAAAGAATGAAATATGTAAGTAAAATAGGCAATCTGTATATTTTTCTTTGAACTGTGTTTTTTTTTTTTAATCAAACAGTAGAAGTAACTGTAAAAGTCCAACATTAAATAGCCATAAAAGCATACACTAAAATAATTTTTTCTTTACAAGAAGTTCAGTTGTAACTGATGTTTCTTGTGCTGGGTGGTCCACGTAATTCATACATGTTTGATAGGTTTTAAAATCAATGGAGAGGAGATAGGGGAGGAGACTTTTTTTACATTATTTATTTTTTGTTGACTAGTTGAAATATTTTGCCGAAAGTAAAATATAGGACACTGTAGAATATATTAATGTGTACAAATATTTTGTTAAAGTTGTAAAGTAAATGTGACGTATATAAAAAAATTATTGTTAGTTACGTCTAATAATTAATTAAACAATGCGTATATACAGAATTAAGACTCTGTAACATATTCTGGATCCTATAGCATGTTAAAAAATTCATTTATTTATCTTTACACATTATAGCCACATATACATGATATTATTTAATGTACTGATACCCTAGGTTTTTCATTAACTAAACCCTAAAAACTTGATTTTCATATTTTAAGAGTTACATAGCTTAAATGATTGCCGGAATATTACAGTTTTCAAATGCTGTTGAACAGCTTGTGAATATCACCAGATTCAGGTTGCTTCTACCTGATACAGGTATAGAGTATTGTTCTGCGTACATCTGCCGCTATTGTATTCTTACGCTCTGTCACTTTTTGGCGTGGCATTTTATAGCAACCGACCATGGCATAACAGCCCAATTTTTAGACATAATTTTGAATATATCACCAGGTGTTTTTAAATATTCTGCTACAAGGGAGTTACGTGTTTTAGAAAGTTAATACAGTATAATGCCACTGAGTGACAGATATCTGTGTTTCACCATACCTGTGAAACATCAATTTTTGTTTAATATCATGTTATTTTAATCATTTGATTACATTTGATATTTATGTTTTTACTTAGTAGTTTTAAGAAATTTCTATTCTGTTATCACCAGAAGAGGATGGTGATACTTCATGATGGTGACTTCATCCGTGGGTGCTGTAATAACGGTAGCTGGTCCATGTATCTAAATTTCCAAAAGAGATGAGAAGTCCCATCTAATTGGCATTTATTATCTTTTTGAGACAAAAAATTCTAACAAGTATCAGCATTCATGTCAACAATGCCACTCATTGATTTTATCATGCCTACTACAGATCTTTAAGTCTCTTTTATGTCTCCAATACAAAAGTAAAAGTTCTGATGCTGGTCCTCAGTTTCTTACTACTTATTTAAAACTATAAATGCAGTGTAGTAAAGGTAGGTTAAGAACTATTATTTAAATTTTTTCATATTTCCACAACATATAAACTGTCAGGGCATAACAAATTCAATGGCCCAAACATTAAAAACAAACCAAATCCGTAACAATTGCAGTATGGTGAATATTTTTAAGTTGTAAGTTACATAATTCCTTTCAGCCAGCATTTACCAACAGGATGGCATAGTAAGTACTTTTTGCATATTTATTGTGTCCCTGATATTTTTATTGAACGTAATATATTTAAAAAATAAATAATTCATTTACCCATGCATTCAAGTATACTAATGATACAAATAATGAACAAAATATTTTCTCAGGGTGTTTCTTATGGTCAAAACTTTATATCACTTTTTAATGGGCTAATACAGTAATGAACATTCTGTGTGTGTGTGTGTGTGTGTTTGTGTGTTTGTTTTCACATTTCTGTGTGAGTGTAACAGTTTTAAAAAACTGTTTTTTTTTGTTCCATTCTTTTAAAATTGTTGTGTTAGAAGAAAAATGATGTCAGTGTTCCTTACTTCTGTATTTTGTATGCTTTAAGTGCAACATTAGATTTTTTACAATTTATTTACTGTATTTTAAAAATTTGTATGAACATTTTCTTAGTGATAATGTATTTTCTGTGTAATATGTTTTATATCATAATCACAGAAATAATTACCCAAAATTAAAAAACAAGTCGGTCTTTATAAAGCAAAAATTTTGTTCAGTGAAACATAGTACAGTAGAACTTGGCTAATTCGAAGCTGAAGGGACCAGTAAAAAATTCGAATTAGGAAGGTTTTAATAAGGGTAGAAAAATCAAATCAAAAACCGAAATTCAGTAAAGCAATATGTTATTTTATTAAATAATTTCCTTATACGTTTGTATATGTATTACAAACGTATAAACAGGTTTTAGTACAAAATATAGCATTTACAGTTTTTTAAAAAAGCTAGAAACTTCTGATTGCATTTTGCAGTTAATACACTGAGTTGCAGTAAACTCTTCAAGTTTATTAAGTGCTTGTAAAATAGCATCACTTACGTTCTGCTGTCCTTCAACAAACCGTCTCAAGCCTTGAATGTAATTTGATGCATGTGAAGCCGTTGGAATCGGTATCTCTGGAAGTTCTAGCTGGTCCCCTTCTTCATCTGAAGATGCACCATCATTTCTTTTGTTCATAATATCAGCCATGATCTCCTCATCTGTCTGTTTACCGCACACCGCCAAATCTTCATCCATATTTACAAACTCTTCGTAACGAATGCCTGTGTCAAGTCCAACATCTTCCCAGTTATCCGCAGTGGGTACGACTTCTCTAGCAGCTTTATTCTCCTCTTCACCTTCAATGTGGCAGAAACCACCTTTATGAAAGCAATTAGCAATTGTTTTTTGCGTAACTTGGTCCCAAGCACTGTTGCACATGCGGGCAGCTTGAAGGATGTTAATCTTGATAGTATTTTCGTGCTCATCTAAATAAGCACCTGACAGAATGTTTTGGACCACAAGCCATCTGTAAAAATGCTTAAAATTTTGTATTACACCTTAGTCCATAGGTTGAACTACTGAAGTCATGTTTGGGGGGAAAACACAACCTTTACATTTTCCGTCACAGGAATAGTGTTGTGCGCTGTATAGTTGTCAATAAACAAGACGATTCTTCTGTTTTGATTCCAAAATTTCCTGTTGATTTTCAAAAGCCATCTTTTGAAAATTTCACCTTTCATCCAAGCTTTATTGTTTGATTCATATTCAACTGGTTTTGTTTTTACATTTTTGAAACAACGTAGGTTGGCTGACTTCCCTATCATTAGCAAAGGCAGTTTTTCCGAGCCATCCATGTTTGCTCCGACTAAAAGTGTTATGCACGCCTTGCTGTGTTTGCCGCCACTACAACTTTCTCCTTTAAAAGCATATGTTTTGTCGGGGGTGCATTTGAAGAATAAGCCCGTCTTGTCTACGTTAAAAATGTCTTTAGCCTCTCTATCAGAAATCATTTGCAACAAATTGTCTTTCCATGAATTTGCAGCTTCAACGTCAACAGATCCACTTTCCACACAAACAGTTTTGAAAGACATGCCATTCCTTTCTTTAAAACCATCGAGCCAACCAGTGCTGGCCTTAAAATCATTTTTCCCTAAACTAGATGCGAATTCCTCAGCTTTGGCTCTGACGAGGGGCCCACTGACTGGAATTTTTTTGTCCCTTGCTTGCTTAAACCACTTCACTACACATTCATCCATGTCAGGATTTTCTGGTCCTCGCGCTCTTTTCCTACCTTTGTCACTGGCTTTACACACACTATTCAAAATCTTCTCTTTATTTTTTAGATACGTTGACAGTGTATTTGGCGGTATCCCAAATTCCTTAGCAATTACATATTTCTTTTTTTGTCCCTTTTCCACTTCCCGACTCACGGCAACTTTTTCGGCAAATGTCAATGATTTGTATTGGGTCCGTGTTGGTTTTGAAAGGGCCATGATGAACATACAACACAATAAAACTGCACAATAACACACCAGTCTGTATATACAGTACTGTATAAAGAAAGGAACGGTCTCTCACTACAGGACACAGCTCACACAGTAGAAACTCAAAAAGACTTAACCCTTTCACAAATGCAGGCAGACTGAACTTAAAGCAATAGTGAGGGTGGCTGACTGACGAGGCGTGGAACAAAGGACAACGGCGGACGGTACCGTTACACGAGCCAGTCACGTGTCATCGCTAGATACTAGCGCCAATTCCACGAATTTGACACAAAGGACGTGTCCATGAGTCTGTTCACAAAGGGTGATGCCTGCTTGTCTGTTTCCAGTCGTGTCTCTATTGTAACGTGACTAGCCCATACTGCAGGCGATTTTTTGTAGTTTGAGCAAAATTTTTATTTCGAATTAACCAAAAAAAGTTCGAATTACAGACGATGTTTTTGCACGGTTTTACATACGATATTCAAGGGACCATGGTAAAAGTCTGAATCCACGAATACGAATTATGCATGTTCGAATTAGCCAAGTTCTACTGTATCAGACAATACAATTACTACTCTTGTAAACAAGAGTAATTATTTCTGTGATAATTATATATATATGAATGGAAGAAATGGACAGCTTAGGTATTTTTTAATATACCTAATATAATATACATGCTTAGGTTAATATAATATACATGCTTTATTTTCCCTGCTGGATGCAATTATAACAAAAAAATTTAATAATACTGTAGCCTTGTGATCTATTCCTTGGGTCAATTAATGACACATTTGGGAAATATGTATCTGCATGGTGGTAAAAATGAAGTGGCATTATTTTAAGGAACCTGTTTATTTAGTTATTTAGAAAACTCCAGTTCCAGGATTAAAAAATTTATACTAAGCCTTTCACTGCAAATCAACAGAAAGCATACTTGTATCAAATCCTTTTGTAGTAATTTTGAAACATTTTTAGTTATCCCATGTTGACATATTCTGTCTTATTGTTAGAAAGGGATTTTGTAATGATTATGAAGGTAATCATATAATGATGTAATGTGAAGATTATTGAAGTTTTCATATGGTGGAGAATATGAATATCATTTCAGTTTATACCTGAAATTGAGACATTTCTGCCGTCAAAGACTTAGAATCACATTTGCTAATACCATTAACAGTTCTGATGTTGTGTTTGAGTGATAAAACAGACACATCGTTGGAGAGATAAGGAACAGGCCATACCTCAACCAGCACAGTTGTGTACAGGAGATGTCCCAGTGTTTCTCCAACAACTTTTGCACCTGCGTCTTGTAAGTGGTATGTGTACTCTAATTTTATTACACGCACATTATCCTAATTGAATTTTTCTCCATTCTATACCATGAAATATCAAATTATATTACAGTGTGTCGCTATCGCCATCATCAATATCATCGACATCACTTTCATGATCATTACCACTTGTCTGCCCTTTGCCGTGTAAATGTCTCTTTGTTCATTCTCCAGAGAGTTCTCCCCTGAACAGCTCATGGTCAGTTTACTGTACCAGTACATAAGCAGATTATCCCTTAAAAATTTTCAAGGATAATTGTGGCCTCTTTATATTACTTGTCCCACTATTTAACAACTTTCATTAACATTCTCTTAGCTTTTTAGACGACCAAATGTCCAATTTCCTTTATTGTGTAAATGGTAACATCTACTCCAGGTCAGTTGCTAATATTTTGACCAATAATTTGTTGCAGGAAGCATATAGCAGATAAAAACTTTCTATTTAAACACAACAGCAGTTTGTTATTCTTTATGATATTGCTTGTGTTTGCAAAGGCAATCCACCATGATCATAGTCTTTAGCATTGCATTGCTATAACATTGTAAAAGGATTGTAGTAAAGGAGATTGTTGTTTGGAAATAACAGTTCCAAACGACCATCTTTTAAGATTCTTGAACAAAGCCATCGACGTCTTTCACACCAAGCCAGCTTTGTTCATGCTGCCGAGTCTGTTACCCCTACCATACCGCTCTCTTTTACATTGGCCTGTAGTGTTTGCGAAATTCTGCTGAACTGAAAACAGCAATAATCTCGAATCAAACTGTAAACAATCCGGGCACAGAGATGATGACTCAGAAGTATATATGTGACAAAGAGAGGAAAGTAAAGAGAGTAAATTCTTAGAAGTATAGCTGGGCTTATTATTTCATTACGGAGTTCCAAAAGAAGTCTTTGTTTGTGTAAAAGGAACGCATTGTATTCCAGTTAATTAGGTATCTAGCGTTTGTTTTTTTTTTCGAACGGAAATATTATTTTGATGTATATCATTCAAATCTGTCAAACATTCCCCTTACAAGTTTCTTCGAAAGAAATAAGAATAATAAATTTATGGCAACTAGTTATCTGATAACAGTACAGACGTTGATAAATAGTGCTTACTGTGCTCGCAATCATTGAAACTATTTCCTGTTTGACTATTTGTTAGTTTTTACTTATAACAACTGGAAACAAAATTTTATAATGCTCTAACATTGGGAGGGCGAGTGCCCCCCCTTGCCAATCCCAAGTTATGCTTATGCTGTATACTGTTTCAGTGAGCACACAAGGGGCAGTTCTGATGATTGTATTCAGCAGAAAACTTTGTTTGATCATAATAATATAAACTATATAAACTCACATATATTACTACTGTATATATAATTAGACAATTGGACAAGGTAGGGAAATGGCAGCTATCTGAAAACAGTAGGTAAAACTCTTCTAAAAATTGCATTACTTTTCTGTGTATTTTAATAGTTTTATTGTGTATTTAACATAAACTTTATGTCTAAATTGGTGCTGAGGTTGCATTTGTAGTAGGCTGTTTCTACTGGTTAAGTAAAACTAAAATGAGAAATCATATAATTATTGTAATTTTGAGAATAGTTTTCTTCTGCAAATATAATATTTGAACTTTTAAACCTGATGCACGTTTCACAGATCAGTCAGCATCTTCAGAGATTTCAATATGAATTACTCTGTGAAATGTGTTCTTATGTGTACTAATAAAACTTAAAATATTATATTCGCAGAAGAAATTTATTCTTATAATTAACACAGAAAAACTGCAGGAAGCTCAAATAACAAGAGTGACTGGAAAATAAATCAGAAATTATTTTTAAGTATTTTATTCGAGAGTAGCATATCATTACCTAAGCGACATTTACTGCATTTAACACATTCAGGACTATATGAAAAATGCATTCATTTACCATACAGACTGGGCTTTTTTGCATTTTTTCAAAAGCTTATATTTCTAAACCATATAATATTTAAATATATAAAGCTATATTATATTATAAAACCAAGCATTCTCATTAATTTAGTGCAAATTTTATGTCAGTAGCTCGTAAAATAAATAAAATATTAATTTTTAAACTTACCCTGTTTTTCGCGGAAGCCATTTTCCTCACGCCGACCATCCGGCTTGGTTACGTACAGTGTGTTGTGTACAACATACAAAAACAAGCTACTATTGTGTTCAGACTCTGATTGCTGCTGCCATCTACATTTGAAAATGTTAACTACTAATACTGCTATCGTTTCATTATGACTAACAGCGAGCGGGAGCCGTATTACGTTTATTACGCAGTTAGATACGCGACTGCGAGCTATGCCCGCACTTCGTCTTTATGGGACTCTACGGTACTGTGGGCAGTGCCCGCAGCTCGTCTCGAATGTGTTAAGAGAGTGATAATGAATCAAGAAAGGAAAAATATTTTATATTTTAGTAGCATTTATAAGGGTGTTCAGGTGCTCAGTGGCATATCTAGAATTTGGCTTTGGGGGGTGGGGAGGTCTGAGGTCAGGTCAGCTTCATACAAAAGACAAAAAACTTAAGACTAATCAACATTATTATCTTTAAAGTGGTTGGAAAACGCGTGATAAGATCCTGAAATCAGTCCCATTAAAGTAAATGGTAATAACACGTTAAAAATATGCGCTATTGAAACATCGTTAAAACATAATTATAAGAACTACTGTCCAGGTTATCAACCATGGTCTTCTATTGTTTAATACAGATGTTTCAACCTTACCATTGGAGGCTACCTTCAGTGTCTAAAGGACTTAAATCTGTACTGATGGACATCTTGTCAGTACAAATTTAAGTCCTTCAGACACTGAAGATGACCTCCAATGGAGATGTTGAAACGTCTGTGTTAAACAATAGAAGAGCATGGCCTAATAGCCCGGACAATAATTACGATCCCTTTGTGTCCAGCTTTAGCAGATTGCAAGAATCTCATCTCTGATGCTCATATTCTACTCAATGTTTTTTCACTAGAACCCAAGTTTCAGAACCATATAATAATATTACACTACTTACCCAAAGGTCGAAAACTTAACACAGCAGAACAATATGAAATATACAAACACCACACAACACAACCAAACAACATACTTAACGACCAATTACAGTATAAATCACACACACTTTTTGACACAATTATACATAAAACTAACAATAATTTGGATCCCCGTGCCAATCCCCTTCCTCCACACACCACCCCCACTAAATTAAATTAAACCTCCGGGCAACAGTCCGTTAAGGACCAAGGCGTACCGCACGGCTTTTGTGTTAGTGTGACGGTGTATGGCTAGTACTACGCGCCACCAGCCGCTAGTTGCGGTATTCACAGCCAGGAGGCGGCGCTGTTATCTCAGCGCCTACTCAGTTTGCCTCACGACGCTGAGTGCACGCCGTACGGAACCTCCGCCGGGAATTGAACCCGGGACCACGAGCGCATCAATCGCCCGCGTTAGCCACTAGACCACCTGGAGGCTCCACCACCCCCACTATACCTTTCAAAATAAAAACCGTTACAAGTTAATGGCAGTCTGTCTCAAAGCTGACGAAGGCGAACACCACACCGAAACGCGTACGAGAAGAAAAGACAAGTAAGTTTCACAAGTTGGAAGTTTCAATATTCTATAAAGTTTAGTGCTGTGAAAAAAGATGATGAACAATCAAAACAACTATAATAATATTGGCACAGCCATTACATTATAACATTTTAGTCAAGTCTCTTTCCTTTTTTTTCTCAACAGCGCTCAATGTATTGTACCTCATATTGACTGAAACTTAGCTAATTTGTGATCAACTTCATAATCAACGTCATAAGTGTTGTCACAACCAAGATAAAAAGATGCTTAAACTCGTAATTGCTAATGCATATGTTGTATCTATGCCTAAAAAAGAAGAGCATTTAATATTTCTTCCCATTTAAAGAGCAATCTGATAAATATATAATTTAATTCTTCTTTTTTCTCTTCTCCTTTTTCTCTTCATCACCAACATCTTCTTCTTCTTCTTCTTCTTCTGCTTCTACTTCTACTTCTTCCTCTTCTTTTTTATCCTCTCTGTCCCTCCTCTTCTTCATCTGTTTTACAAAATTATACTATAAATCACTTCTAGTAACATACGTTTTTCCATTTTACCATTTCAGCTTTTTCTGAAGCTTACTAACAAATCTCTTGCCTTGTTGTCTATTATCTAATACTTCTCTTAGTAACCTACCTCACACCATCCTATTGATTCTTATTTTCTTCTTTTGTTGCCAGCACTTAACTTAATCCCAATTTGTATCCTGTATCTTGGTTTCTTTATTTGCCCTTCCTGTTGCATTGCATCACACTCATAAGAAACTGCAGCTCAGTTTCCATTCATACGATCAAATTAATTTTCATAATGTTGACTCTGGCTGTGATAGCCTCCATAATAATGTAGACATAGGATCCTCTATGGGGAGAATGCGATAAAAAAGATTAGGAAGTTTGAGATGTTATGCAAAAGGAAAGTCCATCTGTTGTGCTCTTTGGCTTTTCTGGTTTTATGACACTTCATACCAACAGAATATAGAGGTGGGTTGATAAAGCTATACAGTAAGAATCGATCCACCAGGTGTGGAGGGGATTAGCAATTAATGACAGATCATTGTTAAGTCTGCATTTATATCTTGCCAGGCAACTCCGGCATAGTGACTGGGAATGGTGGATTGGCCATCATTTAACAGCTTTGAGTCAGTTCGTGCCCAACAGAGAGGCACACATAAAGTTTGAACATTGGCGTCTTGAAAACAACAATGGGGTGGGGATTATAAGTTATATGGGGAACTTCGCTGTCTCGATAACTTATTGTTTATACCTCTGATTGAGATGTGTTTGGCCTGCCACCCTTTGTCGAACTTTTTTACTACCGAAGAAGGCTGAAGGTGGGTGGCAAAGATGTCTAGAAGAAAGCGTGAACCATCCTTTAAGTAATGAACCATCACCCAACAACCCGGTAGCTTTTAATTTTCATAAAACCTGTGTAATAATTTAATCATATTTACAACTGCGGCTGTGAGAATTCATGTTCTTTGATTTATATGTACAAACATGCTTCTGTGTACATCCTGTTTCCTTTGTAGAATTTTTGTAATCATTCCTGTGACCGAATGGAAACTATTTATTTTATTTGTAACGGTTTCTGATATAAAATTAGATATTTGTGATATTTCTCAAAAATTGTGATGTTTTTCAACACAAATCAGGGGCTTATCATGATTTTACTATTTTATCTGTGATGGTTTCCCTCCTGTAATACTGTGATTTTCATGTTTCCTGTTAGAGTTTTTACATTAAATAATGGGTACAGTTCGGGCTTCTGATTCCTTAATTACACCAGGTTAGCTGCAAGAAGAGTATTGTTTACATCAGTCAGTGGATTAATTATTTTAACTATGGTACTTCCTGGTCTGTCAGGCAGTGTCTCACGTTGTTTGCTGCAAATGTTTCGACCTCGCCATTGGAGGTCATCTTCAGTGTCTGAAGGACTAAACTTTTACTGACATGGTGTCCATCAATAAAAGTTTAGTCCTTCAGACATTGAAGATGGCCTCGAATGGCGAGATAGAAACATCTGCGACAAACAACATAAGACTACGGCTTTATAGCCCAGGAAGTAGTGTTCTAATAACTACGCAGCTCGGATACAATTGAGCCAGTGGATTGATTATGGTTCCAGGACTGATATTTCTCTTCCACTCACAAATTAATACATAAGAATACTTTATTTTTTCATTATTTCAGAACTTTCAACAATTATTTGAGTTGTATGATGAAATGCAGATATACAGATTAAGACTGAGTGCATAGGTACAACTAAACAGTTTACTAATTACTTCTGATATTGTATAATACACATAAATTGTTTTTGTGTATCGTAACAAGCTTATAATACAACTAATGACGCCTATATCACTACAAATGCAGCCTGAGTAAGTATGTAGTATGTGTTTACAAATAAGCAACAGCAAGTGAGATCTGACTAACACAGTTGACAATAATGCAAGAAGCTTGAGCGTACTCTATGCACACACACACACACATACACACACACACACACACTCACTGTGATATTATAATAATTACTGGGTCTAACCGCTATGCTTGCCGAGTGATTGACAGGTGAGGTGAGGTGACGGGTTGCGGAAAGTTGGCTTCCCCTGCCGGCTGGTGGTACGGTTGGCTCATCCTTGAACGTTCTATGCTGGGGTGAGTGCTTCCCCCTAATGACAATAACCAGGCTTTCAGTAATGCTTTATTTATTTTAGATTAATATTAATAATAGTGCTTTTTGTTGTACACTTTAGATAGAGTAAATATAATGTATGGAAATAGAGGTATGAACTAACGCATGCAAAACAGTATAGTGTTGTAGCTTTAGCGAGTTGAGTATTTACTGTATATTTGTGAAAAATCTTTGTCAATATGGTATTATTGTTTTAGAATTATCTTTAGTGAACTTTTGTACACTCACAGCCATGAAATGTTTGATATTTTCATCTTTGGGTTTGAGTTTCTGTTATTTTTAACAAACTAAAAACTAACTAATCTTGCTAACCTGTCTTCTGGGTAGTATAACAAGGAAATAACTATGTATAATGCACTCACAACTATGATACTCTTTATCTGTGGATTATAAACATTGCACTAACACGTACGTTTTACTTACATACAAATAAATCATTTGATCTTACAAGTTCTACCTAACCGTTATAAAGATGCTACTATAAAGATGGGCACTCTCAGTTGGTGCTCAGTTGCCTGACTAGTATCCAGTCTTTTGTTCTTGACCACAAAATGCTGTGACAGTTGGAAATTAGAATTAGTGTTTTTCAGTAAAAAGAGATTTATAATAATATTAATTGAAATCACTAGCTTTAAGGACATATCAGAACATTCAGGCCTAAGATTTGTTTCAGTAATATAGCATTTTGTGTATTTACTTTATTCAGATTGTATTTTTAGAGAAATGGTAAAGATAATGTTACACACACACACACACACACACACACACACACACACACACACACACACACACACACACACACACACACACACACACACACACACACACACACACACACTTATTTGTGTTTTACAGATGTATATACTTAACTAAACATGTAAAGTTAGTACAGATTCATTAAATCTGTAAGAATTAATTCGCTTGTTTCTTTATACATAGTTTAGTATTTTTGTAAGCACTTTGTTACAAAAATGAGTAAGTCCGTTCAGTTATAAACACTGGTAAAATAAGTAAAATTTTCAGTTCAGTTCTAAAAAAACAATTTTATTTGTTATTACAAGAACTTAGTTTGTTTGAATTTCTCAGAATTTGCGTCTTTTAAAGTTTTTGTTAATTTGATTTTTATTGAGTATAGATAACAAAAGCACCTTTCAAGTTAAGAACAGTTCACTACTAAAAATGAACTTTATCTTGTGAAAAACTTACTTTTTTCGTCGGACGCAAAAAAAGTAAGTTTTTCACAAGATAAAGTTCATTTTTAGTAAAGTGATAGTGCTGTGAAAGAAGAGATGAACAATCAAGACAACTATTAAGAACAGTGTTTAAAAGATTTGCTTTTAAACTGTTAACATTTATAGAGAAATAAAAATATATATTTGTGTGAGTAGGTAAGGATTATTTTATGTTTGATGGTGTTTTACAGCCGGTTTAAATACAACTCTTTTATGGCCACAAAATCCATGCAGATAATTGAGAACAGCAGTTTATTATAATTATAGTAGTGAAGATGTTTGTAAAACTATAGATTTGCAAAACTATTGAACTGTTTTTTGTCAATAAGTTATAATAGGGCCTGGGCTTCATTATATTTTAAAATGTTATAGAGAAGGGCTGCAACCTTATCATTTTCAAAATACACTCACTTATGAGAAAAAAAAGAAAAAACACAATGCTAGTTTGAAACATTTAACTGTTACATATACTCATAGAGGAATACAGAAGAATTCTAATTTTGTTGTATTTCTTTACAACCAGTAAAACTGTGGTAAAGAAATATTTCAAAATAATTTTGTTTTTTCTTTTTACAATTAATTTGTTAAGCTTGATCGGTTAATCAAATTTAAATGATATTTTTTATTTTTTTAGCAATATTATTGTACAAATTATACTGTAAAATTATATAAACACCAAATTATGACAACTCACAGTATACCACAAAATTGTGAGTCAGTAATTTTGTACTTGTAATGATGTTTATTTTTTATATGCTCTTCTTTTTCTATTTGTATTGACCATCTGAAGACCATATGCCAATTTAAATTCTTTATTCCCTGTTCTTTTCTTTTCCTCCTATTCTTTCAACTTGCCACTGTGTGTCTTCTTCCTGTCTTCAGTCCACTTTGAACCTGTGTTTTTCTCTCTCCTACCCTGGACTCCTTCCATTTTTAACACTTTTACGCAAAAAATTTTTCTTTCAATTGCTTCTTCTGCATTCATATTATTTTATTATAAACGTTATAGGCTTTTATTATTAATACAATACAATCATGGACATATTCTGTCGTTGTTGAGGAAACATAATGTGTCAACCATATTGTGATTATTATCATCATACAAGCAAACAACACTCGTGTCAAGAACTAATGCTAAAGAAATAATGTTCTACATAATAACTAACACAAATGCTGATACACAATTGTGAGGTGCTAGTCAGCATGATTAAGATAAAATAAAAATGTACTTGTACATATTATTGTAAAAGGAAAATGATGGCACATGGGAAGAAGTATGTTAATGTAGTATTAAATACTTCTATGGTAATCTACAGCACTGTTTGCTGTGTAAGTTTAATTAACGTTCTTACTTACTTACTTCTTGGGTCAGGCATCCAGCATCAAGTGATGCTGATGGCCCGATGTCCATAGTATACCGCAGCCGTCAGACCCCATAAAGCCTTGGTCCTGAGGACATCCTCCAGCTTCCCATTGTCACCAATAAGTGCTCTCAGTCTATCTCTCCTGCCATTGATGGAAGTGCATTCCAGGAGAATATGAGCCAGTGATTCCTCCTTTTGCTCACCGCAGTTTTCACAGTTCAGGGAGGTGCTCAGTTTAAATCGGAACAAATATTGTTGTGTAACTATGTGTTCTGTTCTGGCCCTTGCTGCAAAGGTGGCGATTTCTCTTGGGACACCTTCATAGAGCTTGTGATCTGTTGGTGTTGGCTGTAGCTCAAAGAGCCGTCTCCCCGTGCTTGCTTGTCTCCATCTCTCCTTCCATTCTTCCTGGATCATCCCCGTCACATTACTCTTTAGTTTTGATAGGGACATCTGTGGCATTTGATTTGGCTGCATTTTCACAGATGCTTTCACGATTTCATCAGCCCGCTCGTTACCCACAATTCCACAGTGAGCTCTAGAACCCACTGGAAGGCTATATTTTTCCCCTTCATACTGAGGTGAGTGAGCAATGTCTTTATTTCTGTTATGCAGAATGCATAGTCAATTGGATGGGGTCTCTCAGGCTTTCTATGGCACCCTTTGAGTCGGTCAGTATACAGATGTTCTGAGCCTCCATCTGCAAGCATTGTGTCAATGCAGCATTTATTGCTAGTAATTCAGCATCCAGGCTTGAAACGGAACTGCATGGAATGAAGTAGCTCTCGCCTGTTTGTATACAATAACTGGCACCAGATTTGGATTCTTTAAGGCCTACTGATCCATCTGTATAGATTTTGGTATACTCCTGGTAATGGTCATTTAGCAGTGCAAGAAACTCTTGTCTCAGCACTTCTCCTGGGTCCTGTTTTGTGAGTTTTGATGGGAGGTCTACTTTCATTTTGTTGTCAATGATCATCCATGGTGGTTCCGAGTAGCAGACAGGTATCGGTTCCGGAGAGCTCTCTGACAAGCTGAGTCTCATTTCTCCAATCCTACTTGCAAAAGACTGTTTTACTCAATTGCCCCGCAAGGTTGACAGTGGGTGAGTAGTAGGCAGAGTTTGGTTTTTCAGACTTTTTAACCATATTTGTTTTTTTATATACAGGTCAACTGGGTAAATATTGAGTTCTATTTCCATTACAGCCATTGGCATGGTTTTCGGACAGCCAAGGCACGTCCTAAGGCCTGCTGTTTGAAGCTGTTGTAGTTTGTTGATATGGGTTGTTGCAGCTGACCCCCACACCTCACTGCAATACATCATTTTTGCTCTGATGTACGACAGATAGAATGACCTCATTGTAACCATGTCTGTGCCCCACTTTCATCCTGCTACAGCTTTCAGGGTGTTTAGGCGGTTTGATCCACCATCGGTCTTCCATCGTATCTTCTTATCTAGGCTGACTCCCAGTAGTTTTGGACATTGATTAACATTCAAACACCATTTGAAATCTTCATATAATGAAAATTATACTAAACTTTATATCTATTTTTAACTAACTATTACCATAGAACACTTGAAAAATAAGCACAGTATGTTACATTATTACTATTATAATTGCAAAAATAAGTTTTTCATATACTTTTAGGTTAATATCAAGTTAAATTTCTTAATGATTGATATGGTTACAAAAATATAATTTGTATCATAATACTTAGTTCATAAAATTAAATGAATTCAATATAATGTAAGACTTTATCAATAATTTCATAGGTTTTCACAAATCGAGTCAAGTATATTATTTATCAACACTTTCGGATGTACTGGCTGTGATCAGTTGTCTTAACATTTCGATGGCTTGACCATTCATCATCTTCAGAGTAGGGACAAATAGAAAGATGGTACGTATATCCCAACGGTTAGAAAGAAAGACTTCTTAGAAAGATCTTTGTTACCAGTCTTTGGGACATCCATACCGACTTTCTTTCCATCACTGATAATCACAATCACTTGAGCTATTGAAACAATAAGCTGTAATGAAGAGAGTGTTTTTTAACAATCGATTACGGCTGACAAACCCATAGATTTTAATAAATGACACACTTTATCAGTAATGTTATATAATGTTAAATGTAATATTTATAATAATTATTATTGTTGTAAGTGTTAAATATGATGTTATTTAATACATAAATATTGTTATAGAATGCAGTCCTGGCCTATTCCTGACTGAAGGACATTGCGAACAAACATGCCCGGAAGGCTATTACTCTGACAGCCCGGGACACTGCAACAAATGCCATTACAGCTGTTATCAGTGTACAGGACCCAATGACTACCAGTGTTCACTCTGCCATGGAGATGCAGTACTTGTCAACTATAATGAACAGGTATCTTTGATGTGCAATATCATGTCTGCAGTTAAGTATTATTTCTATAGTAATTTTGTACAAACCACTATTTGTCTATGTGTACAAAGACAACATAGTGGTTTATACAAAATTACTATAGAAATATTTGAGACCACTAACACTCTAATACAACAATAAGTATTATTTGTTCAAAATATAAGCAGGAATGTTCTAGAACTGAAGTATGTAAGAATTTACAATTTTTGTTTGTAAGGGGGGAAAAATGTGAGTCCAACTATGTTGTGTTTAGTTGCTGAACTGCTGCTTGTCATGCTCAGGACAAGGCATATCAGTGTTTCCATCATTTTCAAGTCCTAAACCACGACCTGATTTTAGACTTGAAAATGGTGGGAACACTGAAAGGCCTTATCCTGAACATGACAAGTAGCAGTTCAGCAAGTAAACATGGAATTACAGAGACTGCTAATTCAAATAACAAGATGAAAAATGTGAGTATTACCTATTGACTTTATATCGATTTGCAGTTTGCCAAAATTTTCAATTTCCCAAGCAATATACAGATGTTCTATTAAAGGCACTTTAAATAAGGATATAACTGAAATAAATAAAATTATACTCTTTCAACATTTCAAACATGTATGCAAACATTCTCAGTGACAATACTATAAATAATATAATAAAAAATAGGTGTCACTGACTTTAAATTGTTTTATGAATTAAATAATTGGAAAGTTGTGTAAATATATTAGGCTGATGATGAAATAAGTACAAAAGAAATATTTCAAAAGCAGTCAGCTTGATCTCTTAGCATGTGAGTACATTTTTTTTATCATAAATAAAATTATTTTTATGTTTACATTATTTTCGTATTACAATTTAAACATTCAGAACATGCTCACCTTCTTTAAAATATTACACTTTGCTTAGAACACACATATTTGTGGTGGTTGGAAATTTTGGATAGCTATGTGGGGAAAAGAGGTTTGATTGACCAGCAACACTGCTTTTTCGTTGCAGCTATTTTTGCGATGAATCAGTTTGGTGCCCTAAGAGTTGAGGTGTATGGGAGTGAGCCAGGCACTGTAGTGCTATATATGGAATTCTCACTTTAAAATTATGAAAAAATATCAAGTACAGGTTGAAAACACGTATACAACAATAGGTACACATATAATAAGGTTAAATAGCAAGCAAAAAGATGTTTACAAGCAAAAAACAATTATAAGGTATTGTGGAATAAATGACTGTGTCATAAATATCATACACAAGTCGAATACAATGTAGTCTGTATAAATATTCAAAGACTACTTCTTTCCTACTTGCTAAAAGGACAGAACCTCAAAAACTAAAGTCTAATGTCGAACCAACCTTCAACCATCAGAGAACCAGCAGTGTTTCGATGACGGAATTTCATACTGGCAAGTTGGCTATAAGGAATGACAATTAAAAATGTTCACACTCACATGAATAATTAGTCTTTTTATTTTATAACAACTTATATGACTACACTTTTACCAGCATTTTTTTTTTAATTTTTACATTTCTTTTATGTCTTTAGAGTCAGTTTTAAACCTCCCTCCCCCCCCCCCCAAAAACTCCCTCACTCTGTTATTGCTGTGGTATTTTCCATGTATTGTATCTGAGTTTCTCTTTTACTTGGGAGAATTGAGCTAACCCATATACATTCTTTGTTCTGAAATGTTAAAAGTATGAAGTATGAGGGTAATGTTTTAATGATTGTAGTACTCATTAGAAACATAAGATAATTTACAGAGAGCAATTCACAAACTGAGCATCACTTTGCTCAATACAATTTGAATATATCTATTAATAAAACAAAAGTAATGGCTTTTAATGGCAAATATCACATTAGATAAAAATTATAATCAACGATAAAGCACTGGAGCAAATATCCCACTTTCAATACCTAGGATGTGATATTATATCTAAATTTGATGAGGACATGAAGAGAAAGATATACAGTTTTCAGGCAATTTGTGGTACTATTAAATAAACTTTAAGGAGGAAAACAAGAATGGAAATTCAAATGAAGTTCTATAAGGTTATGGAGTTCCCACTCTTTTATACGGTTCCGAAACATGGGTTATTATCTAAAAAAGATACAAATCATATACAAGAAGAGATGAATTTCATGAGATGCATAAAGAGATGTACACAAAACAATAGAATTAGAAATGATGTGATAAGACATGAATTGGGTATATTCTCTGTAAATGCAAGAACTGAGGAACACAAGCTGAGATGGACTGAACATATAGGTAGAATGAAAGTGAAAAGGCTATCTCAACAAGATTTACAATATGCACCTAAAGGTAAAAGAGATGCGGGAAGACCATGCAAAAGGTGGCTTGAAAATAGAGACTGGAACCGTTGATGTCACCTAATCTTGGAATTAAGAAGAAGAAGAAGAAAAAGAAGAAGAATACTCAGTACTAGTTTGGAAGTTTTTATGGCTATCTGTGACTAGCCAATGTTAAAACAGTTTCACAGTAGAGTGAAAATTAAATATCATTTGTTGTTCTCAGCAAACCTTCTGTAAAACTCAAACTTCTGATTGCTTATAGAGCAATCTACAAGAACAAGAACATATGTACAAGAACATAAGCCAAAAGACATCACAGAGCATGTTTACATATTCATAAACAAGTACAGTTACGGTACTTTTAGCTGGACATTCACTAGTATAATACTTTGAAATACACAGTGTTTGCTCACAATGTATCTTTAGTAGTACACAATGTAGGCTGTTGTTAATATAAATAAAATGGATTAAAAAAATCAGCAAGTAATGTGCTTTAACCATGGGGATAACAGCATAAAAACAGACATTATTACATGTGAAACAATACTTGAATTTCAGCTCTATCTGACTGAACACCGTTAAGACAGTCATGAAAACTCTTGAAGTAGCTCCACAAATTGAAATAAAAGTGTATTTATCTTACCAAGACCTCTACCATTAGGATTGTATACTTACGTTCTGAGCGTTATGCATTCATCTGACTAAACAGTGCAGTAATTGACCTAGTGCCAGTAATTTTCCTCTCTTTTCATGCAAAACTTTATGATTTCAGTGATATTACTGTAGTCATATGATACAAAAACAGAATAATTGTTAAATCTACCTCTTTTATTTTGTAATAGTAAGGATGACATCTACATCGTTACATTTAATATAAATGTAATTTTTTTTCAGGAAAGTTACTGTCATCCCAAGTCATTGCTACTGGCTATGGATGTGTCAGTTTGGTACTACAGAGCCTGTTTAGGATTGGTCATGAACATCATACTGTTGTTGCTTCTCGCCAGCTATCTGTATTTCCAGGCAAATGGCTGTAAACTGGGCACACCTTCCCATCATCAGACATCAAAACAGTCTCTCAACAAAAGCACCATCATTTATGATTTAGCGAATGCAGAGACTGATTCAGATTGATGGATAAATTTTCTCTTTCATCCCGTAGTTTTTTTGTTTTTTTTTTTTCCAACACATTGGATCCTACACACAATCGATATGATATATGATTTATGATAACTCATGTAGCTTAATTAAAAAAAAAAATAATGATAATTTATTGCACACAATGTATTTCTATAAATTCAAGGTAACTTTCAGATCTTATATTTTTACATATTGTAGCAGAACTTCATAAAACTCTTTTTTCAGTTATTATTAAAAAATGTTTAAAAGTATCCAATGAAATTAAAATATTTATTTTTAAATGCAATTGTATTTTATTATTATTTTTATGTAAGTGGTTGTGATGTAAAAACAACAAAAAATTGCATTTCACCTTTTGAATAATGTTTGCATGTAAATAAGAAATCAAAAATTTTAACTATGGACATTATTCTGTGACTTTCGTTCACAAAACAAAAACACCATTTTTGATTTTTTTTTAAACATATAGATATGTGAACAATGGTCGTTTAGTTTAGTTTAAACCAGTGGCGAAGTTACATGGAGGCAATTGAGGCAATGCCTACCCTAAAAATTCTGTAGAATAAAATTATAAATACGTATGAACTACGTAACATAAAGATTATACATTGTTACTGTGACTGTCGAATTTATTATGCCGAAACGTGCTTTACTGAGCGACCGCTAGATGGTGACAGGTGAGATTCGGCATAACTTGTTTAAAGCGAATGAGGCAACGTGAACTTGCCTCACCGTTTTTTGTATACATCGTATGTAAGCAATGTGCCAGCGCGATAGGGAAGTGCGGGGGAGGGGGATTGTCCCGTGCTATACACATAGAACGTTGAGGCATGTCTGACTTCTATGGTGTAAACAGTTAAGTTAAAGCGCGCTGTGTTGTTTATAAGTGTGCTTATTTTATGCGGTTATTAAAAGTGTGCCGGTTATTCTGCTGAACTAACAGATGATCAAGATTGTTTTTTGAATTGTTTGTAACATTAAACATAAAATATATAGAAACTAATCAAGTTTAAAAATTTGAACTTCAATCAGATGTATTATTGTGTATGACTTATACAAGGATTGTTCAATAGAAACACGTTTAGAGCTGTAAAGCATTTTTTATTCAACGATTTTAAAAGAAGTCTCCATTAACATTAAGACATGAGTCCCACTCTTGCACTAATCTGTAGATTCCCTGCTAGTAAAATTCTTACGGCTGTTTGCGGAACCATTCGCTAACAGCAAACTCTACCTCAGCGTCTGATCTGAACCGCCGTCCTTTTAGTAATACCTTAAAATAATTTAAGGTAAGATTTTTGCCTACCCATTCATTAACTACTAGCTTCGCCACTGGTTTAAACACTGTGTTTCATCCAACCTTATGATCCTTAGACCTTTTCATCCTGAGAGCCTTTCAGTTTAGACAGAAATAGGATACCAAACAAACCAAATGATCCAATGTGTGGGCTAACAAATATTTATTTTTACCAATTTTTCTTTTTGTTTTCGTTTAGTCAGAGTATGTAAAGCAGTAACATGTTCTCAGTTTAACTAATGAATGAACAAACTTTAACTTTTGAATTATGAGGAAATTGATATGATTTTTTTGTGATACAGTAAATTTGCATTCTTATTTGTAGCGTTTGCCAATGCTAGGCAAGTTTTTCAAGTAATGTAAACACTTCTGTAGAAGATAAGAATAGTTTTTCGTCTTTCAGATCAGTACTTGGCACTCTAAAAATACTGACTTCCTCCAACAATATCAGAAATTGTGGAATTGTAAAATCCAACATTTAATTAAGAGTTACCAAAGAGGATGTAAGTTAAATATGAAATTAAAAAAAAACATTGACATTATTTTTTGTAAATATTAGTACCACTATTTTCTAAAGTTTGAGCTTTTCAAAAATATATTAATGATTTGTTAGTGACATAATAAGTGTACAATAATACTAAATTATGAGTACAGCAGTCAACATCCACCTGAGACTTGGAATTACATGGAATTTAATTTTAAATGTAGTACCGTAATACTGTTTTAAAGAGAGCAATGTCTATTCTGTTTTTCGGTTGTGAAAGTATTACATGTTTATATAATATTTTGATTCCTCTCATTTCATTCTGGAATGGTTTATTCTTTAACATTTTGGTCCTCATTAATTTTAATCATGTCTTAAAACCTTACAAAAACCATTTTATAATATTATTATAATTTTAAAATTATATGGTTTTATATTAAAATTTTGTAAATAATTCTAATGCACAGTAGTTAACTACTACTGAACTATTTTTTGTTCTTATATGTCCCTACATACAAGGGGTATTTTTTTTAAGTAAGGTCCATTTTGAAATAAGAAGAAGACATTAAATGATGAAAACAATTTATTATACAAAACAATTATCTCCATTATTTCGTTATTTATCCACATAATCACCACTGTGTTCCATGCTTTTTTCAGACATTTTTATCAGGTTAATCTTTATTCCATTGCCTCACAAATCTGTCACCTGTGTCTTAAATGGATTAGTAATGCCATAGTCCAATTCACTGTCATTTTTAAACTGCTGTAAACTGAATCATTTCTTTATAACAAAAACCAGGTTTAGTCTCTAGTGATGATGTATACAAACATCTCATTCCCTTCATTTTCAAAACATTACAGAAAGTCTGAGATGGTACACAAATTTTTGTAATCAAATTTCTCTTCTAGTGTCATACATTGTTGATCATGAAATGTTAGAAAATTGAATAGTCAATTCCAAAACATAAATTGCCAGTTTTCACAAATGTTTACACATTCATATCTTCCCCTAAACATCTGTCAACATTTTTGGGCAACTGTTATGCATGGTGTTTATCATGCATGTTTGTTTACCCTTTCTTAAACAAACAGTGCATTGCATAATTTTACAATGTTTGGTCCTTTACACAAGTCTTGCTCATAATGTTTGGTCTTTAAATCTCATAAAAGTCGCTTCTGAGTTTCAGCAGTACTATTTTCTTTTTTATAAAAAGTATCACAGGGCAAAATTTACAGTTGGCAAGGGCTGTCTATAGTAGCAGTAAATTTTAAGTTGCTCAAACATCACCTCATTCGCATATCTGATGCTGCCAGAGTAGCTGATAGGTGAGTGTTATGTTATTTTACAACATGAGGCATATAATGTCACGCATCATTCCCACAGTTGGCAGTGATAGCAAAATAAACCTGACTTAAAAATGCACCTCATATTAGTGTTTTAAGCTCACTAAAATAAAGGATCATATAATGTGATAATAGAAAATATTAACCAGTGCAAACAGAACATGACTAACATTGGCTACAGTCAACTGATGTGGTCAGAAGGGTCAGTGTATTTTAATGTTTGGATTTTATTTCCTGTTAGTAAATTCTCTATTTAGACTGCTTCAATCTTAATTTTTTTCTATCGCTTGACATTTCGAACACTGGAATCTGGGATCGTCCTCAGAACCTAACAACTTACACTAAAACATTATAAAAAAATATTACCACATAACTACGGCTAAGATAAAACTTTTCATAGCAATATAAGTCATAAAAACGTTAGTTACAACATATAAGAATAGAAATATAAGACTAAACTACAAAATAATATAAAATAAAATGAATATTTCTTACTTGAGAGTGGTGGTTGAAAGCCCCTTTTGAAAGGTCTAACAACGCCTAGGCAGCTGTCTTCTTCCATATTTATATCCACGCCTACCTGCTCAAGACCACGGCCCCTCCCCTACTTCTCACTGCATCATGAAATGGAAAAAACAACCCAAATAGAAATTTCCGGCCTACTAACACCTGTTCCCAACATCATGGCCTTTCACCTCACTCCTCAAAATATTCAACCAAATCTGAAGAATGTCATTGCTTGCTTGGTTCAAATGGTTCTCATTAATCATGATTTCAAACCAGTTCATAAATATATTGGCAGCCCCTCTCGCTTGTTAATGAGAACTGTTTGACCCAAGCAAGCAAATACATTCCTCAGATATGGTTTAATATTTTGATGAGTGAGATAAAATGCCATGACAGTGGGGACAGGTGTTAGTAGGTCGGAAATTTCTGGTAGGGGTTGGAAATTTCCATTTGGGTTGGTTTTTTCATTTCGTGTGGGAAGTAGGGCAGGGGCGTGGTCTGGAGCAGGTAGGCGTGGGTATAAATACGGAAGAAGACAGCTGTCCAGTCATTGTTAGGTCTTTCATCAGGGGCTTTCAACCACCACGCTCAGGTATGAAATATTCATTTTATTTTGTAGTTTATGCTTATATTTTTATTTTTACACGTTGTGCCTAATGTTTGTATGACTTATGTTGTTATGAAACGTTTTTTCTTAACCATAGTTATGTATATACGAGGGGGTACCCAAAAATAACCGAATTTTTTTTTTAAAGCTATGTATTTAATTTTTTTTACAAAAGAACCTTATCAACTTCAAAGTACTCTCCATTACACTTAATACATTTGTCCAATCTGCGATCCCATTCCTGGAAACATTTTTCAAACTCGTCTGTTGTGATGACCGACAGCTCCTGCCTCATATTTTTCTTTATCGCTTCCACGTCGTCAAAACGTTGTCCTTTCATGTCCCTCTTCATTTGCGAAAACAAGAAGAAATCGCATGGAGCGAGGTCAGCTGAGTAAGGGGCATGGGGCAAGGAAGTCATGTTGTTGTTTTCTAAAAACTGGCGCACTGAAATGGCTGCGTGAACAGGTGCATTGTCATGGTGGAAAAACCCGTCCCTCGTCTGCCACAAATTGGGCCTTTTTGTCGCACATTGTTACGCAATCTTTTTAAAACCTCCAAATAGAAAGCATGATTAACGGTCTGACCTGGTGGGACGAATTCAGAATGCACTACCCCTCTCACATCGAAAAAACAAATGAGCATCATCTTGATGTTTGATTTCACTTGACGAGCTTTTTTTTGGGCGAGGCGACAATGAAGTTTTCCACTGGCTTGACTGTTGTTTAGTTTCAGGGTCGTAACCATAGCACCATGACTCATCACCAGTGGAAAAAAATCTGGGTCGGTTCAGAGCTGGTCTTTCAATGCACGGCATGTTTCAACTCGATTCTCTTTTTTTGCTGTTCAGTCACTTTTGCAGTAACCCTTCTCATCCCCAAATCTTCTGACAAAATTCGCTGAACCGAGCTCCAAGTTATTCCAGATAACTTACTAATCTCTTCAATGGTCCGTCGTTGGTCTTCAAGCACGATTGCATGAACTTTTTCAACATTTTCGTCAATTCTGGAAGTTGACGGATGTCCAGAACGAGGTTTGTCATCAATTGACATTTCACCTTCTTTGAAACGAGAAACCCATTGGTACACTTGAATTTTTCCCATAGCACTATCCTTGTAAGCTGTTTTCAACATCACAACAGTTTCTGCAGCGTTTTTCCCAAGCAGGAAGCAAAATTTCACAGCAGCTTAAAGTTCACTTAAATCCGCCATGACAAAAAACGAGGAGCAAGCGAAACTGCTTTTACAAAACGAATTACTGTGACCGGACACAACCTTCCCAGCCAACAACAATGACGCCACTGAACTCGGAACGAGTTGCGCTACGCTCGCCTAGCGGGAGAAATGCGTACTACGTAAGCTCCGCCAATCGCAGCGCTATTCCGGTTATTATTGGTACCCCCTCGTATTGCTAATATTTTTATAATGTTTTAGTGTAAGTTTTTGTATGTTGTTTTAGGATGATCCCAGATTCCAGGAATCGAAACATCAAGTGATGGAAAATAATTATGATGGGAGCAGTTCGGATAGAGGATTTGCCCATAAGAAATTGCTCATTTCTTAGACGTGTTTTTATTTGCTGTTTTCTATCTCAACTAACAATGTTGTCATTAATTAAAGTACCTGTCTAAAAGTATACAACATATCAGCGAAGGCGAAGATCTCAACTGTGTCGTCTTCATGCTCCGATACTTTTGTAGAGTTACCATGTCTCATCTACTACTAATAAATGCTGGTGGAGACATAGTGTGCCAATAATCGGAAGTCACTATTTTAAGAGTCTTGTGTATTTAGCAAAAATTTGCTGATGCTAACTGGTTCATAGTAGTAGGTTTTATTAGGTTATAAACTCTGGATTGTTGTTTCAAGCTGAATCAGTTTCCTCTTTTTATTTTTTTAGATATTCTAAATTTAGGCCTATATTGAAAATACAATGAGTACCACAATTAAATAATATTATATACATTCTGAATGATTTGATGTTACAGCTTTCAATGTAAGTTTATAGAAATTAGGTTTAACAAATTAGAACTATTTTAGTATTTTTTTGCATACTTTTAAGTCATAGGTTCAGTTAATAAGATGTTTCTTCTGGAAATATTTTTAAAACACTTGTTTTGAAACAGAGTGTTTCTTATTGTTTTTTGTAGAATATACTTTACCTAACTATACAATGACCTGTTATTCTAAAGTGTGAAAGCCTGTACACTTGTACAAATATGTGTGAATGTACAGTGTTGAGTAAGTGCATGTAAATAAACAGTGAGAGAAAATTTAATTGATTTGAATGATTAATGTATATCAGCATTTTTTGTTAATTTAAATATGACAAATATATAAATATACCATGGGGCTTTAGGAGGTCTAGGTTTACTGTAGATCCTTGAGAAACTACTTTATTTGTGGTTTAAAACAAACATAATCCAAGTAACAGTGTGAACACATCATAACACTTTTCAGTGTTAACCGGTTTAGATTATTTCTTCAAGGCAGTTGTTAGTAAAGTTATAATAGTTTTGTGTATGGACAATAGCATAAGGATAAGTACTGTGATTAGAATGGATTCATTGTTTGGATTAATTTGAAAGAAAAAATTGTCTTTGTTTATTTCAATTTCCATGACGTAATCTTTTTTTGTAAAATTGCAGTTTCTACTACAAACAAAAAAACGAATTATAAAAATGATAAAGGAATTGTGATATGGTGTAAGAAATTGTATGTTTTTTCTTTAATTTGTTGACTATTTGATTTAATTCACTAATAATACATTTGTGGCAGTTCATTAGCTTTATATTTTACTTTGATACCGGTAAATGCTTTTAAGATCACCTTGTTTTTACATGTTAATGTTACAACAGTTGTAATCAGGGGTGGATTAGAAGCGCGTGGTGCCCTATGCTGCCATCAGACTGATACCCCCCCTTGATTCAGAATTCAACCTTTTATCCATTATTTAGGGTACGGTTACACGAGCATTTTTTTCAGCCATACATGCGCGTGGAGTTTGGAAAACCGCACAGTGGCCACACGTGCATTTTTTCTTGTATGTGCATGGATGGAAGTGTAGCGACACAGGCAGTTTATAATCAGATGGCAATATTGGGACGTCTCGGACGTGCATCCCTACAGCTCTGGCTATAAAACTTAAATGTGTTATGTGTATATAGAGGTTAAAATGCAACTGCACAGAAAGGTCCGTGTTTAGATTAAAGAAAAAATTGGTTATAAATAGTAAATGAATCTTTTACATTATGTTTTTTTTATAAAGATGTCAATGTCAACAAGACCATGGAGACCAAAATTAATTACCGTAATAACAAGTAAATAAAAAAATGCTATTTAGCAGCACCTTTGAACAGTCCATGTAACCACCCTCGTGTGCATTAAAAACAGACTAAAAACGCAGCAGGTTGCATTTCGGTGAAGGAGACCTTGAAAACACAGCAAAGTTGACAACCCTTGCATTTTTTCCACATCCGTGTAACCAATTTCATTGCTGCTTGTGTGTTAAATTTAATGCATTTCCCAAATGCACGCAAACGACCAGGAAAAATGCTTGTGTAACCATAACACCCTTACACTGATAAATGGCATACACAATTTTGAAAGTTACAATTATTTTATAAAACTCTCAAATTACAACAAATATTTAACTAAATAATTATTACAATGAGCTAGTAGTACTTAGGCTTAGAAAATACTAATCGATCCATTTTTTCTTGATTTTGCCTGAACAAAGTCTTCCAAAGTCTTGTATAATGTAGATAATCTCTCATCTCCCATAGTTGAACTCAACATATCTTTAATGCATTTTTTAATACAGAAAGTGATCTTTCAGATTCACAGTTAGCTACTTGAATCATCAAAAGTAGACAATAAGATGATTGGATAGAGTACATTTGTTTTTCACATTTCTTATCTTCAAAAAGTTTTTGTGAATTAGGGATGGATGGTGCCCCCTCTGACAGCTGAGGCCCTGGTGCTCAGGGCTACACCATATCCTGGCATTATGGATAATACAATTTTCAATTGTATCTGGAATTTTTAATTAATCTCTTCAACTACAGTTAAACACATCTTAATTTAAACATCACCAATGGTTAATAGTGTTCTATTTTATCCCCACATTGCTAGACATTTTAAGTAGCTAGCAGAAACGTATGCATTGGTTTATCTGCTAGTTAGTTAAAACAAATAGATTCTAAGTGGTAAGAATAATGAGCAGCAGAAAATAATTGTGTACTATTGACCATTATCAGATAGTGTAGATTGATGTTGTTTGCCAGAGGCTTCAAGTACATGAAAATTTTGGGGTGGAAAGCGATGAAAATGATCTTTGTAAATTAAAGCGTCAAAAATAAGACGATTCTTAAAACTCCTCACAAAAGTAAAATGTAAAGCTAGCAGTTATGATAAATAGTTTTAATTGAGAAAAAGAGATAGTCATTTATTATAAAATTTACTGGAACTCTTACTTTTCTTTCTTTTCTTTTTTGTTTTAAAACCACAGTGTAGTCAATGTTGACTAACAGTGAGATTATCTAACTTAACTTATATTAATTTGCGAACCTCCAGATTTCATTGGTCACAAACCCCATATTCAGATCCATAGGGTGGTCATTACCCTGATAAACCTACACATACACACCCACGTGCACGCGCTTGCAAGCACACGCAAGGCATGTTTCTTTTTAAGAAAAAATCCATTTTGAAATAGGTAAAAGATACTAAATGATGAAAGCGATTTATCATAACTAAAAAAGTCTACAGATTTTCTTTATTTTTACACATAATCTCTATTCACTTTTCCATACATTGTTGTATTGTTCTGACAGGTTCTTTACTCCATTGTTGTAAAAGTCCACTGCTCATGTGTTGAGCCTTTATTTTGAACTGTTGAAATCTAAGCCATTACATTGTAGGAAACACATGTTTATCTTCACTGTTCATTCGTTCATATAGCAAATGCATTTCTTTTCTGAAATCGTACAAACATGTTTGAGACCAAGTCAGACACTTCTGTGTATATTGGTTAACATTTTCAGCACACAATTTTTTTTTGTAACCAAGATTTTCTGCCAATAGGAATTCATTTAATAATAATTATGGAAACCATAAATCACTGATTTTCACAAATTTGTCATTCATTCCTTCCACTAAACCATCTGCCATCACCATTGGATGACCACAGTATTCATCATCATGAACCATGAGAGATTCATCAGTATCCAGTGGCACACCAAGGTGTAGATTATGTTCGCATACAACACTAGTGCTTGATTATAGCTACCAGTATATTGTCAAGATGTCCCCTAGTAAAATTAATCTGAATATATTTTGATTCGTACAGCCTTATATACCAGTTTTTGGTACATTTTGAATCTGATTAATAACAATTTGCATTGGCACCACTAAACATTCTTACTCACATTTAGTTACTATGTTCAAATTACTTAAAAAAAATTAACTATTGTTTTCTCTTTAACCAACAATGTATTATTTTATTAGTAAATATTTTCAGGAGTTTTATGTTTTTTTTTCTTGTAGCATGTGCTTTTGTGCATTTACTAAGTCTTGAGCCATGTACTGTGGTTATTTTTATAAAACTATTTGTATAATAAATAACATTTGAATTTATAGTGCAATAAAAATATATTTTAAATTTCAGTAAGGAACACTACATTTGGGGATTAAAAGAAAAATGGTATTTAACAAACAATGGAATGTAAATTAAAAAAAAAATATTATTTACAAATATTTATTTTCACAAGTGATCATGTTTTGTTGATTGCTTGGCTCTGTTCTTGTCTGTTGTTCCATGGCATTCTCTACGTAAGTGACACGGTGTTCAATATAATGGAGGTGTAGTTGACTGCCAGAAGTAATGGGCACTAGTACAGCTACAGCCATTACGTGTGTGCAATAATGTACAAGCTTGTAACATAGAAGTTACCTTTCAGGTTGGTGCAACTTAGTTGAAAGAATCTGCAATAGAATTCTTACTGGAGTTTATTTTTTGAATGTGTGCAAGTGTGATTAAAAAAATATACACTATGTATACCTAAAATTTGCTTTTATTTCCTTTGCATTTTATAACAGCAAATAGAATATTTTTATAAAGAACATTTCATTGTTTGTCTTTAATAATTGTTTTTACTTTCCGTTAATTAATCTGTCCATCTATATTTTTATCAGTTTATGATGACATTCTAATATACTTTATATTTTATAATATAAAGCAGTTTATAGTTTAGTCATTAAAATATATAATCGTTTGTGTTTTCTTATAGTTTCTTTTCTTAAATTATTTGTGATGGGCATTATTTTTTTGCAGTTCTATGCAAAATTAATTGATAAATATTAGAAGTAAATACTTCTACTTCCAATAAATTTTCTGTTACAAGTAAACATTTCTTAGTTTTTACTTTTGTACATGTCAGTAGCTTAGTTTGACATGAAAAAACTATTTCAAAAACTGTATTTTGTAATTGTACCATGTTTTGTTTGAAATATATTGGAGGTATTAATAATATTAAGCTAAAAACATATGTTGCAAATGAAGAAGTTTGAAAATGTGTTCTTTGAAAGAGTTGTTAATAATATGTTAAAATAAAGTGTAAAATGTTTAACATGAAATTAGGGGGACCAGCTTCTTTTTTCGTATTTACAAAATGTGTTTTCTTATTAAGGAACAAAGTCTGAAACAGAATGAGAGAGTGGTCAAGATATAGATTGTCTATTGTACAGTCATATAGTGCAATATAATTATAATTATGTAAAGGGATGAAAGTTTATTTAGAACCAACACATTTTGTACTGAAGGAAAGTCAATGGTTTCTCATGAACAATTAGAACTTGGAACTCCACATACAAGGTGATCAAAAAGTTCATTCAATTTTCACTTATTTGAAATATTATGTCTTAATTTGTATATATTGTCCTGTCTTCAAAGTAACGTCCAACGAGTAAACACAATTATGGCAACACTTGTCAAAAGTTTTTGAAACAAAATTTTTCATGTAGCCTTGAGCCAATTCATCACTTTTTGTTTTATATCTTCAGCAGTTGTGAAATGCTGTATTTTCGTTTTTTTTTATTGTGAGGAGAAAGAGATCTCTTGGAATAAATCTGTCAAAACAGCAGTTATGGTGTGGTTACAATGTTTTTTCATAAAAGTTTTGAACAAGCACTGTCATGTGTGCTGGTGGCTTATCAGGATGCAATTACTTTAAATAATTATCATTCCATAAATGTAGATGTTTCCTACAAACAGATTCATGCAACTGTGAAAAACCAATTAAAAAATTGTTTTAACTTTTTGATCAAACCTCAAGTACTGTATTGTATACAACAGAAAAATAGTACTCTTTATTTTACTATAGCACGTAGTGATAAAAATCTGTGGAATAGAATTCCACAGTCTTCAACTTAGTCACAACTTTCCTTGAAGATTTCATATCGTTTGACAACCACTCATTCATGTGTATTAGACTCAGCAAAAACCTTCTGCAACACTTTCACCAAGTTACAGTAGTTTATCTTATTTGTTTATACAGCATTTAATGCAATTTCTTGAATCTTGTATTGTAGAATGGTAAATAAACCCACCTTACTCTATTAATTGTCAAGTCTAAACTATGTATCCAAATATGGTTAAAAACGTGAACAATTGTTACAAATATGTGTACCAACACCACCATGAAAAACTGTTTTGATCGGAATTTTTTGTGCAGTAAACTAAAAAATTGTTTGAACTTTTTGATCAAACCTCAAATACTGTATTGTATACAACAGTACAGACATGAAATACAGAATACAGACATACAATATGAAATATGACAAACTAAATTGTACAGTACTCTTTCTCTCTTTGAGAGGAAAGCTGGACTACATACTTTAAAAGTATATCTGTGGACTGTATGGATTACTTTACTATGTGGTTATTTGAAAATCCAGTAAAAATAATTTTTAACAATGTTTCATAGAAATTGATACTTTATGATAACCAATTTTTACATTATAGTAATCAATTATGATTGTGTAACTAGTTTTATGTGAATTGGAACATTTTGTGTGTGTGTGTTCATGGAATTTGCTGATGTACATATGTCTCTGTTGGACAGATCTTAGAAACTAAATATTTTTACCTTCATCCATTTGAGCTCTCATTTTCAACATATTTTTAAGGAAAAAAACTAAATAAGGGAAAGCTGTTGATATACCGGTATATGTTGAAACTAAGTTTATTTGTAATATAAGTGTTAAGTTTATGTATGCAAGAAGATAGTTGAAACAGTGTGCCAGTTGAGATTATAGATGATTGGTAGGAGCACAGTTAAGTCACTTCCATTTGAATGGGAAGTGGTAAAAACTAGATACAAAAATCAGTTTACCAGTTGTGGAACAGCAGTAAAACAATAATTATAATGATAATTCTCATTTCAAGAGCATGTGTTTTGACATTTGACTCATTACAGTAGTCTGTTGGCAATTATCTTGTAATAATAGTAAGGAATAAAGATGTAATTAAGAAGTATAAGTTTATAATTATTTTTATAGTTAAGAACAATTAATTGTATGTCTGCAATTAAAGTCTTGTATGATGTAATTGCAGTTGTAAAAACTCTCCTAACTTGTATAGGGGTCACATTTAGGCCAGTTCGGACAAGCATTAAAAAAACCTATTAAGCCAAAAAGAATTTGGTTACTTATATTTAAAAAATAACTCACTCAGCAGATATATGACTTTCTAAAGTACGTACTAAAATACTGTATTGTCAGTTACATTAATAGACCGGACAAACATTGTTTCTTTCTCTTGCAACACTAGAGTCTCACGTGGACCATGACTGCCTCACAACACTATTCTAATCTGCCCTATTACATAACTTATGCATCTGGCCTTCATTCACAATTTTTCAATGCCTTTCAAAACAGCATCAACACCTTGCACTCTGCTCTGTACAATCCATTTCACACTTTTGATTTCAATCATTTTTTCCCAAATGCTCAAAGCGTACTATCTGTGTTCAACAAATCTCACTGTATCTGCACCATCCATTCATGCATGATCTAATTCATGGTTAACTGATCTCCACATTCCACTGTTGTCTGCACATTTCAATAGATCTTTCCATACAGTGAATAAGCAGTGAAGTATCATATGACACAAACACTGCTAAATCCGCTGGTATTAGGTAAGTCAGAGACTCCCGTTTGCAAACTTTATGAAGTCACATCGCTTGGGTGCATGGCATACTTTCATTTTATGGCATTGCTTTGTTGCTCTCTGTACACTACCCTACTGTGCTCAGCAGGCATTTAGCTTGAAAAATAAATTTGGTAAGACTCTGTTTCACAAAGTTGGCAGCTAGAAGATACACTACCTGCATATTGATTTCTGTTTCACAAAGTTGGCAGCTAGAAGATACACTACCTGCACATTGATCTTCCATTAGATCAGCCATTTTAGTAGTACATACAAATTGTTCAGTAGATCTAACAGAAAGTAAATTTAATCACTAAATTGATAGCTTTCTAGTTGACATTAATGATTTTTTCCTGAAATTTCTTTACGATGATTTAATAATAATCTAAACAAAAATTCTTGTGCTCTCCTTTCATAAGTATCAATGGACCCTCTATGGGGTCCATGCCCCACAATTTGACAACTGCAAGTTAAACTGTTTTTATGTAAATACAAAATATTAGGCTACACACAAAAAACATAGTTTGACATATTTTACATTATTTAGAAAATAAGTACTATTTTCTATAAAACACTTCCATGAGTTGATTAAAAAAAATGTTCAAATAAATTGTGCACACCATTAGAAAATGAGAAAGTAAATTTTACCACTCCAACACTATATTTATTTTATTTCTATATTTTATATTGTCAATTAGAAATCTTCAATTTATGTCCGCAGTGTAATATTCCTTATCTGAAATAAGACATACCAGTAAATATATTGAAACCATTGATTCGTCATATTGGTTATTTCAAAATTTGTATAAACAGTGCTAAATGTGTGGGTAAGGACACTCAGCCTTAAGATTCCAAAAGCAATCTGATATGAATGATTCACATTAGTTTACAAGAGTCCATATCTTATAATGTGCTTGCCTTATTAATGTAACTGGCAGTTTTTACTAAACGTAGAGAATCCTCATTTGATTACGTATTTTAAGTGTCTGCTGGGTGAATTGACTTAAATAAATGCCAAGTAAAAATTACAAAATATCATATTTTCATTCAGGTTTTCATTTTCTGCTGCTGCCGTAAGTAGTTTTAAAACAAACAAAGCTAATTCTGGAGCCTGGCAGTAAAGGCTACTGTATTATGTGTATAAGAGAATAAAAAAACCTGAACAGTGTATTTCTGTGATTAAGAGATTATGAAACAAAAAAAATATGTGCTTCATCTTGTTTTGTATGTACGTGTTTGTGTTGACAAAGAATTTGTACATTTAATAAATTTGTTAATGAACTGGTAATTAATTGTTAGTGTATTGTTTATTTCTTTGCCTTTTTCTTTTTCCTTCCTTATGGGCTATAAAAAAATTAATTATACGTTTATTCAGTTAATAACTGATAAACTGATGTCAATAAATCTACAGTATCCTATCCTCTTATGTTCTTCATACATTCTTTCATACCTTTCCTTGAGCCTCTTTGTTTCCCCTGTGCTCTTAACTGAATTCATAATGATTACAGCGAGCCTCACTTTTAGTTCCCATGTAATCCACAGTCCATAATTTTTTTAGTAATCAGGATATCTACTTGACAAGGTCGTACCAAATTATTATTACTATTATTTTTTAATGTAATTCTTTTTCCAAATATTAGGCTTAAGCTTTTTCCAAATACACTGTTTATGATAATTTCTTCCTTAGCTATCCAGAATCATTTCTATCACCTGGAAAATAAGAATTCTAACCATTTAAAGTCATCCTGTATAAATAAATGCTCTTACCAATTATTCATGGACTTCTGATTTTATTGAAAAGATTACAGTTTGTTCGCTTTAAATACCTTATTTACAAGACGCTTTCTTTTAGCATATCCTTTCACTTTCTGTAAAATCCTCAACTCAGTTGTCTGTAAAGTCTTAATCCGCAGCTACGGTTTTTGTGGGTATTGATGACTCACATCCATATAATCCATAGAACTGCCATAGTTTTGTTCAATTTGATTCTAGTATTTCTTATGTATTTTCTCAGTCAGATTAATTTTTTTAGCCTACATCCCAAATTCCTTGTAAACAACAATTCAAACTCCAGCACCAATCCCCTCCACCTCCACCCACACACAACCTGTTAACTAAAAACCGTTATACATAAAACTACCGACAGTTTGTGCATTCTGTATCCAAACTCACTGAAGAAGGAGCACACCACTCCGAAATGACGTATGAGAAAATACAACAAGTAAGTTCACAGTGAAAGTAGCAACAATACTAATAATTTTTGATGACCTTTAAAAAATTTCCTTAAACACGTGTAAAGGAAACTTGCCATTATGCTCCAAAATAGTAATACACAATACAATTATTGGACAAATATCCTACTACAGCTATCTAGGATGTGACATAAGCTATGAACATAAAAATGACATTGATAATAAAATAAACTGATACCAGAGGATGTGTGGCACAATTCATAAGACTCTGGGAAAGAAAGTGCAAAAAGGTACTACAGAATTATATAATGCCGGGACCAGTATTGCTGTATGGGAGTGAATCATGGACACTCACCCAAAATCAGAGAAGACAAATTCAAGCTGCTGAAATGAAACTCTTAAGGAGAGTCAAAGGATTAACCCTAAGAGATCACATAAGAAATGCAGACATAAGGCAAGACGTGAATATATACTCAATAAACAATAACATTAAAAAATAAAGGAAACTGGATACAGCACATAAATAGAATAGGTTGACTCAAGAATACCAAAAAAGATAATCCAATATAAGACTCTTGGAGAACGTGGTAGAGGCAGACCAAGAAAATGGTGGCTGTGAAGACGGAACAGGCTACAAGCCAAATCCTTGAAGTGAAGAAGAAGACTTTCTGATGGCACCATCATCACTAATGTCTTCATCTAAGACACTATAAACCCCAATACTTGTACCTAGATTAGGACTTGATACTGGTGGAGACACTGAAAGGCCTTGGTCCAATGGGAAGCAATTATAACTATAATTGTAACTATAAACTTTGGCAGCTGTTTATAGAGTCATTTTGTGTAATGCATTTTTGTAGTTTGTGTTCTGCTAGTCTCCTCACAGATGTGCTATTATGTATTAATTTCCTCTTTCAGTACCAGACATTGTCGCAAACTATGTACTTAAGTGAGAGGCCTATTTAAGTGACCATTTTTGAGGAAACTGTTTTCCGCCAAATGATATTTATTTCATTAAATAAATAATTACCTTAATTTTATCCACTAAGTGATCTTCTTTTACTAAATTACAAAATGTTTCAGGGCTTATATCCCCATCTTCAGGTAAAAACAAAATCTACCCTATTGTTAGGGTTTCGTTAAAAACCCTGAAACATCTTTTTACCTGAAGATGGGGATATAAGCCCTGAAACATGTTGTAATTTAGTAAAAGAAGATCACTTAGTGGATAAAATTAAGGTAATTATTTATTTAATCATATACAGTGATCTGGAGACCATACAGTAACTATGTACATATTTATTTCACTTTGTGATAACCTCAAATAAATTATAAGCATTACATAATTTATACAGCTGGTATACTAGTATAGTTGCCTCATTTAAACTGTTTTCTTTGGCAATCAAAACAACTATTCTTGGTCATAATTAATTTTTTAACTCCACCAATGTATTTATGTTGTTGACATGTTTCTGCATGTAACAGAAAGGCTACATCAGCAGCAGAATGATAAGACAGACTGGTATCATTGAAGGTGATAATGTGTTTTTTATGAATACCAGTCCATATCCAGATAGAGTCACCATCCATCCCATTTTATGAATGGGATAACGTGATTGGTGCACAGAGACAGTGTTACACTTTTGAGAACACATTATTACTTTAAAGGCTTCTGACTGTTAACCATTTGGCCGAGGTAGTAACGTGTCCTCAATTCTGTGAAATATCATCGTATCGTCTGGGAATACTAGTGAATTCATATAAATGCTGGGACTCAAACTCACACCATGCTTTATTTTACATTTCAATTCTATAATGTGAAAAAATGCAATAGTTGTGTATTTTATGCAATATATTGTGATAAATATTATCATAATCATCATCATCAATAAGTCTTCTTTAGATGAGCCACCTTTTAGGCAATGTTGCCCATTACAGTTCCCATCTGTAACAGTACAGATTTACCTGTACCAGAATAATGGTATGAGGCATATTGTCATTGTAAATTTGATTGTGTTCATACATATTAACAAGGGCAAGGTTAGTTTACCCAAGTCCCAGTAGATACGCAAATTCACCAGAGGGGAGCCGATCCAAGGTCATCAGAGTACGAGTGAAATTAAACAAGTGTAATGGCGGTTTAGGCGCTACAAATTGACAATGCGAACTTTTCATTGGCCCACTGAAACAAATCGTCACCAACAAACAATGACGACATAAAACAATTACGTGTTATACCGGGCGTTGGCAAAAAGAACAATGCACCATGACGTCAGACACCGCTGTTTTACATAATAATTGTGTCTGCCTCCACCCATTTCATCTAAAGCAGTCAGCGAGCACATACGCTTGCCGTTTACAGTGGGCAGTTCTCTGCCGAAAAATGTAACATTAACTTTATAAAATGATATAAGCAGCATCAGAGTTAACAATAACTATTAGTAGAAGCAGTGTACTTAATAAAAATGTATTTAAATTAGAATCAGTGGGAAAATGACAACACTAAAACCGGCCGAACACCTGCCAACCGCCAGGAACCGCTAAGGAGGAATCTACGCCACATCAGTTTCAGGAAAGCCCTATATTAATATTATCTAAATTCAAAATTACAAAATGAGCTCAAATTTCACAAATATGTTTAAATTCAAGTAAGTGAGAGAGTGAGAAAGTGAGCGTGCAAGTCTGTGTTGATCAACGTAATATAACCTGAGGCGTTGGTTTGTGATAATGGTTAACAAATATTATTATTAAAATATAAAGAGAGTTATGATTTTGTTTATGATGATAATAACAAGGCTAAGGGAAGTAGTTTACATCAAATCAGAAAGTATATTTAATTAACCTTGAACAAGGTCAAGTGCGGAATATCATCGCCGCCATTTTGAAACCTGAATAATTATTGTTGGTTATGCTTGTATCAATTTGCAACATATTTAACAAAATAAAACCAAATTCGATAGCCTTATCTGGTGTATTATGTTATTTCTATACCCAGCAACCTCAGCCTCTTTCTGCTTAACGCAACTCTGGACCCGAAAAGCCTAATGTACTTTGAAAAAACTGAGTACGTGTTTCCACCAAAGGTGTGGTTCAGATTATGTAATACGATAAGACACACATAAGTATCCGACATATATGTTTATTAATAATCAACTTAAAGCGAAACATAACACATCTTTTCCCCAGTCAACCTATATTTCATCTTTATTTTGCTTTATATATTCTTGCTTCTAAGGTAATCTATTGTTACATACCGTACATAAAAACAATGTCAACTATAACACAGTTGTAAGCACAGGTTGAAAAGATGTAACAAATGCAAGTGCAAGATTTTGACACCATACTTCCACAATTATTCCACATTTATATTATTCATCCCTGCCACCTTTCAGTTGTTTTAATGAATAGAGAGCCTCAGTCAATTCTTCTAATGTTAAGTCATCCAATCTTTTGTGTTCATGTGTTGATCTTCATTTATGATTTCTTCTTCATAGCATAGATTCATATAATGTTTTATCCAGGCTTTCTTTTGTGGTGTTAATCCTGAAGTGGGCCTTCTCTGTTAATCATTTTCATTATTTTATATGTAGTAGCGGATTATCCATAACACTAGGGTACCAGGACCTCAATCGTCAGAGGGGCCCTCAATTTAGCTGAATTGACTAAGCAAAGGAAAGCTTATGATCATGTTATGCAATTGTTTGGTTTTCTTATGCAGTTAACCATGGAGAGTTTTGACTTGGAAAATCAAGCAAAAGGTCTTATAGAAGTTTACTCGAATAATTTGAATAACTATCTTCTAATAGAAATTGAAGCACTTTGCACCATGAGTAAAACTGCAAGAAAGAGGTTGTTTTTTAAATCATTTAAATGAAGCTGATAGATTCCATGATATTACAGTTTGTCTGTTCAAAGTATTAAAGTGGCTTATTGACTGTAAAATGAGTGATTTATTATTAATTAAATGTCTTGATTCCATCTGTGTATTAGGATCAGTAATTGCCTTAATTGCGCTTTCAGCGCTAATTATTTCATTGAAAATTTGTTGCCTATGTGTAGGTGGAATGTCGTAGTTTAATCCTTTATTGAGAAGGCAGGTTTCATTATCATCGAACACAATGTTTGTGAGGTTAACCGTGCGTTGATAGAGTGAATGTTTACATTCAGATGGTGATTTCGGATGTTGTGTAGATATTAGTTTTTGAATTTTTAAGTTTTGTTTACGTTTTAAATTTCGCATGATATCAGAGACATATTTATCTATCTTATTTACTATGTTGTCAATAACTGGAGGATGAATCTGGTTGAGTAATTGTAGATGTATTTTCATTAAGGATTTATTTAGCCTAACTTTCTTCTTGTATAAGGATTTGATTTCTTGTTTGATGCGAAGTATCTCAGCGTATTTCTTAGTGGTAATCGCTGCTTTTGAGACTGGATTAATGTAAACGGTAGCATATTTAGGAGTTATTTTTTGTATTATACACGTGTTGTTAAACTTAATATGTGCTATGGTCTTATATAACTGAATTTTAATGTTTTGGTATTTGTAAACCGTATTAGCTTGACTTGCTTCAATTTTAAACATTTTTGTTTGTTAACGGTCAAAGTCACGTGTTTTAATTTCTTATTTTCTTACCTTTGTTAGGTCCGTCTTGTGACTTTTATCTTTAGAATAAAATTAGTGTGACGCGTTTCGGGTCATCTGACCCATCCTCAGACACTTGCTCGAAAAGAGGTCGTCATATATTAAAATTCAATTAAAATAAAAACACACATATGTAAATTCATTGTCAATAATTAAATGATCAAAAACATGAATAACACTGTTGTCGTGGTGCACCACGCGATTACCGATCGATACTGAGTAGTGTAACTTTTCAACGTTTTGTTTTTGCGAGCGCTAGTATTGCTGTATCATATAGCGGGTTGCTTTTGAAATTCAATTTATCATTCAATATGTTGTTCTTATATATAGGGTTGTTATGACCCCTGTATATTTCAAATTCTTCAAGTGCATTCATCCTGAGTCCTTTGTCACAAAAATGTAGGGGTATGAAGTTTGTGTCAAAACTTCTATATGAGTGATTATTATCTATCAAGTGTCGAGCATAATTGGATTTAATATTATCTAGGGAGCCGATATTTTTACTAATATAAGAATAACATATTGAATGATAAATTGAATTTCAAAAGCAACCCGCTATATGATACAGCAATACTAGCGCTCGCAAAAACAAAATGTTGGCCGATGATGCAGTTCTTACCTGTGTGGGGGTTGAAATTAGTAAACAATTAGCACAAGTGGCATCGCAGGAAATCATTAGCCTTCACCACAGTACTCCAGGGAAAACAATGGTTGTGTACCTGATGGCATAGCGTGGTGTGAGCCAATCATACACCATCTTTATTGTGATTGGCTCTTGGTGCAG